>CM061538.1:187806126-189006126 GCA_030864215.1 Capsicum pubescens | reverse complement strand
CATAATCACTCATAGTTTTGCATTTTTCGAAATATGGGTATAAGACTCTCCTTGCTCTCGCTCTCACAAAGAATTCTTATATTGCAACTGATGACCATAGGCTTGCCCTTAGTGTAATGCTCTACTAATATCAGACTGCTAAGTTTAGGATCAAATAGGTCTTTACAGGTTGTAATGTAGGCTAAGGGACAGGTAGGACTATTTTGGCCAGAAATAGTGACTATGTTCCCTAAGTGCTTTAATACACTACAATATGCCATTTACACTATCTTTTAACAACCACTCTACCTCTCTTTCATCTACCAACCCCTTTTCACCCATTTTGTTATTCAATCATAAACACAACTATCTTTTTGTTTTTCTAAATTTTTTTATTTTATTTTATATTAAGCAAGCATCCCTATAATAGCCACTCTTTTTCATAACAATTTCAAGTACCAATACACCCTGAGGCATCACTTTCACCATTCTTCTTTTATTTTTCCACATGATTCTACAATTTTAAAGAGCTTAGGAGTTTGGATCAAATTATGGTCTTGAAAAAAAATGGATTAGGCTACATATGAGGCTGCCAAAGAAAATAGCTAAAGGCTCAAAGGGGGTTCACTAGGACAATGTACAAAGGTAGGTAAAAAGAAGGTAAACAATTTCAGGGCTGCCAAAAAAATGCCTAAATCATCTCCTACACTCACAATCTTTATTTCACTTCACACACACACCAGGCAAGTTCTAGCATCAGTCACAACAAAGAATATACAATATCCTCACACACACAAGGCACATGATCAACTTCATTGGGAGCATTATAGATTCTTGACCCAACAGATGAATGAATTAAACCACAACAATTTATCACATAGTGAGTCACAACTTAGAGCCTAAGCGTCTCAATAGTAATGATTTAGCACAAACTCTTGTTATAATATACTATGCCGTCTATCAGAACAATTTCATGCAAAATCTAAAATCTAACTAACTAATTATGACTAACTAACTACGACTAATTCAAACAAACAAGAATAAATGTAGGCAAAGAAATACAATACAACAGACATATACCCGCACCCCACACTTAGACGGGACACACTGTCCTCAGTGGAAATAAATAAGGAAAACCTGATTAGTTGGACTCCTCTTCTATGTCTGGGGTCATACCCCCTGCGTCGGAATCATCATCAGAGTTGTCGTCATCAGAGTTGTCCTCCATGTCTGAGTCTGGCAGTCGGTGATCATCATCAGTCGGCACGTCATCGTCGAGAGGTTCCTCAAAATGTACCCTCACTCCACACATGGCACGTGCATGCTCATTAAGCGGGTAATCATAGTCCAACTGCTGAAGCTCTGCATCAGTCGGAACACGACCCCCATTTATCAGTGTAATTTTAGTCATGCCATACAGATGGCGGAAAAAGTTTTCATCTCGAGCATGCCTCTCTGTAGTGGTGAGGTTGATGCCTTGACCAGTTTCTGGCTCTTTAACCTTCGTGAGATCAACCTTCTTTGGGTTGTGTGGTAGCTTATGTTCCGCAGGTTCCTCTTCAATATGTTCTTTCCTTAAGATCGCAGTCAATAAGTTGCCAAAACTGAAATGGGACCTTTCGTGCAGCCTAGCCTTGCGCATTGACGATCGTATAACCGCACCAATGTTGATGGGAATATTCGTCATCAAAGCGTACACCAAGCAGACTCAATCACGTGTGATCTTAATATATTGTGTCCCAGGAATCAAGCAAGAGTTGACTATCCTTAACCATATGCGAGCTTCCCTGTTCAAAGAGGCATACAGGTAGGTGTTGTGGCGACCATTATCCTTGTGCCGAATCCACCGTGCCATTGACCTTGATCCGCACAGTGTATGTCTGATGGTCCTGTAGGGAGGTTTGTGATAAATCTCCTTGAGCGGTGATGGATCCACAGATGGAAGGCCCCGAAAAGAGTTGAAGAATTCCGCATTCAGTTGCAAGACTTGGCCTCGAATCTTTACTTCACTTCCAGTAGTCTTTGGTGACCAATTTTCATAAAACTCTCGCGTTAGATCAAGATTGCATTCCCGCATATCTCAGAAAATGAAATCAAGATTTAGTGCCATGATTTTAGCCAAAATGTGGGGCTCTCTCTTTGCTAGACTCTCCTTCTGCATCAAATCCACGTGAACATAATTTTTTACTTTTTTGTTCTTGTACCACTCCTTTGCTTCCTCCTCTAGGACCCACTTTATCCCGAAAGTTCGTCGAGGCACTTGCAAAGAGGAGGACTCAACCTGATCTTTTATTGCCCTTTTCTGACCTTTTTTAGAGGTGGACACTTTTTCTTTTCCTTGTCATCCTTTTGGGGCCATTCTACCTGAGATCACAATAAAGTTACGTTAGTTTCATCATGGAAGATTTACTATAGTCGGAAAAGAAAATCGTGATGATACCACCCCACACTTAATCCGTTTGCACAATGTTAATAATCATGTAATCTTGACTATCCTTCACGACTTTATTTCATTGGATTAAGGCAATGTTTAAACAAGACTACCATATAGCAATCTTATCAGGTTTTTGCATCGAAATAACCAAACCATGTTATACTTGTGGTCAATCATGATCAATACCTTCGATGAACGAGTCATTCAAACATTCAAGCTTACAACTTTCAAGATTATGCATTAACTTCACAATTTCGACTTCATAAAAATATGACAGTGAATACCAATCAAATACAAGTCGGAGTAAAGTCAAGAACACCCACACAAATTCTTTTACTCAACTAGATGCATCATAATAAACCAACTATATTCTCATCACCAAACACCACTTCACAATCTAATAAACCATTATAAGCGGAGTAGTGCAATAACTACGGAATATAAAAGAGTAACTTACATGGTGATGGATCCGGAAGATGAACTTGCAAGATTAGATGAGCAAAAAGAAAAACTTTGAGAGAATTTGGGAGCTTAGGCGTCGCCTATCTTGAGTAAACAATGGAATTGTGTTCTAAGGTTGAAGATCTATTTAAAGACTAAGCCATGGGTCGAGTTTGATCCATGTACAATCGGGTTAGGAGACAAAAAAAAAAAGTAGGCGGCGCCTAATGCTTTGCCTATGCTTAGCATAGGCGGCGCCTTTAGCAATGCCTAGATAGGCATAGACGGCGCCTTGCCTATTGCCTAGATTGGCATAGGTGATGCCTTGCCTATCGCCTAGATTGGCATAGGCGGAGCCTATTGATAGCGCTCAATCTACAGCTCTCGTAGGAGTGTAAAGCGGTCGTTTGTCAAATATAGAACCCAACTGGGTTGGGTATCGATCCCACAGGGAATAGCTTGGTCAGAAAGTAAGCGAAGATTACTAGACTTTTAGTGAAAGTCTCGAAAAAGGGGGGAGTCTTGTTGTGCAAGTAATGTAACCAAATAGTAGAGAAAAAACGGAAATAGCAAAGTAAAAAGAAAGAATGTTTAGTACGATGTAAACGATGAGAATTGAGAAGATGGGGTTATGTCCACCTTATGAGTTGTACGTCTCTATTGGATATGAGTTATGCAGAGTTCAGACATGCATGTGCTTATAGATAATTGTATTCGATGGTAAATCCAAGCGTCTTTCGACCTGAACAAGGACTATTTCACTTTAACTCTTTCGAGCTTAAAGCGTATCTAACGGTACAAATTCTCCAAGAGGTTAATCCAGTTACAGAACTAACTTTTTAATAGGGTATGGGACCCTATTACCTTGACATTATCGCTTTTCCAGACATATAACCTTTCTTTCGAACAAGTTAATGCTATACTGGCGTATTCTATGCGTTTGCAACCACAAAGAATTTAGATTAAGATGAAGAGAATAATGATATAAGCAATATACGTGTCACGAATTCACAAACTCATAGCAATAGATAGTATCTCATATGGCTTACATAACCCCAACAGAGAAGTTTAGTTACCCATGAGTGTGAAGGAAATCACAATAGACATTGTTATTATACCACAATAAATATTTCGTGTAGCAAAGTGTGGTAGGCGTTAGGCGTGAATTCCTTGCAAAGTAACGTTTCTCTTGTTGCGGAAATTAAGAATTGATTAGATGAATAGAAGAAGAATAAAAAGTAGAATTAATAGAAAAGGTCTTGCGGAAGTAGAATAAGAATTGAAAAGTAGAATTAGAATTGTAATTCGAAGTATTAAAATCTCTAGCAAAATAGGGTATTTATAATACCCATATCCTATTCATACTAAGCTAATGAATTACTTAACCCATCCTACTAGGTTAAGGTATCATTATCCTAATCCTAATAAGTTACTGCTAGTCCCCAAAGTCTTCAGAATTGCTGTTTTTGCCCGGGATAGATTTTCCATGCGCCACTTTTGGTCCTTGGCATCCAAGATTTGGTTTCCTCCTTTCGTGAAGCTTTCTTTGGTGTCAAGTTATCCATAAAATGCTGAATTCTTCATATTTATACCTGAAAACTTGCTAATAATGTTCGTTAGCTCACTTACAGGAAAAAGGACTAAAAGTTCATGAATTATATAATTTGTCCTCAAAACATGGCTAAAATATGGGTAAAATATAGCACTATAGGCGTGTAAATTCGCCTATCATCAACACCCCACACTTGTAGCTTTGTTCGTCCTCGAACAAAATATCATGTCCCTCTTAACATTTACTTAGGGTTTCACAGCAACAACACAAAATATTCGTCAAGACAAGCATAACAATTATCATCAAAGAGTAGTTTTCTGATCATTAGTAGAAACAATTCAGCCTCCATCATAGACTCGTGATGGTGGTCAACTCATATTCAAAAGTCAAGGCACAAAGAATCATACACGACCACCCAAAACTTATCAACCATGTGTGTCTCACAATGTATTACCCATAATCACTCACAAGTATAGCATATTTTTCAAACATGGGTATAAAAATATCTTTGCTCTCACTCTCACAAAGAATTCATATGTTGTAACTGATGACCATAGGCTTTCCCTTAGTGTAATGCTCCACTAAATATCAGAATGCTAAGCTTAGGATCAAATAGGTCTTTTGCTGGTTGTAATGTAGGCTAAGGGACGGGTAGGACTATTTTGGCCAGAAATAGTGACTATGTTCCTAAGCGCTTTAATACATCACATTATATCATTAACACTTTTCTTTCAAACAACCTCTCTACTTTCTTTTAATCTACCACCCTTTTTCTCCTTTTTTGTTTTTTCAATTTTAGACATAACCAAGTTTTTAGTTTTCCTTTCCTTTTTCTTTTCATAACATACCTCTTATGATAGCACTTCTTTTTCATAATGAATTTAAGCACCAATACATTCTAAAGCATCATATTTACCCAATTTCCTCTTATTCTGTCACATGTCTTTTATACTTTAAAGCACTTAGGAATTTGGATCAAATTATGGTCTTGAAAAAAATGGATTTGGCTTACATATGAGGTTGTCAAAGAAAATAGGCTAAAGGCTCAAAAGGGTTTTATCTAGGATGATGTCCATGGGTAGGTATAAAGAAGGTAAACAATCATAGGTTGCCAAAGAAATGCCTAAATCATCTCCTAAACTTGCACTCTTTATTTTCGCTTTACATACATACCAGGAAAGTTCTAGCATCAGCCACAAGCACAGAATATACTATTATCTCACACACACAAGGCACATGGTCGACTTTATTGGGAGTAGTATAGACTCTTGACCCCACAGATGAAGGAATTAAACCAAACAATATCACATAGTGAGTCACAATTAGAGCCTAAACGTCTCAATAGTCATAATTTTAGCACAAACTCTTATCATAATCTCATGCTGCCTGTCAGAATAATTTCATGCGAAGTTAAGCAAAAAAAAACAAAAAAAAATGAAAAACGAGAAAGAAAAAAAAACTAAGCTAAGCAAACAAACATAAATAAATGCAAATATGGATAGAGAAGTATAGCATGCAAATACCAGCACCCCACACTTAGACGGGACACACTGTCCTCAGTGGAAAATAAATAAGAAGAACCTGGTTAGTCGGACTCATCCTCTATGTCTGGGGTCATACCCCTTTCGTCGGAATCATCATCAGAGTCGTCATCCTCAGAAGTTCCTCATAAGTATCCCACTTAATTCCAAGAGTGAGTCGTGGTATTTGCAGCGAGGAGGGTTCTCCTTGCTCTTTTTGGCCTTTTTTTTTTGCCTTTTTGTGAAGTGGTAGCCTTATCTTTGCCTTGTCTTGCTTTGGGTGCCATTGTACCTGAGACTTAAAACAATGTTCATGTTAGCATCATCTCGATGGATACAATCTATAAACAAGCAGTAGTGGCACCACCCCACACTTAGTTTGTTGGTACAGACTAGTGAAGTGAAAGTGGTCGACTAGTCAGACTTCATCGACATACGTTTTAGGTGCTATTTTCCAACAATAAAATCAGAGCAGTCATACTTCTTATAATCTTGGCAATGCTTTCATGTTTGATATATCATGACTACTACATAGGGATTGAATCAAGGTATAGTATCTAACTAATCACAACCTCCTATGTCGGTAGGCAACTATAATTCTTATTCCGATGAACAAGTCATTCCATCATGTAAGTATTCAAGTGACAAGATTATGCAATTTTTGTGACCATAGCAATTCCGCAAGAGTATGAAAATGCATCAAAATCAAATTCAAGTTGGAAATAAGTTAAGATCATCCTTACGTATACGTTCATTCACGTAGTTGTATATCAACAATTCAAACACATTCACATCACCAATACTTTTTCAAGAATTAAAAATTCATAATAGGCATAGTAGTGTATTACTTACGGAATGTAAATGAAGAACAAAGTAGTACTTACTTGATTGATGCCTTTGGATGATGTTCTTGTGAAGAAAAAGAGCAAATGGAAAATTTTTGAGAGGATTTGGAGACTATAGGCGACGCCTAGGCTAGGTTTCCAATGTGTTTTTGGTTCAAGACTAAGTCTCATATTTATAGGAGAAGGTTGGGTCGGGTTTTAACCCATTTAAAATCGGATTTAGAGACAAGAAGTGACCATAGGCGGCGCCTTTTGCTTTACCTATGCTTGGCATAGGCGACGCCTTTTGCATAGCATTGTTGAGCATAGGCGGTGCCTATGCCATGGCATTCCTAGGCATAGGAGGCACCTTTAGCATGGCATATGAGATTCAGAGACAAAAGGCTTTAGCATAGGCCGCGCCTATGCTATGGCATACTTGGGCATGGGCGACGCCTATGCTATGACACACTAGATTCCGAGATCTTAGGCCATAGTATAGGCTTTGCCTTCTTCATGGCCTAGTTTTACCTAGGACTAGCCTTGTTTGATGCCTATATTTTCATGAGCAATGCTCAATCCATAAACTTTTGCTTCCTCATTCCTAACTTACCACCTTTAACATGCAACACGTCCAAATCGAGATTTGAAACCAATCTCCTCGTTTTACACCTCTTGCACCTACATTTGCTCAAAGACAATAAAAACGATTAGAACGATGGGTTGCCTCCCATCCAACGCCTTAGTTTTGGTCATGGAATGACTCTTATTTTTGGATTTTTATTTATCAAAAGAAAAACACGTACTAGAACGAAAGGAAAAATGAAAAACGATAAACGATGGGTTGCCTCCCATCTAGCACTTGATTTATTGTCGAGGCACGAAATAGTTACCTCGAGTACTTAGAATTCGTCGAGATAAGTGAGGGCCATATAATTTATCGAATCAAGAGGACCGATATAGGGTTTTATTCGTTGGCCATTCACTTTGAAGACAACACCATTATTGTCTTCCAACTCTACTACTCAAGACGAGTAGATTTGGTTAACTTTGTATGGACCAGACCACTTGGATTTTAACTTACCTGGGAATAACTTCAGTCTGGAATTGAAAAGAAGGACCATATCATCTTTTTGAAAGTTTCGTCGAACAATCCGCTGATCATGATACTTTTTCATCCGCTCCTTGTATAGGTCTGATCTTTCATAAGCATGGAGACGGAATTCGTCCATCTCATTCAGTTGCTCCAATATCAGATTTATTGCATCATCCCAATTCAAATTCAATCTCATAAGCATGGAGACGGAATTCGTCCATCTCATTCAGTTGCTCCAATCTCAGATTTATTGCATCATCCCAATTCAAATTCAATCTCTTCAACGCCCACAATGCCTTATGCTCAAGCTCAATGGGTAAGTGACAAGCCTTCTCATAAACTAGTTGGTACGGGGACATGCCAATGGGTGTTTGAATGCAGTCCTGTACGCCCATAGTGCATCATCCAGCTTCCTAGACCAATCTTTCGTATTAGCATTCACCGTTTTAGCAAGGATTTGCTTGATCTCTCGGTTGGAAACCTCTACTTGGCCGCTAGTTTGTGGGTGATAAGGTGTGGCTACCTTATGTTGCTTGACACCATATTTTGCCAACATGGATTTGAATAGCTTATTGCAAAAGTGGGATCCTCCATCGCTTATGATAGTACGTGGTACTCCAAAGCGAGAGAAGATATTTCTCTTCAAGAATGCAACAACACGCTTTCCCTCATTGTCGGCCAACGCTACTGCTTCAACCCATTTTGAGACATAATCTACAGCAACTAGGATGTACTTCATTCCAAATGAATTTACGAATGGACCCATGAAATCAATACCCCATACGTCAAAGAGCTCTACTTCAAGGATTTTCGACATGGGCATCTCATGGTGT
This sequence comes from Capsicum pubescens, assembly GCA_030864215.1. Classification (NCBI taxonomy): domain Eukaryota; kingdom Viridiplantae; phylum Streptophyta; class Magnoliopsida; order Solanales; family Solanaceae; genus Capsicum; species Capsicum pubescens. Next base: position 188,997,447 of record CM061538.1, on the reverse strand, counting down.
TTCGAAATAGCACCTTGTCGCTGACATTGGTCGTATCTTCTAACAAAGTCGTAGGCATCTCTAAATATAGAAGGCTAATAATATCCGCTTTGCAATACCTTTCTTGCTGTTCGATTACCTACGTTATGTCCCCCAACTTGGGAAGTGTGTCATGCTTCCAATATATTAGGCACCTCTGCATGGGATATACATCATCGGATAACACCATCCGCTCATCGTCGAAACAAATATGGCTCATCCCAAAAGTAGTGTTTTACATCATGCATAAACTTCCTCTTTTGATGGTAAGATAAGTTTGCAGGTATCACATTACTTACCGCAAAATTTGCAAAGTTGTCATACCATGGTAACTTTTCCATTATCGTTGCTAAGATCTCCTCATCAGGGAATGCATCATCAATCTCGATTTCAGGCTGCACCATATGCTCGTTTTTGAGTCTAGATAGATGATCAGCCACTTGGTTCTCACAACCTTTTCTATCTTTAACTTTGAAATTGAATTCTTACAGCAGCAATACCCATCGAATTAGTCTTGGTTTCGCATCCTTCTTTGTCATTAGATATCTTAGAGCTGCATGGTCTGTATGAACGATCACTTTGGTCCCTAACAAATAAGCACGGAACTTCTCAAACGCGTACACAACCGCTAGGAGCTCTTGTTCTGTGACAGTGTAGTTCTTTTGGGCTTCGTTCAGGACCTTGCTAGCATAGTAGATAGGATGGAATAATTTCTCCTTCCTTTGGCCAAGTACAGTGCCCACGGCTACCCCACTAGCATCACACATGACTTCGAACGGTAGAGACCAATCTGGTGCAACCATGATAGGGGATTCAATTAGTTTTCCTTTGAGGCATTCGAATTCCTTCAAACAATCTTCATTGAAGTCAAATTTTGCCTCTTTCTCCAAGAGTTTGCACAATGGACTAGCAATTTTTGAGAAGTCTTTGATAAACCGCCAATAGAAACCTGCGTGACCGAGGAAACTACGAATTCCCTTTACGGAAATTGGTGGTGGTAGCTTCTCAATAACCTCAATTTTCGCTCGATCAACCTCAATCCCTCTTTCGGAGATTTTATGCCCCAGAACAATACCTTCTTTAACCATGAAGTGGCATTTTTCCCAATTAAGCACTAGGTTGAATTCTACACATCTTTGCAATGCCATACTTAGGTTTACCAAACACGCTTCAAAAGACTCACCAACGACTGAAAAATTGTCCATGAATACCTCCAAAGTATCTTCAACCATATCAGAAAAAATGGACATCATACAACGTTGAAAGGTGGCTGGTGCGTTACATAGCCCGAATGGCATACGTTTGAAGGCAAACGTGCCATATGGACATGTGAACGTTGTCTTATCTTGGTATTCGGGGGCAATACAAATCCGATTATAGCCTGAATAACCATCTAGAATACAAAACCATCCTTTCCCCGCTAATCGATCTAGCATTTGGTCCATAAATGGCATTGGAAAGTGATCTTTGAGTGTCCAAGAATTCAGCTTTCTGTAGTCCATGCATACTCTCTATCCGGTGATGGGTCTGAGTGGAATAAGATCATTCTTTTCATTTGCGACCACCGTCATGCCTCCTTTCTTGGGAACACATTGTACCGGGCTTACCCATGTACTGTCGGAGATTGGATACACAACTCCTGCATCTAACCACTTGATAATTTCTTTCTTCACCACTTCTTGCATAGGTGGATTGAGACGCCTTTGATGCTCAATGGTGGGTGTGCAATTTTTTTCAAGCTGAATCTTATGTGTACAAATCCCAGGTGGAATACCAATAATATCAGCAATGGTCCAACCAATGGCTCTTATATACTTCCGTAGAATAGCAATGAGAGCTGCAACTTGTTGCTCACCCAAATCTGCTGCCACAATGACTGGAAGTGTGTTTCCGATTCCTAAGAATGCATACTTTAAATGACTAGGCAGCTCCTTCAATTCTAACATGGGTGGCTCTTCAATAGATGGCTTGGCTGGTGGTGTGGGTCGATTTTTGAGATCGAGGTCCAGCTTCTTGGGAGTATGGTGATATGTCCCTAATCCTGATAGAGCACAAGTAGATTCTTCGCAATTTTCAGCATCCTTACTCTCTTCATTCATGAGCACAACCGCCACTGGGTCATCAATACTTTGCTCTTCTTCAAGTAGTTCTTTCTCATCATCAAAGTAAACATCAGCCACCGAGAATACGTTCAGCTCTTTGGGTTGCTTCATTGATTTGCACATATCAAAGAGAACTACTTCATCATTTATTCGGAATGAAAGCTCATTAGCTTTCAAATCAATAAGCACGCTTCCTGTAGCAAGGAAAGAGCGCCCCAAGATTATGGGAACTTCTGAGTCTACTTCACAATCCAAAATAACAAAGTCTTCCGGAAAGATGAATGAAGAAACCTTTACCAATACATCACATAGAATCCCAACAGGTCATTTTACCGACCTATCCACCATTACGAGCCTCATATTGGTTGGAGTAGGATCACCTAACCCCAACTTTTTATAGATAGATAATGGAATCAAATTGATGTTGGCTCCTAAATCACATAATGCCTTGGCAAAATTCAAAGATCCAACAGTGCAAGGAATAGTGAAAGCTCTGGGGTCAGCCTTCTTCTGAACTAGTGATCGGGTAGCGATGGCGCAGCAGTGATGAAAATTATCTTTCAACTCATAGCTTGCTGCCCGCTTTTTCGTCAAAAGATCTTTCATAAATTTTGCATACCCAGGCATTTGTTCTAGTGCCTCCACCAATGGAACATTAATGGTCAGCTGCTTTAACATAGTCATGAATTTGCTGAACTTTGTATCGTCTGCCACCTTCTTCAATCTTTGAAGAAAAGGTGGTGGTGGGTATGGAATTGTTCTCTCCACGGATTTTTTCTCCTCTTGCCTTCGTTTTTCAGCCTTTTCAGGCTGCAACATACTCGGTGTACCATCATGGACGTTGTGGGTGGATTCTACGACAGCTTCTTCTTTTGCCTTGTCATCAATGTCTGCTACATCGTCGACCACTTGTTTGCCCTTAGATGAAGTTTCCAGCGCCTTACCACTTCGAGTAGTAATAGCCATGCATGATCCCTCATTCCTTGGATTTTGCACAGTGTCGCTAGGTAAAGTGCCAGCCTTTCTTTGATTGAATGCTGCTGAAAGTTGGCTCAATTGCTGCTCTATTTGCTTGATTGAAGTGGAATGTGAATCAACTAATTGATTCATAGAGGACAAATCATTTATTACCTCCGTTACTCCCGCGCTAGTTGCTTCCACTCCTTTCAGTAGTTTAGCCATTATGTCTTCCATACTTCCAGAACTAGATGTGGTGGCGTCACTTCTTCCAGGGGGAACATACAAACCACTTTTGTCATTCTTGTTCTTCCAACTACCTTGGTACTTGTTTCCATATTTATCATAATAGTTCCGACCTTGGTTTCATTAGGTATTACCTCGGAAACCCCCCTGATTATTTAAGTAGTTAGCTTCTTCTTCCGAATCAGATTCGTCTCTTTCTTTTGACGCAATGGCTTTGACTTTTTTGGTCTTACCTGATAATAGATGCTTTGTAAGAAGATCCACTTGTGTCTTCATATGCGTCATATCTTGATCACGTTCTTCTTCTCTTCTCCTTTGGTCTGCAGTCATGCTTATAGATAAAGTGGGGCTTGCTACCTCAGAATCCCTGGTATGCCAAGCTCTACTTTGCTTCGTCATACGATCTAGCATATTGCTTGCCTGACCAAAGGTGAGATCCATAAATGATCCTCCAGCCGCATTATCCACAACTGGTTTAGTTATTGAATTCAAGGCTCTGTAAAGTATCTCCATTAGGTGAACATTAGTCATGTGATGGTTTGGGCACCTCATTAGCTTCGTCTTGAACCTCTCCCATGTTTCATGAAGGGCTTCAGTTGGAAGCTGACGAAAGTTGCTGATTTCATCTCTCATTTGTGCTCTTTTGGATGGCGGAAAGAATCTTTCTAGGAAAGCGTCTCTCAATTGCCTCCAATTTGTAATAGAATCAGGAGTCAGCCCATTCAACCATAGAGTTGCCTCCCCAGACAGAGACAATGGAAATAAGTGTAACCGAATTACATTCTGACCAACTCCAGGATTGTCAAATGACTTGCATGTAGAAATAAAGTTGATGAGATACATATTTGGATCATCGCCTGCTAGTCCACCAAATAATCCCTTGAGTTGCAATAACTGAATCATGGTGCTCGTGATGTTGAACTTGGCTCCGGGTGCCAATGGTGGAGGAATAATGGCTCCTGTGGCTCCGGCTCCATCAAGATCATCATCATCATCGTCGAAAGATGGCTGCATAGCTTGGCGTTCAGGCCTAAACCTAGCTTGACGATCTCTTCTGTTGGTAGGTGTTGCGATCTCATCGGCATGCCTAGGGTTTAGTAGCTCATCATCACCTAGATCTTTATCGTCAGGATTTGTTGCTCGCCCAGGGTTATCAATATTCTGTTGATGCACTTGAGCGGCGGCTAGCGCAGCTAGTCTCGCCTGTTCCTGTTGAGCAGCCATCCTTTTAATTGCGTGTTGTGCCTCAATTCTGTGAATACGTTGTGGTTCAGGATTGATAGGTAATAACGGTTGACCAGAACTTCGGGTATGGGGCATGCACTGAATCAAAACCAACAGTAAACAAAAAGAAAAACTAAAAGTAAAAGTACGAGAATCTTTGACCAAAGGGTCTAGTAATTATTACGAACTTAATTGACACTTGTATTCCCCGGCAACGACGCCAATTTTTGATAACGCTCAATCTACAGCTCTCGTAGGAGTGTAAAACGGTCGTTTGTCAAATATAGAACCCAACTGGGTTGGGTATCGATCCCACAGGGAATAGCTTGGTCAGTAAGTAAGCGAAGATTACTAGACTTTTAGTGAAAGTCTCGAAAAAGGGGAGAGTCTTGTTGTGCAAGTAATGTAACCAAATAGTAGAGAAAAAATGGAAATAGCAAAGTAAAAAGAAAGAATGTTTAGTAAGATGTAAACGATGAGAATTGAGAAGTTGGGGTTATGTCCACCTTATGAGTTGTACGTCTCTATTGGCTATGAGTTATGCAGAGTTCAGACATGCATGTGCTTATAGAGAATTGTATTCGATGGTAAATCCAACCGTCTTTCGACCTGAACAAGGACTATTTCACTTTAACTCTTTCGAGCTTAAAGCGTATCTAACGGTACAAATTCTCCAAGAGGTTAATCCAGTTACGGCACTAACTTTTTAATAGGGGATGGGACCCTATTAACTTGACATTATCTCTTTTCCAGACATATAACCTTTCTTTCGAACAAGTTAATGCTATACTGGCGTATTCTATGCGTTTGCAACCACAAAGAATTTAGATTAAGATGAAGAGAATAATGATATAAGAAATATACGTGTCACGAATTCACAAACTCATAGCAATAGATAGTATCTCATATGGCTTCCATAACCCCAACAGAGAAGTTTAGTTACCCATGAGTGCGAAGGAAATCACAATAGACATTGTTATTATACCACAATAAATATTTCGTGTAGCAAAGTGTGGTAGGCGTTAGGCGTGAATTCCTTGCAAAGTAACATTTCTCTTGTTGCGGAAATTAAGAATTGATTAGATGAATAGAAGAAGAATAAAAAGTAGAATTAATAGAAAAGGTCTTGCGGAAGTAGAATAAGAATTGAAAAGTAGAATTAGAATTGTAATTCGAAGTATTAAAATCTCTAGCAAAATAGGGTATTTATAATACCCATATCCTATTCCTACTAAGCTAATGAATTACTTAACCCATCCTACTAGGTTAAGGTATCATTATCCTAATCCTAATAAGTTACTGCTAGTCCCCAAAGTCTTCAGAATTGCTGTTTTTGCTCGGGACAGATTTTCCATGCGCCACTTTTGGTCCTTGGCATCCAAGATTTGGTTTCCTCCTTTTGTGAAGCTTTCTTTGGCGTCAAGTTATCCATAAAATGCTGAATTCTGCATCATTTATACCTGAAAACTTGCTAATCATGTTCGTTAGCTCACTTACAGGAAAAAGGACTAAAAGTGCATGAATTATATAATTTGTCCTCAAAACATGGCTAAAATATGGGTAAAATATAGCACTATAGGCGTGTAAATTCGCCTATCATCACCTATGGCATTGCCTATGTGAGGCAGTGAGCATAGGCAATGGCATAGGCGACGCCTATAGCATTGCCTTCATTGGTATAGGCCTTGCCTTGTCCCTTGCCTATGTGAGGCAGTGAGCATAGGCAATGGCATAGGCATTGCCTTGTCCGTTGCCTAGATTTGCATAGGCATTGCCTTGTTCGTTGCCTAGATTGGCATAGGCATTGCCTTGTTCGTTGCCTAGATTGGCATAGGCAATGCCTAGCCTATTGCCTTTGCTCCATCATTCCTCACTTACCACCTTTAGCATGGCTCACTTTCAAATCAAAATTTGGTACTAATCTCCTCCTTTGTATATCTTGCACCTACACTTAATCAAAAATAACAAAAATGATTAGAAGGATGGGTTGCCTCCCACTGAGCGCCTTAGTTTTGGTCGTTGCTCAACTCTTCTTTTTGAACTTTTATTTATCAAAAACAAAATCCTAACGAAACAAACTCCTAATGATGGGTTGCCTCCCATATAGCGCTTGATTCATTGTCGCAGCACGACATATCTATCTCGAGTACTCAGACTTCATCGAGATATAAGGTGGCTATACATTTTATCGAATCGGTAGGTCCGATATATAGCTTCACTCGCTGGCCATTCACCTTAAAGACACCACCATCATTGTTTTCTAACTCCACTACTCCGGATGGGTAAACTTGGCTAATTCTGAATGGACCAGAACATTTAGACTTCAACTTACCTGGAAATAGCTTCAGTCTGGAGTTGAAAAGAAGTACCAAATCACCCTTCTGAATGTTTCGTTGGACAATCCTCCGATCATGGTACTTTTTCATTCTTTCCTTGTAGAGATCTGCTCTTTCATACGCATGTAGACGGAATTCATCCATCTCATTCAGCTGTTCCAACCTCAGATTAATAGAATCATCCCAATTCAAGTTAAGCCGCTTCAGCGCCCACAGTGCTTTATGTTCTAGCTCAATTGGCAAGCGACAAGCCTTCCCATAAACTAGTTGATATGGTGACATGCCAATTGGTGTCTTAAACGCAGTCCTCTAGTTTATGGGAAATGCATCATCAATATCAAGGTCGGGTTGCACTATGTGCTCACTCTCAAGTCTAGATAGATGATCAGCTACTTGGTTTTCGCAACCTTTTCTATCCTTTACCTCGAAATCAAATTCTTGAAGTAGTAACACCCACCTAATTAGCCTTGGCTTAGCATCCTTCTTTGCCATTAGATATCGTAGAGCCGCATGATCTATATGAACCACTACTTTGGTTCCTAACAAGTAAGCACGGAACTTTTCAAAAGCATAAACAACTGCTAGAAGCTCTTGTTCAGTGACGGTATAGTTCTTCTGTGCTCCATTCAAGGCCTTTCTCTCATAGTAGATTGGATGAAATAGCCTTTCTCTTTTCTGACCAAGTACAACACCCAAGGCTACCCCGCTTGCATCACACATAACTTTAAAAGGTAGAGACCAATCGGGTGCTACAATAATAAGAGCTTCAACTAGCTTTTCTTTGAGGCATTCAAATGCCTTCAAGCAATCTTCACCAAAGTCAAATTTTGCATACTTCTCCAAAAGTTTGCATAATGGGCTAGAAATCTTGGAGAAGTCTTTAATAAACCTCCGATAAAAAACTGCATGACCGAGAAAACTACACACCCCTTTTACAGAAATTGGAGGTGGTAATCTCTCGATAACTTCAATCTTGGCTCGATCAACCTCAATTCCCCTTTCAGAGACTTTATGCCCAAGAACAATGCCTTCCTTAACCATAAAGTGACACTTCTCCCAATTTAACACCAGGTTAAATTCAACACATCTCTGCAAAGCCATACTTAGATTTGCCAAGCATGATTCAAATGACTCACCTACAACAGAAAAGTCGTCCATAAACACCTCCAAGGTGTCTTCGACCATATCAGAAAAAATGGACATCATACATTGCTGGAAAGTAGCAGGTGCGTTACATAGCCCAAATGGCATTCGTTTGAAGGCAAACGTACCATACGGGCATGTAAAAGTGGTCTTCTCCTGATCTTCAGGAGCAATGCAAATCTGATTGTATCCAGAATAACCATCTAAGAAACAGAACCATCCCTTCCCTGCCAATCGATTAAGCATTTGATCCATGAATGGCATTGGAAAGTGATCATTTAACGTCCACGAATTCAGCTTCCGGTAGTCCATGCAAACTCTCCACCCTGTGACAGGTCTAAGTGGAATTAGCTCATTCTTTTCATTTGCGACTACTATCATGCCCCCTTTCTTTGGCACACATTGCACTGGACTCACCCATTTACTGTCTGAAATTGGGTACACCACCCCTGCATCTAACCACTTAATAATTTCTTTCTTCACCACCTCTTGCATAGGTGGATTCAAACGACGTTGGTGCTCAATGGTGGGTACACAATCTTCCTCGAGCTGAATCTTGGGCATACATATCCCAGGAGGGATACCAATTATATCAGCAATAGTCCAACCAATGGCTCTCTTGTACCTCTTTAGAATAGAGATGAGAGCTGTTACTTGCTATTCACCTAAATCAGCCGCAACAATAATCGGAAGTGTATTCCCACTTCCCAAGAATACATACTTTAGATGACTGGGGAGCTCTTTCAATTCTACCACTGGTGGCTTTTCAATGGATGGTTTCGTTGGTGGTGACGATCGATTCTTAAGGTCAAGGTCCAACTTCTTAGGGGCATGAGAATAGGACCCCATTCCTGTTAGAGCACGAATAGTTTCTTCATACTCTTCAACATCCTCATGCTCAAAGTTCAAAAAGTACAGCACACAATGGCTCAACAGTAAGATGCTTCTCTACAGATAATTCTTTCTCGTCCTCATAATAAACATCAGCTATAGAGAACACATTCATATCTTTAGGCTGCTTCATTGATTTGCATACATCAAAACGGACCACTTCGTCATTCATCCGAAATAAAAGCTCGTTTGCTCGTAAATCAATAAGCACACTTCCTGTTGCGAGGAAAAGGCATCCCAAGATTATGGGAACTTCAGAATCTACCTCGCAATCTAAAATAACAAAGTCTGCAGGAAAAATAAAGGAAGAAACCTTTACCAGTACATCATATAAGATACCAACAAGTCGTTTTACCGATCTATCTGCCATCACGAGCCGCATATTGGTTGGTGTAGGATCGCCCAACCCCAACTGTTTATAAATAGATAGCGGCATCAAATTGAATCTAGCCCCCAAATCGTACAATGCCTTAGCAAATTCCAAGGATCCAACCGTGTAAGGAATAGTGAAAGCACCAGGATCCGCCTTTTTCTGTACTAAAGATCTCGTGGCAATTCCACTGCAATGATGAACATTATCTGCCAGTTCATAACTTGCTGCCCTTTTCTTTGTCAAAAGGTCCTTCATGAATTTGGCGTATCCTGGTATCTGCTCCAGTGCCTCCACCAAAGGCACATTAATAGTCAACTGCTTCAACATAGTCATGAATTTACTGAACCTGGTGTCATCAACTTTCTTCTTCAGTCTCTGAGAAAAAGGTGGTGGTGGAGTTGGAAGAGTTTTCTCCACCATTTCCTTTTTATCTTGCTTCCGATTATCAATCTTTTCAGGCTGGTGACATCTAGGTGTAGTGTCATGAATGTTCTCATTCTGATTTTCAGCTTCTATAGAATCATCACAATCTGCTTCAATAACATTCTCTTCTATAATATCAACCACCTGCTTGCCTTTGGATGGATTTTCCAACACCTTACCACTCCTGGTAGTAATAGCCATACATGATCCATTATTCCTTGGGTTCTGCATAGTGTCGCTAGGTAAGGTACCAACTTTTCTTTGATTGAGTGCCGCTGATAGTTGACTCAATTGTTGTTCCAGCTATTTTATTGAAGTGGAATATGAATCAACCAATTGATTTATTGAGGACAAATCATTTTTTGCCTCAGTTACTCCCATGTTGGTTGCCTCCACTCCTTTCAACAACTTAGCCATCATATCTTCCATGGACATCTTTCCAGAGCCAGATACTGCAGCCTCACGATTTCCAGGAGGAACATACAAACCACTCCTGTCAGTCTTATTCTTGAATTCGGATTTTTCATAATAGTTCCGACCTTGGTTTCCTTGGGCATTGCCACGGAAACCCCCCTGATTATTCAAATAATTCGCTTCCTCCTCAGAATCGGATTCATCTCTACCCTGTGATACAACAACCTTGACCTTTTCTGTCTTCCCTGATAATAAATGCTTGGTAAGAAGGTCCATCTGCATTTTCATGTGAGCCATATCTTAGTCACGTTCCTCTTCTCTTCGCCTCTATTCTGCTGTCATGCCAGTAGATACAGTAGAGCTTGCTACCTCAAAATCCCTGGTATGCCAAGATCTACTTTGCTTTGTCATACGATCCAGCATATCACCAGCCTCAATAAAAGTAAGGTCCATGAATGACCCACCTGCAGCATTATCAACCACTGGCTTAGTCACCGAGTTCAACACCCTGTATAATATTTCCATCAAGTGGATGTTGGTCATCTGATGATTTGGGCACCACATAAGCTTCTTCTTGAACCTCTCCCATGTTTCGTGGAGAGCTTCAGTTAGAAGCTGTCGAAAATTGCTGATCTTATCTCGTAACTGTGCTCTCTTGGATGGCGGAAAGAATCTTTCTAGGAAAGCATCTTTCAGTTGCCTCCAATTAGTAATAGAGTCAGGAGTCAGCCCGTTCAACCATAGAGTTGCCTCTCCAGATAGAGAAAATGGAAATAAGCGCAGTCGAATTGCATCCTGTCCAACTCCTGGATTGTCAAACGACTTGCATGTTGAGATAAAGTTGATCAGATGCATATTCGAATCATCGCCTGCAATTCCACCAAATAACCCTTTGAGTTGTAATAGATGGATCATGGTGCTGGTGATATTGAACTTGGCTCCGGGTGCCAAGGGTGGAGGAATAATATCCCCTATGGCACCAGCCGCATCCAAATCGTCATCATCATTATCGAAAGGGGACTGCACAGCTCGGCGGTCAGGTCTCATTCTAGCTTGACGATCTCTCCTTTTCACAGGTGCTACCACCTCACCAGCACACCTTGGATTTGATAACTCATCATCACCCAGGTCCTCTTCATCAATATTTGTTGCCCGACCTGGGTTATCAATATTCTGTTGATGCACTTGAGCAGCTGCAAATGCAACTAATCTTTCCTTCTCCTGTTGAGCAGCCATCCGTTCAAGGTTTCGTTGCGCATCCATTCTGCCAATAAGATATGGTTCAGGATTTATAGGTAATAACGGTTGACCAAAACTTTGTGTATTTGGCATGCACTCCAATAAACTTGAACAAAACAAAAACAACAAACAAAAAGTAAAATTCGAGAATCTTTGACCAAAGGGTCTATTAACTATCACAAACTTAGTTGACAACCGTATTCCCCGGCAGCGTTGCCAAAATTTGATACGCCCAAATTACAGCTCTCCTTAGAAAGTGTAAACGGTCTCTATCAAATATAGAACCCAACTGGGTTGGGTGTCGAATCCCACAGGGAATACTCTGGTCACTAAGTGTTGTAATTATTAGTAGACTGTTGGTCGAAAATTCCAAGGAAAAAGGGGGGTTTGGTTTAGGCGTAAGCTAATATTATCAAAGTAATAATGGAACGATTTGCGTAGTAAGATTTAATCACAGAGATTGATAAGTTAGGGTTATGTACACCTTATAAGTTCTACTTCTCTATTAACTATGAGTAACGCGGAATTTAGACATGCATGCACTTATAGAGAATCGTATTCTAATTCTATATCCAAGTGTTTCTCAACCATCAAGGATTTATTTCTCTTTAGCTCTCTCGAGCCTAAAATGTATAACAAATGGTACAAATTCTCCAAGAAGTTAATCTGGTTAAGGCATTAACGTGTAAATAGAGGTTGGAAACCCTATTTCCTTGTCACACTCTCTTTTCCAAACATGTAACTTTTCTCTCAAACAAGTTAATGCTATAATGGCGTATTCTCTATGTTTGCAACCATAAGAATTCAATCAAAACGAAGAGAGTAATGATATAAGTAGCATAACACATCAAGAATTCACAAACTCATAGTAATAGATAGTATCTTACAAGGTTTCCATAACCCTAACAGATAAGTTTAGCTACTCATGAATACAACGGAAATCAAAGTAGACATCATCATCATACCAAAACTTAGAGAAATCTCAGCTATGGAGATGAAACGTGTTTTCTTTCTCCGTTGCTCAAGTGAGCCATTTTCTGTTCTCAAAACTAGTACCAAATCTTCAACGTGAATTGTCAATAATCGAATGATCATTATGCTGAAAAATTCAGCAATAAGGTTTTTAATAACATCCTTGTCCCATAAGTTGCTATTGCATCCTTAAGTCTTTAAAAATACTGGGTTTTCCCGGGAAAAAGTTCCCATGCATCACTTTCAGTCCAAAAGCTGCCTTCCCTCTTATGTGAAGTTTTCCTTTGCTGCCCACAGGTCCACAAAGTGCTGAAATCTTCATCATTAGTACCTGAAAACATGCTAATCACATAGGTCAGCTCACTTAAAGGAAAATGGACTAAAAGTGCAAGAATTATATATTTTATCCTCAAAACTTAGCTGAAACATGGGTAAATTATGGTGCTTAGGCGTGTAAATACGCCCAACATCAGTGCAGGGACTTAATGATTTAGGGGCAAGTATCAACTTGATGCCCCTATCTTTATTCAACACATTGGGTTTGGGGAAGCCTAGACCGAGCTCTATTCTACTGCAGCTTACAAACGGACCATAGCCCATTCCAAAGGAGTGATTGAGGATGTGCTCATAAAGGTTGGCAAATTTATTATTCCTACTGATTGTATTATGTTAGATTTTGAGGCAGACGAACAAGTACCAATCATCTTGGGACATCTATTTTTAGTGATAGACGGGCCTTTGATTGATGTAAGAGAGGGAACACTAAAAATAAGGTTGGAGTATGAAGAGGCAGTATTTAAAGTTTGCAAAATGCTAAACACACTATCCCACTATAAGGATTTATGCATAATAACTATTATTGAAGGGGATGAGTGTGGGGCGGTTAGCCCACCAAAGACCTCTTTGCATACCCTCATTGAGCGACCTAAGATGAAACCACTACTTCCCAATATGGTGAAAGTTGAAAAAGATGTTGACCTCAAAAGTGCCCACTTAAGAGATTAGAAACTAAAAAGAAAATGGCTCCCAAAGGGGAGTAAAAAGATGAAAGAATTTGGTTGAGTTGAGCTGGGTTGTGACGTGACACTAAATCAGGCGCTGCTTGGGAGTCTACCCAAGTTAAGTAGGCATATTTTATTTTTAGTTTTTTAGTTTTTACTTCACGTAGTTTTTTGTTTTTGTTGAGTCAAAGGTTGATGGAAAGTCTGAGTATTAGAAACCTGAGCTAAGGAGCATGGGAAAAACTATGTGTGAGGTCCATTGGATCCTTCTGATACAAAAAGATGCTATTAGCAAGGCCTAGAGTCCTCAAAGAGTATTTCTAACTCTTGATTCTAAGTTTACTTTGGGGATAACGTAGATTTCTAAGTGTGTGGTGGGGAAATTCCTAATTTTAGGCTCAATTTATTTTTTTTTATGTATGATATTCTTGTTGGTGCTAATTTGTATTGCATGGTGTGAGTTTTTTAGTGTTATAAGCATGTTGATTGGTGTGAATTACTACTTTTGAAACTCCTAGGCTCATGTTTATGACTTGTGTACTTGTGGCTTAACTTTGAATTCATGCTATTATTGGTTGAGAGTATATGATGATCCTATGTGAGTCAAGAATGTGCCATGTGTGATGTAAGGTTTTTGTATATTCCTTGGTTCATGTGATGTCTAGAACATGCCCGGTGTGTGTATAAAGTGAAATAAAGAGTTTGGGTTTAGGAGATGATATAGGCATTTCTTTGATAGCCTTATTTTATACCTTCTTTTGACCTACCCTTGTGCATAATCCTAGTACCTTTAGATTAATTTCTTTGGTAGACTCATATAAAACCTAATCCCCTTCTTTGATTAACCTTAATTTGATCTAAAAAGCTCCTAAGTGCTTTAGTGTAAAATTGATTTAGTAAGGAGTTTGAAAAATAAGAGGAGAAAGGTGAAATTAATGCCTCAAGGTAATAGTTATTGGTGTTGATAATTGATGTGTGGTGGTTATGTGTGATAGACATTATGCTAGAAATAATACCATGGTTGTGAAAAAGAAAAAAAAAGCATAACAAATTGATTCATGTGGTAACAAATAATACTTCCACAATGTGTTTGTAAAAATGCTTAAAAGAGATCGGGCAAAACAAAAGATATGGGTGGATGGAAAAGTGTTATTTGGTTGTTGGAGATTGGTTTTAAATATATAATGTTGTGTATTAAAGCGCTTAGAGAGTCAGTCACTATTCCCAAATAGTTTCTACCCATCCCTTAGCCTACATTATAACCCAAAAAAGACCTATTTGATCCTAAATTTAATTCTCTGATATTAGTGGAGTACTACTCTAAGGGAAAACCTATGGTTCATTATGTGTAACATGTGAATTCTTTGTGACAGTGAGCATAAATTGATTCTTGTACCCATTGTGCAATTAATTTGTACTTATATGAGTGATTATGGGTAACTCTCTTGTTGTGAGGGGCACATGTTTGATGAATGAGGGTGATTTTTATAATGTCTTATATTGAGCAATATGCATTAGTTTTCCATATGTTGAGTCAATTCTTGAGGCTAGGATGTTTTAAAGTAGGATTCTTGGGCTTTAAATTGTGTATAAGTTGCTTAGTTTAGAAACTTGCATCTGTGTAGTCATTGTAGTCCTAGCTTGAATTTCTTTCTTGTATTAGAAGTTTGGATCTTCTTCATCTCATGGTGTTGATGATGAAGAGTTGTTCGAGGATGATCAAGGATTTAAATATGGGGTCGGGATGTGTGGTGTATTTATGCATTCTAGCATTGCTATTCTAGCCTATTTAGCCTTGTCTCGAGGATGATTTATGTTCTTATGGTGTTGATAATGAGATAAATGTGCATCTAAGTGTCCATGAACATTAGTTTTGATTCAAATTGATCATTTTGAGTTCTACCGAGAAAACTAGTGTTACTAGCTTGAACTAGATGTTTGTCTCGTATATCTTGTTGGGTTCTAATGTGGTTAATTAGTTCATAAGATTTTTATTTTGTATTTATATGTGAAAAAACTTGGTTATAATGTTCAAGGGTCAATTGGATCAAAACAAGGGTCAAAACAATAAGTTAGAGATCAAAGTGAATGAAGCCTATGCTTAGCTCGTGTTTCTAATTCACCGCAAGGATGTTATGCTATTTTGAGTTCAAAATTTTTATTTTTAATTTTATATGATACTTTTTAAATGGACTATTATGATATGTGAAGGATTTACAAGCTTTAAATCATGTGGAAATAACTCAAAAAGTCTTGGAATGGATCACAGAAGCACAATACATAATTTGAAGTGATTGTGGACACCTGAAATGTCTTGGGTGAGTGCAGACGTGTGGAGAATCTACTTGGTGTGTGAAAAATACCATTGGATTCTTAAGGGGAACAAAATAGTGACCCACTGCATCGCTGTGGTAATAGCAGTGAAGGAGCCACCGCGTCGCAGTGATAAGTGAATCCGCTGTTGTCAATTTCTAGAATCTTGGCTTGATTATGCCACTTTGCAGTCCAATGGCGATTGGCTTTTCAAAGCTATGCTGTGGCCATCAAAAATGGAAACAAGTGCGTAGATAATGGATAATAACATGGAAACCCAATTCAAGTCAGTCTATGAGTTGTCTTCTATTAATAAAACATGTTAAATCATGTTTTAGACATCTTGGAACCCCTAGATAAATTGGAACAACATTGCAGGCTACCAAATCTTCTTTTCAGGTTTTGTTTATTTAATTTATCTTTCTTTAAGGTTTTAATCATTCATAAAATTATTTGGATATTGATTATGGCTATGAGGGGCTAAAAACTCCCTTTCCGGGGTTAAAACCAAGAGCACGAGTACTATTATTTTGAATTAATTTTGTTTAGTTTTGCTTATCATTATTTTTTTTTTATTCTTGATTTAATTATTTGTTGGATTAATCACCCGAAAAATACATCAATTGTCACCCTTGTTATCTCGGGAGAGGGAAAAAGGGGATAGAACATGGGAATGAACAAAGTATGGTTCTTATTTCTTTATAAAATAAGGAATTTGAATTAATGTCTAGGACATGGATGTACTTAGATGCCTCACTTGATTCAAACGTATGATGATTTCTTAAAGAACTTAATTGGATTATTACATCCCTGCTCAACTATGTAGTTGTAAGGTCCAAATTAGGTAAATGGTTAGAGTTCATGAGACCATGATCATGCAATTAACCCTGTGAATCAACTACCAAGATAAGCAAGTTAACGAATGAAGTTCAAAAACTTAGTATGATTGTTCGAAGTGCTTTAACCCTGGATTTTCTCCTATTGATTGTTCCAAGACTTTTATTTTATGCATTGTTTACTTTTCCTTAGTTTACAAATTACAAACTATGTTTGGTTACTATTACACAAATTAAACCCAAACTATAAACTGAAATTAAATAGTTTTACATCAAGTCCTTATGGGATCCATAACTCGGCTTTCTTGAAGGCCACTTTACTACTTGGTAAACCACGTACACTTGCATGTGTTCTTGGGCACTTCCAAGTTTTTGGCGTCGTTGTCGGGGACTTGAAATTTTTCAACTATTTATTTTAGTATTACTTTTAAATTTATTTGGTGTTTTTACACATGGTCTTGGTTTTGTTATTGGAGGAAACAGGTTTTCAAGGTAGGAAACTAGCAAAGGCTCGGGAATTGGTTGAACTAAGGCCCAAACCTAAACAACTTTTCCATTAATATAGGAGAGAAGAAATCCTTCTCCCCTAAATTCCTCAAATCTAAGAAGACCAAGAGAATCCTGCTCATATGTTTGAACAACAAGCAAACCAAAGGACAATTAGGGAAGATGCAATCCCATTTCCGACAAACTTGACTTCCCCAATTCAAAGACCGACTGCTGGGGGAATTTTGAGTTGAAACACAATATGGTGCAACTTCTTATTAGCAGTAGACGGTTTGCAAGGATTTCACATGAGGATCCACAAGTCCACTTGCAGAATTTCATTGAGCTTACTGATACATTCATTCCGACTAGTGTGAATATAGATTCAGTGAGGCTGAAACTTTTTTCCATTCACTATTGGGGGAAGAAAAAAGGTGGTTGAATGCGGTACTGGCCAATTCAATCACATCATGGGAAGGCTTAGCCAGAATGTTCTTCATTAGATATTTAAAATCTGGAAAGAGTACGAGACTTCACAGTAAGATAGTGAGCTTCAAACAGAAGCTAGATAAAAACCTCTATCATGCTTGGAAGAACGTCAAGGCTCTTCTTCGAGACTTTCCACATCACCAACAATCCAATGAGGTACTTGCTCATATATTTGTAGAAGTATTTGTTCATAGTACAAGGATTTTGCTAGATTCAGCTGCAGGTGGTAAAGCATTGGAGTTAATTTATGTTGAGCTGTACACATTGTTAAACTGTATATCACAAGGAAATCCTAAGTGGCATTCAAATTTAGAAGTGCCATAAAAAAATTATGCGTGTATTAGAGGTGGACCAATTCACTGCCTTATAAGCCCAGGTTGCAAAATTATAAAATTTGATAAACACTAAGTTTAGCTACTGAAATTGGGAGATCCAAAGCCTACAAAATTAATCAATGTAGTTCAAAAACCTAGTGGTTGGTGTGAGGTCTAAATAAATAGTGTCCATTCTGCGTTCATGTGTGCTTTATATCCGGAATCAATGATGTATATGGGTAATGGTCAAAGGCAAATTATGATAATGCCTACAACATAAAGTGGCAGACTCAGCCATGGAATGCCCAACAACTGAAAATTCAGCAACCACAGGCACAAGGAAACCAGTCAACTAGCAACATGGAAGAGATAATAAAGAAGATTTTAGCAAATCAAACACAGTTGGCTGCAGAGTTAAAAAATCAGGAACCGGCTATAAAAAGTCTAGAGTTGTAGTTTGGGAATTTATAACAAATATTGAATATTAGGACTTAAGGTGGGATTCTCGGAGATATAGAAAGTCCAAAACAAGTTATGACAATCACTTTGAGGATTGCTAAAGAGCTTCAAGGAGAACATCAAAAGGTAACTAAGGAGGCAGATGAAGATTTGACTCCTCCACAAGTAAATGATAAAGGTGCAGAAAAATTTAGAAAGTGTGAGTACTCAAAAGAAAAACTGCTGAAGAATTGAAAAAGATTCCATCTCTCCCCTTCCCTTAGAGGCAAACAAAAGCAAAAGAGGATGCAGAGTTTAAGTTCTTTGACACGTTTAGAGAGCTTCACATTAACTTACCTATGGTATATGTTTTGCATGGATTGAACAAGTACGCTAAGTACTTGAGGGATGTGGTTGCTAATATGGTAAAATTCAGGATGTGGAGACAATAACAATAATTGAGGAGTGTAGTTCGATAGTTACTCAAAAGATACTGAAAAAGCTTAAGGACCTAGGTAAGTTTACTCTTCCCATTCAAATTGGCAATAATGAGGTGTAACAGGCACTTAATGATTTAGGGGAAAGTATCAACTTGATGCCCCTATTTTTTTTCAACATATTGGGTTTGGGGAAGCCTAGACTGAGCTCTGTATTACTACAGCTTGCAAACGGGACCATATCCCATCCCAAATAAGTGATTGAGGATGTGCTCATAAAGTTTGGTAAATTTATTATTCCTGCTGATTTTATTCTTCTAGATTTCCATGTAGACGAATAAGTACCAAACATCTTACGACATCCATTTTTAGCGATGGGTGGATCTTTAATTGATGTAAGAGAGGGTACACTAAAATTGAGGTTGGAGGATAAAGAGGCAGTATTTAAAGTTTACAACATGCTAAACATACTATCCCACTCTAAGGATTTATGCATGATTACTGTTATTGAAGGGGATGAGTGCGGGGTGGTTAGCCCGCCAAAGACCTCTTTGTACACCCTCATTAAGCATCCTAAGATGATGCCACTACTTTCCAATATGATGAAAGTGGAAAAAAATGTTGACCTCAAGAGTTTCGACTCAAGAGGTCAGAAATGAAAGAGAAATTGGCTCCCAAGGGGGAGTAAAAAGATGAAGGAATTTGGTTGAGTTGAGCTGGGTTGTGCCACGACACTAAATCAGGTTCTTCTTGGGAGGCTACTCAAGTTAAGTAGGCATATTTTATTTTTAGTTTTTTATTTTTTACTTCATGTTGTTTTTTATTTTTGTTGAGTCACAGGTTGATGGGAAGTCTCAATATTGGAAACCTGAGCTAAAGAGCATGGAAAAAACTAAGTGTGGAGTCCATTTGATCCTTTTGATACAAAAACATGCTATTAGCTATGCCTAGAGGCCTCAGAGAATATTTTTATCGTTTGCTTTTAAGTTTACTTTGGGAATAAAGTAGATTTTTAAATGTGTGGTGGGGAAATCCCAACTTTAGGCTCAATTTATTTTTTTTATGTATGATATTCTTGGTGGTGCTATTTTATATTTCATGGTGCGAGTGTTTTAGCAATATAAGCATATTGATTGATGTGAATTACTACTTTTGACACTCCTAGGCTCATGTTTATGAGTCGTGTACTTGTGTCTTAAATTTGAATTCATCCTATTATTGGTTGAGAGTCTATGATGATCCTATGTGAGTCAAGAATGTTCCATGTGTGATGTAAGGTTTTTGTATATTTCTTGGTTCATGTGATGTCTAGAACTTTCTCGGTGTGTGTATAAAGTGAAATAAAAAGTGTGGGTTTTGGAGATGATATAGGCATTTCTTTGATAGCCTTGTTTTATACCTTCTTTTGACCTACCCTTGTCCATAATCTAGTTAAACCCCATTGAGCCTTTAGCTTATTTTCTTTGGTAGCCTCATATACAGCCTAATCCCTTTCTTTTATTGACCTTAATTTTTATCCAAAAAGCTCCTAAGTGCTTTAGTGTAAAATTAATTTAGTAAGGAGATTGAAAAATAAGAGGAGAAAGGCGAAATTAATGCCCCAAGGTAATATTTATTCATTTTGATAATTGATGTGTGGTGGTTAGGTGTGATATACATTATGCTAGAAATAGTACCATGGTTGTGAAAAAGAAAAAGAAAAAGAAAAAAATTGAAGTGGTAATAAACAATACTTCCACAATGTGTTTGCGAAAATGCTTAAAAGAGATGAGGCAAAACAAAAGATATGGGTGGATGGAAAAAGTGTAATTTGGTTGTTGGAGATTGGTTTTAAATGTATAATATTGTGTATTAAAGTGCTTAGGGAGTCACTATTCCTAAATAGTTCCTACCCATCCCTAAGCCTACACTAAAACCTAAAAAAAACCTATTTGATCATAAATTTAATACTCTGATATTAGTGGAGTACTACACTAAGGGCAAGCCTACGATTAATTATGTGTAGCTTTTGAATCCTTTGTGAGAGTGAGCATAAATTGATTCTTGTATCCATTATGCTATTAATTTGTATTTATATTAGTGTTTATGGGTAACTATCTTGTTGTGAGGGGCACATGTTGTATGAATGAGGGTGATTTTTATGATATCTTAAATTGACCAATATGCATTAGTTTGCCATATGTTGAGTCAATTCTTGAGGCTAGGATATTTTGAAGTAGGATTCTTGAGCTTTAAATTATGTATAACATGCTTAGTTTAGAAACTTGCATTCTATGTAGTCATTGTAGTGCTAGCTTGAATTTCTTGCTTGTAGTATAAGTGTGGATCTTCTTTAGCTCATTGTGTTGATAATGATGAGTTGTTCGAGGACGGATAAGGCTTTAAATATGGGGTGGTGATGTTGGGTGTATTTATGCATTCTAGCATTGCTATTGTAGCCTATTTAGACTTGTTTTGAGGATGTTTTATGTTCTTAAGGTGTTGATAATGAGATAAATGTGCATCTAAGTTTCCATGCACATAAGTTTTGATTGAAATTGATTATTTAGAGTTCTACCGAGAAAACTAGTGTTACTAGCTTGAGTTAGGTGTTTGTCTAGTATATCCTATTGTGTTCTAATGTGGTTAATGAGTTCATAAGGTTATTATTTTGTATTTATATGTGAAACAACTTGGTTATAATGTTCAAGGGTCAATTGTATCAAAACAAGGGTCAAAACAATAAGTTAGAGATCCAAGTGAATGAAGCCTATGCTTAGCTTGTGTTTCTAGTTCACCACGAGGATGTTATGTTATTTTGAGTTCTAAATTGATATTTTTAACGCTATATGATGCTTTTTTAATAGACTATTATTATATATGACGGATTTTCAAGCTTTAAATCAAGTGGAAATATCTCAAAAAGGCTTGGAATGGATCACGGAAGCACAATACACAATTTGAAGTGATTTTATACACCCGAAATGTCTTGGGTGAGTGCAGACACATGGAGAATATACTTGGAATGTGAGAACCACCATTGGATTCATATGGGACCGAAAATGGTGACACACTGCATTGCAGTGGTAATAGCAGTGAAGGAGTCACCGTGTCGTAGTAAAAAATGAATCTGCTGTTGTCTATTTCCAGAATCTCGGCACGATTATGACAATTCGCTGTCCAATGGAGATTGTCTTCTCACAGAGATGTGGTGGCATCAAAAATAGAAAAAAGTGCCCAGATGAAGTATAATAACGTAGAAACCCAATCCAAGTTGGTCTATGACTTGTCTACTATAAATAAAACATGTTAAATTATATTTTAGACATCTTGGAACCCCTAGATCAATTGGAACTACATTGTTGGCTACCACAACTTCTTTTTAGGTTTTATTTTATTAATTTAGATTTCTTTAGGGTTTTAATCATTCTTACAATTATTTGGATGATGATTATGGCTATGAGGGGCTAAAAACTCCCTTTCCGGGGTTAAAGCCAAGAACACGAGTACTATTATTTTGAATTGATTTCGTATTATTTTGCTTATCATTATTGGTTGTTTTTTTATTGTTGATTTAATTATTTGATGGATTAATCACATAAAAAATACATATATTGTCACCCTTGTGATCTCAGGAGAGGGAATAGGGGGATAGAACATGGGAATAAACAAAGTATGGTTCTTATTTCTTTATAAAATAAGGAATTTGATTTAGTGTCTAGGACAGGGATGTACTTAGATGCCTCACTTGATTCAAACGTATGATGATTTCTTAAAGAACTTAATTGGATTATTACATCCCTGCTCAACTATGTAGTTGTAAGGTCCAAATTAGGTAAACGGTTAGAGGTCGGGAGACCATGATCATGCAATTAACCCTATGAATCAACAACCAAGATAAGCAAGTTAATGAATGAAGTTCAAAAATATAGTATGATTATTCAAAGTGCTTTAACCCTAGGTTTTTCTCCTATTCATTATTCCAAGACTTTTATTTTACGCATTGTTTACTTTTCTTTTGTTTACAAATTACAAAGTGCACCAATTGAATTTAAACTATGAACTGAAATTAAATAGTTGTTACATCAAATCATTGTGGTATCGATAAGTCATCTTTCTTGAAGGCCACTTTACTACTTGTAGAACACGGACACTTGTGTGTGAGCTTTGGCACTGTCAAGTTTTTGGCTCCATGGTTGGGGACTTGAAATTTTGCAATTGTTTATTTTAGTTTTACTTTTAAATTTATTTGGTGTTTTTACACATGGTCTTGGTTTAGTTATTACAGGAAATAGGTTTTCAAGGTAGGAAATTGACAAAGGATCGGGAATTGGTTGAACCAAGGCCCAAACCTGAACAAGTTTTCCATCAATATAGGAGAGAAGAAATACTTCTCCCCTGAATTTATCAACTATAAGAAGACCAAGATAATCCTGCTTCTATGTCTAAAAAACTAGCAGACCGAAGGACAGTTAGGGAAGAGGCAGTCCCACTTCCGATAAACTTGACTTGCCCAATTCAAAGACCGACTGCTCGAGGGAATGTAGAGTTAAAACACAATATGGTGCAACTTATTTATAGCAGTATACGGTTTTCATGGATTTCACATGAGGATAGATAAGTCCACTTGCAGAATTTCATTGAGCTTACTGATACATTCATTCCGACTAGTGTGAATACAAATTATGTGAGGCTGACACTTTTTTTCCATTTACTATTGGGGGATGTAAAAAGGTGGTTGAATGCGGAGCTGGCCAATTCAATCATATCATAGGATGGCTTACCCAGAATGTTCCTCATTAGATTTTTTTTATCTGGAAAGTCTGCGAGACTTCACAGTGAGATAGTGAGCTTCAAACAGAAGCTAGATAAAAACCTCTAGCATGCGTAGGAGAACTTTAAGTCTCTTCTTCGGGACTGTCCACATCACCAACAGTCCAATGAGGTACTTGCTCATACTTTTGTAGAAGTACTTAATCACAATAGAAAGATTTTGCTAGATTCAGCCGCAAGTGGTAAAGCATTGGAGTTAACTTAAGATGAGCTATACACATTGTTGAACTGCTTATCACAAGGAAATTCCAAGGGGCATTCAGATTCTAGAAGTGCCACAAAAAAATTGCGGGTATATTAGTCGTGGACTAGTTCACTGCTTTATTAGCCCAGATTATGGAATTATAAAATTTAATAAACACTCATTTTAGCTACCTAAAATTAGGAGATCCACAACCTACAACAACAGCCAATGCAGTTAAACAAACTAGTGGTTGGTGTGAGGTCTACAGTAATAGTGGCCATTCTGCGTTCATGTGTTCTTCAAATCCTGAATCAGTAATGTATCTGGGCAATGCTCAAAGGTCAAATTATGATAATGCCTATAACATGAAGTGGTATACTTAGCCATGGTATGCCCAACAACTGAAAATTCAGCAACTAGAGGCACAAGGAAACCAGTCAACTAGCAACATGGAATAAATGATGAAGCAGATTTTAGCGAATCAAACACAGTTGGTTGCGGAGGTAAATAATCAAGAAGAGACCACAAGAAGTTTAGATTTATAGTTGGGGTAGTTATTACAAACATTGAATATTAGGTCTCAAGGTGAGTTTCCTAGAGATATAAAAAATCCAAAACAAGTTATGAAAATCACTTTGAGGAGTGGTAAAGAGATTCAAGGAGAACCTCCAAAGGTAACTAAGGAGTCAGATGAAGATTTAACTTCTCCACAAGTAAATTATAAAGTTGTAGAAAAATTTAGGAAGTCTGAGTACTCAAAACAAAAAGCTGCTAAAGAAGTGAAGAGTTGATAATGAAGAGTTGTTCATAAGGGGCCTAAAATGGTGACCCACTGCGTCGCAGTGGTAATAGAAGAGAAGGAGCCACCGCGTCATAATAAAATGTGAATCTGTTGTTGTCAATTTCTAGAATCTTGGCACGATTATGCCAATTTGTGTTCCAACAGAGAAGTTTAGCTACTCATGAGTGCAACGGAAATCACAATAGATATAATCATCATACCACAACCTAGAATAATCTTGGAGATGGAAGTGATATGGCGTAAAAAGCTCTCAAACGTTTTACCCTAGCCGTTCTTCTCAAGAGAGCCGAGTTCTCTGTGTTATACTTACAGAAATTGTAACGTGAATAGTCCTAAAATATCGAATGAATAAGACTTGAATTAATGAATGAGTGAATAATAAAAAACTTCCTGAAAAATTCAGCAAATAGGGTTTTTATAACATCCTTGTCCTAGTCCTACTGAAATAGGGTTTTTATCCTTGTCCTAGTCTTACTGGGTTACTGTATACTTGTCCTAATCCTACTAAGTTACTGCTGATCCCCCAAGTCTTTAGAAATGCTGTATTTTTCCAGGACAAGTTCTCCATGCATCACTTTCAGTCCACAAGCTTTCAGAAGCTGCCTTCCTTCTTACGTGAAGTTTCCTTTGGCGTCCAACAGTCCATAAAATGCTGAAATCTTCATCATAAATACCTGAAATCTTGCTAATCACGTTGGTTAGCTCACTTACAGGAAAATGGACTAAAAGTGCAGGAATTATATATTTTGTCCTTAAAACTTAGATAAAATATGGGTAAATTAAGGTGCTTTAGGCGTGTAAATACGCCTAACATCAACACCCCACACTTAAAGCTTTGTTCGTCCTCGAACAATATATCATGTCCATATAAACATCTACTTAGGGTTTCACAGTAACAACACAAAATGTTCAACCAGACAGGCCCGACAATTATTAACAAAGAGTAGTTTTCTAATCACTTCTAGAAACAATTCAACCTCCAACATAGACTCGTGATGATGGTTAATTCGTATTCAAAAGTTAAGGCATAAAGAATCATACAAGACTACCCAAAACTCATCAACCATGTGTGTCTCACAATATATCACCCATAATTACTCACAAGTATTTCATTTTTCAAAACATGGGTATAAGATTATCCTTCCTCTCACTCTCATAAAGAATTCATATGTTGCAACTGATGACCATAGGCTTGCCCTTAGTGTAATGCTCTACTAATATCAGAACGTTAAGCTTAGGATCAAATAGGTCTTTACAGGTTGTAATGTAGGCTATGGGACGGGTAGGACTATTTTGGCCAGAAATAGTGACTATGTTCCTAAGCGCTTTAATACATCACATTATGCCATTAACACTCTCTTTTAATCAACCCTGCTACCTTTCTTTCATCTATCACCCCTTTTCACCTATTTTGCCATTCAAGCATAACTATTTTTTTATTTAATCATAAACACAATTTATCTTTTTGTTTTTCTATTTTTTTTAACACACCTCTATGATAGCCACTCTTTTTCATAACAAATTCAAGTACCAATACACTCTAAGGCATCACTCTCACCCAATTTCCTCTTATTTTGTCACATGACTTCACAATTTAAAGCACTTAGGAATTTGGATCAAATTATGGTCTTGAAAAAAAATGGATTAGGCTTACATATGAGGCTGTCAAAGAAAATGGCTAAAGGATCAAAAGGGTTGACTAGGATAATGTCCACGGGTAGGTAAAAATAAGGTAAACAAATACAAGTTGCCAAAGAAATGCCTAAATCATCTCCTAAACTTTCACTCTTTATTTCGCTTTACATACACACCAGGAAAGTTCTAGCATCAGCCACAAACATAGAATATACTATAATCTCACACACACAAGACACATGGTCAACTTTATTGGGAGCAGTATAGACTCTTGACCCAACAGATGAATTAAACCACACAATTATCACACAGTGAGTCACATGTAGAGCCTAAATGTCTCAATAGTAATGATTTAGCACAAACTCTTGTTATACTACCATGCCGTCTATCAGAACAATTTCATGCAAAATCTAAAAAATTTAAAATTAAACTAACTAATTACGACTAATTAAAACAAACTAGAACTAGAATAAATGCAAATGCAAAAAAAGAAGTATAGCATACAAATACCAGCACCCCACACTTAGACGGGACACACTGCCCTTAGTGGAAAATAAATAAGAAGAACCTGGTTAGTCGGACTCTTCCTCTATGTCTGGGGTCATACCCCCTGCATCGAAATCATCATCAGATTCTTTGTCATCAGAGTTCTCCTCTACGTCGGAGTCTGGCATTTGTCGATCATCATCGGTTGGCATGTCATCATCAAGAGGTTCCGCAAAATATACACCTACTCCACACATAGCCCTCACATGCTCATTCATTGGGTAGTCATAATCCAATTGTTGGAGCTCTGCAGCAGTTGGAACACGACCCCCGCTCATCATGGTGAACCTCGTCATGCCATATAAATGGCGGAAGAAGCTTTCGTCGCTAGCATGTCTTTCTGCAGTAGTTAGGTTGACGCCATGCATGGATTCAGCATCTTTAACCTTTTTGAGGTCAACCTTCTTCGGGTTGTGTGGAAGCTTATAATCTGTAGGTTCCTCTTCGATGTCCTCCTTCCTCAATATCGCAGTCAACAGATTGCCAAAACTGAAGTGGGACCTCTTGTGCAGCCTGGCCTTACGCATTGAAGATCGAATAATTGCCCCAATATTGATGGGGATGTTCGTCATCAAAGAGTACACCAAGAACACTCTATCACGTGTGATCTTTGTGTACTGTGACCCTGGAATCAGGCAAAAATTGACTATCCGCAACCATATCCGAGCTTCTCTGTTCAAGGAGGCATACGGGAAGGTATTGTGCCGACCGGTATACTTGTGACGACTCCACCATGCCATTGATCTTGTTCCGCATAGTGTGTGTCTTATTTCCCTGTATAGAGGTCTGTGATAAAGCTCCTTGAGCGGTGATGGATCCACAGATGGCAAACCTAGAAAGGAGTTAAAGAACTCCGCATTTAGTTGCAGGACTTGGCCCCGAATCTTTACTTCACTCCCTATAGTTTTCGGTGACCAGTTGGCATAGAATTCTCACGTTAGATCGAGATTGCACTCTCCCATATCTCGGAAGATAAAATCAAGCTGTAACACCATTATCTTAGACAAAATGCGGGGTTCTTTCTTTGCTAGGCTCTCCTTTTGTATCAACTCCACATGAACATATTTTTTTACTTTATTGTTCTTGTACCACTCCTTTCCTTCCTTCTCTACGACCCATTTTATCCCGTACATGCGTCGAGGTATTTGCAGCGAGGAGGATTCAGCTTGCTCTTTTCTTCCCCTTTTCTGGCCTTTCTGTGAGGTAGATGCTTTTTCTTTTCCGGGTTGACTTTTTGGTGCCATTGTACCTGAGATTAAAATAATAGTCTTGTTAGCTTCATCTCGGTAGATACAATCGACAAACCAACAGTAGTGGCACTACCCCACACTTAATTTGTTGGCACAAACTTAATTAAGTGAAAGATGTCGATTACTCAGACTTCATCGCCCTACATTTAGGTGTTATGTTCCAACAATCTATTCAGCGCAGTCATACTTTTCTTGTCATCTTCACTATTTTTTTCAATTCTTTTTCATGTATTCTTAACTATGTTTTCATGTTTGGACTAATGCATCTCTTTGAACAAAACTACTACATAGATATCATATCAATTTATGGCTTACAACACCAATAGAAATAATCACAACATCTCATATTTGTAGTTAACCATGATTTTCATCTCGATGGACAAGTCATTCAAACATACAAGCTTTTGAGTTACAAGATTATGCAATTATCTTAACCATGTCGATTCCGCAAAAGTATGACAGTGTATCAAAATCAAATTCAGGTTGGAACCAAGTCTAGAGCATCCTTACGTATTATTTCACTCACTTAGTTGTATCACAACAAATCAACCATATTCAAATCACCAACACTACTTCAAGATTTAACAATTTCTTATAGGGGTAGTAGTGTAGTACTTTACGGAATATAAAAGAAGAGAAAAGAAGTACTTACTTGGTTGATGGCCTCGGAAGATGTTCTTGCAAAGTTAAAAGAGCAAAAGGAAAATTTTTGAGAGATTTTGGAGAGGTAGGCGACGCTTAGGTTGAATTTGCAATGCATTTTTGTTCTAAGACTAAGGTTCTATTTATAGGACAAGCTTGGGTCGAGTTTTGACCCATTTGGAATCGGATTAGGAGACCAAAAAGTGAGCATAGGCGGCGCCTAATGCTTTGCCTATGCTTGGCATAGGTGGCGCCTTTTGCAAAGCCTAGTTGAGCATAGGCGGCGCCTATGCCATGGCATTCTAGATTCAGAGACAAAAGGCGTTTGCATAGGCGACGCCTATGCTATGGCATTGTTCGGCATAGGCGGCGCCTATGCTATGGCATTCTAGATTCAGAGAGCTTAGGCCATAGCATAGGCCTTGCCTTGTTCGTTGCCTAGGTTTTCATAGGCAATGCCTAACTCATAGCCTTTTGCTTCTTCATTACCAACTTACCACCTTCAACATGCAATACTTCCAAATCAAAATTTGAAACCAATCTCCTCCTTTACACCTCTTGCACCTACACTTATTCAAAAACAACAAAAATGATTAGAACGATGGGTTGCCTCCCACCAAGCGCCTTAGTTTTGGTCGTGGCTCGACACTTCTTTTTGGATTTTTTTTTATTTAACAATAACAAACTCTTAGTAAAACAATAAAAAATGAAAAACGATGGGTTGCCTCCCATCTAGCTCTTGATTTATTGTCGCGGCACGACATAGTTACCTCGAGTACTTAGATTTCGTCGAGATAGATGGTAGCCATGCATTTTATCGAGTCAAGAGGACCGATATATGGTTTTACTCGTTGGACATTCACCATAAAGACAACACCATTATTGTCTTCTAGTTCAACTACTCCAGACAAGTAGACTTGTCTAATTTTGTACGGACCAGACCATTTAGACCTTAACTTACCTGGGAATATCTTCAGTTTGGAATTGAAAAGAAGTACCATATCACCCTTTTGAAAGTTTCGTTGAACAATCCGTTGATCATGATACTTTTTCATCCTCTCCTTGTAGAAGTATGATCTTTCATACGCATGTAGACGGAATTCATCCATCTCATTCAGCTGCTCCAATCTCATATTTATGGCATCATCCTAATTCAAATTCAGTCGCTTCAACGCCCATAATGCTTTATGCTCGATCTCAATGGGCAAGTGATAAGACTTCCTATAAACTAGTTGGTACGGGGACATGCCAATTGGCGTTTTGAATGCAGTCCTATAAGCCCATAGTGCATCGTCCAGCTTCCGAGACCAATCCTTCCTATTAGCGTTTATAGTCTTAGCAAGGATCTGCTTGATCTCTCGATTAGAAACCTCTACCTGTCCACTAGTTTGTGGGTGATAAGGCGTGGCTACCTTATGTTGCTTGACCCCATATTTCACCAACACAGATTTGAACAGCTTGTTGCAAAAGTGTGATCCTCCATCGC
Source organism: Capsicum pubescens (assembly GCA_030864215.1). NCBI lineage: Eukaryota > Viridiplantae > Streptophyta > Magnoliopsida > Solanales > Solanaceae > Capsicum > Capsicum pubescens. Next base: position 188,967,438 of record CM061538.1, on the reverse strand, counting down.
TTATGATGGTACGTGGTACCCCAAAACGAGAGAAGATATTTCTCTTCAAGAATACTACAACACGCTTTCCTTCATTATCGGCCAGCGCTACTGCTTCGACCCATTTGGATACATAGTCGACAACAAATAGGATATATTTCATCCCAAACGAATTTACGAATGGGCCCATGAAATCAATACCCCACACATCAAACAGCTCTACTTCAAGAATTTTTGACATGGGCATCTCATGGTGCTTCGAAATCGTGCCTTGTCTCTGACATTGTTACATCTTCTCACAAATTCGTAGGTATCTCTAAATATCGAAGGCCAATAATAGCTGCTTTGCAATACCTTCCTTGCTGTTCGACCACCTGCATGGTGTCCCCCAACTTGGGAAGCATGACTTGCTTCCAAGATACTCGGCACTTCCACATGAGATATGCATCGCCTGATAACACCATCCGCGCATCGTCGAAACAAATATGGCTCATCCCAGAAGTAGTGTTTTACATCATGCATGAACTTCCTCTTTTGATGAAAAGACAAATGTGCAGGTATCACATTACTGACCACATAGTTTGCAAAGTCTGCGTACCATGGTAATTCTTCCACCATCATGGCTAGGATATCTTCATCGGGTAATGCATCATTAATCTTAAGATCGGGCTGCGCTTTGTGCTCATTCTCAAGTCTAGATAAGTGATCAGCCACTTGGTTTTCGCAACCTCTTCTATCTTTTACCTCGAAATCAAATTCTTGCAGCATTAACACCCATCGAATTAGCCTCGGATTTGTATCCTTCTTCGTCATTAGGTATCTCAAGGCTGCATGGTCGGTATGAACCACCACTTTAGTCCCCAACAGGTAAGCACGAAACTTTTCAAAATCATAAACAACTGCTAGAAGCTCTTGTTCCGTGACAGTATAGTTCTTCCGGGCTCCGTTCAAGACCTTGCTCGCGTAGTAGATTAGATGAAATAACTTTTCTCTTCTATGGCCAAGTACAACACCCAAAGCTACTCCGCTTGCATCATACATAACTTCAAATGGTAGGGACCAATCAGGTGCTACAATGATAGGAGCTTCAATTAGCTTCCCTTTGAGGCATTCGAATGCCTTCAAGCAATCTTCACCGAAGTCGAACTTTGCATCCTTCTTCAATAGCTTGCATAACGGACTATCAATCTTGGAAAAGTCTTTAATGAACCATCGATAAAAACCTGCATGCCCGAGGAAACTACGAACTCCCTTTACAGAGATTGGAGGTGGTAGTTTCTCGATGACTTAAATTTTAGCTCGATCCACCTCAATTCCTCTTTCGGAAATTTTATGCCCAAGAACAATACCTTCTTTAACCATAAAGTGGCACTTCTCCCAGTTTAGCACCAAGTTAAATTCAACACATCTCTGTAATGCCATACTTAGATTCTCCAAGCACGATTCAAATGACTCACCCACAACTGAAAAATCGTCCATGAATACCTCCAAGGTGTCTTCAACCATATCAGAAAAAATGGACATCATACAACGTTGAAAGGTGGCGGGTGCGTTACATAGCCCAAATGGCATACGTTTGAAGGCAAACGTACCATATGGGCATGTAAACGTTGTCTTCTCTTGGTCTTCGGGAGCAATACAGATCTGATTATAGCCGGAATAACCATCTAAGAAGCAAAACCATCCTTTCCCTGCCAATCGATCAAGCATTTGGTCCATGAATGGCATTGGGAAGTGATCCTTAAGCGTCCATGAATTCAGCTTCCGGTAGTCCATACATACTCTCCACCCTGTGACAGGTCTGAGTGGAATTAGCTCATTCCTTTCGTTTGCAACTACCGTAATGCCCTCTTTCTTGGGCACACACTGTACCGAACTCACCCATTTACTGTCAGAGATTGGATATACTACCCCTGCATCTAACCACTTAATAATTTCTTTCTTCACCACCTCTTACATAGGTGGATTTAAACGTCTTTGATGCTCAATAGTGGGTATGGAATTTTCTTCAAGCTGAATCTTGTGCATACATATCCCAGACGGAATACCAATAATATCAGCGATGGTCCAACCGATGGCTCTCATGTATTTTCTTAGAACAACGATGAGAGCTGCAACTTGCTGCTCACCTAAGTCAGCTGCCACAATAACCGGAAGGGTGTTTCCACTTCCCAAGAATGCGTACTTTAGATGACTGGGTAGCTCCTTCAATTCTAACATTGGTGTCTCTTCAATGGATGGTTTAGCTGGTGGTGTAGGCCGATTTTTGAGATCGAGGTCCAGCTTCTTGGGAGCATAAGGATACGACCCTATTCCTGTTAGAGCACAAATAGTTTCTTCATAATTTTCAGCATCATCACGCTCAATATTCATAAGCACAGCCGCCAATGGGTCAACAATAAGCTGCTCCTCTATGGATAATTCTTTCTCATCATCAAAATAAACATCAGCTACCGAGAACAAGTTTAGATCTTTGGGTTGCTTCATTGATTTGCATACATCAAAGCGGACTACTTCGTCATTTATTCGGAATAAAAGCTCATTCGCTCTCAAATCAATAAGCACACTCCCTGTTGCAAGGAAAGGGCTCCCCAAGATTATGGGAACTTCAGAGTCCACCTCACAGTCCAGAATAACGAAGTCTGTCGGAAAGATGAATGAAGAAACCTTCACCAATACATCATATAAAATACCAACAGGTCGTTTTACCGACCTATCTGCCATCACGAGCCTCATATTGGTTGGAGTAGGATCACCCAACCCCAACTTTCTGTCAATAGATAGCGGCATCAAATTGATGCTGGCTCCTAAATCGCATAATTCCTTGGAAAAATTCAAAGATCCGACAGTTCAAGGAATAGTGAAGGCACCGGGGTCAGCCTTCTTCTGAACTAGTGATCTGGTAGCGATTGCACTGCAATGATGAACAGTATCCGTCAACTCATAACTTGCTTCCCGCTTCTTTGTCAAAAGATCCTTCATAAATTTTGCGTACCCAGGCATTTGTTCCAGTGCCTCGACCAAAGGAACATTAATAGTTAGCTTCTTCAACATAGTCATAAACTTATTGAACCTGGTATCGTCAGCTTTCTTTTTCAATCTTTGAGGAAAAGGTGGTGGTGGAAGGGGAATAGTTTTCTCCACCGCTTCCTTTTCATCTTGCTTCAGTTCGGCGATCTTTTCATGCTGTGGACGTTGAGAGGTGACGTCACGAACAACCTCATCAGCTGCTTCGACATCTTTTGGTTTTGCAATGATCTCATTATCTGCTATATCATCAACCACCTGCTTGCCTTTGGATGGATTTTCCAACACTTTACCACTTCGGGTGGTGATAGCCATACACGATCCATCATTCCTTGGATTTTGCACTGTGTCGCTAGGTAGTGTTCCAGCTTTTCTTTGATTTAATGCCGCTGAAAGTTGACTCAATTGCTGCTCTAGTTGCTTTATTGCAGTAGAATGCGAGTCAACCAATTGATTTATTTAAGACAAATCGTTCTTCACCTCATTCACTCCCGTATTAGTTGCCTCTACTCCCTTCAACAGCTTCACCATCATATCTTCCATCGACATCTTCCCAAAGCCAGATGCCACAGCCTCACGGTTTCTAGGGGGAACATACATACCACTCCTATCAGTCTTATTCTTCCAACCACGTTGATCGCGGTCCTTGTATCCAGATTTATCATAATAGTTCCGACCTTGGTTTCCTTGGGCATTGCCTCTTAAACCCCCCTGATTATTCAAGTAGTTCGCTACTTCCTCAGAGTCGGATTCATCTCTTCCCTGTGATACAACGGCCTTAACCTTTTTGGTCTTCCCTGATAATAAGTGCTTGGTAAGAAGATCCATCTGCGTTTTCATGTGAGCCATATCTTGGTCACGTTCCTCTTGTCTACGCCTCTTCTCTGTAGTCAAGCCAATAGATACGGTAGAGCTTGCTACCTCAGAATCCCTGGTATGCCAAGCTCTACTCTGCTTTGTCATACGATCTAGCATATCACTTGCCTCAAGAAAAGTAAGGTCCATGAATGACCCACCTGCAGCATTATCAACCACTGGCTTTGTCATCGAGTTCAAAGCCCTATATAATATTTCCATCAAGTGGATATTCGTCATCTGATGGTTTGGGCACCGCATAAGCTTCTTCTTGAACCTCTCCCATGTTTCGTGGAGAGCTTCAGTTGGAAGCTGTCGAAAATTACAAATCTCATCCCGTAATTGGGCTCTCTTGGATGGCGGAAAGAATCTTTCTAGGAGAGCGTCTTTCAGTTGCCTCCAATTAGTAATAGAATCAGTAGTTAGCCCGTTCAACCATAGAGTTTCCTCCCCAGACAGAGACAATGGAAATAAGCGCAGCCGAATTGCATTCTGCCCGACTCCTGGATTGTCAAACGACTTGCATGTTGAAATAAAGTTGATCAGATGCATATTCGGATCATCTCCTGCGAGTCCACCAAATAACCCCTTGAGCTGCAATAACTGAATAATGGTGCTAGTGATATTGAACTTAGCTCCGGGTGCCAAGGGTGGAGGAATAATAGCCCCTGTGGCACCAGCTCCATCCAGATCGTCATCATCATCATCAAAAAGAGCCTGCACAGCTCGGCGTTCAGGTCTCATTCTAGCTTGACGATCTCTCCTGTGCATAGGTGCTGCCACCTCATCTGCACGCCGCGGATTAAGTAACTCATCATCACCCAGGTCCTCATCATCAGGATTTGTTGCCCGACCTGGATTATCAATATTCTGCTGGTGCACTTGAGAAGCTGCCAGTGCAGCTAATGTAGCCTACTCCTATTGAGCCGCCCTTCTGTCGATGCCACGCTGTGCATCCATTCTACCAATAAGTTGAGGTTCAGGATTTATGGGTAATAACGGTTGACCTGAACTTCGAGTGTTTGGCATGCACTCAAACAAACCTTAATAATCAAAAACAACAACTAAAAGTAAATCTGAGAATCTTTGACCAAAGGGTCTAGTAACTATCACAAACTTAGTTGACAACTGTATTCCCCGGCAGCGGCGCCAAAATTTGATAACGCTCAAACTACAGCTCTCGTAAGAGTGTAAGCGGTCGTCGTCAAATATAGAACCCAACTGGGTTGGGTGTCGAATCCCACAGGGAATACTCGGTCACTAAGTATGCAACGATTAGTAGACGTTTGGTGAAAGTTCTGTGGATAAAGGGGGGATTTTATGCGTGAAGTAAAATTATCAAAATAGCAAAGTAAAAACGGAATTTTTAGTAAGATTTTAATCAATGAGAATTGTAAGTTAGGGTTATGTCCACCTTATGAGTTTTATGTATCTATTGTCTATGAGTTATGCGGAATTCAGACATGCATGCGCTTATAGAGATTCGTATTCTATGGTAAATCCTAGTGTCTTTCAACCATCAAGGATTATATCACTTTAACTCTTTCGAGCTTAAAGCGTATACTAATGGTACGAATTCTCCAAGAGGTTAATCCAGTTATGGCACTAACTTTTAAACAGGGGTTGGTAGCCCTATTTCCTTGTCATTCTCTCTTTTCCATACATGTAACTTTTCTTTTGAAAAAGTTAATGCTATACTGGCGTATTCTATATGTTTGCAACCACAAGAATTCAATTAAGATGAAGAGAGTAATGATATAAGCAACATACGTATCAAGAATTCACAAACTTATAGCAATAGATAGTATATCATAAGGCTTCCATAACCCTAACAGAGAAGTTTAGATACTCATGAGTGCAACGGAAATCACAATAGATATAATCATCATACCACAACCTAGAATAATCTTGGCGATGGAAGTGATATGGCGTCAAAAGCTCTCAAACGTTTTGCCCTAGCCGTTCTTCTCAAGAGAGCCGAGTTCTCTGTGTTAGACTTACAGAAATTGTAATGTGAATAGTCCTAAAATATCGAATGAATAAGACTTGAATTAATGAATGAGTGAACAATAAAAAGCTTCCTGAAAAATTCAGCAAATAGGGTTTTTATAACATCCTTGTCCTAGTCCTACTGAAATAGGGTTTTTATCCTTGTCCTAGTCCTACTGGGTTACTGTATACTTTTCCTAATCCTACTAAGTTACTGCTGATCCCCCAAGTCTTTAGAAATGCTGTTTTTGCCCAGGACAAGTTCTCCATGCATCACTTTCAGTCCACAAGCTTCCAGAAGCTGCCTTCCTTCTTACGTGAAGTTTCCTATGGCATCCAACAGTCCATAAAATGCTGAAATCTTCATCATAAATACCTGAAATCTTGCTAATCACGTTGGTTAGCTCACTTACAGGAAAATGGACTAAAAGTGCAGGAATTATATATTTTGTCCTTAAAACTTAGCTAAAATATGGGTAAATTAAGGTGCTTTAGGCGTGTAAATACGCCTAACATTAGTGCACACATTAGGATCTCGCCAAGATATTACTGCTTAATCCAAAAAACGATTCATGACTAGGAAAAAATAAAACAACAGTAATTAAGAGTTTAATTGTTGATCCACGCTTCTCGGTTCTATCATAGTAAGATGGTTTGGTTTCATCTAATAACTAGAGACTAAAAAGGTAATAGTTAATTGGGATCAAGATAAGGGTTAGTAAGGCGATATCCTGAGACTCAAAAGGTAAAGGGTGAAATCCTTCTGCTTTTCCAAAAGACTGTAGAAGGTACATAACTTGCTGATTCTACATGCAAAGTATCGGGTTGGTACAACAAATCACGATAAACTACGAAGTTAAGGATCAAGGGAGAACACAATCCTAGTGTCCACCTACGACTGATTACAACAAAAATTAGTATAGTTACTTGCTTGAAATTACAACATCAAAAATCCCTATTTACTTTTCTTGTTCTTCCTGCAGACTACAACCTCATTTGGGTTAGTATATTTTGACAGCGATCATATCATCATCCAATAGGTGGTGGTGTTTGGAAGTCATCAAAATTTTGGTGCCGTTCTGGGGTTCACAGTCTTGATTTGTGATTTGAAGTTGTTGCAATTTTCTATTTTTTCATTTAGTTTTCTTTCATAGTTGGGAACATGCCGGTGTATGCCTAACACATGGAGTATAAGAAATCCCTTACTTCTATTGAATCTGAATGAAAAGAGGTGAATTTCTTGAAGAGGTTTGTGATATTGTACCTCCCCCCTTCTCGAAGGAATACAGGGCATTGTGGATCAACAAGCTAGTGAGCTATTACCTCTACCCAAAGTGAGAGTAGGTCAACATAAGAAGCTCAACGGATAGCTAGAGATGCAAAGAAAACTAAGTAGAAACAAGTCGAAAACCGCCGAGCAACACTTGGTGGGAATTAGAATAGAGCTAGAGATGCCTATGTTCAAGTAATCCCAGCAGACCACTGAGCAACACTCGGTGGGAATTAAAACAGAGCTAAAAGTGCCTATGTTCAAGTTATTCAAATATATTAGTATATGAAACCATATATAGATGACGAAGAAGATTTGGGATATGTTGAGCCGGCAGATAATGGAGCCACAGTTCCTTCCATTTTAACCAAGACATCAAGTTTTACATTACGAGTGCAATGATCCAACTTCTAAATTTGAAAGGTATGTTTTCAGGTCTGCCTATAGATTACAAAAAATTGCACCATGCTAATTTCATCGTGATCTGCAATTTGTATACAAATACAGGGGTGAATCAGTAACCACTCAGACAGAGGATATTCCCCATCTCACTTACAGAAGAAGAATCTTTATGGTTAAGGGAGCTGCCAAGAGGCTCTATCACTACATAGAAGGAGTTGTGGAAGCAATTCTTGAATAGGTTCTTTCCTTCATCTAGGATGTTGCAGCTCAAGCATGAGATTTATAATTTTAGGCAACTGTAGTAAGATTCTATGTACGAGGCATGGTTCTGCTTCAAGAAGAAGATGAGCATGGTTCCCAATAATAGGTTGTCAGGGATTAATTTATTAGAGATATTCAATATTTCCTTAACCATCAGCTCCAGAGCCATAGTAGACACCATATATTGAGGAGATTTTATAAGATTACACTGGGAGGCATCTTCTGAGATGTTAGATCAGATCTCTCTCATCAACCAAGGGTGGCAAACTTGGGAGGCTACTAGGGGATCAAACACTTATGCTATTAGTGCCTCCTGCGATAAGAAATTAGATGATGAAACAACAACACAAAAGATTGTGTTGCTAAGGACTAATCTTGGGGAAATCACAAAGCATCTTGCAGCAGTGACTTCAAACAAGGTAAATGCAGTAGCAGCACAGGGGTCAACTTCCAAACCTTATGAACCAGAATTGAAGGAGGAAATGAGTAATCTAGTTTGTCAGTTGGTGGGTTTCGAAGCCTAAGGGCAAGGGAACCACAATCAAAAATATTATGACATATAAAAAGACCGTAGTAAAGAGCGAGATGGTTGTTGGAGAAAGAAGTATGACTACAGAGAGAAAGGAGATAGGAATATTCCACCTGGCAGACGAGATACAGAATCCAGAATGGAAGAGATGATGGATAAGATGGTAAAGGGTTAGGAAAATCAAGAGATCATCCTTAAGGAGATTAAGGATGATATTTCAAGATTGACCCATAAGGTCGAGTCACATGCTACTTTTATCAAGCAGTTGGAGCACCTGTTCGGGCAGATATCAGCAACTTTAAACCAGAGGCAGCCAGGCACCGTTATAAGCAACATGGTGCAAAATTCAAAAAATGAGGATTATGTACTTGCTATTACCACGAGGAGAGGTATTACTACTATGGATCCCCCATGATCTGTTGCAGAAGCTACTAATGATGAGACACCTGCTGTTGAGTCTAAGAAGGTAACAAATAATAAAGGTAAAGTTGCTGAAGGCATAGGTAAGGGTTCGGTGATTGAGCTAGAAATCGACAGATTCTGAGACCATCCCTATCTTTTCCTTAGAGATTGAAGGAAAAGAAAGAAAAAGGTAAGTTTAAGAAATTCATTAATTTGCTGAAAGAATTGAGTTTGAACATAGCTTTTCTAAAAGAGTTAGAGAAGATGACTGGATATGACAGGTTCATGAAATAGTTGGTCATAAGGAAGAAATGAGTGAAATTTGATGATTTAAATGGTATGCACCACTGTAGTGTAGTCGACTAAGTATTTGGAACAGAAAAAGAGTTATCCCAGTGCATTCATAATACCATGCACTATTGGGTAATCCAAATTTGTTAGGGCCTTGTGTGACTTTGAAGCCAACATTAATTTTATGCCACTGGTCTTCTTCAAGTAATTGGGCTTGAACCCTCTAAAATCGACTTCGATGAAGATATTGATGGTTGACCACACAGTGAAGAAGCCTGTGGGAATATCTTTTGATGTTATCGTGAGGGTGGATAACTTTATTTTTTCGATTTAATTTCTCTTCCTGGTCTGTGAGGATGACACCGAGATGCCTATTATATTGGGAAGACCATTTTTAGACATAGGCAAAGCTATGGTTAACATGAAGAAAGTTTAGCTTAAATTCTGTGTCAATAGCGAGGAGTCTACATTCAACATCCGAAAGTCAATGAAGCATCCAGCCATCATGAAGGTAGTATCGGTGATTGATTATATTGATGACTCTGGAGGATATTTCTATGAGTATCTTGATGATTTCTGACTAGTCAAGATACCTCAATTGTTTTGCAACATTAAATTAAGCATTGTATGGAAGGTAGACCATGTGCATGTTGGTGAAGTCTAAGTAACGAACATAGCCACATCGTGATATGACATTAAATCAAGCGCTGAGTGGGAGGCAACCCACTATTGTTAGTGTTCACACTTTTGTTGTTTCTCTTTATGTAGGATTTTAGCTCTTGGAATTTCCCAGAATATGGTAAGAAGATTGCTATATTCATCGATTTGTAGTTAAGTGGGTGACATAACCCGACCACGGGCCTTGTCACAATGGACATCCTAAGTCCAACCAGGACCAGGGACCTCTCCCTGTTACCCAACCCAACCACATATATACAACCTTAGATGGTTTGAATTTCAAACATATAACAAGATAGTATTATTTTTTCTTTAAGACTCAGGGATAGGGTCACAATCATAACTGACCCAATCGAGTCCTATCGTACCACACCAATCGCCCAAACATACCAATCTATATCATAGACCACAAACCAAAGCGAATACCAAAACATAATATGATAATCAATCCCAAAATGTAATATGATGGAACAATGAGAAATCGTGTCCTATGATGCCAACCTTCCAGCTAATTCCTATGCCAAGGACAATACCAATATCAATCCCGCCCATACCAACCCCCATAAGTACCACAAAGCCTTTATCCAAAAGAGTAAAAAAATCCGCCTGGGACATTCCCCAATAATGGCCAAAACCAATATCCAAAATAATGAAAATGTCTAAAGAAATCCATAACATGAAATGATGCCTTCCAAAATGATGGAAGCTCACCACTTCAGTCCAAATGTTGATACCGAATTCACTTTCTAGATAAGAGGAGTAAAATGGCCAGTTCTTACATAGCGTGGGTATACAACCACCAGTAGACGGGGTTAGCGAATGACTGCTAGCATGAATCTTAGGGTAAGGATAAAATAATGATAATTATAAAACCAAGTGAAACCATCTATAATGTATACAACCATACATATATAAGTGCTGAGAAAGAGAACCTGGTTTAGCATGTATTTAAAACCTTTATACCATGGCTGTGTAGCTTTATCGTCCTAACTACCTACGAGCCATTTGGGTTCATCTCTCCCTACTGAAAGGGCCCTAGTGCGTGTACCCTCATGATAAGGGAATATCCCATGGGATGACTAGTACATTTCCCAATATAAAATGTGACACACGCACATGGTCATCAAGACCCCTTGTATCGGTAACTATGAGTTTTCGATTTTGGTCCCCCTGGGGATGCCACCTTTCATGGCTTAGCTATACCCCCCGCCATTAAAGCCCAACAAAAATGATATCCAAACAATCTATTTACTATTTATTAACCAAGTCCAATATTGCTGGTATCGTCATACCACCCCTTACTTGCAAGTAATATCCACAGCCAAACCATTTAGGTTAAGGGGACCGTAGGTTTCCTTCTAATTACCATATTAAATCCACTTGGGAAGCTTTAATTTTCTCCATAAGCATATCCATTTAGACTTTAGCCCTTTCAAACCATTTAAACCATGGATATATTCGTTATCCAGTTTAAAACATACAAGAGTTCCATTCAAAGAAGTCAATGCAATGAACATATCTTTAGAAACATTCTATCAAACACCATGGGGGCATAATATAACCAAAACCAATTTCAAAGACCATTAAACCATTACCATGCAATCCAATTGTCCAAATCCACCATTAATGCATATAAAAGCATAATTAAAACCATAGGAAATCATAACCAAACATTCAATATCAGAACCCCTAAATAATAGTTGGAAACCATAATCATTAAATAGTAAAAACATGAAATCAATCATATAAACCATGCTTTTAGTTTAAATTAAAATGACAGAAAAGAATCATGCCTTATACCGAAGAATTGATGGAATGAAATAACCAAGACAAGCCCCAAAGCAATCCCTAAGATAAAACCCTAGCCTTCTTTCCCCAAAAGTTCTTGAGAGAATTATGAGATGTTTTGGAATAGTTTCTAAGTGTTAATGAATAGAATAATATGGTAAATAACCTCCTAAGTGTGTTAGAAGTCGTGGGTCTTAGTTAGGGTAAGTAGGGAAATATCTAAAATACCCCCACTTAAATCCCTTAAAAACCCATCACAGGGATATGATTGACCCATACGAGTCGTACCCTCCTATACGATCGGCATCCACCACTTGTATCTAAGCCTCAACCCTTGAATCAAACACTATCCAGTATACGACTTATCCAACAAAGTCGTAACCATGGAATACGATCTTTACCTATAACCGATATCCTTGGAAGAATGAAATACCAAGAGGATCAAACCCTGCCCACCATACAAGTCCTAGATATGACCCATACCAAGACATACGACTAATACCCCTAAGTCGTACCCATTTCAGTGACCAAAACTATCCCACCAACTAACATTAATCATCATAATATAGAAATACCACTCTTACCCCAGCATACGACTCGTACCCATGAATCATATTGGGTTTAGAGAATGCAATTTCAGGAAATTTTCTAAGGGTCAAAACCCAGGATGTTTCAGTCTCCCACACTAGGAACATTCATCCCCTAATGATGGACAAGGTAGGGGTTACCACTCAAAGATTCATTTGCATTACCAAATATCCCTTTAGCAAAGTTTGAAAACAAAGAGGCAAAGATGTTAATCTTTCCTTTAACAAGCTCAGAGAATTAAGATGTGTTCAAGGCACATTCCTTCCGCACAAATCATTGGAGCAGAAAACAAATGCGGATACTTGAACTTGATGTCCTCTTCAACTTTCTAAGTAGCTTCTTCCACTTTATTGTTTCTCCATAGAGCCTTAACCGAATCCACATCCTTGGTCCGTAACCGACGAACTTGCCTATGTAATATCTCAACCAAGACCTCTTCATAAGATAGAGACTCTGAAATACCCAATCCTAAGGAACAACCAAAGATGGATCACCAAGAAACTTCCTCAACAAAGAAACATGAAAGATCGGATGAACCAAACTTAAGCTAGATGGCAACTCCAATTCATAAGCAACATTACCAAGTCTCCACAAAGTCACATAAGGACCAATGATTGAGTTTCTCCTTTTGGCCAAAATGCACCACTCCCTTCATGGGCAATACCTTAAGGAACACTCTATCCCCAACCTCAAACTCCAAGTCTCTACGCCTAACATCCGTATAGGAATTTTGGTTACTTTGGGCAGCTTTAAGCCTATCCCGAATCACCTTGACCTTCTCTATCGCCTGATAAACCAAATCCAAACTAAACATGTCCGATTGTCCAAGCTCAAACCACCTAATAGGAGATCTGCATCTCCTTCCATAGAATTCTATGTAATAATCCATTGCAATACTCGAATGGCAACTATTGTTGTAAGAAAACTCCACCAAAGGTAGATACTCAACGCAATTGCCACCATCGTCAATCACACAGGCCTGAAGCATATCTTTCGATGTATGAATAGTTCTCTTCACTTGCCCATCCGACTATGGATGAAAAGTAGTTCTAAGAGTAACCTTAGTCCCCAACCCTCTCTAGAAAGACCACCATAAATGAGACGTAAACTGTGTACCACAATCAAAGATAATCAAATTAGGTACCCCATGCAGCTTCACAATCTCATGAAGATACAATCGTGCATAATACCCCATCAAAAAAATAGTCTGCACTGGCGAGAAATGCGTAGATTTGGTCATCCTATCCATAATGATCCAAATCGAATCATACTAATTTTGAGACCGGGAAAGATTGGTAATGAAGTCCATCATGATCACTTCCTCATTCCATTCGGGCAAATCAATTTCATGATACAATTCTCTTGGATTCATATGCTCAACCTTAACCTGTTGACACACCATACACTTGGCCATAAAAATAGCTACATCCCTCATCATGCCATTCCTCCAGTAGATCTCCTTGAGATCATGATACATCTTAGTCGACACGGGATGAACAATATAGCACGACTTATGCACCTCAGCCACAACTCTTTTTCATAACCCGTCAACATATGGAACACACAACCTCCCTTGGTACTTTAAAGTCCCATCACTATTGATCTTAAACACTACTACCTTTTGCCCACCAACATCACCCTTGATTTTTATCAATTCAGGATCTAGCACTTGCTTCTTTAACTCTCTACACTAAGAGATGATCAAACCACTTCTTGTACCATCACACCACTATCCTTAGAGTACAAGAGATAAATTCCAAGATTAGCTAAGCGGTGAATATCCTTCTCAAATTCCCTCTTGACTTCCTCCACGTGAGCTAAACTACCCATGGATAACCTGCTAAGAGCATCAACAACCATATTGGCCTTACCTGGATGGTAGTGAAGACTTATATCATAATCCTTGAGAAGCCCAAGCCACCTCGTCTGCCAGAGATTAAGCTCTTTCTGAGTGAGAACACGTACAAAAGACTTTTGTGATCAGAAAAGATATCCACGTGAGCACCATACAAATAATGTCACCGTATTTTCAAAGCAAACGCAACCGCCAACAACTCCAAAGCCTGAGTAGGATAATTCCTCTCATATACCTTCAACTACCTGGAAAAATAGGCAATTATCTTTCCATACTACATCAAGACACAACCAAGCCCTACTAGAGATGCATCACAATAAACTACAAACCCATCAACGCCTTCTTACAAAGTCAGGATTTGAGCTGAACTCAACTTATCCTTCAACTTCTCAAAACTTCCTTCACAAGCATCCGACCAAGAAAACTTAACATTCTTCTGAGTAAACTTAGTCAAAGGAGTATCTATCAAAGAAAAGCTTCCCACAAACTGCCTATAATACTCGGCTAAACCAAATAAGCTCCTCATATCGGATGGAGTCATGGTCCTAGGCCACCTCTTTACCATAACAAGCTTCTGTAGATCCACCATGGTCCCTTCACTAGAAATTTCTCTCATGTACCTTTAACTACCCAGAAGCATAGGCAATCACCATTCCATAGTGCATCAAAACACAACCTTTCCATGGTGCATCAAAACACAACCAAGCCCTACCCGAGATATATCACAATAAATCACAAACCCATTATTGCCTATCGGTAAAGTCAGGATTTAAGCCGAAGTCAACTTATTCTTCAACTTCTCAAAACTCCCTTCACAAGTATCTGACAAAGAAAACATAACATTTTTTTGAGTCAACTTAGTCAAAGGAGTATCTATCGAAGAAAATATTTCCACAAACCGCCTATAATACCCGGCTAAACCTAAGAAGTTCTGAATATCATATGGAGTCGTGGTCCTAGTCCACCTCTTCACCACACCAACCTTTTGTGGATTCACTATGATCCCTTCACTAGAAATAATATGGCCTAATAAAGTCATAACATTCAACCAAAAATCACACTTAGAGAACTTGGCATACAACTGTGGTTCTTTTAAGGTCTGCAACACCATACAGAGGTGATTAACATGATCAAACTTACTCTTCGAATGAACTAGAATGTCATTAATAAACTCAATAATGAAGAGATCTAAATAATGCCTAAACACTCTGTTCATCAAGTCCATAAATGTTACTGGAGAATTAGTCAACACAAATGATATCACCAAGAACTCAAAATGCCCATACTTAGTACGAAAAGATATCTTAGGGATATACACCTCCCAAATCTTATACTGATGGGACCCAGATCAAACATCTATCTTAAAGAAGAACTTGGCCCTGTGTAACTGGTTAACCAGATCAACTATTCGAGGAAGATGATACTTGTTCTTGACCGTCACCTTGTTCAACAGCCTGTAGTCAATGCACATCTGAAGGGAACCATTCTTATTACTCATAAATAACACCATGCACCCCATGGAGAAACACTAGGATGATTAAACCCCTTATCTAGAAGATCCTTAAGTTGCTCCTTGAGTTCCCTCAACTTAGCTAGAGCCATTCTATATGGAGGAAAAGATATTGGATGAGTGTTTAGAAGCAAATCAATACCAAAATCTATTTTCCTATCTGGAGTAACACCAGGAAGATCAGCTAGAAAGACTTCTAGAAACTCATTAACCATAGGGATCGAAGAAAAGAAGGATCTTTCGAGTTAGAATCTTTAACCCAGACTAAGTGATAAAGACAACCCGTAGAGATTAACCTCTGAGCTTTAAGATAAGAAATAAACATCCCCAAAGAGCTAAGGAACTACCTCCCTATTCTATAATTGATTCACCAGGAAACTTAATGATAACCCTATGTGTCCGACAATCCATAGACATATAATAAGAATACAACCAGTCCATACTTAGAATTACATCAAAATCTACCATATCCAACTTAAACAGATCTACAAAGGTCTCTTTGCTACCACAAAATACCACATACCCCTATAGACTCTCTTAGCAATAACCAAGTCACCTATCGAGGTAAAAATAGAAAAATTATTTGAGATAACTTTTGGATTGAAACCGAAAGACAACCATATAAGGATTCATATGTGAAAGAGCGGACCCCAGATCAACCAAACAATATACATTATGAAAGAAAAACTGTAATGTACCAGTAATGACATCAAGTGATGCCTCAGATTCCTATTGGAACACCAAATCCTACAACCTATTCCGGCCAACATTAGAACCAAAAATAGTAACAGAAGAAAATTCCACCCCACCAAGTGTAGGAGAAAAAGATGAAGCCACATGAATCTTATTCACCCCCATAGCAACCTCATTGACCAGAAAATCCCTAAGTCAATGGCCTACCTAGATATATTTGAAGCATTTATCCCTTTCTTCCTTGCAATAACCTCAATAAGGACAACCATAGAATCGATAAGAAGGACACGAAGAAACTAATTGACCTCTACTTTCCTGAGATTGGGAAACCTTTGATCGATAATTGTCACCACCATGATGATGACTGTCTCCCGAATGGTAAGGAGTACTAACCGAAACCAAGCCAAAAATCCCCTACTTTTTTTCTTCCACTTGCCACTATCTGTACAACTCTGAGACTGAGCACCTCCCTAATTAGAAAACCTGCTCCTTTTTCCCTGACTATCCCTAAACTTCGCCTGCTTTCTCTTCTCATCCTCAACCTGTTGCATGTGAATAGTCAACCTCGAGATGTCCATATATTTAATTAGAAAGGTAGTCTTGCTCCCCAAAATCAAATTTCAATTCAACCTAGAAGTAAAATTCCTCATTCTCGACCTCATATTAGCCACCAAATCAAGAGAATACCTTAATAGCTGAAGAAACTTAAAGCATATTCCTTTACTGACATCCTCTCCTACCTAAACTTCACAAACTCCTCCATCTTAGTTTTCCTTAACTCTTGAGGAAAGAATCAATCCAAGAAGGCATTAGTAAAGGCCCCCATAACCATTTATCTTCCATATAACCTCTATCCCTATCCCACTCCTCATAACACTAACAAGCAATATCCTTGAGCTGATAAGCTACAAAGTTAACCCTTTCTACATTAGTAGTCTGCATCACCCGAAAGATCTTTTCTATTTTATCCAAGAAACCTGTGAATTCTTCTTCACCTTGACCCCAGTAAAATTTAGAGGACCCATCTTTATAAATTGACCAACCCTTGTGGAATAAGTAGAAAAAGTGCCATCCACACTACGCTCAGCCTGAGCAACAACCAATTGGGAAATAACATAGATTGACTATTGAAATTCTGCGTTTGTCACGTTGCCCTAAGGGAGCTGAGGAGAATTAACTTGAATAGGAGGAACTCTAGCACCATTAAGAATAAGACCATGAGATTAAAGATGTACTCCAGACATAGGACTTACCCCATCAGCATTATTCCTAGATGGGATAGAAAAATTTTCTTGTGTTCCAGATCTAGGAGGCATGATCTAAAAGATGAATAAACAAGGATTAGAAGAGATTCCAAGATTGCAAACTTAAGCTTGAAGATAGAATACTAAGAAATTGAAGCATTCCTAAATGTATTGCAGCCTATTTCTTATGAGTGTGGCATGCTTTATACCCCTAAAAGAGACTCTACTAAACCTGGCTTTATGGACTTCCCAGTTTACCATAAGCCTAGGTTCTGATACTAACTTGATACAATTTGACCTCGTGCCTTGTTGTAATGGCCATCCCAAGTCCATCCAGGACTGGTGACCACCCCATGTTACCAAAACCAATCACATAAATCAATCCTTAGATGGGCTAAATTTTGAACATATAATAAGATAGAGTTATTGTACTTATTAAGACTCTGGGATAGGGTCACAACCGTGACTGACCCAACCTAGTACTATCGTACCACACCAACCGCCCATCCATACAAAGCCAAACCATTGACCATAAACCAAAGGAAATACCTAAACATAATACGATAATCAATCCCAAAATGTAATATGATGGAATATTGAGAAATAATTTCTGATGATACCAGACTCCCATCTTATTCCTATGATAAGGCCGACACCATTACCAATCTTGCCTATACCAATCCCTAGAAGTACTAAAAATCCTTTATCCAAAAGAGTAAACAAATTCGGTTGGGACATGCCCCCAGCAATGGCCAAAACCAATATCCAAAATAAAAGAAAAGTGTCTAAAGAGATCCATAACATGAAATAATGCCTTCCTAAATGATGGAAGCTCACCACTTCAGTTCAAATGCTGATACCAAATTAGCATGCTATATAGGAGGAGTAAAATAGCTGGTTCCTGCATAACATAGGTATACAACCACTAATAGACGAGTTTAGGAATGACTTTTAACATGAATCTCTGGGTAAGGATAAAATAATGCAAATTATAAAACCAAGTGAAACAATCCATAATGCATACAACCACACATATATAAGTGTCAGTAAAGGGAACCAGGTTTAGCATGCATTTAAAACCTTTATACTTGGGTTGTGTAGCCTTTTTGTCCTAACAACCCACAGGCTATATGGGTTCAGCTCCCCCTGTTGAAAGGGCCCTAGTGCGTGTAGCCGTACGATATAAGAATATCCCATGGGATGACTGGTATATCCCTCACTATAAAATGTGACACACGCACATGGTCATCAAGACACCTCATATCGGGAACTATGAGTTTTCGATTTTCGTCTCCCCGGGACCCTCACCTTTTATGGCTTAGCTACACACTCCGCCTTTAAAGCCCAATTAAAACCATTCCCAAGCAACCTATTTACAATTTATTAACCAAGTCCAATATTGGTGGGATCATCATACCACCCCTTACTTGTAAGTAATATTCATAGCCAAACCATTAAGGTTAAGGGGACTTTATGTGCCCTTCCAATTACCTTATTAAATCAATTTGGGAGACTTTCATTTTCTACACAAGCATAACCATTTAGCCTTTGGCCTTTTCAAACCATTTAAACCATGCATAAATCCTTTATTAAGTTTAAAACATGTAAGAATTCCATTAAAAGAAGTTAATGCAATGGCCATATCTTTATAAGTATTTTCTCAAACACCTTGGGGGCATAATATAACAAAAATAAATTCCAAAGACCATTAAGCCATTACCATGTAATAAAATTGTCCAAATCCACCATTAATGCCTATAAAAGCATAATTAAAACCATTGGAAACCATAACAAAGCATTCAATATCAAAACCCCCAAATAATAGTTGGAAACCATAATCGTAAAATAGTAAAACTATAAACTCAATCTTATAAACCATGCCTTTAGTTAAAATTAAAATGATGGAAGAGAATTATGCTTTATATCGAAGAATTTATTGAAGAAAATCACCAAGACAAGCCCCAAAGCAATCCTCATGATGAACTCCTAGCCTTCTTGCTCCAAAAGCTTTTGAGAGAATTATGGGATGTTTTTGAATAGTTTCTAAGTGTTAATGAATAGAACAATAGGGTAAGTAACTTCCTAAGTGTATTAGAAATCGTGGGTCCTAGTTAGTGTAAGTAGGGAAGTATCTAGAATACCCCCAGTAAAATCCCTTAAAGACACATCATAGGGATACAATTGACCCATACGAGTAGTACTCTCCTATACGATTAGAATCCATCACTCGTATCTAAGACTCAACCCTTAGATCAACCACTGTCTAGTATACAACTCATACAACCAAGTCGTAACCATAACATACAATCTGTGCACATAATTGGTATGCCTGGTAGAATAAAATACTAGGGGGATCAAACAATGCCCACCATATGAGTCCTTAATACAACTCGTACCAATAACTATGACTCATAACCCCAAGTCTTACCCATTCTTGTGACCAAAACAATCCCACCAACTAATACTGGTTAGCATAAGACAGAACCATACCACTCGTACCCCAGTATATGGATCATACCCATGAGTCATATTGGGTTCGAAGAACAGAATTCCAGGAATGTTTTAAGGGTAAAAACTCAGGATGTTTTAGGAGGCTATGTGATAAACCCATCAAGGTAACAAGTTACATACGTTAAGTTGAGTAATTATAATACCCCATAAGATCCTACCTCAATTCAGTTCATAGCTGCATGTATAAGGGGTCTAACACTTGGAAATTTTACTAATTATTTAGGACAGTCATTTTAAAGATTCCTAATATTTGATGACTTTTATTTTGGTTTTCTTGACATTGAGACGTTGATTTTTAAGTTGATTCATGATCAGGGTTGGTCAAAGTGTGTCTCGGGTGAGTTTTGAAATTTTTAGATAAGTGTAGGGGTATGTTTGGGAAACTAAAATAGAAGCACCACTGGGATAGGTAGGCGCCTCCCACTTTAGACAGTCGGGGTAAGATGGGCACCGCTGGGGTTAGTCTCCCGCTTAAGGCGGGTGCTTCACGGGGAAGTCCATCTCTCCAAGGCCCGCGTCGCCCCTACCTATTTTACCCAATTTTGTTTCTTAACTTTTAAGGGTATTTAGGTCAATTCCCTTCACCCAATTCATCCATAACAAGAAATTGGGGTCCCCAAGGAGCATTGTTTTACCTTTTACACATAAATCCTCTCAAGAAAACCATCTTTCATCTCAAGAATAAAACCTAACTCTTTCATAAGAAATAAAGGGATTCAATCTTCAAGTTCAAGAAATTCTCAAGGAACCTTCAAGAATTCATCTAGTACGGTATGTGGGATGTTAATCCATGGATTCCTTTCACCCATGGATCCCAAAACCCTCTTTTGGTTTAATTTATGAGTTTATACATGTTCTTTATGAAATAAAGCCATGATCATTTGTTAATTCAATTTCAAGTTATGGTTACAAGTGTTTTCGAGTAGAATGAGTCATATCATCCTTTAAGTGTGCAATTTCCATGCCATGTTCAATTGCTTTTGGGATTTACCCACAAGTTATGAATTTCTCCATGTAACTATGTTGTTTTTCTCATGTTTAAGGCATTCCCATGTACATGTTTATGATTACTACATGATTAATGAAACAACCATGTTTTGGGTCTTTGAACAATAGTTTCATACTATAGTATGTCATGTTTAAATCTTATTTAATAATCATTCAATGCTATTGGGTTATGAACAACCAATACCTAGTTGTTTTACATGATTTTCAGTGTCTCACAAATGATTTAGTTAAACTGTGAGCATTATTATTCCTCCATTAGTTATAAATGGATCATAATGAGCAATGACAGTAGTATGTTTGGTTGTTTTTAATTCAATTTAGTACCAATGTAAGTTTAGTTGGGTGTAATTTAGCACAGAGTGAAACTAGGGATTGGGGCTCACCCGACTTATAGGACTGGGACCTTAGTAAGAGTCCCTAAGTTTTAGAACTAAGTAGCCCATGCTGGGTTATGAGACTTCACTCGCAAGTTTAGGAATAACACTCTTTTAGGGGTCACCCGCCAGTTAGGACTGACTTCCTAGTCCTTTGGGACATCAGCCTTGTGGATCCACATCGTCAACCATATGTTAGTACCCCTTGAATGGTACTGACACCCTTCCAACTAGGGTTACAGGTTAAATATCAATTAGCTTATATTGGGGTATGTTGGTTACATAATACCTCCCATAGTCTCAGTACAATATTCAATATAAATTTGTTTAGGTTTGCTTGACCAAATGTTCAAAATCTCAATTATTAGTTATACAAATTTTGGTCATTCAGTTTACATCTTATTTTAGAATCTTATTTATACTTGGTCTTGCATTCTCAGATATTTCATGTTCATGCATTCTTGCTTAGCTATCTCATGCATTTTAACCAGTCCATATCTCATATACCAGTTCATTTAAAGTACTGACCGTACACTCTTCTTTGCGCTTGATGTCTTATATCATAGGTTTGGAGGCTTAGTTTCTTGATAACAGTTAGATAGTCCAGCATTACTTAGTAGCCGTAGTGGTGAGTTCTTATACACCGAGGACATATTAGCTCTTATTTAGGTACTTTGGTATTTTATTAAGATTAGTCAGTCGGAGTTAGTTGGGGGCCTGTCCCATCAACTCCTTAATTAGTTAGGGGCTTTCAAATGATAAGACAGTCAGTTAGATAGATAGACAATATTTATCAGTCTTATCAGTTATTTTAGCATGATAGTTAGGTTTTCAGTATTTTACTAGATGTTTCAGGCTTGTGATTGGTTTGATGTTTTGATATTCAGATTTACATTACCTTCTCAATTTATCTTCTGCATATGTGTTATGTTAATATTTTATTCAATGTTTACATCAGGTACTAACTCATGGATTAGCTGTGGTCACCTATAATCATAAGCACCATTTTCACAACCATAGGGTAGTCTCGAGTTATGACAAAACTTGGTATAAGATCCTAAGATTTTATAGTGTCCTAGGGACAAGAGGTTATTAAATATTTAGGAGTATTTTCCTTCTTTCAGTGTTCATGTCATGTGAAGGAGCATGAAGCTCTATTTAAATTCTCTTTCTAACTCATCCTTCATTCCGTTTATATACAATGCCTCCCAGAAGAAATAATGAAAGAAGGAATAGGGATCAACCCATGACACCACCTATTCAAGAAGATCCCCTGATTGAGTATGTCTTGAATGCTGAATTCGGGACTTCTTTTAGTACCTTAGACCACTCAGTAGCTGCTCAAAACAACCAGGAAGCTGTTTCCCTAGAAAATCCAGTAGGAAATACTACTGCAGTTAGGATTCGGGATTTAACCTGAATAAATCCCACTTTGTTTTTGGGATACAGGTTTGAAGAGGATCTGTAAGAGTTTCTTGATATGATTCAGAAAGTGATAGATATTATGGGTATCACTTCAAGTAAGAGTGTAGAGTTAGTTGCATATCAGTTGTAGGATCTAGCTCACTACAAGTTTAAGCAGTGGAAGAGGGACTGAGGTGTGGAGTTGGAGGCAGGGCTTATTTAGTGGAAGGAGATTGCCATGGCTTTCTTAGATAGATTATTTCCCTTAGAGTTGAGAGAATCTAAGGTGAAAGAGTTCATCAATTTGAAGCAGGGTAATATGAGGGTGAAGGAGTACACGCTTAAGTTAACTTAGTTGGTGAGGTATGCTCCTACCATGGTGGTAGATAATAGGTCTAGAATGAGTAAGTTTATGTATGGTGCAGCTGATAGTGTGGTCAAGTAGTGTAGGACCGCCATGTTGATTAAAGATATGGACTTATCTAGGATTATGGTTTGTGCTTAGTATAATGAGGAAGAGAACCGTAAGGATAAAGAGAGAAAGTAAGAGGGTCAGAATAGGTAGTTTCAACTTCTATCAACCAAGGTTGAAGGGTGGTAATCATTCTCAGTTTAGTCAGAAATTTTCATCCCCAGCTTCATCATCAGCTAGTTTGCCAGTGCCTAAGTTTAGGAAAGACAATTGGGATAGATCACCAGGCTCTAAGCCCCAAGGCAGTGTAAACAATGGTCACACTAATCCGCTTTGCCAGAGATATGGTAGGAATCATCAGGGTGTGTGTAAGATGGGTAGTGATGTCTATTTTGGATGTACTAAGTCGGATCATAGGATACAACAATGTCTTGTGGTTTCTCATATGGTAAAAGATTCATTCCAACAAGGCCAGTCGAACCTTTCATCAGCTTCAACAGGTTTCTCAACTCAACAGGTACCACTTCAAGCACAACCAATGAGCAGTGTCAGAACAAGCTGTATGCACTTCAGGCTAGGCATGATAAAAAAAGTTATCCTAATGTGGTTATAGGTTGGTTGTAGGTCTTTCACCTTCATATGTTTGTTTTATTAGAGCCTGAAGCTGTACTTTCTTTTATAACTTCTTATATAGCTGTCAATTTTAGTGTCAATCCTAAAATATTAGCAAAGCCTTTCTCAGTGTCTGCCCCAGTGGGTAAATCTATTATGGTGAGGTGGGTATATAGGAACTACTCGATCACAGTATCTTAGAAAGTTACTTTAGTTAGTCTTGTGGAGTTTGAGATGACTAATTTTGATATCATTCTTGGCATAGACTGGCTCCACTTATGTTACACATCAGTTGATTGCAAAAATATAGTCATTCAATTTTAGTTTTTGAATGAACCAGTCATTGAATGGAGGGGTAGTACTTCAGTATTTAGGAGTTAGTTTGTTTTATATCTTCGAGCAAGAAAGATAATATCTAAAGGGTGTGTTTACTATCTTGTTAGATTCAAAGACTCTAATTTCGATACTTTGAGTCTCGAGTCAGTCATAGTAGTAAGGGAATTTCCAGATGTGTTCCTTGAAGATCTCCCCAGAGTTTCTCTCAAAAGAAAAATTGACTTTGGAATAGATCTCCTTCTAGATACCCAACATATCTCTATTACACCCTATAAAATAGCTTCAACTAAATTTAAGGAGTTGATAGAGAAATTAAAATATCTCTTAGATAGAGGTTTTATCTTGCCTAGTGTTTTCTCATGGGGCGCTCCAGTTTTGTTCATTCATAAGAACGATTGTTCTCTAAAAATATGCATTAATTCCCCCAGCTAAACAAAGTCACAATTAAGAATAAGTATCCACTCCCTAAAATTGATGACTTGTCCAATCAACTTTAGGGTTCCAGTTATTTCTCTAAGATAGACCTCAGATCCGGCTATCATCAGCTTAGAGTTAGAGAATGTGACATTCCAAAGATAGCTTTCAGAACTTGATATGGTCACTTCAAATTCTTAGTTATGTCTTTTGGACTAGCGAATGCCACTGTATCTTTCATGGACTTAATGAATAGGGTGTTCAAGCATAACCTGGACATGTTCGTCATAGTTTTCATTGATGATATCCTTGTCTATTCCTTTAGTGAGAATGATCATGCAGGCCATCTGAGAATTGTATTGCATACCCTTAGAGCTCATCAATTATAGTAAGTGTGAATTTTTACTAAGATCAATAGCTTTTCTTGGCTATATTATTATTGGTGATGGCATTAGAGTTGACCCTTAAAAGACTGAACTAGTGAGGAACTGGCCTAGAGCCATCTCTCCTGCAGATATCAAGAGTTTCTTAGAATTGGATGGTTATTATATGAGGTTTGTTGAAGGGTTTTCTTCTATTTTATCCCCCATGTCCTGATTGACTCATAAGAAAGTTAAGTTTCAGTGGTCAGATTCTTGCAAGAAGATTTTTTAGGAGTTGAAGACTCGACTCACTTCCACTCCAATTTTAACTTTACCAGAAGGTTTAGATAGATTTGTAGTTTACTGTGATGCTTCTGGAGTTGGTCTTGGTTGTGTATTGATGCATAAAGGTAAGGTAATAGCCTATTCATCTAGAAAACTTAGGCTCCATGAAAAGAATTATCCTACCTATGACCTTGAGTTGGTAGCTATAATGTTTGCTCTAAAAATTTGGAGACATTATCTTTATGGGATCCATGTAGATGTGTTCACTTACCATAAAAGTTTATAGTACGTGTTCATGCAGAAAGATCTGAATCTTCTTTAGATAAGGTGTCTTGAGTTGTTAGAAGATTATGATATAAATGTATCATATCATCCGAGCAAGGCCCATATAGTGGTGGATGCTCTTAGCAGATTGTCTATGGGTAGTGTTGCTCATGTTAATGAGGATAAGAGGAAGTTAGTTTGCGAGGTTCATCAACTTGCTAGATTTGGTGTTTGGTTGGTTGATTAAGCTGAAGGTAGTATATGGGTTCAAAATGGTTCAAAATTCTCATTGTTCGCCGACGTGAAACAAAAGTAAGATAGAGATTCTAATTTAGTTAAGATGAATGATACAGTTAGAGATCAGAAGGTTGAGGTTTTCTCCCAAGGGGAGATGATGTTCTTTGTTTTTAGGGAAGTTTATGTGTTTCGCGTGTTGATAATTTAAGATAGCAAATACTTGTAAAAGTGTATAGTGTGTGATACTCTATCTATCCAGGAGCCACTAAAATGTATCGTGATTTGTGGGTAATCTATTAGTAGAGTGGTATGAGCAAAGATATTAAAGAATTTATGGATAAGTACCCAAATCATCAATAGGTCAAGGTTGAGCACCAAAGGCCTAATGGTGCATTGTAGGATTTTAGCATCCCCACTTGGAAATGGGAAATGGTGAACATGGTATTTGTGATAGGGTTGCCTTATACACATTGTTAACATGATTTGATATGGGTCATTATAGACAGAATGACCAAATCAGCTCATTTCTTGCCAGTTCATACTTTGTACTTAGCTAATGATTATGTCAGGACTTACATTAGGGAGTTGGTTATGTTAGATGAAATTCTATTTTGTATTATTATAGATAGAGGTACTCAGTTTACCTCTCACTTTTGGAAGGCTTTTCAAAAGGGTCTTGGTACTCAATTTTATCTCAGTATAACTTTTCATCCTCAGACAGATGGTCAGGTAGAGAGGACCATTCATACCTTAGAGGACACGTTGAGGGCATGTGTTATTGACTTTAATGGTAGTTGTGATGACCACTTAACTTTGATTGAGTTTACTTATAACAATAGATATCACTACAATATTTAGATGGCTCTATCAGAGACTCTTTATAGAAGAAGATGTAGATCTACTATTTGTTGGTTTAAGGTAGATGAGGTTTCTTTGATAGGGACAAATGTAGTTTATGATGCGATGAAGAAAGTTCAGTTGATATGGGAGATGCTGAAGATAGCCTAAAGTAATCAAAAATCTTATGCAGACGTGATGAGAAGGGATCTTGAGTTTTAGGTTGGTGATTTGGTATATTTAAAAATTTCACCTATGAAGGAAGTGAAGAGATTTGCAAGAAGGGGAAGACCAACCATTGTTATGTTGGCCCATATTGGATCTGGATCTGTTTTGGGAAGGTAGCTTATGAGTTAGAGTTTCCTACTTATTTGGTGTCATTACATCCAGTATTTCATGTTTCTTTATTAAAGAAATGTATTGGTGATCCATCTGTAGTTGTTCCTTTAGAAGATATGGATGTTAAGGATAGCCTTTCCTACGAATAAGTTCCAGATGAGATCCTTGATAATCAGATTCGTAGACTAAGGAACAAAGAAGTTCCCTTGGTTAAAGTTCTTTGGCAAAATATGTCTATAGACAGAGCTACTTGGGAAGAAGAAATAGATATACGAACCAAGTATTCTCATATTTTCTCTGCAAACTCAGATTCAACTTCATAAGATATTGTAATACCCCATAAGATCTTAGCTTAATTTAGCTCACACTTATATGTATAAGGGCCCAAGAGTTGGAAATTTCACTAGGTATTGAGGACCTAATCATTTTCGAGACCCCTAAACTTTGATGATTTTTATTTTTGTCTTCCCGAACTCGAGACGTCAATTTTTGAGTTGATTCATGATTGGGGTTGTTCAAAGTGTGTCTCGAGTGAGTTTTAGAATTATCAGAAGAGTGCAGGGGTGCGTTTTGGAAACCAAAATAGAAGTACCACTGGGATAGCCAAGCGCCACCCTCTTTATACCTCAGGGGTAAGTTGGGAACCACCCATGTTAGTCCCTCTCTCTAAGGAAAGCGCCGCCTAGGATAGTCCGCCACTCCAAGGCCCGCTTCACTCCCTACCTATTCCGGCCAGTTTTGTTTCTTAAATTTTAAGGTTATTTAGGTCAATTCCCTTCACCCAATTCATCTATAACATGAAATTGGTGTCCCCAAGGAGCATTATTTTCCCGTTTCTCATAAATCCTCTCAAGAAAACCATCTTTCATCTAAAGAACAAACCCTAACTCTTTTACAAGAAATCAAATGATTCAAGCTTTAATTTAAAAAATTCTCAAGGAACCTTCAAGAATTCATCTAGTGAGGTATGTGGGATGTTCATCCATTGATTCACTTCACCCATAGATTCCAAAACCCTCTTTGGGTTTAATTTAGGGAGTTTATACATGTTTTTGATGAAATAAAGCCATGAACCTTTTGTTAATTCTTATTCAAGTAATGTTTACAATTTTTTTGAGTAGAATGAGTCATATAATTCTTTAAGTGTGCAATTTCCATGCCAAGTTCAATTACTTTCGGGATTTACCCTCAAGTTATGAATTTCTCCATGTAACTGTTGTTTTCCTCATGTTTAAAGCATTCCTATGTCCAAGTTTATGATTACTACATGATTAATGAAACATCCATTGATTGGGTCTTTGAACAAAAATTTCATACTATAGTATGCCAGGCTTAATAGCGTATTTTACAATCATTCTACACAGATCGGTTATGAACACCCGATACCTAGTTGTTTTTCAAGATTTTTAGTGTCTCAAAAATGATTTCAGTTAAACTGTGAGTATTATCATTCCACCAGTTGTTATAAATTGATCATGATGTGAAATGCAAGTTGTATGTTCAGTTGTATTTAATTAAGTTCAGTACTAGTGTCAGTTCAGTTGGGAGTAGGATTTAGCACCGAGCGAACCTAAGGATGGGTGATGACCCGCCAGTTAGGATTGGGTCCTTAATAGTAGTCCCTAAGTTATAGAACTATGTATCTAGTGTAGGGTCTTGAGATGTCACCCTCCAATTTAGGACTAATACTCTATTAGGGGTCACCCGCTAGTTAGGACTGACTCTTTAGTCCTGCGAGACATCAGCTTTGTGGATCCACATCGTCAGCCATGTGTTAGTACTTGTGGTACAGTACTAACACCCTTCTAAGTAGGGTTATAGGTTGGACCCCAATTAGGTCAGATCAGGGTATGTCGGTTAAATGATACCTCCCACAATCTTAGTACAGTATTTAGGATGAATCAGTTTAGTTTTGCTTGACTAACTCTATAGAATCTCAGTTATTTAGTTATACAGATTTTAGTCATTCAGTTTACAACTTATTTAAGAATCATACTTATACTTGGTCTTGCATTCTCAGATATTTCATGTTCATTCATTCATGCTCAACAATTTTATGCATTTTAGCCAGTCCTTATCTCATAGACCAGTACATTCAAAGTCTGGCCATATACTCATTTTTGCGCTATGATGCCTTATATCATAAGTTCGAAGCCTCAGTTTCTCAATCACAGTTAGATAGCCCCACGTTACTCAGAAACCGTAGTGGTGAGTCCTCATCCATCGAGGACATATTATCTCTTATTAAGTTACCTTAGTATTTTATTATGATCAGTCAGTAGGAGTTAGTTGGGGGCTCTCCCATCAACTCCTCAGTCAGTTAGGGGCTTTCAGATGATCAGCCAGTCTGTTAGACATCTAGTCAATTAGTCTTATCATTTCATTCAGCTAGACAATTGGGTTTTCAGTATTTTACAAGATGTTTTAGGCTTGTGATTGGTTTGATATTTCGGTAATCAGATTTACATTACCTTCTCAGTTTATCTTCAGTACAAGTGTTATGTTAATAATTTGTTCAGTGCTCATAGCAGGTACTAGCTCATGGGTTATCTTGTGGTCACCTGTGACCATAAGAACCATTGTCGCAACTAGGGGGTAGTCTCAGGTCATGACAATAATAAGCAAGAAATTTGAAATTTTAAGGATGAACAAAATGTGTAAGGTTGTGGACTTTGACATCTAATTTTACTTTTGGGACCTCAACTTAGGTTACCAGACCATAAGTAGCTAAAAATATATTAAAACTTCAAGTTCGAATTACAGGAAAGTGGTCCAAAGTTCTTGGGCTGACATATGCGCCCAACACTTGCTGGCCATAGGTGGCACCTTCACCCACAACCTGACCACAGGTAGCTTCCGCGGGTAGGGTATTTGTGGGCCTGATTTTTTATTTATATTTTGGACCTACCAACACTTATATATGACCTAAAATAGCCGCCCACCTATATTTAAACAATCTTAACCTCATTCTAACTCTCTTAAATCCTCCAAACTTTTCTTTTCTTTTTTAATTCAAACTTTCCTCTTCAATCACCAATTGACCTTACACTTAAGTAAGGAATAAATTATCACTTGTTCAATAGACCAACTTGTTCTGACACGCTAAAAAACAAGTTTCAACTTTGGTTTGCTTGACTTCTTCATTATTCACCTTTGATCTTTTATATGAGGTAACTTTCTCTGCTCCTAATGGTTATAAATCGATTTATCTATTTTATAAAGAAGTTTTTATGTGTATTCAATTGCAAAATATATGGAATCTCTAATTCTTGTGTGTATGAGCCTTGAAGTAGCCTAAAACCATAATGTAGGGCCTTTTTTAGAAGAAAAATCTAAAGTTAGGCCCCAACTAGAAGTTGAACTTGAATGAATAAAAGTAATACCCTGAGTTGAGCATGTTTATTTTCTTTGAAAGATGTAATTTATGATAAGTGTGTGCATATTGGACTTTTTGGGACTTCAATTAGGTTATAGGGGTGTCAAAATAGAAAAAATTCAAACTTTTCAAATTGTGAGTTTTTCGTCAACTTTTGTTATCCCTCATTTTTATTAGAAACTAACAACTGATTTTTCAGGTACATAAGGCACCTAAGGATGTAAAAAAGATGTAGGCTAGTACTTTGAGGAGACGAGCAAAGTCTTTTGAGCCTAGTGGTTTAGTGTATGAGTACCCAAGGAAGCATCGTAGTGAAATTGCCATTGAGGTGACACACAGAGTCACGAGAGGACAAACTTGCCAGGCTGCTCAGTCAGCTGTAGCATGCCGGAGGATGAATTTAGCCAGGATATCACCATCACACATTTCTCTACCTGATGATGATTATGATGATGAGGAGGAGCAAGAGTTTGAGTCTTCTCCACAGGTTGCTGCTTAGGACCTCCAGTTTGAGGAGGGGTCCCAGGATTTATCCGATGAGGTAGAGTAGGAGGAGCCATCAGTGGTTCCCTAGTTTGATGAGGTTACTTTTACTCATGAATATCAAATAGATGTACTTTAGTATAAGAAGGGTGTAAAATAGTCTACCCATGATGAGTCAGTACAGTAGGGGTAGAGTTCCGTTCCTTCACATACGGTAGATGCACCTCCTGAAAAGAGACATTAGAGGTAGTGTTTTGAAGGGATATGGGAGATTTATAGTATTCATAGTCATATCTGGGAGGCAGGCAGGACTACGAAGTGCATTTATAAGGACACCAGATTGATATATCAGGGCTAGATCGAGCACCATAGTTACAGGAAATATTTGATAGATACCAACTATAGTAGATGACTAGGCCACTCGGTTCTTATATCCCGGTTATGGTATGGGAATTTTATGCATCCTATAGAGCTACCTAGTCCTTTCTATGAAAAGATATCCAGGCTAGATCAGATTCACTAGGAATTCACATCTCGAGTAGACGCTGGTTAGAGGTGTCAAAGTTGACTAATCAACATAGACAATTCATAGAATTTTCTTTGGCCTAGATTACATTAATCTTACAGCTACAGCTGAGTGCGACCACAGACGGAGGATCACACATGATCAATATATCATATGAGAGGATGAGCACCAACATATTAGGGTCGGATAGCTAGGCAAATAGCTAGTTATATTTCACCTTTGGGTGATGCGACCCCATGGATCGAGGGGCATACTATGAACAAGAAGGTCCTATTGACATTTGAGGCCAAGTTCAGGTGATTTCTGATTAGATACTGAGTTATTCCCACTAATTTAGATAATACGTTAATGTGAGAGAGAGATGCACTAGTTTCTTTATGATGGTCGGTTATGTTGTTGATTTTGCTTCCATCCTCAGGCATGAGTTACATGACAGAGCCTTTGTGGAGTTGACTAATCTTCTATACCCTTGCATGATTCAGAGGATATTCAATAAGTCTAGTGTGCTTGAGATACTAGATATAGATAAGAGGGTACTTGTAATGGAAACTTTGTAGACTAGGACTATAAGGGATCTGACATGTCCAGGCTCTTCTAGAAGATTGAGACAATAGGAAGTTGTACCATGGCCCATACTGAGGGCAGAGCCTTATGAGGCACATCAAGGTGATGTGGGTGTTAGTATTGATATAGAGATAGGGGATTAGAGAGAGGATCTAGACTCTAGTACGTAGGCTGAGGGGACTCCAGCTACTTCTTCTTTATCCCTAACTTTGACCTCAGAGTCGGTGGGTGTGCCTTAAGAGCCTACTCGCCCATCCACTACAGCTCCTGCTTTAGGTATGATTACTATATCTAGCAAGTTTTAATAGAGCTTAGTGGATAACTAGAGTGCCACAAATACTAAAGTGAGGTTTATTAAAATAGAGATGACTACCCTCTATGAGTAGATGAGATCAGGTGTTAGGACTAGATTTGAGAAGACATAGGACCAATGAAAGGCTGCATCGAGTAATGTACTATTTGAGCTACGTGCCGACTTATAGAAATTCCTTGATGAGTTTTATAGATGAGTTACAACCCTATTTACAGAGATAAATGCATCGAATTTAGCCTAGATGAGGGAGGATTTTGATATATTATGAGCAGAGGTATGCTCTCTCACAAAGAGCCGTGTTGTAAACACTCCATAAATTATACCCTAGGTTGTCCATATATCACCTTTTCATGCACCAAAATAGTTTGGTTATTCATTGAGGGTGATGAGGAAGTCCCAGCAGTTGGGGCCAAGAGAGGTCATACAAATGACTTGCGGGACCTTGATTTGGCATATGACGAGGCCATTAAAAAGACCAGGCATGATTCTATGGATTTTGCATTTATCGATTAGCAGATACGTGCATCTATAGTAGAGGATGTGTTATACAATAGTGCACCACCACTACCATCGCCTCTGCCAGCTGGTATACCCTCATCAAGGGATGCTTCTAATTCGGGCGCCTAGTGCACCCCAAGTATATTCTCACTTCCCTCTATTTTGTTTATTTTAGTGCATTAAGGATAGTGCATAATTTTTATTGGGGATGGGCATACCATGCCACTGTAGGTTTTTGTTGCCATGTTTTTTTTCCTATCGGCCAAAGTATGGTTGTAAAATCAACATTTCTAGGATAATTTTATGTCATATTGTGTTGTGTTTTTGTGAAGTTGGGATATTTTAAGTATTTAGGGAAGTAGTTAAGTTTTGAATGATTTTTGATACCACTTTAAAAAATTTTGTTTTAGAACTATGTGAATGTATATATGTGTGAACATTATGGATCTTGTTATGGCATTAGGATTAGGGACATGACAATCACTTACTAACAACTACATAAACCGGAGACTACCTAGTTCCCTTTTAGTATCAAATGAAGAACTTGCCTGGTTAGTCTTGCCAAGTTGAAGGATAGTCGGTTAGGAAAGGATTATATGTTGTTTTCTATTTTAGTCTATTTTAAGCATAAATGACCTTCCATGTGTAAATTATATCCCTTGATCCCTATTTTGAGTCGTGTAGCCTACTTTTCTTACTTTACCATTAAACTTCCTATTTATAGTACAATGAACCTGTTTTGGCCCTTGTCCTCCTTAGACATTATACACTTCAACTTAGGCAAAATGCCTAAGTTTAAGGTGGCTATCATAAGGGTGTGTAGTGTAAAATGGGTATGAAAAAGGGTAAAATAAGAGAAAAAAAGTTATTAGGGATGGGTGTGGTAGAAAAAAAGAAACAAAAAAAAGAAAAAGAAAAATTATGAAAAAGAGAAGAAGAAAGAACAAAAGACCACACCCAACCTGAATGTGAAACAAAGAATAAAAAGGGAGAAATAATGGTGGAATAAAAAAAAATTGTCTAGTAAGTGAGACCCCACGGTTAGTGTAGTGTCAAGGAGGCTTAGTCACATGATATGTCCATATGTACAATACAATCCCCCAAGCCTACATTATAAGCCGAGGAAAGTCCTATAGTGATCTTAACTTGACTATTTAAATGCTAAGGTAAAGAAAATAAGGGCAACCCTATGATATT
The DNA here is from genome assembly GCA_030864215.1 of Capsicum pubescens. Taxonomy (NCBI): domain Eukaryota; kingdom Viridiplantae; phylum Streptophyta; class Magnoliopsida; order Solanales; family Solanaceae; genus Capsicum; species Capsicum pubescens. Next base: position 188,933,725 of record CM061538.1, on the reverse strand, counting down.
TTGCATACATTGATTAGAACTTCTATTATGAGTGTGAGTGTCACTTTCCCATCCATACATTGACATGCATTATTTCATCTGAGTTAATAGAACATCCTTGTTGTGAGGGAACTTGAGTCATATTGCTATCTATTTGCTTGATTTGGGTAGTATAAGTTTTATATGTGAGAGGTTGTCTGTTGCTAATGTAATTACCATACCTTGATCCCATTGTGTCATATTTTTGTTCTTTATATTCATACATAGTTGGTTTTGAAAAATAAATTGGAGGGGGATGTTGTAACTTGAGTTTAAGTGTTGACTCACTGCCATGAATAACTTAGTTTCTCCTAGTTAAACATTGTTTTTGTTTTTGTTGTGTTTTGTTGCCTGCGGACATGAAGATGTTCTAAGTTAAGGGTGTTGATGTTCTATAGAAATATAGCACTTTTGATGCTTAATATAAGGAAAAGATGTAAGTTTCTGAGGTTATTTTGTTAGATATGATGCTTTTTGGATATGTTTTGAAGGAAATCATGTTTTGAATGATATGTTTGTGAAAAAGGTGAAAAGGGTTTTTAGGTAATTTTTGGAGTAATTATGGATGTTTGGGACACTTTTCATCTTGATCGTGATTAGAAATGTTCACGAATTGAAGAAGAGCTGAAAAGATGATTCCCGATACCTACTAAGTCAACCTACGAACCACATATACGTCTTACGAACCGCAGGTAGGCAAAGTAAGTGCCAGAAGTCCAAAATCTTGAGAGTTGAACTTGCCAAAATTTTTCATCCAGTACCTGCGGTTTGTACCTGTGCCTAGTGCCAAAGTGTGGTTACAGACCATATGTGCCTCCGACCTATTTTCTCCTATTTCATTCGGGCTTTGGTTTTAGGATTTCCTCATGTAATATAAATACCGTTTATACCTTTTTAGTAGAAGTTATGCACTTTTGATACTCAAACATATTTTGATCCTAAGATCCAATTTTTATATGGGGATTCTCTTGTATTGGCTTTGGTTCATTAATTCAGTCATGGTTGTGGGTTTTATTACTTTTTATAATTATGATTTCATATATTCTTTCAAATATGAATGTTATAGATTTCTTCACAAGCATGAGCGGATAAAACTCACATCTAAGGTTGTAGAAACCTAGCGGATTGACGAAGTAGGAAAAGTGATTTCATTGTTCTAAATTGATACCCATGTATGCATTGCTTTATCTTTGTTATGATTTTTGTCTTAATTGTTGAACATATGTGGATCCCACCTAGATATTGCTACTTACACCAAAAGAGGAGACATGACTAGGAAAATATAAAGATAACAATAATTTGGAGTTTAACTGTCGATCCATGCTTCTAGGTTCTATCTTAGTAATATGGTTAGGTTTCATCTAATAACTAAAGACTCAAAATTTCATAGTTATATGGGATCAAGATAAGGGTTAGTAAGAAAAAATCCTGAGACTCAAAAGGTAAAATATGAGATCCTTCTGCTCATCCAAAAGACTATAGAAGGTACATAACTTATCGATTCTTCTTGAAAAGTATCGGGTCAGTTCAATAAAGCATGATAATCCTACAGAGTTAAGAATCCAAGGGGAACACATCCTAGTGTCCACCTATGACTGATTACAATTAAAGTTAGTATAGTTACTTTCTCGACATTACTACACCAAAAAACCCATTTACTTTTCTTGTTCTTGATGCAAATTATAATTGTTGAGATCCACACTTAAATGTGTTCCCTTGGGATTTGACCCCAACTTCTAATGGGTTACTATATTTTGATAATGACTGTATCATCTTTTGATAGGAGGTGTTGTTTGGACGTCATCAGTTGTCACATAAATTTGAATAAAAGAGAAGGTTACCACCAGTATAAGTTTAATTCTATACAAGAAATGAAACTAAAACAAGCATGTCCCAAAATACCCACATGGATTCTGATAGGGGTGTGGTTTGATGGTGGTGGCAATTATCCTTAATCTCATGTCCAAAGAGTTTGATGTCCATCTCTAGACCGTGTCCTGGTTTACTGCTAAGAAAAAGTTTCACATTGTGTTGTATCCTTTTTGGATTCATCCACACCTGTGGTTTTGGTTTGAGATTTTGATCCTCTCAAATTATCTCGACAATATCTCAAACAAAAATTATTAGTAATAAACATCATTCACAAATGGGTATATATTCTTTTACAAAAAAATTTCTTGAGTTGTTATCTAAAAAGTAAAGTTGTCCTCTCATGTACTTATTTTGGAGGGCAATAAACTTTTCGATAATAGACATAATAACCCTCATGGTTGTTGTAAAAACAGTTCTTTTGTCTTTCAATAATCTCTACAAAGTAGGGTGACCCTTTTAGACACCGACGACACTTCATTTAGAATGGTCCATGCAATTGTTTAATCTTATGCTAATGTGGCAACCCTTTTGGTCACCTATAATTCTTCTTGTATGTTTAATGATATCCTCTTCATCTATCAACAATGTTTTTTACATGTAATAATCGGGTAAGTCTTGTGTATCTTCCATATCGATATGACTTATAGATATCCCTCAATTTTGGTAATCTTGCATATTATCCCATGTTTAATACGAGATGACTTAAAAACATCCTTTGAGTTGATTGTCTTCTAGATGATCTTTCACATTATTCGACCTTGGATAAGAAATGTATTATAGATATCCTTTGAATTTTAAAATCTTCAAGTAATTCTACATATTATTCAACCTTGGATAGGATGCATCTTATGGATATCCCTCAAATTGTCATCTTTGGGTAATCCTACACAAAATTAATCTCGGACATGACACAATTATAGAGAACCCTTGGACCTATGAATTTGGCAATCTTAAGCATTATTAGATATGGATTTATTTGTGGCTTACGGATAACCACAGAGCTATAAATTTTTGGGGTAATCTCTTATACTATCTAGTTAGGATGTTATTGCGACTTATGGATGAACCATGGTCCATAAACCTGCAAGTAATCTCGCGCATTATCCTGTCTCTAATATTGTGGCTTATAAATGACCCTCAAATTGTCAATATTTTTGGGAAATATAACATGTCGTCCATCTTCAGATAATGACTTAAAGACATTCCATTAGACCCTGTGCTTTTTCAACATTGATATGTTGATGCATTCAAATGTTGGTACATAAAATGGTAAAATATCCTTGATGTCAGCTGCATCACCTTTTGTGTGGTCACTAGATATAAAATGTTGAGGTATGCTCGATGCCAGATTATATTATCTTTGTGTTGTTAACAGATATAGGTTTTCCAAAGAATCTTCCAAAGCAGACCTTGTAGTCTTACATAGTGAGTGTTTGTGGAGACTTATTCGAATGGTATAATGTCCCCCTTGAAATAAAATAAAATGTCCCTCTCGATAATGGAATAAAACAACCCTCTCAACAATGGAATAAGATAGCCCTCTTGACATGAAATGAAATTACCCTCTCAACAATGGGATAAAATTTCCCTCTTAGTAATGATATAAAATGGCTCTCTTGACATGTCTCTCTAAATAATGGAATGAAATGGTCCTATCGGCAAGGAATGCAGTGCAATAAAATATTGGTGGAATTCAATGAAATGCAATGGAATATAATGGTAATGCAATGGATTATAATGGGATACAATAAAACATAACTGAATGCAATGGTTGGAATGAATTGTAATGGATTATAATGGGATACAATGAAATTTAATGGAATGCAATGGTTTGTAATGAAATACAATGGATTAAAATGGGATGCAATGACAAGTAATGGAATGCAAATGAGATGCAATGGTATCTAATAGAATAAAGTAGACCTCTAAATAATTTAAAGAAAATATTCAGTTGAGTCTGTTTGTCGGTGTATTGGTTTTCTATATGTATCTGTACTCATGGAAGACAGTTAGTAGACAGAATGTCTCTCTCGTTGGCCACCACAATAAAGCTTTATGAAAGTTTAAATGAAAAATACTAAGCATCATAATCTGAAATGACTTAGTTTGCTATTAATCTTCTTTTTACGAGGGAGAATTTCAATAGCAAGTACACTGCATTTTAAAAAATGGTTGAAACCCTTTTTTAGGGACCTCTTAAATATCATCTATTTTTTCTTTGTGGCAAATCTGGGAAGAACCTTCCTGATATCCTCTTATTGAGTGATCCTTTTGATTGTGCCCTTATTGTGCCAACTCCTTTGAATGTAACTGCACTTAAGGCTAATATTTAGCTGACACAGAGTTGCTTTTGCTAGCGGCTATTTTTAGAAAAAGTTCTAAATATATATTGATAAAAAGGATAAGATGCCTTTGTTTGTCATTCATAGTCCCTTGAAATGAGATAGACAAGACAAAAGGTCCTTGTTATATGGGTATTTAGAACCATCTTTGGAGCCACCAAACATACCATTCTTGAGCATTATATGTTTTTATGTCGTTCCCAACTTGATTAAGGTACTTTTGAACAGGACCCTTATTTTTCAGCATCATCCCTACATATATAGGAAAATTGTTAGTTTTGGGTAAAACTAATATGTGTCGACCTACTTTAACCTTTTGTTTCTTCTTTCCATATTTTGAAACCTGATGCATGAACTGAACTAAATTCACATTTTACATGGATGTGAACAAATTACCTCTTCGAATGACCATACTCATATCTTTAGATAGTAAGACTAGATCAAAAGATGGAGAAACCATAAGAACTTTTTTGTCTGACTGCTAAACTAAATTGCTGTCTATACAGACTGATTAATACTGAAAACTTATATTCAACTAGAGTATCTCTTCAACACTCTTTATAAGAAGTTCTAATAACAGTAGGAAGCAAAGAAATTAGGTATGATCTAAATAAGATATCTAAATAAGGAATCACAACATGGTTAAAATTCTGTAACATGGAACATAGGCCTATAAAACATAAACTAGGATTGAATTACTAGGCCTTCAGAAATGCAACTGCCCAATTCAAGCTTAGCCTCGCTCCTTAAATACTCGCATGCGTAAATATAACTACTACATCCAAAGTCTGAGTTGAACTACTTGCTCTCACTATGTTCAAACCTAACTCATAATTACAAGGTACTGCACATCGCACCATAACACTAGTTTGTACCATGAAAACAAGAAACACTTACCTCTCCAATCTAAATAGTTATTCATCATCACTATCTCGACCTAAGGAGAGGTAACTAAAAGGCTAGAACATGAGAACCTGAAGCATGAAACAATACTATGCATAACTTGGACACTTAACTGAGGCCTGAGGAATAGAGTATCCATGACATGGATTTTTTAGAGAGATCAAAACTGAAGAAATACATGACATAATATGAATTTCACTAGTCATTATGGCATTCCATGAGTTTTGAGAACTCAGCATACTGTAAAGCATGAGTACATGAGTCATGAGCGGCAAGACCTGAGTTTGGACTTCATAAATTCATGAAATATAATTTGTACTGCTAAGTGAACGGGGACTCCTCATACTAGGAACTGAGAGCGTACATGATTCCATAGAAAGTACATGATATGAGTTATGATTATGGAGCTGACATGTAAGGCATGAGAATATATCGTGAGGACTGAAGTACAAAAATTTACATAGAGAAAAGAATGGGTCAGGCACCTTCTTCCCCTGCTGATATTCTACCACATACTAGCATCACTACTAGAATCTGAGAACTTGACTTGGTTACCTGTTCTATCATCTCCCCGTTAGTTTTAATCCATCATTCTAAGCCTGTGGACCCCTTTAAGATCACTAAACTGAACTGCAATCACTTTAATCTAGAGTCAGAGATATAACAATACACATCAATAATAAACTCAACCTGCAAGACTACACCTGAAAGTGTAAAGCCTGCTGCTAGTATTTCCTTCTGGGATACAACTCTAAACTTGATATGACCCTAATAGTCATCATATATATCTTGGAAACTTTCTAACTTAGAATCTTCATGAGCATCACCATACCCTTAGTTCACACCATCTAGAGCTTCAAATCTTTTTTTTATTAGCTTAATCCTTAAAGATTAAAACTTAGATTCTAACACTTAACATGGAATCCCTAAACGTTCAATGAACCATACTAAATTCCTTTATAGCCTACTAACATTACATCTAAATCATAAGAATTACCATTACACCAACATACCCAACATCAACAACATATAATTTTGAATCAACAAACTTAAATTCTTGCATACATTATTTCAAGCCTACTGTTTCACCCTTCATACAACTAGCTCTATGAATACATAATCTAATAAATCTAGATAAACACTATCCCACTTTATTACCGCTAAACTTCAGGGTTCATGCTTCTAATTCTAGATCACATTCTATCATAGGATTTTGAGAAGTGATCTAAAATCACATTTGACTTCGGCTCAATGCATAATTTTTCATGAACAAAAATGAACACTTTCAAAATTAAGAACATAAGGGCACTGATGGGATACTTTTGAGCCTGCCTGCAATCCCATAACTGTCTGTGGGTACTGTCTAAGAAAACTCTATCTATAAGAATTTAATATGGCTATTTTTGTTGCCTCAAGAATAAGTCAAAGTTGGCACGAATGGATTAATGTCAGAATCTTCATAAGTTCCTTAGAGAACATTCCTGCTGTACGATCTAAGACATAAAAGAAAGGAAATATTTCTTAAATGCCCTATATTCTCTCAAAGAAAAATATAGATGTCTTTGTACCATTCTACAAGACTCTACTAGACACAACTTCATAGACACCCTAGGACACTGGAACTCTGGGTTTTGATACCAAGTTTGCCATGACTTGAGACTAACCCCTAGTCATAACACGGTGCCTGGAACCACAAGTGATCCCAACCTAACCTATGAACTGGCATACTATTAAGAAACTGATTAATATGTAAAACAAAACTTAATTTGCTGAGCGAAAGCATACTAATGAAAAGTTTGAATAAATTTAATGTTGATACAGTTTACATCATGATAGAACTAAAGAAAGAAACTTAAATTACATGAATGACTCTTACTGACATCTATGAAGCCTCTACTATACTTACTATAGATAGCTGGGACATGCCTCCAACTACCACTAATCAATACATATGGAAAAAATAAAAAAAATATAGTATATGATCTACAACTTTTTAGAGTTCTTGAAATAGGAGAACTTATAACCTACTGGCTAAAAACTGCAAACTATCTGACCCTGGTGTAAGTTCTACATATGGTACCAATATTATGAAGAATGTATCCACAAACAAATATGTAGTCAGTACATGGAAAGTACTGAGTATATGGAGACATGCACTAAATTCTGGAAATATTTCAAACATGTTGTAAAATTGAGGATATAAGTTATTTGTAGAAATATACATTTGAAATATAACTATACATGAAAACTGACAATCATAGAGAATTCATAAATCATGAGCTAAAAATAAGTCTATAAGCTAGGAGGCGGTAGGAATATAAATGTTGTAAGCCATTCTCTTGTAGGGATGGATATGCTGTAGAAGCTGTACTAAGGATGGCATATGAATACTGGGTCTTAAACTATGTGGTGGGAACTTCCTTAACTCATGGATTTTAATATGCAAACATACTGAGCCTGAATAAATAAACTTACAAAACCAACATAACATGTATTAAGTAGATCTGATTAACTAATTGACTGATGTCTATGTGACCGAACAACTGAAATTTAAGTAAAGGAATAACTAAAATCGGTATGCTGAGTAGCTTATATATGAATATTGATTATGTAAAACTGAATTGTACTAGTTTGAATAACTAGACTAAAATCATGAGGTACTATGCATATGAGATAGGGACTAACTAAGCAAAATGAGATAACTGAACATGAATGAATGAAAACTATAACATCTATGAATGCAAGACTAAGAATATACATGTTTCTAAAATAATCTGTAAACTAAAAAACTGTAAGATGATAATTGAATAACAGAAAATCTATCCACTTGGTCAAGCAAACCTGAACTGAAAATACATTGAATATTGTACTGAGACTATGGGAGATATCATATAACTGACATAAACCATGTGAACTATCATGGAGTCCACCGTATGACCCACATTGAGGAGGTTGTTCTATCCTTGCTATCAGAATAGAACTTAAACTATAGTGATCACTAAACTGATGTACCGAAGGACTAAAGAGTGACCCTCTACTATCAGGTTTTCTCATGAGATATGTGTCAACCCTCAACTAGAGGGAGAATATCTCAAACCTATGCTGGCTACGTAGTTTTAGAACTTAGGGACTGCTATTTAAGGTCACACCCTCTGCTGGTAGGTGAGTCCCCAGCCTTGGGTTCGATCGATGCTAAATCTTACTCCAAACTGAAAGACACTGAAATACTAATTGGTGCATGCAGTGATAACTGATAACTAATAACTGATAAGCTCAGGTCATGGTATTCTGAAAATAGCAGTGTATATAGATTCTAAGGTAATTATTAACATATAAACTGATACTGCTGAACATGATCATGGTATAATGTATATGATATTAAAAATCATTGTCTGACTAACTCATTACTTGAAAATATAAATCATTTAAAAACACATAGGTATCGGGTGTTCATAACCCACCCGCACAAAATGATCATTAAAATATGACATTTAAACTCAAACTGTAGTATTGAATCATGGTTCAACTCAAGACATAGTCATTCATAAAACATGGGGAAAACATGAATTTAAAACATAAGAATGTTGCTAAAAATCACGAGTTTAGGATCTATGATAGAACTTGAATAAATCATGGGAACCTTAAATTGATAGCATGAGGAATTCAAAATTTTGCATGGGATCATACATGGGCTGAATTGAATTAAAATCACCATGAAAACATGAAATTCAATCTTTCTTAAACATATAAAATATCATAATGATAGAAAATTCACTCTTTAATTAAAAGAAAAGGGTTTTTGGGCTCCATGGGTGAAAGACACCCATGAATCAATACCCCACATACCTTAAGCCTTTAACTTGAGAAGAAAAACACAATTCTAGATGCTTTCTTAAAGGTTCTTGAACTTGGGGGAACTTGAATTCTTGATTCCTTAGGGACAACAAAATTGTATTTATTCTTGGGGAAAGGAGTGGGTTTTCTTGAGAGGAAAATTAGAGAAGAAGGGCAAAATTATGCTTTAATTGATGCCCAAGTCATGTTATGGATGAATAGGTTGAGGGGGGGAAATACCTAATTGTACCTTATTCATTTAAATCAAAAAAACTGGACACAACTATGTCATCGTGATACGGTCTTGTTGTGGCAGCTTACTGGTTCTGACGAAAATGATCATAACTTTTTGCTCGGGTATCGGATTAAGGCAAAATAGGTATTATTGAAAAGCTAATTAAATTATCTACCATTTGGTAGGTTTAGAGATGAAAAATTCCATTTAAGTAAAAAGTTATATACATTCAAAGTTGACACTTGTAGAATTGAATATCTAAATTTAGCCAAATCAAAAACCCTTAGCTCAACTTTATTCTAAGAGATTACTATGTATATTTTTTACCTCAGAAGAAATTCACACACTAGGATAAATATAATGAAAAATATTTTCAATTATAAATCAAGAACAGGACACAAAACCTTTACTGCAACATGGTCAGCATGCGATTAGGACTAATACTGCATCGCGGGCCTATTGCGGTGACCCGCTGGTTCCATAATCCAAACATGTGTAATTCCCCGAGTCTGGAACCCAGACTGATACACGGTGCTCATGACCCTGAAGGACTGCAAGATAACCCATGACTGATATCAGTACCTGAACAATGCATAATATACTGTATAAATGTGGAAATAAAGGATGAAAAGCCATAAGGTTCAAAGCTATAACATAACTGATAAAACATAAACATATGGAGGTATGGTATATCAATACCAAAACAACTGAAATGACTGTCTGAATATGCTAGTCTGAAAAGCCTCTAACTGACTGTACTGTCTGACTAAGGAGTTGATAGGACATGTCCCCAACTAACTCCAACTACTAAAATAAATTAATTAATGAGATAATAAATTAATGGTCGTGTCTTCTAAGGATGAGGAAATACTGCTAACTCTGATTGCTGAGACTGGAATGCTATTGATGCTCTGGAGCTCGTGCTTTTAAACCTATGGTATAAAACACCATAACACAAATGCCATAGGTTCATATGCCATAGGTTCATATGCCATAGGCTAAATGTAAATGGTTCACATGCATGAACTATACTAACTGAATGGATAATATGAACGTAAGAATGCATGTATGAATACATAATAACTGTAATTGAGTTCGTGATAACATGATTACTGAGCTTGAGTACTGCTAATGTTAGATACTGATAACTGTATAACTGAAATAACTAATATTGAGCGATTGTATCTAACAGCCTAGTTTATGATGGAACTAGCTGAGTTTTGTACTGTTCTGAGTTGACTATATCTGACAGTCCTAAATTATGTAGAACTATCTGATTTCTATTACTGAGACTGAATAACTATATCTGACAGTCCTGATTCTGTAACTGAAACTGTGGGAAGTAGTCATCTAATCGACATGCCCTAAATAACGCAATATAGCTGAGTTGGGGTCGAATATGTAACCCCAATTAGAAGGGTGGAAATACCGCGCCACTGGTAAGGACTATCTGTGAGTAATCCTTATATAATAGGTAACTCTAGTAAGAATTGTTGGAACCCTCATATAACATGTTAATCCACCTCATCTAACCTCATATAACAGGCTATGATGTCTTAACCTCGTTGGCTACATAGTTTTGGAACACAAGGATTGCTTCTAAGAATCACACCCTCATATAACATGTGGGTTCCCATCCTTGGGTTCGCTCGGTGTTAATTTCTACTCCCATCTGGATAGTCACTGAACATGATTAACTGAACTAACCGAACTAAGTTAAAGGAATTCCGTTGATTGACGGAATACTAATGAGATTACTAAGTTTTCCTAAGTCATGAGATTGACTGAATTCTATGGATCATGGCTTGAATGAGAGTATCTTGAAAACATGACACTGATTTTAGGCACACAGCTAAATTTTTGGGTACAAGAACCCCCAGGACTCGATAGAAAAAAACTGATAAACCATGACTTTCTTGAATACACGACCAACATCATAATCCATAATACAATAAGTTCGAGATTTCATGAAGTACAAGTTCTAATGCATCACAATGGCTACACATATATCCATAATTCATTGACTAAGATATTTCATCAAACCCTGGACATGCATAAACTTGTACATAAATAGGGATTTCATATTATCATACTAGTATGGCACTTTTCCTTCACATAGGCATTTAATCGAACACATGGGGAGCATGCTTTGGTTATTCAATTATCAAGACATATAATAATCATGGATACATCAATCAAAGTGTAAATTTAAGGGTATATCATGATTATTATGCTAATCACGACATCCTAGGGTCATTCATTGGAATATGTAATTTCAAACATGAATCAAAACCCCACAACATCATGAACAAGAATTTCAATTCAATTTAAATCATGAACATTCATAATTACACAAATCATGTATTTTGAAAAGAGATTCTTGAGCTTCATGGGTGAAAGGGACCCATGAATCAACACATGACATACCTGGGTTGTGAGTTTCTTTAAGTTCTTGAACTTGAAGAACTTGGAATCTCTTAGTTTCTTGAAGAATGATTTGGATCTTGTTCTTGGGGATTATCTTTGAGTGAAAACCCTAATTTGATGTTGTAGATGGATAATGAACTTATGAGCCTTCGTCTTATATAATTAGGGGTTAAATCGGGTTGAAAAGACCCAAATACCCTTTTAAAAATGGCTTGAATTCGCTGAACGGGATCTGCGATGGCTCGTGCGATAGTCCACTGCTGGCTCCATGGTCCGTCGTTCTGACCGTCGCACCTGGGCCAGAATAGGGACTCACTTTCTTAGCAGCGACGGCTTGGGTGATGGTCCATTGCTATCTCGACGGTCTATAGGTCCTAGCCATCGTACTTGACCAAATGTCGGGGATACTAACTTTGTCACAACGACTTAGGAGAAGTTCCGTCGCTAGATCAACGGTCCGTCGGCCTGACCATTGCTTCTAGGCAGTTCCAACTGTTCTCTGTAAAACGTACATAGATTTTTATTCCGATACCAAATTAGGAGGAAATTGGTATCGTTGGAAAGATAATTCAATTTCCCACATGATAAATAGTTTAAATTAGGGAAATTATATCTTATTTAAATATTAATCATTTAGGAAGTCATCAATAACTCTTTTGGAGGCTAGATTTGACTTAAAGAAAGTTTGAGGTATTATAATATTTCCCTCTTGGGAAGATTCAACCTTGACTGGGGCTGACTGAGAGGGGATAAGCAAAAGACTGATGCACATCCTGAACATGATTGACTGAAACATGACTGATAAACTGAATATATATCATACTAAAATGCATACCTAATGCATGAGTAACTGATTTATGACTGCATGACTGAATTACTTATAAGATGTGTTACTCATGAAACAAAACATGTATATCTGATGCATGAATACATGAATGAACTGACACATGAATGCATGAATGACTATGCAATGGTACTTAATACCAAGTTTATAATGGAATTTTTAATATGAAATGGATACCAAGCATGTCGCTGAAATCTGAACATGTAACTGAAAAGATTAAGGAGAGCTGTTACCTTGAGCTAGATCTAAGTTGGTAGAGAAGAGGTGAGGATACTTGGTCCACATGCCTGTTTCTGCTTCCCAAGTATCTCCCTCAAAGTACTGATTCCGCTAAAGAACTTTGACTAGATGGACATCTTTGTTCCTTAGTCTACGAGTCTGGTAGTTAAGAATATCGACTGGAATCTCTTCATAAAAGAGGATGTGCTGAATATCTATGGTCTGAATAGGGACTACAACTCTTGGGTCACCTATGCACTTCTTGAGCAAAGAGACATGGAAGACTGGATGAACTGAGGCTATATCTAAAGGCAATTTGAGCTCATAAGCTACTTTACCTAAACGATTGAGAATTTTTAAGGGACCGACATATCGGAGACTGAGCTTTCCCTTCTTGCCGAACCACATCACTCCATTCATGGGAGATATCTTTAGATAGACATAATCACTAATCTCAAACTCAAGATCCTTTCTGCATATATCTGCATCAGACTTCTATCGGCTCTGAGCAGCCCGAAGTCTTTCTATGATCAAGTGGAATTTCTCTAAGGCATCGAATACTAAGTCAGGACTTATGACTGAGGCCTCACTAACTTTGAACCAACCGATTGGAGATATACATCTCCTACCATAGAGAGATTTAAATGGAGCCATCCGAATACTGGATTGCTATATGTTGTTGTATGTAAACTCAATCAAAGGCAAGTGGTCATCCCAACTACCCTTGAAATTGATTGCACACGCCCTTAGCATATCTTTTAAAGTCTGAATGGTCCTTTCTTCTTGACCATCTGTCTGAGAATCAAAGGCTGTACTGAGATGAACTTGGGTATCAAGACCCTTTTGGAATACTTTCCAGAAATTAAAGGTGAACTGGATACCTCTGTCTGAGATAATAGATAACAGAACTCCGTGCAATCTGAATAACTCTCTGATGTAGAGTTTGGCATAATCCTTAGATAAATAAGAGGAATGGACTGGAAAAAAATGAGCTGACTTGGTCATTCTATCTACAATAACCCAGACTAAATTATGCTGGCAATGAGTACAAGGCAACCCTATCACGAAGTCCATGTTTACTTCTTCCCACTTCAAAGTAGGAATACTGAACTCCTGTATGGACCCACTAGGATTCTGATGCTCTATCTTAACCTGTTGATATGTAGAGCACTTAGCCATAAACTTTGCAATATCTCTCTTCATCCAACTCCACAAATAGATTTCCCAAAAGTAGTGGTACATCTTTGTGGCCTCTGGATTAATAGAGTAGCGCGAACCATGCACTTCTGCAAGAATTCACTGTCTTAAGTCTTCTACAACTGGAACACACAGACGACCTTGACAATGCAATACACCATATACCCCTTGGGAGAAAACCTTTACTTTCTAATCCTTGACTGACTCTTTCAACTTGACTAGATTGGGATCTCTATCTTACTCTTCTTTCACCTCGGAAACTAGAGATGATTCTGAACTATTTTGAACCCATATATTACCCTCTGAAGAATCAAATAGGCAGACACCTAGTCGGGAAAGATGATGGACTTCCTGAGTTAACTTCCTCTTACTGTCCCCCAACATGAGCAACACTATCCATAGACAGTCTACTGAGAGCGTCGGCCACTACATTGACCTTGTTCAGATTGTAAAGGACACTCATGTCATAATCTTTCAAGAGCTCTAACTACCTCCTCTGACGAAGAGTGAGATATTTTTGAGAAAAGGCATGCTGAAGGCTTTTATGATCTGTGAACATATCTACAAGAACTACATATAGATAATGCCTCCAAATCCTCAAGGCAAAGACTACGACTGCTAACTCAAGATCATGAGTAGGATAATTTTTCTCATGGGGTTTAAGTTGTCTGGAGGCATAGGCTATGACCTTACCATGCTGCATGAAGATGCAACCCAAACCTACTCTAGATGCATGACAATACACTATGAACCCATTGAAACTATCTGGAAGAGCTAAAACTAGAGCTGAGGTGAGTCGAGTCTTCAACTCCGGAAAACTCTTCTCGCAAGGATCTGACCACTGAAACATGACTTTCTTCTGACTCAATCTGGACATAGGGTATGTGATAGAAGAAAATCCCTCAACAAACCATCTGTAATAGCCATCCATACCCAAGAAACTCCTGATATCTGATGGAGAGACAGGTCCGAGCCAGTTTCTTACCGCTTTGGTCTTTTGAGGATCAACCCTAATGCCATCACCGGAAAACATATGGCCAAGGAATGCTACTGACCTTATCCAAAATTCACACTTACTGAATTTAGCAAACAACCGATGATTTTTGAGAGTCTGCAATACTATTCTGAGATGGTCTGCATGATCACGCTCACTGTGGGAATAACAAGGATGTCATTTATGAAGACTATGATGAATATGTCCAACTACTACATGAACACAAGGTTTATCAAGTCCATGAAAGTTGCTGGGTAATTGGTAAGGACAAAGGACATGACTAGGAATTCGAAGTGACCATACCGAGAACGAAAAGCTATTTTTGGAATGTCACCTTGTCTGACTTTGAGCCGATGATAACCTGATCTGAGGTCTATCTTAGAAAAATAGATGGCACCATGTAGTTTGTTAAACAAGTCATCAATTATGGGAAGAGGATACTTGTTCTTGATCGTGACTTTATTGAGCTGACGGTAATCAATGCACATTCTGAGAGAACCGTCTTTCTTGCGCACGAATAAGACTGGTGCACCATACGGGGATACGCTGGGTCTGATGAATCACTTATCTAAGAGATCCTTCAACTACTCTTTCAATTATTTGAGTTATGCTTGTGCCATTCTGTATGGTAGAATAAATATAGGTTGAGTATCTAGAAGAAGATCAATACCGAAGTCTATTTCCCTTTCGGGAGGAATTTCTAGAAGATCTTCGAGAAAGACATCTGAATATTCATTCACGACTAGGACTGATTCGAGTCTAGGAGTTTCAAAACTAGTGTCCTTAACTTGAACAAGATGATAAACACATCCTTTAGATATCATTTTCTATGCCGGAAGGTAGGAAATAAGCTGACCTCTAAATGCTGAAGTACTACCCCTCCACTCTAGTATGGGTTCATTTGGAAACTGAAACTGGACTATATTGTTTTTGTAGTCGACTGTGGCATAGCAGGAATAAAGCCAATCCATGCCGAGAATAAAATCAAAATCCGTCATCTCTAATTCGACTAAGTCTACTAAGGTGACTTTCTGAAATATCATAATCGGGCAGTTCCTATATACCCATCGGGCTATGATAGTTTTACCCACTGGGGTAGAGACTGAAAAGGGCTCTGCTAGAATTTCGGGACTGGTTTCAAAATCACCTGCTATATAGGGAGTAACAAAAGACAAAGAAGCTCCTGGATCTAGCAAAGCATAAATATGCACATGAAAGATCTGTAACGTACCAGTAACCACATCAGGAGAATTTTCATGATCTTGTTAGGACTGGAGAGAATAAAATCGATTTAGGTGTTATCCATTAGTAGCGCTGTAGGTGGAACCATGATGGATTGGGCGACTAGACTGAGTTGAGGAATGGTTCTGCTAACCTTGAGGACCTGGTTAAGGAAATTCTCTGACTCTGTCGCCTGGCTTACCACATCCAAAATAAATACCACTGCCAGTTCTGCAAATACCCTGATGGTGCTTGCCATAAGTCTGGCAAAGAGGATAGGTGCGGGCACATCTAAAACTGCCCTGAGACTTAGAGCCTGGCGCTCTATCTCTGTTATCATCTCTGAATCTAGGAGATGGAGAACTAGTTGAAGAAGGAGATGGAACTGCTGACTTAGGACAAAACTGAGAACTATTTGCTCCTTCTAATTTGGGCTGAGCAATGTTGAAATTACCTATCCTTGCTCTCTTATTCTGCTTCTCCCTCATCTTAATGTTTTGCTCCTCTATCTACTGAGCATGAGTCATAATCCTAGCTAAAGTCATGTCACTATTTAACATCGCAGACCTATACTCATTGACCACACTATCATTCACCCCAGAGACAAACTTACTCATCCGAGCCCTACTATTTGCAACCACATGAGGAGCATATCTATCTAATTGAGTAAACTGAAGAGAATCCTTTTTGACCGTCATGTTGCCTTGAATAAAGGTTATAAATTCTAACACTTTAGCTTCTCTCAGCTCTAGAGGAAAAAATCTATCTAAGAAGGAAGTAGAAAACTTCTTCCACTCAATAGTCCCTGCATCTACATCCCTCTTTGATTTCCACTATTTGAACCAACTATGAGAAAACTCCTGCAACAGATATGCAGCTAGCTCTGCACTCACTAGAAGTAACCCCCATGATATCCGTAACCTTCTAAACTTAGTCAAGAAATTCCTGAGGGTCCTCGTCTGTCTTATACCCAAAAAAGGATGGAGGATTCAATCGAGTGAAGTCCCAAATTCTAGCTGCAGCTGAATTAGCCACTAGGTTGGCTAGAACGATAGCCAGTCATTCATTCTGAGCAACAACTGACTGAGCAAGAGTAGTGAATGTAGCACTGAACTCTACATGAGAGACATGCTCATCCAAAGGATCTTTGGGCTGAGTGGCTGGCTGATTCCCATTTCTTTTTTTAGGAGGCATGTTCTGTAGAAGAAAGGGAGAAATGGATTCACTAGAGAGATTGACTTGATATTATTATCACTGGCATGGCATAAATACTGAATGAAGGAAAACTATTCCTAAAACATATTATAACCTCCTGTATATAAATATGGCGCGCAACACACCCATGTACAAGACTTTACTAGATGCGGATTTTAGACTTCCTAGGACTCTATTGAACCTTAGGCTCTGATACCAGTTTGTAACGCCCCGAGTCTGGCACCCGAAACACTACACGATGCTCAGGACTCCGAAGGACCACAAGATAACCCATGATTTATATCTGCATCTAAAAACTGTATAATTTACGGTATAAATAAGGAAATAAAGGATGAAAGGCCATAAGGTTCAAGACTATAACATAACTAATAAAACATACATATCTGGAGGTATAGTAAATCAATACCAAACTAACTGAAATAACTGTCTGAACATGCTAGTCCGAAAAGCCTCTAACTTAATGTACTGTCTGAATAAGAAGTTGATAGGACATGTCCTCAACTAACTCCAACTACTAAAATAAATTAATTAATGATATAATAAAGTAATGGTCATATCCTTGAAGAATGAGGACTCACTTCTAACTCTGACTGCTGTGAATGGAATGCTATTAATGCTCTAGAGCTCATGCTTCTGAACCTATGATATAAAACACCATAGCGCAAATGCTTGAGTATGTTTGAATGTAATGGTATACATATGAGGTAGGCTGAATGCAAAGATAATGGTATACACATGCAAGAACTATACTAACTGACTGGATAATATGAACGTAAGAATGTATGCATGAATACATAATAACTGTAACTAAGTTTGAGATACCATGATTACTGAGCCTGAGTAATAATAACATGAGATAGTGATAACCGTATAACAAAAATAACTAATACTGAGCGACTGTATCTGACAGTCTAGTTTCTGATGGAACTAGCTGAGTTTCATACTGTTCTGAGTAGACTGTATCTGACACTCCTAAATTTTTTAGAACTATCTGAGTTCTATTACTGAGACTGAATGATGGTATCTGATAGTCCTGATTCTATAACTAAATAATGGGAATTAGTCATCTAACTGACATGCCCTAAATAATGCAATAAAAATGAGTTGGGGTCCAATCTGTAACCCCAATTGGAAGGGTGTCAATTTCGCGCTACTGGTAAGGACAATCTGTGAGTTACCCTTATATAACAGGTAACTCTAGTGAGAACAATGGGAAACCTCATTTAACAGGTTAAGCCACCTCATCTACCCTCATATAATAGGCTATGATGTCTCAACCTATGCTGGCTACGTAGTTCTGGAATGCAAGGATTGCTTCTAAGAATCACACCCTCATATAACAGTGGGTTTCCGTCCTTGGGTTTGTTCAGTGCTAAATTCTACTCCCATATAGATAGACACTAAACATGATTAACTGAACTGACTGGATAGAGTTAACAGAGTTCCGTTGACTGACGAAATTCTATTGAGATTGCTGAGTTTTCATGAGTCATGAGACTGATTGAATTCTATAGATCATGGATTGACTGAGAGTTCCTTGAAAACATGACACTAATTTTAGGCACACAGCTAAATTTTTGGGTACAAGTACCCCCAGGACTCGATAGAAGGAAACTGACAAAGCATGACTTTCTTGAATACATGACCAACATCACAATCCATAATACAATAAGCTGGACATTTCATGAAGTACAAGTTCTAATGCACCACAATGGCTACACATATATCCATAATTCATTGACTAAGACATTTCATCAAGCATAGGACATGCATAAATTTGTACATAAATGGAGATTTTATATTATCATACTAGTATGACACTTTTTCTTCACATAGGCATTTAATCGAACACATGGGTAGCATGCTTTGGTTATACAATCATCAACACATATAATAATCATGGATACATCAATACACGTGTAAATTTAAGGGTTTATCATAATTATTATGCAAATCACGACATCTTAGGGTCAATCATAGGAATATGTAATTTCAAACATGAATTAAAACCCCACAACATCATGAACATGAATTTCAATTCAATTTAAATCATGAACATTCATAAATACACAAATCTTGGATTTTGAAAAGAGATTCTTGAGATTCATGGGTGAAAGGGACCCATGAATCAACATATGACATACCTGGGTTGTGAGTTTCTTGATGTTCTTGGACTTGAAGAACTTGGAATCTTTAAGTTTCTTGAAGAATGATTTGGATCTTGTTCGTGGGGGTTATCTTTGAGAGAAAATCCTAATTTGATGTTCTAGATGGATAATGAACTTATGAGCCTTGGTCTGATATAATTAGGGGTTAAAATGGGTGGAAAATACCCAAATACCCTTTTAAAAATTGCTTAGAATTTCCTGAATGGGATCTGCGATGGCTTATGCGATAGTTGATTGCTGGCTCAATGGTCCATCGTTCTGACCATCGCACCTGGGCCAGAATAGGGACTCACTGCCTTAGTAGCGACGACTTGGGTGATGGTTTGTCGCTATCTCGACAGTCTGCTGGTCCTGGCTATCGCACTTAACCAGAAGTCGGGGTCACTGCCTTATTCATGACAGCTTGGGTGACGGTTCTTCACTAGCTCGACGGTCCGTCATCCTGACCGTCGCTTTTGTGCAGTTCCGACAGTTCTCTGTAAAACGTCCATAAATTTTTACCCCTATACCGGATTTGAACGAAATTGGTATCGTTGGAAAGCTAATTCAATTTCCCATATGATAAAACGTCAAAATTGGGAAAATTCTATCTAATTTAAATATTAATCATTTAGGAAGTCATCAATAACTCTTCTGGAGACTAGATTTGACTTAAAGAAAGTTCGGGGTATTACAACATGCCCCAAACCTTGTCTGAAAAATCTAAAACTCCTTAGAGACATACTTCTTACACCCTTGAACATGAATTAACTCAAAAACTAACATCTTGGGGTCGGGGAGGTCAAAATAAAAATCCTCAAAGTTTAGGGGTTTGGAAGATGACTAAGTCCTAAACACTTAGTGAAAATCTCAAGCCTTAATCCCCTTAAGCATACAACTAAGAGCTGAATCGAGATAAGATTCGTACGGGGTATTTCCCCTAGGATCTAGGGAACCACCCTCCCAATCAATAATCGGTTAAACAAAGAACCTAAAGACAACGTTACAAGTCAAACAATCTAAGGATGCGTAACGAGAGTGTAACCAATCCATCCCCATATTAGCATCAAAATCCAGTATATCCAGTTCAAATAAATACACGAAAGTCTGACTACTACTAGCAAATACTACACACCCCTGATAGTCTATTTTTGTAATTATAGAGTCACCTACCGAGGTATAAATAGAAAAAGGATCCAAAATAACCTCAGTATCAAAACAGAAATATATAGCCACAAATGGGGTCTGATAAAAGAGAGTGGACCCTGGATCAAGTAAACAATAGACATCATAAGAAAAGATCTATAATATACTAGTCACGACATCAAGTGATGCCTCAAATTCATACTAATTATCAAGAGAATATAACCTATTCTGACTTATGCCGATCCCAGAAGAAGAAATAGAAACAGAAGCATCACCCATTGGTGCAGGAGCAGAAGATGAGTCAACTAGAGGTTTGACCGCTCCCGAAGTACCTTTATCATCTGAGCAATTTTGGAGAATATGGTATGGCTATCCATATTTAAAACATCTTTCCTTTTTTTCATCACAAATTACCCAATGAAGATGAGCACAAAATCGGCAAGAAGGGCATGAAAAATCCGACTGAGCCCTACTCACCTGAGATTATGCACCCTTTGCCCAGAAATTAAGGCCACCCTACTGATGCTTATCACCTGACTATTTTTGGTAAGGAGAACTCAGTAAAGAAGTAACCATAACTCCCCCACTTATTCTTTTTACATTTACCACCATCTCAGCCACCCTGCTACTAAGCACTACCCTACTCAGAGAACCTGCTCCTTTTACCCTTCCTTTCCCTGAACTCCATCTTTTTCCTCTTTTCCTCCTCCACCTACTAAATATGTACCACTAATATAACAATATCCATATCCTTGATCAGAAATGTAGTCTTGCTTTTAAGGATCAAATCCTGAGATAACCCTAAAGTGAACTTTTTCATCCTCGCCCTCATATCAAACACCAAGTCCAGAGCATACCTTGATAGCTGATGAATTTTCAAGGCATATTCCTTGACAGACATTTTCCCTTGCTTAAGATTCATAAATTCCTCCATCTTTTCTTCCCTCAGATCCTAATGAAAGAAGCGACCCATAAAAACATTTGAGAAAGCCTCCTACAAGGACCACTACAGTATATCACCTCTAACGCTATACCACTCCTCATACCACTGGTACACAACATCCTAGAGATGATAAGCTATAAAATTTACCCCTTTCATATTCATAGACTGCATCACCCTGAATATTTTCTCTTTTGCATCCAGGAAACCCTATGGACCGCCCTCTACTTTCACACCAGTAAAGTAGAGGGATTCATCTTCATAAAATGGCCAACCCTTGTGGACTCAGAAGATGGAACACCGGATGCATCCCACTCAGCCTGAACAATAACAAACTGAGAAATAACACGAATTGATTGGCAAAATTCTATATTAGTTACCTTATGATGACGAGGACTAGTAGGAAATGGTGGAACTCCAGAAAAATCAGGGACTTGATCCCTAGACCGAGTATAGATCCCCTGAGTAGTACGTGTTCCTTTAATAATGTCCCTAGTTGGGAAAGAAGAGTTACCTTGCATCTCATATTATCGAGGCATGATCTGAAAAGAGAATAAACTAGGATTAGAAAGAACATGACCTTGCGGCTTAAAAATAGAATACCAAGAAAGTGAAACATTCCTAAATACCTTGTATCCTCTCCCTTATGAGTGTGGTGCTCTGCATACCCCTAAAAGAGACTCTACTCGACACAGCTTTGTGGAATCTCAATTGACCTTAAACCTAAATATTTGATACCAACTTGACACTACCCGAACTAGGGCCTTGTTGTAATGGGCATCCTAAGTCCAACTAGGACTAGAGACCACCCCTGTTACCCAACCCAATCAACCTACACATATCTTGAGTTTGATGAATTCTAAATATATAACCATATAGTATTGTTTTGCAATACAAGACTCTGGGATAGGTCTATGACCTTGACTACCCAAATGAGTCCAATTGTTTGAACCCATACCAATAAACAATTGCAACATCAAACCATAACCAAACCATAACAATAACAAAACCAAATTCCATAACATAATATAAAATGATAGAATAGTGAGAAATTTAGTTCAATGATATCAGTAGAAATTCCAATGCCAAAACTAAGGTTGATACCACTACTGATCCTTTCCATACCAATCCATAGTAGTTCCACAAAAGCCTCTAACCAAAAGAAAACCAATATCCAGTTGGGATATGCCCCCCAACTATAGCTAAAACAAATATCCAAATATAAATCAAAGTGAGGAAAAAAAACCATGAACATAAAATGGAGCCTTCTGGAAAGTGGAAACTCATCACTTCAATCTAGTAGTTGATCCCAAATTCAAGCACTAAGTAGGAGGAGTAGAATAGTCGGTACCTACATTGTGTGCGGATAAAGCCGCCCAAAGATGGGTTAGCGAGTGAACGCCAGAATGTATTAAGGATAAGGATAAAATAATTCCATCCAGTAAAACCAAGTTATCCAATAACATACATACAAACCATTCATATAATATGTATAACCATTCCAAGAAAGGGAATCGCGTTTTGCATGCATTTAAAACCATTAACTTGGGTATGTGTAGCTTAACTATCCTAGAACTACCCATGGTCTATATGGGTCCAGTGTAACTCCTTGAACGGGCCCCAATACGTGTAGTTGCATGAACCAGAGATATAAGAAGAGTAGGGGATTCCCAACTACCCTTCGCTCTCCATGATACATATGTACAATGTAATTAAATGATTCTCAGGTACATCATGAGTATCATATATGGTCTCCATGACCAACCCCTCATGTTGGAAAAAATGAGTTTTCAGTGTTCATCCATTGGACTTCCACCTTCACGGTTAGCTATCATACCCTGCCATTATTGCACAATTAAAACCTTTTCCAACCAACGAATACGTTATTCCATTTATTATTAACCAAGGCTATTACTAGTGGTATCATTATGCCAGCTATATCTTGCAAGTATTGTCCTTATCCAAACCTTAAGAGGTTAAGGGATTACGGTATACGCATTTACCAAGTTAACTTGGGGGAGTCCCATACACCCCAAAAGTGTTCCATTATTATGTTTGCTTGGGGGATTCCATTGTACCGCACAAGGAGTTAAATTAACTTTAACAATGACTACCAAACCATTTATACCATTGAGGGTTCCATTACCAAATCATACCATGAAATAGTTCAATTAAAAGTTTAATAATATAGTAAAAACATTATCGTAGGCATTTTATCAAACATGTTGGGGACATTATGTTTCCAAAACCTAATCCAATTTCCATTTAACCATTACCATGAAACCAGTTGTCCAAACCACCGTTAAAGCATGTAAAAACTTAATTAAAACATGGGAAAACCATAACAAATAATTTAATACCAAAACCCCAACACATATTTGAAAACCCTAATATCATACAATAATCATGCTATTAAAACATTGTATAGAACATACCTTTAGTTTGAACTAACAATGAAGGAAAAGTATCTTGCCTTAGATGATGAAGATGATGGAGAGAAATCACAAATACAAGCCCTAATTTGATCACCTTAGTTAAACCCTAGACTTTCTTGACCCAAAATCCTTAGAGAGTATTAGAGGGTGTTTTCTAAGTGTTAATAAATATCATAATAGAACAAATAACCTCCCAATTATGATATAAGTCATGGTTCATAAAGGGTTAAGAGAGGAAATGTCTAGATTACACCCAACTTAATTCCATAAAATCCTCATAAGTGGGTACGACTCCACCATATTAGTCGTACCCTCCAATACGAGTAGTACCCACTACTCATATCCTAGAACCCCCTTAGGCCCCCACACTGGTCAATATATGAACATGCAAGCTAAATTGCATTTTATGATACTACTAGTACCCTCAACCCGTAGCCATAATAGAACCATGAGGAGTTGAGATTGCCCAACATATGAGTAGACAAAATTACTCGTACCCTATATCATGAAAAATGGTGATACACTCATAATCAGGTCTAAGTTACTTTACTATCTTTCAGATTAAGTAAAGGAAAACCCAACCATACGACCCGTATTTGACCATACAACTCATACCAACCTACGTTGTACCTTTTCCAAAAACCAATCTAACCAACCAACGATCATTTGTTAGTGTACAACCAATACTTAACAACTGTACCACAACATACAACCTGTACCCCCCAGTCGTATTTTGTCCAGAAACCAAAAATATAGAAAGTTTTCAAAGGGTCCTAAATCTTGGGTATTTTAGTAGGTAAATCCTTCCATCTAGTCAGGGTTAAGGATTCCCATGTCTTTTAGAGTTTGATAAACCTTTTAGCATGTTATTATTTGGGGTCTCCTAGAGTATCTCCAAAAATAAGCTTTGAAGATGATCTTTTCACTTTCTAGACTAATCCTAGTTGGCTGAATAACGTACCCTTTTAGTTTAACCTAGTAATCATCTATTTCTTTTTGGGGTAGGGTTTTATCCATGCTTTCTTTCTTATGGACTTCAGTCAGATCTTCAACCTTATGCTTAGCATTCTCCTTTTCCTATGCGATTAATTGTTTGACTTTAGTAATTTCTATGTCAGTCTGATCGATCTTCCTGACTACTCTAGGTCTCTTCCGTTAGTACCTCCTCTACTTAGATTAACTCCACTATCCTTTATTTTATTTATGTGGTTCTTAAGTCCATGATTAATATTTCTGAAAGAGTAGGGACAAATCTTTAGGAAATTAATAAAGAATGGTTGAGGCCTTTTCTGGGAAACTTGGGAGACTAGGAGTGTTTTGTTAGACTTTTGTATAGTGTGTTTATACTTAGGCCTTGAGGTGCTCTATAATTTGTTTGAAATAAGAGTGGATCAATTTTCCTTTTGATTCCAACAAACCCACATAACGCACAAAATAGTTATATCACATAATAATATTATAATAAGCACACGTCCTTATTGGGTGACCCTTTTTGATATAATGATTGGACTAATATGTTTGTAGAAAGTATATTCCTTTTAAAAAAAATCCTTTATCCCTAAAATCATTTTTGATAAATACTATGAAGGGAATAAATTCCTACAAAGTAGAAAATAAGGGTCGTTGTCTTTGGGAGAGAGAAAATAAAATACAAGAAAATAAGTGCCACAAAAGGGATAACAAAGAAAACACTAGCATCCCTGTAATCCTTTGTCGACCTTCACCTTCTTTGCTTTGTACACCTCATTCCATATGCGACATTTGTTTGTGATCAAGTGACTTTCACATAGATGTGATCTACTCTCATTAGTTATTTCCTTATTCTATAAGTTTGGAAACCATGCAATTATCAAAATAGATCAAACACCATTTAACATCATCCATCTCTTGTCTGACTTGCTTTAGTTCTACCTTCAATTGATTTATGGTTGAATCATCTTCCATTTGTATTTGCAGGTGCACAATGTCACTTTCTTGGAACTTATCCTGAAGCATGTGAAGCTGAATATTATGCTCTAATTCTACATAAACAATTTGTGTTGGCACATTCAAATCGACGACCAAT
The DNA here is from genome assembly GCA_030864215.1 of Capsicum pubescens. Classification (NCBI taxonomy): domain Eukaryota; kingdom Viridiplantae; phylum Streptophyta; class Magnoliopsida; order Solanales; family Solanaceae; genus Capsicum; species Capsicum pubescens. Next base: position 188,907,671 of record CM061538.1, on the reverse strand, counting down.
GTTCCGAAAAGGTTCTTCTTTAACCATTCTTTGTAAGTATCTCTAACCTCGGGTTCAAACCTAATATAAAACAAAATTTATTTGGTTTTTATTTACTTCTAATCTCTTATAATAAAGTTCTTTAGTGGTGCCTCACCATCCCCATATTTAGTGATGAATCTATTCATGGGTTTAGTTTGCGGTATTTTCTGCTTTATTTTAAATTATCTAAGAACTCTAGTGGGAATATAATGATGAGTTCCTTTAAGTCCTGTAAATAATATAAAAGTCCATTTATTTTCTTTAATAGAATTTTTCCCTCGATGAAGATATTTAATAGACCACTAGACACCGTCGTCTCCCAATTCACCAAATGACTTAAATCAAACTATTGGAGCTTTATCTCATATAAATAATTTTAGTTACAATATAATTCTATGAGATTACAAAAGATATATCCTTGTTAGGTGGTCCATTTTCTCCACTTTAGGATCTTTCAACAAATGTTTCATCATACATCATTGAAAAATAAGTTTGCATCTTTGCAAGATACAAACCCCTTTTTGACAATTTCCAAAAGCCCAATTTAACACCCTCAAAATTTTGGATATTTCATTTTTGGACTTACCATTATTTAAATCTAAATTTTCCACTCAAATATTTTTGGGAATGTTAAAAGGGTAACCAAGAAGAGTTTTTAAATTTTTGGACGAGGTTTGGGGTAGTTTTAGATCACGGAGGCAGTAAGCCCCCGTGATAGCCTCGTGTCACGGAGAATAATATCTGTGATACGGACCGTGTCATGGAAGTTAGCCTCTGCAATAAGGTCCGTGATACAGAGGCTGGACCTCCATGATAAGGTTTGTGACACAGACCTGTGTTATTTTTCACTGTTTTGTTTAATTAAAAAAGAAATAGGGGTAGTGAGATCCTTTCACCTATAAATTATTTTTAATCACTATAAGGATATATTTTTATCAGTTATAAATTTACTAAGGTCATTATTAACTCTTAAACATACTCTCTCAAATTCCCCTTTTCAAGTCAAGACTAGGGTTCAAAGAGGTAGTCATCTAGAGTCCTAAAGGTGTCAATTTATTCAAGTTTCTTTGTAATTAAGGAATGTATCTCTTTTCCTATACTTATATTTTATTGATAGAGTAAAAATGGTTATTATTCACGGTTTTGATAATGGGTTTTGAACTATGGGTTGAGGGTTGTGAATATGATTAGTTTAAATATTTTTCCATGGTTTATTATGTAATATTCATATTTTATTATTGATTTTGAACATTGTGGGGTGTATGAGAATGGTGAATAATATAAGGGGTCATGTTTAAACCCGAATTTCATGATTTTTCCTTGATATATGTTTTGGAAATAATGTTCCCTCAACCTATTCGTGAAATTGACAGCGAATATGATTTGTCACATAGTTTGAATTTCTCACTTGTACTAATACATTGGAATACAAATATGAAGTATAACTTCTTTCATTGAAATTCCTTGGTGGCCTTGGGTTGATTTTGGATTGAAACCTTGAGGTTTGGATGTTTAAATGTGTTTAAGTCCCAAATGGTAATTACTTAGAGGTCATTTGAGTCGATAGGTTGGTGTCCTAGTTTGCTAAATAATTTGCATGTCATGATGATATTTGGTTGCAAGCAAAGTTGGTATGATGATACCAACGGGTTTTATTGATGCATAACAGGTTTAGTAAAATGCGAATGCGTGTTAAATGTTTTAACTATCTTAAAAAGGGTTATGTATCTGACCATGTAAGGAGGATGTCCAGGGGTGCAATACTAGAAACCATGCTAGCCAATGTAGGGGACGATATGGATTAGAGTTAGAGTCCATTTTTTATGCTTATGATCAGGTGGTTTGAGTACACCTTATTACATAATTAGGAGGTTCGATTCCCTCATATTACAATACATGATCAGGTGCTTAAATCACCTTAGTATATGTGATATGTGAGAAGATGCTAACACATTTGAGGCTTTTAACTGAGAATAATTGCAAAGTTTTAAGAAACTTTAGTTGTTTTTGATTGTTTTCTCTTTGATACTGTAGTAAAAGTCAAGATGCAAGAGAACCAACAATAATAAAAGTAAAAGAGTTGATTTCTAAGCAAGTAGAGAGGGAAATATAGCTGGCGACTTATCTAATAAGTCGTTAGCCTTCTAATTAGCTAGCATAGTTTTCGTCAGCCTTAGAAAAAGAATAGGATTCAGTTGGATGAAGTGACGATGACCTGTGATAAGCCATCAGATGTGTGATAAGTCGTTAGGCCCATCGTTAAGCTTAGGCAGGAAATGGAATCTGAAGTGAAGAAGTGACGATAATTCTGATAAGTCGTCATATGTATGATAATTCATTGGGCTTCATCGTCAGCTTAAGATAGAACTTTTTCAAATGTGAAGAGGAGCTGACGACATTCCTGATAAGGCATTAGACTCCTGATAAGCCGTCACACAAGTCGTCGTCTGTCCGAGAAAATACTGTGATTTTATTTCCATAATTAGGATGAAGTATTTAAAGCATATTTTAGGGTTTCATTGGAATAGGGGGGGAACATCTTTAACTTATTCCAAGGGAGTTTACTTTTCTTTTTGGCTCTCTTAACTTAGAATTCAATATTCAACTTTTTAATTAGGTTTTGAGATTTTTCTCTTGAACTTGAAAAAGAATCAACTTCAGAATTCATCTTTTGTAACTTTAATTACTTTGAATGATGAATATAGTTGTTGCTATCTCTTTCTTTCTCATGTGGAACTAAAATCCACAACTAGGGTTGTAGGATCTATGATCTATGATTATTCCTCCATGGATTTAATAGTTGGCTAGGGTTTGAGTGATTGTGGAGATATCTTGATAATTCCTTCTTTCTGATTGCTATTTATTGGTTACAAACAATAAATCCCACCTTATGTTGATTTGCTTGAACTGATAAATAAACTAAAGGTAGCGAATTATCAACGAGGATTTAGGAAGGTTAAGTTCTCATGTAATGATTAATGCTGTAACAATATTGATCAATCAAGATAAAATCAGTATGAATAGAATGTTTTCCCAAGTTTGAGAGAATTAGGGAGTTCAACATCTAGGTAGGTTGAGAAACACTTAGATGGACTATCGAAACTGATAATTTTGTGTTTCCTATAAGTCATAAGAATCCATTACTACAACTATTATTCAATTAGGGGTTCATAATCATAGTGATTATAACCCTAATTTCTATTTATCATTGATTTGAACCATTGAAATTTTATCTTTGAATTCTAAAGCAAGTCGTAACTTTAATTATTGTTTGATTGATAAAACCCCCCATTTTATCTTTTCGCAACATTTGTTTAAATTCAACTTATAGCTATAGTTTCAAATTAGTTTAATCGCCACTAACATTGTTCCTCGTGGATTCGACCCCGACTCCAAGGTTGGTTAAATATATTAACGACGACCGACTTGCACTAAATTGACGTCTAAGTTGAGCGTTATAAAAAATAATGTTGTTGCCGGAGAATAATTTGGTGTATTGAGTTGGTTTGGAATTTTAGCCTACTTTCTTGAATTAGAACTTGTAAATATTTGTTTTAGTTGTCTTTTATTAGGTAGATTTTTATTTCAGTTTACTTATTACGATAGCATCGTGGAATGAACATGAGCTTAGTGGTTGGAAATCCTATCTTGATGATCCATGCCCATATTGTGATGGACCTCACTTTTGGCAAGATTGCAGATATGCTTTCCAGAGAGAGATGTGTGCTCCATCTCTATCCTACCGGGAGTATAATTATTCTTTATGTGGTGGTCAAGATGGATATTGGAGTGATTGCCCAAATTTCACCTCCCTCTATTGCGTTAACCCAAATTCTAGTTCTTTTTATGAGTTTGATTGGTCTTATGGTCAAGAAAAGGAAGAATAAAGCACCGAGAAGAGTGGCATTGAATCTATGTTTCAACGAATGTTGGATATATAGAAAGAAACTAATGATATCGTATATGATATGCATCAAGACATGAAGCCAATCATTCATGAGGAGATTGTAATACCCCGTATGTTTCCAAGCTAGGAAATGAATCAGTTCTCCTACGTATGAAACCTCATATCCTGTGATTCATATTTGAGTACATGATTTACAATGAGTATCCTAGCGATAAGATAGCTTATGATGTTTTAAGCATGCTCATGTGAGTCACTCAGAGTAAGGCAAGCTAATAACTTTTGGATCCATCAAGTTTTAGTGTGTGATTCCGCAAGAGTGACCTTTGAATGAGTATAACTTGATTTATATGTGACATTTTGGCAGATTTAGACCCACCAAATTGTAGAGAATCGAATTAGCTTTCCAAATATTCCAATTTTATAAAAATTTGACACCCGAGCAAGAAGTTATGGCCTTGCAAAAGAGAAGTGCGATGCATAAACAATCGCACATGGCTACTGGAACAAATGTGCGACAGGTTGTGCGGCGCTCCCCCTCAAGTGTGCGATAGCATGTATGATGCACACCTTATCTTATGTGATAGGATGTATGGTGCACACCTTAGCATGTACGATGAGGTGTGAGATGCACACTTATGATTTCAGCCACGAAAAACACTTAGTTTTTGAGTTATTTTGAGGATAATTAAGTCTTTTAACACTCCTTACACATACCAATACTTAAACTCACGAAATTTATATCTTCTAATCACATTACAATCCCATTAACATCTTAAGTTCATTATCCAAGAGCACAAGAAGGAGACAAACTACAAGGGTTGCATAATCAATCTTGAAGGTCCAATCTTTCAACAATTTCATCGCCATTAAGGTATGTGTAGTGTTCATCCACGGATTTCTTTTGTTCGTAGAGTTCAAGAATCAATCTTTGATAAAAAAATTATGAATATTTTATGGTGATATGGTTGTATTCATGTTGTTGTTTATGGTTTGTGTTGTAGAGTGGGAATTTGATGAACTTCCAGGAAGATTGTGATCATATAGTTGGAACCCATGAATTTCGATGGATTAAAGTGGTGTAAGTTTGTGAATACATCTATGCCTTAAAGAGTGCATGTAAGGTGTTTGATAAAATACCTAAGAGACTAGAAATCATGCATTATAGCTAAATTGTGACTAAGTGAAGGATTCATGATAGGCCTCTATGATTCAATGTCAACCATGTTGATAATGTGTCTTGTGAACACTGTTGGATTACTCATGAACTAGTCTTATGGAATTATGCTATGCTTACTTCTAAAACCCACTCTTGTACAAGATGTAGAATACCCATGTACTTCATGAAATTTCCCAAGTTATGATATTATGGATTGTGGTTGTAATATGTAATGAACATGATATTGAAAGCTATGCAAGTAGATACATGTTGTATGAAATTCCCTTCCATGAAATAGATTGTTTAGAACCATGCTTAGTATGAAATCCCTTATTTATGATATTGTGGATTATGGACTCTACTCTTATGATCAAGTCAGTCATGTGTGTCAGTATCCTTCCATCGAGTGCTGGGGGTACTTGTACCCAAAAAATATAGCTGTGTGCCTAGAGCTATGTCATGTTTTCATGATACTCTTAGTCAAGCCATGATCTATTGAAATCAGTCAGTCATGTGACTCAGGAAAACTTAGTAATATCAGTAGTTCAGTATTCTCATTAATCTCAGTGCTCAGTAACCTCAGTAATCTCAGTAACTTCAGTACTCTTAATCAGTCCTCTGAACTCATTATATTCCGTCCGTCATCGGAATCCAGTAAACTCAATTTTAGCTCCGCTAAAAAATACCACTAGTATCAATTCAATTAATCAGTATCAGTTCAACAAATCAGTTCAGTTAAGTTATATAGTTCAGCCTTGTTATTCATTTCAGTGTCTTTCAGATGGGAGTAGGATTCAGTACCGAGCGAACCTAGGGATGGGGGCTCACCCGCTAGAATAGGACTGATATCCCTAGAAGTAATCCCTAAGTTCCAGAACTACGTTGCCAGCGTGGGTATGAGATGTCACCCGTTAGATAGGACTGACATACTCAGGGGTCACCCGTTAGCACATTTATATGTATAGGACTGATCCCAGGAGTCACCCGCTAGATTAGGACTGACTCCACGATGTCTTTATTGGTGGGGTGGTACTGACACCCTTCCAGCCAGAGAAGATATTGGACCTCAATCATCTTAGCTTGGGGCAGGTAAATTAGATGAACACATCCCACAGTTTCTGTTACAGAATCAGGGATTTCAGACACAGTCAACTCAGCTTACTAGTACAAATTCAGTACTGTTAGATATTGTCAATGCTTATCATTGTAAATAGACATAAAGAATAACCATTAGCTAGGACTGATCTCAAATATGATTAATCAGTATCAGAATCTTTAGATTTAAAGATCACCCGCTAGATAGGACTGATCTTAGACTAAGTCAAATCATCCTTATTATCAGTATACTCATGATCACCCGCTATATAGGACTGATTTTAAATTTAGTTACTCCAGGTAGAACGAAACTTAGATAGTTCCATCAGAACTTAGACTATCAGTTACAATCCCTCAGTATCGGTTATATCGATTAGTACGATCATTACAATTATATCAGCTATATCAATTATCATAGCTCGCGTTACCATTATTCCATTTCAGGACTGTTAGACATAATCATTCAAACCTGTTCTTCATAATTTGAACTGTCAGAAATAGTCAATAATCTATTTAGTACCTCAATAACAGTAAAGTCATATCATCAGCATTTAAACTCAGTAGTCAGTATCATCAAGAGTTCAGTTATAGTTGTTTATGCATGTATGTATTCTCACGTTCATGTTAGTTAGCATTGTTCATGCATATAACCCTTTGCATTTTGCCTACCTCACTCATATACTCAGTACATTCAGACGTACTGATGTATTTGCACTGTGGTGCTTTCTCTTATGTTACACCATAGGTTTAGAGGCATGAGCTCCAGATTAGCAGTAGCATTACAGTGTTCAGAGTTTGCAGTGAATTCTTCTCATTCGAGGACGATATGATTATTGCTACATTTACTATTCAATTTAGTTCTAGGCTTTCAGACTAGATGTCAGATTAGATATTCAGATCTCATTATTTTTAGTATTTATCACTTGTTTTGTTATTGTTATACCTTTTTCAGACATTTTGTTATCAGATGTTTATTCATTTTGAACCTTATGTCCTTTCATGTTCATGTTTCTGCATTTTATGTATATTATGTAGTATACAGGTACAAATATCAGTCATGGGTTAGCTTGTGGTCCTTCGGGATCATGAGAACTATGTAGCATTCTGGTTCAGAAAATTGGTGTGTTACAAACTTGGTATAAAAGCCAAAGGTTCAATAGAGTTCTAGGAAGTCCGAAAGCCACATCTAGTAGAGTCTTGTACATGTGTGTGTTGTGCACCATACTTATGTGCAGGAGTCTATGAGATGTTTTAGGAATAGTTTTCTTTCTTTCAGTATTTATGTCGTTCCAGTGAGCAGTCAGATTTGCATAGCATATTTTCTCACCCTTTCATATATTCATGCTATCCAAAATTTCAGAACCTCCTAGTAGTTGCAAGTTCAATTCATCTCATGCATCATTCATTAGCTTCATACTCCTAAAGTTTAGTATAATCTAGTTTGTAGATTCCCTGTGCATCATCCAGTATCTCCGTAAGGTAAGCGTTCTTAGAGGGACATAGCGTCCCAAGGGGGAGATACCCCACTTTATATTAACGCGCTGATGCCTTAGATCCTTCAATTTCTCTTTACATAAAGAATTCAGTCTAGAATAGAGGGTACTCATAAATTGAACTTCAAGTTAGACCTCATTTGTAAGTCAAGTATTCAGAGGTTCAGTTCAGTTCATGATGTTCAGTCCATATGTCATGTAGCAGAATCAATCATGTTCTCATGTTTCAGTTCAATCTTAGTTCCTTTACCATTGCATGTTTAGTCTCATGTACGTGAGTCAGTTCAGTCATGTATTCACGCATCATATATGTATTGTCAGCTTATCAGTACTTTCAGTCATGCATTCACGTATCATGTCAGTCATATAATCATGCATCAGATATGCATGGATTCAACTTATCAGTTAAACATCAGATATGCATTCTCAGTTTGAGAAACTCAGTTTATCGAAACACTCAGTCTTACATTCATAAATCAGCTACCCATGCATCAGATATGCATGTACAGTATGATATGCTCAATTTTCAGTCATGTTAGCCATGAAATCATGATCAGTCATTCATGCAATATATTCATGTAAATTTTCTTTTCTCTCATCTCAGCCAGTATTATTCGAGGATGAATGTTCCTAGGGGGGAGATATTGTAATACCCCATATGTTTCCAAGCTAGGAAATGAATCAGTTCTCCTACGTATGAAACCTCATATCCTATGATTCATATTTGAGTACATGATTTACAATGAGTATACTAGCGATAAGATAGATTATGATATGTTAAGCATGCTTATGTGAGTCACTCAGAGTAAGACAAGCTAATAACTTTTGGATCCATCAAGTTTTAGTGTGTGATTCTACAAAAAGTGACCTTTGAATGAGGATAACTTGATTTATATGTGACATTTTGGCAGATTTAGACCCACCAAATTGTAGAGAATCAAATTAGCTATCTAACAATTCCAATTTTAAAAATTCCAACACCCGAGCAAGAAGTTATGGCCCTACAAAGTAGGAGTGCGACGCATAAACAATCACACATGGCTACTGGAACTAGTGTGCGACAGGTTGTATGGCTCACACCCTCAAGTGTGAGATAGCATGTGCGATGCACACCTTAGCTTATGCAATAGGATATGCAGCGCACACCTTAGCATGTGAGATGAGGTGTACGACGCACACTTCTGATTTCAGCCACGAAAAACACTTAGGTTTTGAGTTATTTTGAGGATAATTAAGTCATTTAACACTCCTTACATATCCCAATACTTAACCTCACAAAATTTATAGATTCTAATCTCAGTACAACCCTCTTAACATCTTAAGTTTATTATCCAAGATCACAAGAAGGAGAAAAACTACTAGGGTTGCATAATCAAGCTTGAAGGTCCAATCTTTCAACAATTTCATCGCCATTAAGGTATGTGTAGTGTTCATCCATGGATTCTTTTTATTCGTGGAGTTCAAGAATTAATATTTGATAACAAAATCATGAATGTTTTGTGGTGATATGGTTGTATTCATGTTGTTGTTTGTGGTTTGTATTATAGAGTAGGAATTTGATGAACTTCCAGGAAGATTGTGATCATATAGTTGGAACCCATGAATTTGGGTGTATTAAAGTGGTGTAAGTTTGTTAATACACCTATGCCTTAAAGAGTGCATGTAAGGTGTTTGATAAAATACCTAATAGACTAGAAATCATGCATTATAGCTAAATTGTTACTAAGTCAAGGATTCATGATTGGCCTCTATGATTCGATGTCATCCATGTTGATAATATGTCTTGTGAACACTGTTGGATTACTCATGAACTATTCATATGGAATTATGCTATGCTTACTTGCAAAACCCACTCTTGTACAAGATGTAGAATACCCATGTACTTCATGAAATTCCCTAAGTTATGATATTATGGATTGTGGTTGTAATATGTAATGAGCATGATATTGAAAGCTATGCAAGTATATAAATGTTTTATGAAATTTCCTTCCATGAAATAGATTGTTGAGAACCATGCTTAGTATTAAATCCCTTATTTATGATATTATGGATTATGGACTCTACTCTTATGATCAAGTCAGTCATGTGTGTCAGTTTCCTTCCATCGAGTCCTGGGGGTACTTTTACCTGAAAAATATAGTTGTGTGCCTAGAGCCATGCCATGTTTTCATGATACTCTTAGTCAAGCCATGATCTATAGAAATCAGTCAGTCATGTAACTTAGGAAAACTCAGTAATCTAAGTAGTTCAGTAGTCTCAGTAATCTCAGTACTCAGTAACCTCAGTAATCATAGTAAATCTCAGTAACTTCAGTACTCTTAATCAGTCCTCAGAACTCATTATATTCCGTCCATCATCGAAATCCAGTAAACTCAGTTTTAGCTTCGCTAAATAATACCACTAGTATCAGTTCAGTTAATCAGTATCAGTTCATCAAATCAGTTCAGTTAAATTATTTAGTTCTGCCTAGTTATTAATTTCAGTGTCTTTCAAATGAGAGTAGGATTCAGCACCGAGCGAACCTAGGGATGGGGGCTCACTTGCTAAAATAGGACTGAGATCCCTAGAAGAAATCCCTAAGTTCCATAACTACATTTCTAGTGTAGGTACGAGATGTCACCCGTTAGATAGGACTGACATACTCAGGGGTCACCCATTAGCACATTTATATGTATAGGAATGATCCCAGGAGTCACCCGCTAGATTAGGACTGACTCCATAGCAGATGTCTTTATTGGTAGCACAGTATTGACACCCTTCCAGTCAGGGAAGAGAGTGGACCCCAGTCAACTTAGCTTGGGGCATGTCGATTAGATGAACACATCCCACAGTTTCAGTTATAGAATTAGAGATTTTAGATACAGTCAACATAGTTTAGTAGTACAGATTCAGTACTGTTAGATATATTCAATGCTTATCATTTTAAATAGACTTCAAGATCACCCATTAGCTAGGACTGATCTCAAATATGATTAATCAGTATCAGAATTATTAGATTTAAAGATCGCCCACTAGATAGGATTGATCTCAGACTAAGTCAAATCATTCTTATTATCAGTATACTCATGATCACCCACTAGATAGGGTTGATCTTAGATTTAGTTACTCTAAGTAGAACGAAACTTAGATAGTTCCATCAAAACTTAGACTATCAGATACAATCGCTCAGTATTAGTTATATCGATTAGTTCGATCATTATAGTTGTATCAGCTATATCAGTTGTCATAGCTCACGTTACCATTATTTAGTTTCAGGACTGTTAGACACAGTCATTCAAACTAGTTCTTTATAATTTGAACTGTCAGAAATAGTCAATAATCTATTCAGTACCTTAGTAACAGTAAAGTCATGTCTTCAGCATTCAGACTCAGTATTCAGCATTATCATGAGTTCACTTATAGTTGTTTATGCATGTATGTATTCTCACATTCATATTAGTTAGCATTGTTCATGTATATAACCCTTTGCATTTAGCCTACCTCACTCGTATACTCAGTACATTTAGACATATTGGCATATTTGCGCTATGGTGCTTTCTCTTATGTTATACCATAGGTTCAGAGGCATGAGCTCCAGATTAGTAGTAGCATCCATTTTCAGAGTTTGCAGTAAGTCCTTCTCATTCAAGGATGATATGATTATTGCTACATTTACTATTCAGTTGCTAGATAGAGTTAGTTGGAGACATGTTCCTTCAACTCCTTATTCAGTTCAGTTAGAGTCTTTCAAACTAGATGTCAGATTAGATATTCAGATCTCATTATTTTCAGTATTCATGACTTGTTTTAGTATTGTTATACCTTTTTTAGACATTTTGTTATTAGATGTTTATTCAGTTCGAACCTTATGGCCTTTCATGTTCATGTTTCCATATTTTATATATATTATGTACTATACAGGTACAGATATCAGTCATGGGTTAGCTTGTGTTCCTTTATGGTCATGAGCACCGTGTATCATTCCGGTTCAAAAAATCGGGGTGTTACAGAGATAGATATAAAGGTCAATCATTCAAAGCATTCTTCTATATTATGTTTAAATGATATCTTGTCTGTAGAATCATTTAAAATAATGGAGGAGTGTGAAGATGAGGAGCAATAACCCTATATTAATGTTGATCTTGATGATGAGCAACCCTCGGTGATTTCCCAACCAACCGAACCGACCATGAGACATGATGCCAAGATTGAGGAAATGGTGCTAGAGGCAAAAGAAGAAACCAACCCAATCTCTTATAAAGACTCTAGCCCAATTCGGGGTTAAGAGGCTGAGAAGGATGCAACTCCGAAATTAGGGAGAAGACCTCACTCGAATCACTTTTCAACATTATTCTTAGTGGATGTGATGAAAGTCAAATCATCCAAGCAAATAATGAATTTTGGAAATGAGGAGGAAAATTCCTATATTTTGGAGTTTGTCTTTCTGAAAGGGTATAATACAACCCCAATCTTAAAGGACAAAAAGCTTAAAGATCAATTTTGATTTAGTGGATTTTTAAGATTCTCATCGTTGCCAAATGAGCCCACACAGAAGTTCGATGCAAAATTGGGCAAGCGGTTCAAGTCTTTGAAGTGGCGTGATAGAACTTTCCTTATCATGCTCTCACATTTGCCCAACGCACCTAAAAGATGTAAAGATCAAAAGATGGACCGACGATTTAAATCGTCTAAGTAGAGGGATAAGGATGAAACACTTTCAAGGTATCTTGATAAATTATGAGTATTCAAGATAACCTAGTCGTGTCGTAACATTAAATCAGGCGCTGCTTGGGAGGCAATCCAAGGTATTTTTTTATTTGTAATTGTATTATGTGATTTACATCAGATCTCTGCACCTATGGTACCAAAGGTATGTTTCTAACTCTCTTGTTTTAGTTTGATGCATTGGGGACATTACATAATTTTAAGTTGAGGGTGCGGCTACTTGTGGGTGTTGATGTCCTCTTGGGTTTTTTTTTGTCGTTCCTCTTTTTCCCGGTGTCCTGTTCCTAGTAGAGTCGGCATGTTTAGATGTATTGTGTTTTTTTTGTGGTTAATTGGGGGAAAAATAAGTATCTAGGTGAGTTGACATATTTTTGTTAATTTTTCTTAGAATGATAAATACCTCTCTAATTTTCTATCTTGTAACTATGTGATGTGCATCTATATGTGACTACTGTGAATCTTTTTATGGTATTAGTACTAGGGATATGATAATCACTTCTAATAATTGCATGAACTGAATGGGTAGTATCTTGTGATGTACCTTTGTGCCATGTGTGTGTGAGATACTGCCTAGTTCTCGTTGTGTGTTAAATCCAAAACTTTCCCGGTTGGTCTTGCCTTGGTTGTAGGATAGCGGTTAGGAAAGAATCATAGGCCATTGTTGATATTAGTCCACTTTTAGCCAAAATGACCTTCCATGTGTGAATAATATCCCCTGATCCTGATTTTGAGCCTGAATGCCCATTCTTTTTATTATACCTATCAACTTTCCATTTATATCACAATGAACCTATTTTGGGCCTGGTCCTCCTTGGATATTGTGCACTTTGACTTAGGCAAATAGCCTAAGTTGAGGGTGGCTATCATAGGGGTGCATGATGTAAAGTGAGTATAAAGAAGGGTAATAAAAAATATGCAAGGCTGGGTATGGTAGAAAAAGAATGAGAAAAGAAAAGTTGTGAAAAAAAATGAATAAATAAAAACTGCACCCAGCTTAAATGTGCTTTAATCAAGAAAGGGAGAAATACGGTAAAGGTTGATAAGTGAGACCCCAAAAATAGTGTAGTTTGAAAGAGCCTTAGTTACTTTAAATATCCTTGTGTATCATACCATCCCCAAGCCTACATTACAAGCTGAAGAAAATTCCTATAGTGATCCTAACTTAACTGTCTGAAAGCTTTGGTAATGAAAATAAGGGCAAGTTTAATGTATTTGGCATACATTGACTGGAACTTCTTTCTAAGAGTGAGTGTCTCTTGACTATCCCCGCATTGACATGCTTAAGTTCACATATGATTGAGGAGTGACCTCTTTGTTGTAAGGGCACACTAGTTTCATTGCTAGTTGCTAACTTGTTTGGATAGTGTAATCTTAGTACATGCATGGTTGTTATTGCTGAATTGATGCCATAACTTGATTCATGTGTGTTGCATTGTTGTTCTTCAATAATATGCACAGTTGCGTTTTAAATTAATTGACCTTGGAGATAGTGAAGATGTTTTGAGCTAAAATGGATGATTGACTGCCGAATGTGCTTTGTACCTCTTAGTTATGTTTTAGTTTCTTGAGGACAAGAAATTATTTTAAGATAAAGGTGTTGATGTATGAGCAGATGCTAACACATTTGAGGCTTTTAACTAAGAATAATTGCAAAGTCTTAAGCAACTTTTATCGTTTTTGATTTTTTTCTCTTTGATATTGCAGTAAAAGTCAAGATCCAAGAGAACCAATAATAATAGAAGTAAAAGAGTTGATTTCTAAGAAAGTAGAGAGGAAAGTATAGCTGATGACTTGTTTGATAAGTCGTCAGCCTTATGATAAGCTATCAGAGTTGCCGTCAGCCTTAGACAGAGAATGGGATTTAGTTGGAAAAAGTGATGACGACCTATGATAAGCCGTCAGATGTGTGATAAGCTGTAAGGCTTATCGTTAGGCTTAGGTAGGGAATGGGATCTGAAGTGAAGAAGCGACGATAATTCTGATAAGTCGTCACATGTCTGATAAGCCGTCAGGCTTCATCATCAGCTAAAGATAGAACTTGTTCAAATGTGAAAAGGAGCTGACAACATTCCTGATAAGGCATCAGACTCCTGATAAATCATCACACACATCATCGTCTGTCCAAAAAAATACTGTGATCTGTGATTTTATTTCCATAATTGTGTTGAAGTATTTAAAGCATATGTTATGGTTTCATTGGAATAGGGGCGGAACATCTTGAACTTATTCCAAGGGAGTTTACTTTTCTTCTTGGCTCTCTTAACTTAGAATTCAATATTCAACTCTTTGACTGGGTTTTGAGATTTTTCTCTTGAATTTGGAAGAGAATCAACTTCTGACTTCATCTTTTGTAAGTTTAATTACTTTGAATGATGAATATAATTGTTCCTATCTCTTTCTTTCTCATGTGGAACTAAAACCCATAACTAGAGTTGTAGGATCTATGATTATTCCTCCATGAATTTAATAGTTGGCTAGGGTTTGAATCATTATGAAAATATCTTGATAATTCCTTTGTTATGATTGTTATTTACTGGTTGCAAACAATAAATCCCACCTTATGTTGATTTGTTCGAACTAAGAAATGAACTAAAGGTAGCGAATTATCAACGAGGATTTGGGAAGGTTAAGTTCTCATGTAATGATTAATTCTATAATAAGATTGATCAACTCGAGATAAAATCAGTTTGAATAGAATGTTTTCCTAAGTTCGAGAGAATTAGGGAGTTCAACATCTATGTAGGTTGAGAAATACTTAGATGGACTATCGAAACTGATAATTTGGTGTTTCCCACTAGTCATGAGAATCCACTACTACAACTATTATTCAATGAGGGGTTAGTAATCATAGTGATCATAACCCTAGTTTCTCTTTATCATTGATTTGAACCAATGAAATTTAAGCTTTGAGTTCTGAAGCAAGTCAAAACTTTAATTATTGTTTGATTGATAAAACCCCTCATTTTATCTTTTCGTAAAATTTGTTTAAATTTAAGTTGTAGCTATAGTTTCAAATTAGTTTAATCGCCACTCACATTATTCCTCATGGATTCGACCCTGACTCCAAAGTTGGGTAAATATATTAACGATGACCGCCTTGCACTAAATTGACGTGTTAGTTGAGCGTTATCCATACGATTGAGAGGTTTGAGTTCCCGTGTATTTATATGAAATTATTCTTCAGTTCATGTAGCTACACATACTGGGGTCTGACCAAGGGTGAGAGTTGGGGCCCATATAGCCAGTAGGTACTATTATATTAGGGTTCAACTACCCTTCCAGGTTAATATTTTTGAACGTCCATATTAAGTGTTGTTCCCAACCCTGGCATGTGATATAGATATATAAGTATATATATATATATTTGTATTTGATGGTGTGCATGAGTTTTGACTGTTTTGAATTATTACTCATAGCATTATTTGTTCCTTTACCCCTGAGTTACATGCTAGCACTTCAACTGCTAGCCATCTTCAGACGCTGTGTTTTCAAGCGATGCAGGGTCCGAAAGGAAGTCTACCTTTTCTGCATAGTGTCGTGATTAGTTTGTGAGTTGACTTTAAGTGCCGAACTTCCATCCTTCGAAAGTCTTTATTTTATGTTTTATTTTTTTAAGTCATAGACTTTATTTTACATTTGTCTTGGCTATGGTTAAGGGCATGTCCTGACACTTTATTGGTACACAATTTTAGTTAGAGGCTTTATGGATACTATGGACTTTGATATTGTGGATATTTCTGGATGATAATCTGATACATATCCTTCTTGGATTTATTATTACATTTTGTCTAATATTGGTATTCATCTGCTGCTAGGAGTTCTTAGTTGTATTTGAATAGGCTCAGGGGCGATTCTCTGGTCCTCGATGGACTTGGGATGCCCATCATTTCTAGGCCCTTATTTGGGTCATGACAAAGTTGGTATTTGATCTAGGTTTCAGTGTCATGGGGTGTCCATAACACCATGTCATGTAGAATCTATTTTAGGGGTGTGTAGCATACCAAACTTATAAGAGAGAGGCTATGAGGCATTTAAGAATGTGTCTCTTTTTTGTTGTCTTATTTTTGGGATATTGAGTCTAAGGTCTTGGATTCTTCTAACTCCCATTTATTTTCCTATCAGATCATGCCTCCAAGATGATCTGGAACTAATGGAAACTCAATTGTCTTGCCTGAGGATAATGTTGGCGAATCTCGTTTAACTTATGGGGTATAGATCTTGTCTAGGGTCACTGCTTCTAATTTTCTCTATGGAGTTCAAGCTATCTTAACTGATCCTTCTCAAGTTGGTTGCACTCATACTTATCCACCTTAGGGATATATTACTAATGCTATATTTTGCCAATCAATTCATCTATTGAATTAGTTGGTGGCATCTTAGTCATGTCAGATGGGTTCTAATGATATTGCTGGGAGTTCATTTGAGGCCACTAGAGTTGGACAGTATATGAGACTTAGCCCTCTAACTTCCACCAGTACTGAGGTTGAGGAGGATTCTCATAGTTTTATAGATCAGATAGAGAAGATCTTATAGGTCATGCATACTACTAAAGTAGAGGGTATGGAATTCACTGCTTATCATTTGAAGGATGTAGCATACCAATGGTATGAAGAGTGGGAGCGGCGTAGGGTTAATGTTGTTGAGTCTGCTTTATGGGATGATTTCTCTAATGATTTTTGGGATTGCTTCTTTCCTTGGATGTTGAAGGAGGCAAAAACTAAGAAATTTACGAATTTGAAGCAAGAAAGGATGATAGTAAAGGATTATGACTTGAAGTTTCATCAACCGTCGTGATATGCTCTTTAGCTAGTATCTTGCATGAGGGATATAATAAGGAAAATTGCTTCTGGTTGTCTCATGAGTTAATTTTGGAGAGTAATAATGCCTTGTTAAACAATGATATAGACATCTCTCAACTGGTAGTGTATATGCAGTAGGTTGAAAGGGAAAAAAGAGGTAAGAAGATATAGAGGAGAGGTAGAGTAAGAACTTTTACTATTTAAATCAGGTTAGAGGTCAACATCAGAGTGGTAGAGATAGTTAGAAAAGTTCTAAGAAGAGGTAGGGTAACATAGGCTCATATTCGACGTCTAGTGATCCTTATCCAAAGCCATTTAGGGATTGTCATTTTCAGGGTAATGATGGCTATAGGGAATAGGGTGCCCAATCTCAGGCCAATAGGGCCCAATCAGCTTCATTATATCCTTCTTTTAAATTTTGTTTAGTTGTATCATGGTTTCTGTAATGAGAGGAAGAATAGGTGTTTTAGTTTTTGTCAAATTGGACATATGCAGCGGGATTATCCTTCAAAGTTTGCTTCTAGGGAGAATAAGGTTCCTATTGCTAGTTTATCAACTCTTTCACCAAAGGGTGCCACTTCTATCTTCGGCACTGGTCGAAATCCCCTCTATGCTCTTACTACTCTTTAGGAGTCTGAGGTATCCCCTGATGTCGTCGATGGTATGTTAAAACCCTTCTCTCGTGATGTCTGTAATTTAATTAACCTGGGGTCTACTCTTTCTTATGTGACCCCATTAGTGGCTGTGTATTTTGGTTTTGGTCTCGAGTGCATTTTAGACCCTTTTTCTATTTCTAACCTGATGTGTGAATCGATGATTGATAGAATGGTCTATATGGGTTGTGTGGTATCTGTTGGTGGTAGGGAAACCTTGGTGGATCTATTTGAATTAGATATTCTAGATTTTGATGTTATCTTGGGGATGGACTAGTTGCACTCGTGTTATGCCTCTTTAGACTGTCAGACCCGTAGGTCATCTTTAAATTCCCTAATAAGTTGGTTATTAGAGCCCCAAAATTAATTTCCAAGGGGTGTCTTTATTATTTGGTCTCTAGGTTAGAGATTTTAACTCTGAGGGTCCATGTTTACAATCTGTCCCGTGGTTAGTGAATTTCATAAGTTTTTCCCTGATTTTCTTCCTGGTGTTTCTAATGATTGGGAGATTCATTTTGGGATTAATCTTATTTTGGACACTCATCCTATCTCTATCCCTCCTTATAGAATGGCTTTGGGTGAGTTGAAGGAGCCGAAGAAGCAGTTGAATGATCTTCTTGACAAGGGTTTAATCTTTCCTAGTGTGTCTCTATAGGGTTCTCTTATTATCCCCGTGCGCAAGAAGTATGGTTCTCTTTGGATGTGTATTAATTACCATCAGTTAAACAAGGTAATTGTGAAAACTAAGTACCCTCTTCCTAGGATTGATGATCTGTTTGACTAGCTTTAGGATGGTAAGTGTTTCTAAAAAATTAACCTCCATTTGGGATTTCATCGCTAAAGATTAGGGAGGAGGATATCCCTTAGAATGCATTTCTTAATTGGTATGGACATTTTGAGTCCTTGGTATGTCTTTGGGTTGTCCAATGCCCTAATGACATTTATGGAGATCATGCATCAGGTATTCTGTCAGTTTTTAGACTTGTTTGTGATTGTTTTGATAGATGACATTCTAGTATATTCAAAGATTGAGGTAGATCATGCCAATCACCTCCGCGTTGTGCTGCAGACCCTAAGAGATCAACAATTCTATGTACAATTTTTGAAGTGTGAGTTTTGGTTTTATGTTGTTACTTTTCTGGGTTATGTTTTTTCTAGTCAAGGATCATGGTGGATCCACAGAAGGTTGCGGTGTTAAGAAGTGGCCTAAGCCCATGACTCCAATCGATATTCGGAGCTTCTTGGGTTTAGTGAGTTATTATATGAGGTTTTTGGAGAGTTTTTTTATCAACTGCGGCACCTTTGACTTGGTTGACTCAAAAGATGGTGAATTTTCTATGGTCCAATGATTGTGAAGGAAGTATTGAGAAGATGAAAGATAAATTTACTTCTACTCTGGTTTTGACTTTTCTTGAGTGTAGCTATGGCTTCGAGGTTTATTGTGATGCATCTTGAGTAGGACTTGGCTGTGATTTAATGCTACATAGCAAGGTGGTAGCTTATGCTTCTAGGCAGTTGAATGTTTATGAGATGAATTATCCGAATTGTGATTTGCAGTTGTTGGTTATGGTATTTGTATTTAAGATTTGGCGACATTATCTATATGAGGTCCATGTTGACATCTTTTTAGATCATAAGATCCTGCAATATGTATTTAACCAGAAGTAGTTGAATCTTAGGTAAAGGAGGTGGATTGAGTTTCTTAAGGACTATAACATGAGTCTCCACTATCATCCAGGCAAGGCTAACATGGTTGCTGATGCTCTTAGCAGGTTATCCATGAGTAGCTTATCTCATGTGGAGGAGGAAAAGCAGTATGTTGTAAAAAATATTCACTGTTTGGATAATCTTGGAGTTCATCTCTTAGATTCTAAGGACGGTGGTGTATTTGTACAAACGGTAGAAAAGTCATCTTTTGGTGATAAAGTAAAGGAGAAGAAGGTGTTGGACCTTATCTTGATGCAAATCAAGAATGGTGTGGGTAGGTAGAAGGTGATGGCTTTTGAGATTGGTGGTGATGGTATCTTGAGGTACCAAGGAAGGTTGTGTGTTCTCGATGTGGATCAGATTCAAGTTAGAATTTTTGTTGAAACTTATGAGCCACGTTATTTGGTTCATCTCGGTTCGACTAAGCTGTAACATGACCTTAAGGAGATTTATTTGTAGAATAATATAAAGAGATACATGGACAATTTTGTGGCTAAGTGCATGGTGTGTCAACAAGTGAAAGTGGAACACTTGAGGCCTGGTGGGTTGTCTCAAGAAATTGAGGTTCCTATATGGAAATAGGCAGTCATAAATATGGATTTTGTTACCGATCTTCTGCAGTCTCTGAACCAGTTAAATTCTATTTGGGTCATCGTGGATTGGATGAGTCTGCTCACTTCTTATCTGTGAGGACTAATTATTCTGCGAGGATTATGCATAGATGTATATTTAAGAGGTCGTTAATTTGCATGGTACTCATGTTTCCGTTATTTTAGATCATGGTACTCAGTTCTCAACTCATTTTTAGCGGTCATTTCAACGAGGTTTGGGGACTAAAGTGACCCTTAGTACTTCTTTCGACTTGTAGATGGATGGACAAGCAGAATGGACCATTCATACTTTAGATTCTTTGAGCTTGTGTAATTGACTTTAGTGGTAGTTAGGTTGACCACTTACTTCTTATCGAGTTCTCTTATAATAACAGTTACCATTCTAGCCTTGGTATGGCACCGTTTGAGGCTTTGTATGGTAGAAGCTATTGATACCCTATTGGGATATTCAAAGTTGTTGAGGAAATTTTGTTCAGTCCTAGGTTTGTTCATCAAGCTATGGAGAAAGTGAAGGAGATTCAGGATAGACTTAAAACTACCCAAAGTCACCAAAAGTCCTATACGGACGTGAGGCAAAGATAGTTGAGTTCGATGTGGGTGATTTATATTCGAAAAGGTGTCTCCCATGAAGGGAATAATGCATTATGGAAAGAATGGGAGGCTCAGTCCTGGTTACATTGGTCCTTATTGGATATTTAGAAGAGTGGGAGATGTTCCTTATAAGTTAGAATTGCCTGCGAGTTTGGGTTTTATCCACCCTGTTCTATATGTGTCCATGTTGAGGAAATTCGAAGGTGATCCTTCCTTAGTGGTGCCTATTGAGAATGTTGGTATTACAGATTCCCAGTCTTACAAAGAAGTCCCGCTGAAGATTTTGTATGGACAAGTTCGAAGGTTGCAGACTAAAGATGTATAATTGTTAAAGGTCCTTTCGAGGAACCATAAAGAAGAAGAAGCCACTTGGGAAGTGGAAGAGGATATGAAGGCTAAGTATCCATTTCTATTCCATGCGATTGATGAAAAAGTTTGAGGTATAAATTTCATTCTTCTTTGTTGTTATCTAGGATAATCTTTTGATTTTGGTATGTTGTTATCATTTTTGTGCGAAATGTGTCTTAGATCATCATTCAAGGACAAATAATCCTAAGGGGGCGATAATGTAACATCCTCAAAATTTTGGGTATTTCATTTTTGGCCTACCTATGCTTGAAATATTGATTTTTCACTCAAATTATGTTTAGGGTGTTAAAAAGGTAACCTGGAAGAGTTTCAAAATTATTGAATGAGGTCAGGGTAGTTTTGGGTCACGGAGGCAGTAAAACCAATGGTATCCCCATGTCACGAAGGATAATCTCCTTGATATGGATCGTGTCACTAAGGTAGCCTTTGCGATAAGGTCCGCGACATGGTGTTTAGACCTCTACGATAAGGTATGTGACACGGACCTGTGTTATTTGCGACTGTTTTGTTTAATTAAAAAAGAAAGATGGGTAGTGACGTCCTTTCACCTATAAATGATCTTTAATCACTATAAGGAACTATTTCTATTAGTTATCAATTTACTAAGGTCATTATTCACACTTAAATATACTCTCTCAAATTCCCTTTTTATGTCAAGACTAGGGTTCAAAGAGTTGGTCATCTAGGTTCCTAAAGGTTTCAATTTATTCAAGTTTCTTAGTACTTAAGGCATGCATCTCTTTCCCTATACTGGTATTTTATTGAGGTCATAAGATTAGTTATTATTCATGGTTTTGATAATGGATTTTGAACTATGGGTTAAGGGTTGTGAATATGACTAGTTTAAATATTTTTCCATGGTTTATTATGTAATATTCATGTTATATTATTGATTTTGAACATTGTGGGGTGCACGAGAATGGTGAATAAACTGAGCGGTCATGTTTAAACCCCAATTTGATGATGTTACCTTGATATATGGTTTGGAAACAATGTGCCTTCAACCTATTTATGAAATTCACAACGAATATGATTTTGTCACATAGTTCAAATTTCTCACTTGTACTAATGCATTAGCATAAAAAGATTAATGAAGTATAAATGCTTTCTTTGAAAGGCCTTCGTGGCCATGGGTTGACTTTGAATTAAAACCTTGGGGTTCAATTTTTTAAATGGGTTTGAGTTCTAAATGGTAAATTATATGAAGGTTATTTGAGCCGGTAGGTTAGAGTCCCAGTTGGCTAAATAATTTACATGATGATATTAACTTGGAAGCAACGTTTGTATTACCATACCAATGGGTTTTCGTGATACATAACTATTTTAATATAATGAAAATGGGTGTTAATTGTTTTAATTCCATTTTAAAGGGGGTTGTGTAGATAATTGTTGAAGATGGAGGTCCTGGGAGGGCCAATACTGGAAACCGCACTAGCCTGTATGGGATCGAAATGACTAGGGGTTAGAGTTCCTTTTTATGATTATGATTAAGTGGTTCGAGTCCACCTTATTATATGAGTGGAAGGTTTGAGTCCCCCATATTAATATACAAGATCGGGTGCTTAAGTCACCTTAGTATATGATTGGGAGGTTCGAGTCCCAAGTGCATATATATAAAATTATTCTACAGTTCGTGCGTCTACATGCACTGGAGCCTGACCATGGGATAAGAGTTGGGGTCCATATATACCATGGGTACTATTATATGATGGTTAAGATAAACAATCCAAGTTAATATTTTTAAATATCCATTTTAAGCTTTGTTCCCTACCTCAGCATGTGATATTTATATGTGTTTGTGTGTGTGTCTTTGTGTGTGTGTATTTACATTTTGTGGGTGTGCATGAGTTTTGACTGGTTTTGAATTATTAATCACAACATTATTTATCCCCTTAACCCTGAGTTACATTCTAGCGCTTCAACCGCTAACCATCTTCAGATGTTGTATCCCCCCGTAATGCAGAGTCCAAAAGAAAAGTCTATCTTTCCTGCGCAATGATCAGGTGTTCTTGGTTTGTTCATGAGTTGACTGGAAGTGGTGAGCTTCCATCCTTCAGAATGCTTTATTTTATGTTTGTTTTTTTATGTTATAGACTTTATTTCACATATTTTTTGGCTATGGTCGGGGGCATGTCCCAACACTTTATCGGTACTCAATTTTTTTAGAGGCTTTGTAGAAACTCTGGACTTGGGTATTATGGATGTTTTTAGATGTTGATCCGAAACAAATCCTTCTTGAATTTCTTATTATATTTTGTCTTATAGTGGTATTCATTCGTTGCTTGGTGTTCTTAGTTGTATTAGAATAGGCTCAGGGGCGGGCTTCGGTCCTTAGTGGACTTGGGATGCCAGTCACGGACTGGCCCTGGTTCGAGTCATGACACCAGTATATTTCAATGATCATCTTAGGAGGTAAAGTGTGGAATACCATAGAAGTCCTGTATTCCAACCCATAGAATAAGGCATGCGTGACCATAATAATGCTTGAATAAATAGTACCATTTTGCCCTTGTGGGAATACCATAGTTCAAAAGAGGCTCATCACGAAAGCAAATGCCTTTCTATGCTTTATTTTGACTCAAACACGAATTCATGCCCACATTTTTGACAAAAATTGAATCACCCAAACCTCTAGTACAACTCACGAAAAGAGATGTTTGACCCACTTAGCATCCCTATCTAGGTATTATCTTCAATCCAAAAGGCATCCTTGTTCTTTTGACGGTTTATATGACCAGGGCTAAAACATTATTTTCAGGTGCACTCTTTCTTTTGTTTCACATATTGATGCTTTCATTGCAAACCACCAGTTCTTCGATAGTATGGGTCGATCTTTCTTCAGAGTTCTTTTGCCACCATCGGGAGCTAGAAACTTTAAAAGCTAAGAGAAATCTCAATTAAAATTTCCCTTGCTATTTTTTTTTAAATCTTCAAGACTTTCTGCTCAAAGGTTTCTTTTCACCTCTAATACTTGACAAATTCAGCTATATATAGAAATGAATATGGTTTTATTTTTGAAACCTCTGTCGGTGTGGGATAGAAGTTCTCGAGGAAATTTTTGGGAAAATTTGAATTCAAAGCCGGGATAAGGATAGGCATCTCAAAATTAGTACTAATTTTTGAATTTTTAAGAAATTCAAAATTTCGGACACCAATAAAAATTGGGGAAAAGGACACACTTCTCAAGGACCTATAAAAATTGTGCAAATGTGAATGAATTCGTACTAATTCACAAAAAAATACGAAGGGGGGGGGGCACCTAGGCATTTCTAGATGATTATCACATTTTGGGTACAAGGTCTCATGTGTGATTAACATCTTCTTGTACAAAGAAGGGTGGGAAAGGAATTTGGGGCTTAAGGTATAGATGGATTGAAACTATTGCTGCTATTTTGTGGTTGTACGTTGTTGCTCCTGCATTGGGTTGCTGATATCAATTTTGTTGTTGTTGTTAAATATTGTTGGAAGGGAAATGAGGGTTGAGTGGGTGTGGGTTGGGTCTCTCTTTGTTGTTGTTGCTGTGGGCTACTATATATTGTTGGGCTGGGGCGGTAGGGTAGATTTAAAGAGTTTAGGAATTGGGTAGAATTTGATGATTTTTGGGTTATTTAATAGATAACCTCAAATGAGCTGGTCCTTTAGCCAATTTTGTTTAAATTCTAATCATATTGAAAATCAATTGGTCAATTGTATTGCAACTATAGTAAATTTTATTTCAATACATGATTCATTACAAATTATCAACCGATTTAATCTTGAGTTTTTGATTTAATAAAATCTAATAAATAATATTCAAATAATTTATTTTTTAGAAAAAATATATTTTAATTAAGATTTACCTATTTGGACTAATTTTCAAGATATTTCTTGATTGAAAGACGATTTGACAAATTAATTATTAAGTAAAAATTATACGATCTCGTATATATGAACACAACAACGTATAGTCGTCATTTAACTAACATAATTGGCCCTAACAAATATTTCAATTTTTTTTATCTAGAAAATATAAATATTTTAATTTTATTTAAAATTGAAGCAACTCAAAATTAAACTTTGTCGGGGAAAGCAAAATGAGGTGTCAACACCCCTAATTTTATTTTCCAATTTGATTTTCATTGCATTACAAGCAATCTTGTAGTCACTTTTAATACTTGAGGTCGAGGATCGCTCTCTCATCCCATTGTATTTGACCCCGACTCTTGTTGGGTAAAGTATATTTATGACAACTGCTTATACTTTTGAAGTATAGTTTGAGCGTCATCAAACTTTGGTGCCGTTGCCGGAGAATGAAACATAATCTTCATTATTTTTAGTGTTATAAGTCAATTTGAGTTAGCTAAAGTGTTTATTTTACCATATTTGTTGTTTTTTTCTCTTTCAAATGATGAACAAAGTCTTCACGATACCATAAGCCAAAATGGTAACAATACCCCTACAATTTATAGGTATCCTGAGGATGAGAATCGCCTCGGGAATATAGGCCAAGCTAAAGCCATTTGTATCCTGCCAACATGATGTAATGGGTTGTTTTACATTACTAGCATAATGCTTCATTTCCTTAAGATGAAGGGTTTATTTGGGGGAAAGCCTATGAAGATGCCAACCTTTATTTGAAAAATTTCACTGATATGTATCTCTTATTTGAGATTGCCTACATTTTTTAAAAGTCCATACGATTGCAACTTTTATCATTTTCTTTAATGGGAGAGATAGGGTTATTGTTGTAGGAGTTGCCTATAGGTTCTATCACCTCATGGGTTTAATTGATGGAAGCATTCATGGATCAATTCTTTCCACCATCAATGATGCTACAATTGAGGATGAAATCGATAACTTTCATCAATTAAATGGAAAACCATTACATCAAGCGTGGTAAAGGTTCAAAAAGAATTTATTGCAATGCCTAAATCATGAGGTCCTAGAAAAAATTTTCCTACAAATATTTTATAGGGAATTGAATCAATTGAACAAGACGTTAGCTGATAATGAAGCTAATGGATCTATAGTTAAACATTTTTATAGTGTTGCGATGACATTATTAGATCTAGTGACTAAGCAAAGTTGATGTTGTCATATAAGAGATATCGAGGTATCTTTTAGAGATACCTCCACATCTTTTGTAAGTCAAGAACAAAGGAAGAAGGAAGAGAAGAGAGGTAGGAGTATGGATAAAGTAATGACACAATTGGATCTTTTCACCAAATATGTGATGGGCTCAACTGCAAGGTGGTCAATGTTATTGCTTTTATGGTTACCAAAGAGTATCATAACGATGTGGACTCTCTTGATGAATAAATTATTTTCATATCAAACTAAATGGCAAGGGGGTGGGTGGGTGGGGGGTTTGGGATTCCAACCTACTTATTAAAGGCAAGGACAAAATCAAGGTTGGTAGAAAATGGATCGTGATTGAAAAGACCATGAATGGAAGAATTGTGATCAAGATAAAGATTAGGGGAATATGTAAAGAGATAAGGATTAACGAAACAAATATTGTGACCATGATAGGTACATTCCTCTACATGATTGGGACAAAGGTAAGTAGACCACCTCTATTGATCCAGAGAAGGTAAAGAATAAATATGTGCTTGCTCGTATCCATATGTGAGTTATAGAGAGCGATATAATGTTGAGGCAGATAAGTAGAAACTTTTCACAACTCAATAAAATGGTCACCTCACATTTGGCCTCTATCAAGCAACTTGAACCACAACTGGGCCAATTCTGGGCTCATCTAAATGCAAGTAAAAAATGTGTCTACCTTGTGACGTAATGGTTAATCAAAAAATAATGCTCACATCATGGAAATTGGAATTAGGAGTGGTAAAATTCTAGGTAATGATGTGGTAAATCTTGGAATTCCCTAATAAAAAGGAAAATTATGAACACACGAGTGAGAATAGAAAGCGGCTTGATAAGTCAAATAAAAATGATACCAATCCAAATAGGCCAAGTGTTAAGAAGTAGAGAATATTGGAAGAGAAGGTTCTAAGCAAAGAAGAAAACATACGGTTGATGGTAATGTTGCAAAATCAAATGAAAGTTCGGTTGTCTCAAGGTTACAAATCAAAATACCTGCTCCACTCCTTCAAGGCTTAAGATGAAAGAAGATGATTTCAATTTAGGAAGTTACTTGCAAAAGTTAGATGATCAGGTATGCTAAAATCATACAGGACTTGGTAACAAAGAACTGAGTCATGGATTGTTACAAAATTAAAGTGATTCATAATTGTAGAGTGATAATATCTAGAACAATAGATGTAAAGAAAGTGGATCCAGGTGCATTCACTTTTTCATGTACAATTAGAGTGTAGAAGTTCAAAAAACATTAGGTGACCTTGGGGAAAGTATTAATTTGATGCCATTGGCTGTGTTTTGAAATTTAGGTGTGTGCGCTTCCAAGCTGACTATAATGAGACTTTTAATGGTCGACTTATCCACAAAGAACCCCGTAGTGTGTTGTATGATGTATTTGTAAAGGTAGACAATCTTATTCTTTTGTCAGACTTTGTGATCTTCGACTGTGAAATTTACTCTAAGGTCTCTATTATTCTTGGTAGGACATTCTTGTGTATCGGACGGGCCTTATTTGATGTTCAGTGCAATGAAATGAAATTTTGGATAAATAATGAGGATGTTTATTTCAATATGTGCAAGTCCATGAAATAACCTATAGATTTGCAAGTTATCTATATAATCAATATGGTTGATAATAAAGGGGCATGTTCTATGGAAGTATATTTCATGAATGATCCTTTGGTGGGTTTTTTGTGGGACCTGGGGAATGAGGAAATTGAAGAATATGATCAAGTAGTTGCATCGTTGATGGGTCTTGTGTCATATACTAAGAACCCTTGAAAGTTGGATCTTGACTTGAAGAATAGAAAAAGTCTACCTGCTGAACCCTCCATTGTTGAAAAACCTCAACTTGGACTTAAGTCTTTGCTTCTATATCTTGTTTATATCCTCTAGGGTACATTGCCAATCATTACTGTAGAAATTTATTGCCTTTTCAAGTAGAGGGCATAAAATCTATTATAAGGAATTTTATTTGAGCAATAGCATGGACCATAGAGGACATCATTTAGATTGTTCCTGATATTTGTACCCATAAAATTAAGTTGGAGGTTGATCACATTCCTAGTGTAGAGCCCAAAAAGGATAAACCCACCAATACAAAAGGTGGTCAAGAAGGAAATAATCAAGTGGCCAAATGTGGGTGTTTTATGTTGATGTGCCGGTTAATAACGACACATTTTGTGCTTTTAACTAAGGATAATTGTGAGTATTCAAGAAACTGTTGGTATTTTTAATGTATTTTATTTTTATTTTGAGAAAACAAGTCCAATGCAGAAAATAGGAGGCACTATGCTAAAAATGAGGGTGGCAACTCTTTTGACAAACTATAAAAGTTCTAATGTGTCTACACACCACCCGTTGAGCTTATCTAGAATTAAGGTAAAAATAAAGTCAGGTGACAACCCATTAAGTCCACGACAAACCGTCTACTTATTTATCATGACTTAATTAGAATAAGCTAAAAGATAAAGTCAGATGATGGTTCAACCGACGGTCCATCAAATACTTAGTGAACCATCACCCAACCTCCCAAGATTAAACATAATGTGATGTCAAGTAAAGTCAAATAATGGTTTAAGTGATGAATCTTCACCTTGTTGGTGACCTATTAGACGACCTAAAAAGGGTTAAACGGGCAACCCAAATTTGAATTTTAAATTCTCATTTTATTGAAGCCTATAAATACCTAATGCAGGGTTTAGAATATGCATATTCCATAATTTGTATGCATATTCCATAATTTGTATACTTTTGTAACACTCTTTTGTCTTGGGAATTGATATTCTAGGGTAAATAACACTTCTTGGTTCTTTCTAAATATTAGAATTCTAAATTTCTACTGTGTAATATTTTCTCTTTATGTTATGAAATACACTTCTTGCATCCCCTTTATTACCAATAGTGGATAAAACCCCTCCAACTAGGCATGTGGAATCTTTTGTGGAAAATCACTTTTAGGGTTAATGTATTGATGAATTTGGATTAAGTTTGTTGTTGTATTGATAACTCCTTCAGATTAATATAATTCTAATGGCTATAAACGTTAAAACATGATCGAAGTTTAACTTGATTGATCAATGAGGTTAACAACAAGATAAGGAATTAGTAACAAGAATTCAGAGTTTCTGACCTTTGCTTGAAGATTAATGCTTTGACGAGATTAATCTCTTAAAAATTAAATCAAGTCATCATTCCATCATTTTATGTTTGAAAGAATTAAAATAAAAATCATCTAATTAGGTTGGAAAACATTTATATGAACATTTGGAACCGATTGCTCTATGATTATAATATGTTGGCGCAAGTTCATATTTTACTTAACCCAAAAGTGGTTGGAACCCAAAGTGAACACAATCCTAGTTTGTATTCTATTTATTGAGTTAAACACTACAAATATAATCGCCAAATTTGACACAAGTGAAATTATTCCATTAAATTTCAACAAAAACCACCCAATTCATGGAAATTATCGACCAATCATTATTTAAAACACATTTAACTTAGTTTACACCCTAGTCCCTATGGACTTGACCCCAACCTTTGTTATGTTCTATATTTGAAAACGACCACTTACACTTCCTTACAGGAGTTGTTGACAAGACCCGCCCTGGGGCCTTATCGTAATGGGTGTCCCAATTCTGTCCATGACCGAAGACCACCCCCGTTACCCAACCCAATCTCTAGTCGTCTGCCCTGAGTTGGTTGAATTCTGAGCATGTAACAAAATAGTGTAATAGCTCACATAAAGACTCTGGGATACGATCACAACCGTGACCAACCGAACTAACTCCAACCATTCCATACCAATAATGCAACCATGTCAAACCATAGCAAAACAAGGGCCATAAACTAAGCCATAACCAAGGAAGTTCCAAAACATAATATGACAAATCCAAAAATGAAATAGGATGGAATAGAGAGAAATTATGTCCAATAATGCCAGCCTCCCATCTTATCCCAAAGCCAAGGCTGACACCTATACTGTTCCCGCCTATACCAACCCATAAAAGTACTACAAAGTCTCTAACCATAAGTGTAATGAAATCTAACTGTGACATATCCCTAACCATATCCAAAACCAATATCCAAAATATAACCAAAATGTCTAGAAATATCAATAACATGATGGAAGCTCACTACTTCAGTCTAAATGCTAATCCCGAGTCAATCAGTATGTAGGAGGAGTAGAACTATCTTTTCCTGCATAGCGTGGATATACAACCACTAGTAGACAAGGTTAGCGAGTGACCACTAGCATGGTCTCAGGGAAATGATAAAATAATACAATTTATAAAACCAAGTAAAACCATCCATATGCACACAACCATATATATATGTATATATATATGTATATGTATACATAAACATATATATATGTATATGTATATATATACATATATATATATATATATATATTTATAACACCATGCCTTGAAAAGGGATCGGGTTTTGCATGCCTTTAAAAACAATAGTTGGGTTATGTAGCTTTGTTGTCCTAAACCACCCACGGGTATAGGGTTCATTTCCACTGCTGAAAGGGAACCAGTTCGTGTATCCATATGACTATGGAAGTATCCCTTAGGATGACTAGTACATCCCCCAAATCTATTGTGACATCATGAACATGGTCACCAAGACCAACCTCATATCGGCAAATATAAGTTTCTAGTTTTGGTTCGCCCGGGACCTCCACCTTCCACGACATAGTTACACCTCCTGCCATTATTGCCCAATTAAAACTAATTTCCAAATAACCAAACCACTATCTATCTATTAACCAAGTCCATTGATACTGTAAATTCATACCAACCTTACTTACAAGTATCATCCATAGCCAACTATTTATAGATTTAAGGGGACTTTAAAGTGCCCTTCCATTTACCATATTAAACCATTTGGGGGATTATGTGTGCCCTTAAAGCATAACAATTAGCCATTTACCATTCCAAGAGATTTATACTATGCATAATTTCTTTACCAAGTTTTAAAACATGCAAGAGTTCCATTAAAAGTAGTCAATGGAATGGACATATCTTTATAAGCATAATGTCAAACACATTGGGGGCATAGTATGGCCGAAATAAATTCCAATTACTTTTAAATCATTCCCATGCAATCCAATTATCCAAAACCACTATTAATTCATATAAAAGTATAATTAAAACCATCGGAAACCATAACCAACCATTTAACGTCAAAACCCCCAAATCATATTTAAAAAAAATCATATAATAAATGAAATCATGAAAACATTCATAAAACCATTCCTTTAGTTAGAATTAACAATGAGGGAAGAGAACATGCCTTAAACCAAGATGATGACAGAAAGAAATCACCAAGACAAGCTCCAAATTGATACTTTACTTGAAACCCTAGCTTTCCTTGCCCAAAATCTCTTGAGAGAATTATGTAGTGTTTTAGAAGAGTTTCTAAGTGTTAATGAAAGGGATAATAAACTAAATAACCTTCCAAGTAGGTTAGAAGTCGTGGTATCCTATTAGGATAAGTAGGGAAATGTCAAGAATACCCCTACATAAGTTGCACCAAAATCCCATCACATGGATACGACTGAACCACGCGAGTCATACCCTCCAATACGATTAGTATATTCCACACGTATCCTGGCCTCGACCCTTGGATCAAAAACTGTCCAACATATGACTCATCTAATAAAGTCGTATTGGCAACATATGATACGTACCCTTTATACATAACCATTGCATATTTACACCTAAGGAAGATTTAGACACTATGCACCATATTAGTCCTGGGTACGATTCGTACCCTGGCTTACAACTCATGATGACCCACTCGTACTCAGATCAAACCTAAGTAACCAAGTCTAAGATTAAGTTAAGGAACTAAACAATTCGTAACCATCAATATGACTCATACCCCTAAGTCATATCCATTCTAGTAACCAAAATCCATCCCACCAACCAACATTGGTCAGTATAAGACTGGACCATACCATTTGTACCCCAATATATGGCTCATACCCATAAGTAATATTGGGTCCAGAGACTAGAATTCTAGGAAATTTTCGAAGATCCAGAGACTAGGGTGTTTCAGTCTCCCCTACTAGGAACATTCATCCCAGAATGAATGACAAGGTAGGGCTAACCATTCTCTAGAGTCATTTGCATTATCAAATATATTCCCAATCTTTAACAACGTTTGGAAACAAAAAGTCAAAGATGTTAATATTTTCTTTAACAAACTCAGAAAATAAAGATGTGTTGAAGACACATACCTTCCGCACGAATCCCAGGAGAAGAAAACAAATGAGGATATTTGGACTTCATGTCCTCTTCCACTTCCTATGTAGCTTCTTCCACCTTATGGTTCCTCCAAAGAACCTTAACCTAACCCACATTCTTGGTCTGAAACCGATCAACCTACCTATCCAAGATATCAACCGGGACTTCTTCATAAGACCAACAGTCTGTGATACCAAATCTTTCAGAAGGAACAACCAAAGAAGGATCAACAATGCACTTCCTCAACATGGAAACATGAATGATCGGATGAACCAAGCTCAAACTAGAAGGCAACTCCAACTAATAAGCAACATTACCAACTTTCTATAAAATCTCATAAGGACCCACATACTGTTGAATAAGCTTCCCTTTCTTTCCAAACGCACTACTACATTCATTAGAAATACCTTAAGGAAAACCTTATCTCCAAACTCAAATTCCACGTCTCTACGCGTAACATCTGGATAGGACGTTTGATGTCTTTCGGTATCCTTAAGCCTATTCTGAATCACTTTACCTTCTCTAGATCCCGGTAAGCCAAATTAGGGCAAAACATATCTGCCTTACCAAGCTCAAACCATCCAATAGAAGATCTATGACTCCTACCGTACAATGCCTTAAAAGGATCCATAGCATTACTAGAATGATAGTTATTACTGTAAGAAAACTCCACCAAAGGTAGATGCTAAACCCAATTTCCACCATAATCAATCACAAAGGCTCGAAGCATATCCTCCAATGTCTCAGTAGTTCTCTCCACTTTCCCATCCATCTGCAGATGAAAAACAGTACTCAGACTCACCTTTATCCCCAACCCTCTCTAAAAAAACCGCAAGAAGTGAGATGTAAACTGCGTGCCATAATAAAAAATAAACAAAGAAGGCACCCGATGCAGCTTTATAATCTCCTGAAGATACATCTTTGCATAATCCTCCACCGAGAAGGTAGTCCGCACTTGCAAAAAGTGGAAAAACATAGCCATCCTATCCACGATGACCAAAATTAAATCCTATTGATTTTGAGACTGAGGAAGACTAGTAATGAAGTCTATATTGATCATTTCCAACTTCCACTTGGGAAAATCTATTTCTTGATACAGCCCTCCTGGCCCTATATGCTCAACCTTAACCTGTTTACACACCATGCACTTGGCCACAAAATAAACCACATCCCTATTCATTATATTCCACCAATAGATCTCCTTGAGATCATGATACATTTTAGTCGAGCTGAGATTAAAAACATAGTGCGAATCATACGCCTCAACCAAAATCCTTTGTTGCAACCCGTCGACATCATGAACACACAACCTGCCTTGGTACCGTAAGGAACTATCACCAACAATCTCAAACACCACTACCTTTTTCCCACCAATATCCCTTTTGATTTTCATCAAGATAGGATCGTGCACTTACTTATCCTTAACCTCCGCACCAAGAGATGATCGAACAACTTCTTGTACTTCACACCACAATCCTTGGAGTCCAATAGGAGAACTCCAAGATTAGCCAAGCAGTGAATATACTACATCGATTCCCGCTTTCATTCCTCCACATGAGCCAGACTCCCTATGGATAATATTCTAAGAGCATCGGAAACCACATTAGCCTTACCTAGGTGATAGTAAAAACACATATCATAATTCTTGAGAAGCTCATGCCATCTTCTATGCCTAAGATCAAGCTTTTTCTGGGTAAACACATACTGTACACTCTTATGATTAGAAAAGATATCCACATGAACACCCTAAAAGTAATACCACCATTTTCAAATCAAACACAACCTCCAACAACTCTAAATCATGAGTTGGATAATTCCTCTTATGTACCTTTAACTGCCTGGAAGCATAGGAAATCACCTTCCCATGCTACATCATCACATAACCAAGACCTACCCGAGATACATCGTAACAAACCACGAACACATCATGGCCTTCTGGCAAAGTCTGAATTGGAACCAAAGTTAACTTATTATTTAACTTCTCGAAACTCCCTTCACGAGCATCTGACCAAGAAAACTTAACCTTTTTCTGAGTTAACTTAGTCAAAGAAGATGATTTTAACGAAAAGCTTTCCATAAATTACCAGTAATACCCGGCTAAACCCAAGAAGCTCCGAATATAAGATGGAGTCATAGGTCTAGGACACGTTTTCACCATAGAAAACTTAAGTGAATCCATCATGATCCTTCACTAGAAATAATATAACCCAAGAAAGTTACAACATTAAACAAAAACTCACACTTGAAGAACTTGGCATACAACTATTGTTCCTTTATGGTCTGCAAAACCACACAGAGGTTATTAGCATGATCCACCTCAGTCTTCGAATAATACAAAATATCATCGATGAACACAATAACAAATAGATCCAAATACTGATAAGAAACTTTGTTAATTAGATCCATTAACACCGCCGAAGCATTAGTCAACCCAAATGACATCACCAAAAACTCAAAGTGCCTATACCGAGTATGAAAAGTCATCTTAGGGATATCCACCTCCCTAATCTTTAGCTTATGGTACCCAGATCGAAGATCTATCTTAGAAAAGAACTTGACACCTTGCAACTAGTCAATCACATCATCTATCCATGGAAGAGGATACTTGTTCTTGACCATCACCTTATTCAGCTTCCTATAGTCAATGCACATCCAAAGGGAACCATCCTTCTCACACACAAACAACATCAGTGCACCCTAAGAAGATACACTAGGACGAATAAACCCCTTATCTAGAAGATCCTTAAGTTTTTCCTTGAGTTCTCTTAACTCAGCCAGAGCCATTATATACGAAGGAATAGAAATTGGATGAGTGTCCGGATTTAGATCAATATCAAACTCTATTTGTCTATTCAGAGGAACACTATGAAGATAGTATGGAAAGACCTTTGGACACTAATTAACCATTGGAACTGACTAAGAAGAAGGACCTTCCGAGTTAGAATCTTTAACCCAAACTATGTGATAAAGACACCCTTCAAAGATTAACCTCCAAGCTCCAAGATAAGAAATAAAACTACCCCTAGGAGATAAAAAAACACCCTTCTATTCTATAATTAGCTCACTAAGAAACCTAAAGATAACCCTACGGGTCCGACAATCCAAGGATGTGTAACAAGACTTTAACCAATCCATAATCAAAATGACATTGAAATCAACCATATCAAACTCAAATAGATCAACCAAGATCTATTTGCCACCAATAGATACTACAGGCCCCCTATAGACTCTCTTAGTAATAATCGAGTCACCGACTGGGTAGAAATAGAAAAAGGATCCAAAATAACTCTTGGATCAAAACCAAAAGACACATCCATATAAGGAGTCATATAGGATAGCGTAGACCTCGAATCAAGCAAACAATAAACATCATGAGAGAAAAATTATAACATACCAGTAATGACATTAGGTAATGCCTTAGAATCCTATCGGGATGCCTAAGAATACAACCTATTCTGACCAACACTAGAACAAGGGGAAGTAATACAAGCAGATGCAATACCACCAGGTGTAGGAATAGATTATGAATCCACAAGAATCTTATTCGCCCCTAGAGCAACATTATTAACTGGACAATCCTTGAGTCGATGGTCTTCTTGTCCATATTTGAAGCATTTATCCTTTCTTTTATTGCAATAACCCTGATGAAAACGACCACAGAATCGACAAGTAGGACATAAAGAAACTAATTAACTTCTTTTTGCCTGAGATTGGGTACCCTACACCCAAAAATTATTACCACCATGATAGCGCCTGTCGCCCGACTGATAAGGAGCACTATAAGAACTGTAGGAACCAGAACTTCCCTTCTTTTTTTCTTCCATTTGCTGCCATCTCGACCACCCTGAGACTGAGCACCTCCTTGGTCTGAAAACCTACTCCTCTTACCCTGTCTATCCCCAAAATCTACCTATTTTCTTTTTTTATCCTTTATTTGCTGCATATGAACTGTCAACCTAGAGATGTCCATATCCTTAATCAGCAAGGCAGTCTTGCTCTCCAAAATCAAATCCCAATTCAACCCTGAATCAAACTTCCTCATTCTAGCTGATATGTTAGCCACTAAATTAGGAGCATACCTTGATAATTGATGAAACTTCAAGGATTATTCGTTGATAGACATTCTCCCCTTCTTGAGGTTCAAAAACTCCTCCATCTTTGTTTCCATTAACTCTTAGGGAAAGAAACAATTCAGAAAAGCATTAGAGAAGACATCCCATAAATATAACTCCTCCATATCTCCTTTATTCCTATCCCACTCTTTATACTACTGATCTTCAACCTCTTTAGGCTAATAAGCTGCAAATTTTAACCCATCCACTTTGGTACCTTGCATCACCAAAAATATCTTCTCTATTTTATCTAAGAAGCCTTATGGATCCCCCTCTATCTTCACTCCAGAAAAAGTGGGAGGACTTATCTTTATAAATTATCTGACCCTTGTGGCCTAAATAGATAAAGCACCAGACACACCCCGCTCAACCTGAGCAGTAAGTAATTTTGCAATAGAATAAAAAGATTGGTGAAATTCTACATTAGTCACTTCATTATAAGGAGGACTAGTAGAAATCGATGGAGCTCAAAACATATCAGGGATAGGACCGTAAGATCAAAGATGAACCCTAAAAGTAGGATGCACCCCTTAAGCATTACCCTCCAGATATGATAGAATAATTTTCTTGTGTTCCATATCTATGAGGCATGATCAGAAAGACAAACAATTAAGGATTAGAGAGGATTCCAAGACTGAGACTCCAAGCTTGGAAATAGAATACCTAGAAAGTGAAATATTCCTAAATGCCTTGTAGCCTCTCCTTTATGAGTATGGTGAGCTACATACCCCTAAAAGAGACTCTACTCAAAATGTCTTTGTGGACACCCAATTGACCATAAACCTAGGATTTGATACCAACTTGACATGACCCACCCTAGGTCCTTGTCGTAATTGGCATCCCAAGTCCATTGAGGACTGAAGACCACCCTCATTACCCAACCCAACCTGCAACCGCCTACCCTAAGTTACCTGAATTTTGAGCATATAACAAAATAGTTTAATAACACACATAAAAACTCTGGAATAAGATCATAATTGCGACCAACCCAACTGAATCCAACCATCCCATACCAATAATCACCATGCCAAACCATACAAAAATTAGGGCTATAAACTAGGACATAACCAAGGATGTTCCAAAACATAATAAAATTAATCCTGAAATGAAATAGGATGGAATAGTAAGAAATCATGTCTGATAATTCCAGCCTCCTAGCTTATTCCAATTCCAAGGCTGATACTTATACCAATCCACCCATTCCAACCTATAAAAGTACTACAAAGCCACTAATGAAAAGTGTAATCAAATTTTGTTGGGACATGCCCCAACCACAGAGAAAAACAATATACAAAATGAAATTAAAATGACTAGAAATATCCATAACATCAAAATAAGCCTTCCAAAAAGATGAAAGCTTACCATTTGGTCAAAATCCTGATCTAGTGTCAATCACTATATAGGAGTAAAATGGTCGGTTCCTGCATAGCATGGGTATACAACTGCTAGTAGACGGGGTTAGTTAGTAACAACTAGCATGATCTCAGGGTAAGGCTAAAATAATACCTTTTATAAAACTAAGTAAAACCATCCATATACACAGAACCATACATATAGATATAACCATTTTGGGAAAAGGGACCGGATTTAGCATGCCTTAAAAACCTTTATCTGGGTTGTGTAGCTTTGCAGTCCTAAACCACCCACTGCCTATATGGGTTTATCTCCCCCTGTTGAAAGAGCCCCAGTGTGTCTAGCCACATAACCAGATAAGTATCCCTTATGATGACTAGTACATCCCCCAAATATAGTGTGATAACATGCACACGTTCACTAAGACTAACCTCATATTGGCAAATATGAGTTTCTAATTTTTGTCCCCTCGAGACCTTCTCCTTCTATGACTTAGCTATACCTCCCACTATTATTTCCCAATTAAAACCAATTTTCAAATAACCAAACTATCATTCTTTTATTAACTAAGGTCATTGATATTTGTATCATCATACCAACTCTTACTTGGAAGTATCATCCATAGCTAATAATTTATAGGTATAAGGGGACTTTCAAGTGCCCTTCTATTTACCATATTAAACCACTTGGGGGATTTCATGTTCTCCTCAAGCATAACCATTAGCCACTTACCATTATACGCTATTTAAACTATGTATATTTCCTTTATCAAGTTTTATAACATGCAAGAGTTCTACTAAAAGTAGTCAATGCAATGAACATATCTTTATAAGCATGTTTTCAAACATATTGAGGGCATAGTATAACCAAAACCAATTCCAATTACCAATAATCCTTTCCTATGCCATCCAATTATCCAAAACCTCCATTAATGCATATAAAAGCATAATTAAATCCATGGGAAACCATAACCAACAATTTAACATCAAAACCCTCAAATTATATTTAAAAACAAAAATCATACAATCAGTGAAATCATAAAAAATTCATAAAAACATGCCTTTAGTTAGTAATAATGTGGGAAGAGAACATGCCTTAAACCAAGATGATGATGGAGAGAAATCACCAAGATAAGCCCCAAGATGATCATTTAGTTGAAACCCTAGATTCCCTTGCCCAAAATCTCTAGAGAGAATTATGAAGAGTTATAGAAGACTTTCTAAGTGTTAATGAATGAGATAATAGGGTAAATAACCTTCCAAGTAGGTTAAAAGTCATGGAATCCTATTACGATGAGTTAGGAAATATCCAAAATACCCCCACTTAAGTTACAACAAAATCCCGTCATAGGGATACGATTGACCCACATGAGTCATAACCTATAATACGATTAGTATCCTCCACTCGTATCCTAGCCTCAACTCTTCAATCAAGAACAGTCCAGTATACGACTCATCCAACCATGTCATATTGACAACATACGATCCATAACCTTCATCCGTACCCATGGTAGATTTATACCCAAGGAAGATTTAAACACGTCAACCATACAAATTTTGGGTACAACTCGTACCCTAGATTATGGATCATAGTGAGCCACTCATTCTTATATCCAACCAAAGTAAGCAAGTTTAAGATTTAGTAAAGGAACCAAATGATCTGTAACTAATAATACGACTCGTACCCCCAAGTCATATCCATTCCAGTAACAAAAATACATTCTACCAACCAACACTGGTTAGTATAAGAATAGTCCATACCTTCCGCACAAAAAAATATGGCTTATACTTATGAGTTGTATTGGGTGCATAGACCAGAATTCCAGGAAATTTTCTAAGGTCCAAAAATTAGGGTATTTCAGTTGTAGTTTGGGCATATCATAAACTTAATTTTGGATAATATATGGATGATTTAAGTCTAATGTGTTCCAAAGAAGGGTGGTATGATGGTGCTCCTAAACAAAAATAGTGATCTTGTACCCATTCGTACGGTCATGAGTTGAAGGGTGTGTATAGATTATCAAAAATTGAATTCATGGACTAAAAAAGACCAATTCACTATGTTGTTCATAGACCAAATACTAGATTAATTGGCTGGGCGTGGGTGGTATTATTTTTTTCATGGATAATTTGGTTATAGTCAATTTCTTACTGTTCTCGAGGATCAAGAGAAAACCACTTTTACATGTTCTTATTGGACCTTCACCTTTAAATGCATTCCCTTTAGGATATGAAATGCACCCGCTGCCTTTCAATGATGTATATTATCTATATTCTCAGATATGGTGGAGGATGCTATTTTAGTGTTCATGGATAAATTTTTTATTTTTGGAGACTCCTTCAAATCATGCCACAAACATTTAAGGTCCTTGAGTGGTGTGCGAAGACATATCTTATTTTGAAATAGGAAAAGGTTCATTTCATGGTTAAATAGTTTATTGTCCTTTACCATAAGATCTCAGGTAAAAGGCACCCAAGTCGATCAAGCAAAGGTAGAGTGATTGTCGAATTCCCTTTTCTAATTTCTGTAAGGAGTGTCAGAAGTTTTCTAGGCCACGCTAGGTCATATAAATTCTTTTGAAAAAACTATCTAAGATTCCTCATCCTTTATGTAAGATACTCAAAAAGGGAGATAAATTTGAATTTGTTGGTGATTGTTTGTGAGCATTTAATTATCTCAAGGAGCTACTTGTATCAGCTTCTTCTATCATTGTGTATCTAGATAGGGAAATTCCTTTTAAAGTGATGTGTGATACGAGTGGTGTGGCATTAGGTGTGGTTTTGGGCCAAATAAAAGATAAGCAATTTTATTCGATTTATTATGCTACCAAATTATTGAATGATGTCCAACATGTAATGACCCCCAAGTTGTTTCATTTAATTTCATGTATTTTTGGTATTTTGATCCTTCCCACAATGTCTACAGGTCATTTATGACTTAATGTAACTATCAATTAGGTGAACAGATAGTTCATTTGGAATTTAGGCTCATTTCCCTATTTTAGATCTTACGTTGTTTAAGATTTGGTCTCGAACCAAATCTCCTAGTATATGACCTCGGGTGAGAATTTCAATAGCGTCATTAGCTCCAGAATATCAATGTTAGGCTAGGTAGACTCTCGATTTGGGTCGATGCACCCAAGATTATTATGACCTATTGGTCGGAAAGTTAAGAGAATACTATATGGATATCAAACCAATATTTGGTCGAAACAACCTCGGATGGAAAATTCAATTGCACTATTGAGTCTAGAATGTTGAATTTGGTATGGTTACATAGTTCATTTGCATATACGGGTTTTTGGATGAATCCTGAGGGCTTGGCAAAGACTTGGAAATGTCTCAGCTATCAACTTATGCAGCTACTATTGGAAACCAAGGGCTACAATCGCGGTACCCTTGGCAGGAAGATAGTGAGATTCTGGGAAGAGGTTTTGAGATCTCACATTTTGTGAAGTCATCAAGTTGTACGATCATGAGTTACAGGGCACGATCGTTCCTCACACATTCAACCTCAAAAAGCTACGATCACAGGTCTAAGGCCACGACAGCGGGATCTGAGCACCTGGTATGGGTATAAATAAACTCCTAAGTCATACAATTTGCCATTCCCTATTGATTCTTTAGAGATTAAACCCTAAAGTGTGTGATTAACTGGAATTAAAGCTTACAGATAATTTGGGGAGCTTGGTATTATTCCATGATTTCCCTTTAAATTCATGGTATGATTCCTTTGATTTATTAATAAATCCTTAAAAATTAGGG
The DNA here is from genome assembly GCA_030864215.1 of Capsicum pubescens. Lineage (NCBI taxonomy): Eukaryota > Viridiplantae > Streptophyta > Magnoliopsida > Solanales > Solanaceae > Capsicum > Capsicum pubescens. Next base: position 188,865,994 of record CM061538.1, on the reverse strand, counting down.
CTTTGAATTTCTAAACTATAAGGGTTGATTTGAGACACGATTTGTGCTCAACTTTTGAACGCAACTTCCTTATCCTTTGAGGGACCTTATGATTGAATCCATTAGTGGGCCTCACAGACCCGTTCTTGACCCGACTTATTATTTAGCAACATAGGTCATGTTTTATTCCTAATGATGCATAGATTATGATTTTTATAGCGTGGAAGAATTTTGAGATAATGGAGTGAAAATAAATGTTTTGTGGATGATTCAAGGATTTGTAGTTCGACTTTGAGGTAGGATTCTGTCTACTCTCCTTTGTACGATGATGTGTGTTATATTTATTACATGTAAATGTTAATGCCATAAGGTTATATTTATTACATGTAAATGTTATATTTATATTTAAGATTAGGATTAGATGAGGTATTTAACCCATAAGGTGAAATACGTGTTATATTTCAAGGATCCTATTGTCTTTTACATAGATTGAGCTAATTCATAAAATATATATGATATGATGCTAGGTTTGGGATGTGGTTTAAGTATTGGAAGAGTATTAGTATGATTAACATTATTTTTACTATTTTAACATTCTTGAAACCATAATTTAGGTGGAGTTGACCACATTGCTCATATTCTAGGTGGAACTCCCATTTTAGGGCTAATTATGACTTGTGTACCATTTGGAAATCAATTTAGATACCTTAGCCTAGTCCAGGGTAGAAATTTTTATAATATTTAATTTGAGAATTAGAAGTGGGTTCGTTCGGTCCACTATAGGCCAAGATGTGTTAGCTCTTAGGGACTTATTTACGCATGATAGATATAGTTGAAACTATTGAGCCTTTAGTATAAGATTACGTCTTGACTCGATGAATTATGATGGTTTTATCAGATTATGATTAATATCTTGTATCTATGATATGTCTTTCAAACTTGATTTATGATATGGTCTATCGACATGTATAATAATATAGTCATAGACATAGTTATGATATATGGACTATATATGAGATGCCTTGTTGAAAAAATATGCCTCATAGTTGATATATGGCCTATAGATATGAGACGCATTATAGATGTGATATATATCTTAGTTATGACTTATATCCTATAGATATGATATGCCTTATGAATACGATATGGCTTATAAATATGATTATTGATATAGGATTCGAATATTTATGTGGGCCTAAGGCCGTGATTATGGTGTTGTGAATATTCTAGATGCATAATTGGGCCCAAGGACATGTTAAAATATACCGGTTGGACATTTGGAAAGTGTTTATCCTTGTAAAGGATGTGTTGTAGTTCATATATATATTGATGCTTATGGTTCCATTATTTGGATAATGATGATGGCATACATAGATTTGGTACATTCATGATCATTAAATTAGTAAATGATATGCTTCTAACTAAAATGTTAATTTATTACTAATTTTCTTAAATAGGGGTTAAAGCCCACTCTTCACTTTAAAAAAATGAATTTCTTCATAATAATAATTACCAGACTTAATGAATACCTATGTGTAAAGAGATGGAAAATAATGTTTTAAAAATTTGACCAAGACAAATTTTGGTTTATGATTTGATACTACTAATTACTCTGGTTGTAAGGGATTTTTACCCTTTAGACACTTTTATAAGGATTTAGCCCCAAAGTTTACCTCGATCAATAATTGTATGGATTTACACACTCTATAGACACGACTTATGTCCATACACCTATTATATATCTACTGACCCATCTCTCCGGTGTGGTATAGAGGAGGATAATGTTGTTGATGATATGAATTTTGGGTGAAACCTAATAGAAGATGTTAGTATTGATTTTATATATATGTGTTGATGAATATGATGATATACTTATATACCCGGCAAGGCCGGAGGATATTTATGATGATATACTTATATACACGGCAAGGTTGGAGGATGTTTATGATGATATGCTTATATACCCAGAAAGGTTGGACGATGATTATGACGATATGCTTAAATACCTGATTCAATTTTGGGGGATGATTATCATGTTTACTATAGATGCCCAGTTTGATTTTGAAGGATGATTATGATAATGATGGTTGTGATGACGATAATTATGATATTGACTATACTTACCAATTCGAGTTCGGATACATAATATGATACTTGGATTGGTTATGGTATTTGGATTCAATTACATTAATCTTTACAAACGCATTGCCTATCACTATTATGCACCTATATCTATCAGTCGTATGGGGGTTTCTTAGGTATGATTGATGAATATGGATTATGATGGGATGCATGTTGATTGATCCTTCTGAACTTGGGGCGGTGGAGGTTTGTAAATGACTCGATTAGGTATTTTTTGTTTGGACTAGCCGGTTACTCGCATTATCGTTTCTATTGTTTGTATTAGTATGATTATTGTTATGACTACATTGTGATAGATTGGCTTAGGATTTATTATTGATATTTGAGGTATGATTTTTTCTCTTTTTATCTTACGATTATATTATGATGCATGATTATCTCATGATTAAATTTATGGATTAGAAAACCTGGGTTTTGTAGCACTAGTTTTTGCTCTGATTATGAGGCCTTAAAAATGCTAGACTAATTATTTAGGTTATATATCGAGTTGACCTTGTTCATATATATATATATATATCTCTATTTATATGTAACTATGTAATTACCGTATATCCCTTCCTTTTGTTCATTTATATTGTATAGTCTTCCTTGGATTGTATGATCATATATATCTTTTTTTCACCCTTATTTTCTATATTGGCTAGTGATATATGGCATAGTGTTCAAATTCCTTAGTATGACTGAGATACGATAGTTCATCCTTAATACTTCCTACCTTATTATGTTTGTTTCGTGGACATGAATTATATTGTTTATCCTTAATATCGCATTGGCTTTCTTATGTGGTTTCTGTATATCTAGTGTAGTTTTTGTTCTCTTTATATATTATATGTATCTGCACTATCCTTGAAGCTTTGTTGACAGTGGCTTACTGAGTACCATATGTATGGTACTCATACTACACCTCTGTAGCCTACAAATAATAGTACGGGTTATCTCCATTATTGTGTCATCGTGCGGAGCATCTATAGTTCAGAGATGTAGGGTGATCTCCTAACGTTTGGAGCATTACTGTGCTCCTCTTATGTACTAGATTAGTCTCTATATTGTACTCAAAGATGATTGTATCTTTATATTCATTTAGTACCTTAGTTGTATCCTTCTTATGTTAGAACCTCTTATACTGATTTCACCAGGTTTTAGGATTACCCTATGTATGTTAGTCTTTTATTACATCTATTTCACCTTCTTCCCTTCATTCTTTTGGTAGTCTATTACTAGCAGTTCTAGAATTTGATATTAGCTTGCTTACTGGTGGGTTATAGTAGGCACCATAATAACCTGAGAAATTGTATTGTGACAAATGATATCAGAGCCTAGGTTCACCAGTGTATTGGTACAAAAGCTAAGTGCTTCGTAGAGTTTTGCAGATTGGTGCGGTGACATTCATAGACCATCTTAGGGAGGCTATGGATATTTTAAGGAAAATAATTTCTTCACTCCTAGTTGTGTGTCTGTATTTTGATGAGCCTCAAGCATATTCTTTGACTATATTCTATCCCAAATAGATGGTGCGAGATTGTTGATAGATCTGGTAGAGACTTCAATGCATGTTTTCAAAGGTTCACCTAGCATCAAACTAGAGAGTTAAAGATAGATATAAAATATCTTTATCATCATCCAAAGGATTTAGGGCCAACTAAGGCTCTAGCAGAGCTTGCGACTATTTCATCCCTTTGAGGTTCAACATTGGGGATCCCAATTCAAATTAAGGATACCTCACAACCGTGGATGACATTTGGTCCATCGAGAAGTTCTCAAATCGGAGTTGGATCTATTGGTGTTCTTCAGGGTTCTTTATCAATTTTTGAGTATGAGATTGGATTTCTGGAGTGGGCCAGGCATATTTCTATGTTTTATTCTTCTAAGCTTGACACGATGCATAGATTTATTAGAGTTTTAGCATTGCTACCCTACTTAGCGATAGAGCACCTGATTGCAGCTGGGTTTTCAATCTCTCCAATTATTGATTATGCAAAGTCCATAGAGAAAGTGTACATTAAGACTTATGCAGTAAGAGACCATGCCATCAAAATAATTCTATTGGTATTTCATCTAGGAGTGAGGATCCTTTCGGTAGAGGTTAGCTTTACTTGCAGCCTACCAATTCAACATAGGTAGCATTTCAGATTATGGGTGATTCCCAGGTTAGTCGTGATGATCATTCTGGATCAGAGTGTGTATTACCTCAAAGTATTCAAGGGGATTATTTTTGTTGTGTTGAGATGAGACATTGTTACAGAGAGTGCCCCAGATGTGACTTGGTTGTTTAGACGGAGTTAACATGTATTCCTAACTAGTTTAGAGTTTTTGAGGTAGGATATGTGCTATATATAGTTTTGATGATGAGCAGCTAAACTATAAGGACCAGGTCATTGAACGTGCAATGCACAGTACACCGAGCATGCATTATCTGTATAGTTTTATCCTCTTGTGTAACAAACTTACAAGTGTTATTTTGTACTGACTTGGATAGTTGGTCCAATGATATTTCATCCCTAATCATCACTGAGCTATAAATAGAAAGAGACACCTCTTCATCAAATGTTTTTTTTTGCAATTTTAAAGAGTGAAGTGAGGCTGCAAAAACCATGTTCCAAAACCTGCTCAAGTTCTTAGCTGTGTATGTGAGCATAAATTGAAATTATTTTGAGTGTTGATTTTTAAAAAACTACTCATGTTATAAGAGTAGTGTTTTCTTATTGAGAGATCTTCTTAGGTAAAGTTACCTAAGCTTGTTGTTGATTAAAGTTAATCAGTAGAGAGAGTCCTTGGTAGAGTTACCAAGATAAACTTGTAGTAAAGTTAATACTTCTGAAAGGATCCTAGAGGTAGGCTAAAATCTGTATTGTAATTAGGAGGTTGATTATAGTGAATTTCCTTTGTTCTAGTAAAGGAAAGCTGTGGTTTTTCCCTACCTGGGTTTCCACGTAAAAATCTAGTATCTTTAATTTTTTGCACTGCCTTTGTTTTTCAAGCTCCTCATAGTTGCTTTACCGTTCTATCACTTGTGATTGACTCTAAGGGACCTGGTCCCTCACTGTCTGGTACAACTCCAAAGGGTTCCAACAGTTGGTATCAAAGCAGGTTTACTCTAAATGATTCATACCTAGATTGTTCTGGTCAATATGGCAACTATAACTGAACTAGATATGGAAAGAAAAGAAGCAAGAATGGAGACGTTCTTGACCATGAAGGATCTAGAATCTAACCTAGGTGAAGCCGGCACTCAAGTCGCACTTCTGGCAATGAAGATTATTAGAGCGATAGGAAGGACTGATCAAGTTACCAAAAAGAATAATCAAAATCCTAAAAAATAAAGAAGAAAAGATGCAGTTACGGTATAATAAAGAAGGTGTTGGATGGATGGGAAGACTCCTCAAATAAATCTGAGAAAGACAAGGAGCATGGATATGGTTTCTTGTTGAAATATGATTAGAAGAGAATAATCTCAGGATCCTATAGCTCTCTAATGTCCACTACTAATGACAGATAAGAAAATGTGACAGAAAAGGGGGATGACAACTAAAACTTGTTTATGGATAGTGGTTGTTCTAGGAAGATAACTGGGAAGGTTGATTTTTTTCTCACTCTCAAGGCACTTCAAGGGGGAGGTGTTCCCTTTTGCAAATGGAAAAAAGGGTTATATCCAAGGTGTTGGAAAAATTTGGAAATCACCTCATCATACCATAGAAGATGTGTATTATGTGAATGGGCTAAAGTACAGTCTTCTAAGTGTATCTCAAATAAATGACAAATGAAATGAGGTAAAATTCTCATATAATGGTTTCACTGTATCAAGAATGAAATCTGGAAAGATTATTATTAAAGACAAAAGGATCAAGAACATGTATGCAGCTGATCTGGAGTTTGAGGCTAATGGGCAATTAATGTGTTTTAGTACACAAAGTGAAGATGCAAATTTGTGGCACACAAGATTAGGAAATATGAGTTTCTCTATGTTAACCAATTTGATTTCAAGGGACTTGGTCTGTGACATGGAAAAGATAAACTTTCCAGAAAATAAAGTCTGTGATGCATGTGTTAAAGGTAAACAAACCATATCCTCCTTCAAATTGAAGAAGAAAGTAAGTATTTCCAGACCCCATGAAACACTTCACATGGATTTATGTAGACCCATCAAAGTACAAAGTAGAGCAGGGAAGAAATATGTGTTGGTCATTATAGATATATTCCAGGTTCATCTGGATGATTTTTATAAGAATAAAGAATGAAACATATGTGATTTTTGTGGTTTTGCCAAGAAAATTCAAGTAAGGCTAAATTGCAAAATTGCTAAATTTATGTTTGATCAATGGATTGAATTTGAGAATTCTCAAATTGATGAATTCTATACTGGGCATGGAATAAGTCACAACTTTTCTGATCTCAAAACTCCACAACAAAATAGAGTAATTGAAAGGAAAAAACAAACCTGTCATAGAGATTGCATGGACTAAGCTAATTTCTAGTGGTCTTCCAATGATTTTTTTGTATGAAGCAGTGAATACTACTTGTTATGTGACTAATAAGTGTTTGATTATATCACTTCTGAATAAAAATCCATATGAGCTGGTATTCAATAAATATTCTAGGATATACTATTTTAGACCATTTGGATACAAATGTTTTATGCTAAACAATGAGAAAAGAGAATTGGGAAAATTTGATTCTAAGAGTGATGAAGTTATGTTTGTAGGCTACTCCTCAACTATAAAGGCCTATTGTGTGTTCAATAAAAGAACTCCATGTGTTGAAGAAAGTATTCGTGAGATCTTTAATGAAATAGGAAGTTAAATAAAAACTGAAGATGGTGAAAGCTCAAAAGAAGAACTTATTCCTGTTCAAAGGGATATTGTTACTGAAGATAATAATCGAGGGATCAGTGATGCAGATGAGAGTGATAACAGTAATGATGATTCAAGATCCCAGCCATAAATTCCAGCTCCATTAGAAGAATGACCAGAGGAAGCCAGTCAAAATCCTCAGGGACCAGGTCCCTGTGGTATCAATCTGATAAGGTAAAATTGAAGACACAAGTCCTCTCATCCCTTAAGTATCTGACTACACCCTTAAAGATAGGAGTCCAACAAAAGCTCAATCTTGGAATACTATGTAATTTTTAGTATTTTTATCCCAAATTGAGCCTAAGAATGTAAAAAAGGCACTGAAAGAAGCTGATCAGATTAATGCAATGCAAAAAGAACTGTATCAATTTGAAAGAAGATAAGTCTGGCATCTGGTCTCGAGACCTATTGATAGAACAATTATTGGGACCAAATGGGTGTACATAAATAATCAAGATTAAGATGAAACTATCAATTGAAAAAGACAAGGTTGGTTTCTCGAGGTTATAACCAAGAAGAATCGATTGACTATGATGAGAACTTTGGCCCTATAGAAAGAGTAGAGGAAATTAGAATTCTTGTTGCATTTGATGTATACATTAGTTTCGAACTATTTCAGAAGGATGTCAAAAGTACCTTCTTGAATGGAAATCTAAAAGAAGAAGTATATGTCAAATAACCTCCAGGTTCTGAAGAAACAAATTTTTCTCATCATGTACTTAAATTGGACAAAGCTCTTTATGGGTTGAAGCAAGAACCAAGGGCCTGGTATGAGAGACACTAAATGTTTCTCTTGGAAAATGTCATCAAAAGAGGAAAATTAGACAATACTCTATTCTTAAAGACCAGAGATAGCAGTCTATTGATTGTTCATATATATGTTGATGGCATAATCTTTAGATCTACTTTTGAATTCCTGCGTGAAGAATTTTTCATACTAATGGGAAGTGAATTTAAAATAAGTATGATGGGTGAATTGAGCATCTTTCAGGGTCTCCAGATTAAGCAAACTTCTCAAGGGTAGGAGAAGTACATCAAGGAGCTAATGATGAAGTATACCAAGGGAGATGCAAAGCCAATTGTGTAACTCCCCAAAATATCATCCTGAGATGCCACACGGTGCCCAAGGCTACACGTTGCCTCAAGCTAACCCTTTAAGGAAAAACACTACCCTTGGGTTCCAACACAACAACATACAAGCTATGCTAAGGATATATATATAAGTACATATCATATCACCTTGTACATGGCATGGAATATCGTTAGACTATACATATATGGAATGTCTATACACAAACCAACAAAATAATACACTAGTCTGACATAGCCTCTATACAGAAAAATCAACTAGCCATTGGGACAAACCCCCAACTGGCCCAACAGACAAAAGGGATCACAAAACAACAACACCAAAACTAGAAACTTGGTCCTCAAACTATGAGGACTCACCACTGAAGGAATATAGATGCGACACTCGGATATCACTGTCGCGGCTGCGGCTTAGTACCTGAATCTACATCATGGTAAGAATGTACTCCATAGAGAAATATATGGGTCAACACAAGATACGTACTGAGTATGTGGGGGTGCATGCAAAATATAAATAATATCATAAATTTCATAAAAACGTACATATGAACCATAATGACACACCTGGCTTGAGTGACATTGAATTATGCAACTCATAACATCTTAGATAGGAAATATAGGAGAGAAACCTCATAAATCATTAGAGATCATCATAGGCAACATGACTTACCACATCAAAACTCGGAGTGACTCGATATTTCAATAAACATGACTCTTATGGACGGGAGTTTCCTATAACCGACAACCCCACGTGAGCTATGTGGAATACCAACATTTAAAATCCCCGTTGGCGGAAGCGTCATACTCTTTTCCAGGGAGTATGACCTTAAAACTACAATAATCACAATCGGGATCTCTCGACAATAATATCATCATCAAACAACCCTACAGTGGCACATAGGTTTGGGAAAATACCAAATTTCCCTCTCGGTGCTAAGTTCTACTCCCCGACAAGCTCAGAACGCATTAGGAAATCCACCACAACATCACAAGGGTCTATCATAAAGACCAAATCAAATCTCTTTCTCATTTATCAAATCATATCAATTTGTGGATTGCTAACTCAACACATTTTAGCTCAAAACATTTTAATCTTCCTCAACATCAACAAGGTATCAATGAATTGAACCATAACCGACTCGACATTTGGACAAGGATATGAAGACTCAATACATAATATTTTCAACAATTTAACTCATCAAAACCATCCGGAAAATACCAAGACTCATTGCAACTTCAATATCAACATTTCTCAATTTGCCATCCAACTCTCATTTAAAGGTACTTGAGACATCAACCCATAGTAGGAATATAGAATTTCCAATATCAATTATTAATTCATAATAAGGAAATAGTGGAATGATAGTATAATTCAAGGCTTAAAAAATTAAATCATCATACTCTCATAATCAAATACTTTTTGGACATAATTCCATCTCAACATCATACACATATCGGATGAAATAATCCCATAGCTCATGGACAATAATATAAGATATAAAACCATATTTCCAATTCATGGTAAAACATGTAAAATCTCATGTCAATGTAATTCAACAAAAATATCGGGCACAAGATCGAAAGGATAATCTTGTTCAAAGCCCCACATACCTAGAAATGGAAGATAAATATGAACTTCTGAATCCAGAACTTTATTCACGAAAATAAAGGGTGCTTCTCGAAGCCCTTAACATGATCAACTCAAATCTCAAATCAATTTGAAATTTCTACGGTTCAATCAAGAGACATAGAAGGATGAAATTTGGAGTAGTAGGGTTGGGGTTTGAGCCTTAGGAAATTTTGGAGAAAAATGAGCTATTGAATGCTCTTAATGGACTCAAATCCATGGTTTACCCAGATGGATTGAACTGGGAATGACCAAAATACCCTTAAAAATCAAATAATGTCAAATCTGTCCTTCGGTGGACTGTTTTGATAGGCTGAAGTAGATCGACCATAACGTTTTTCTCCGATGGAAAAATTTGATGAAACCAATTTAATTGGAAAGAGGACTTTCAGAGATTTCTGTTGATATATAGTATCTCACCCAGATCATTATCTACAAGGAGTTATGATCGTTTGAAGTTGACCCTAAAATTTTACTGGCCTCAGTATTTTTTTCCTGCATATTTTCTGTTCACCACTATTCACGGTTAGATCGGAATGATCAAAACTCATCGCCCGAGTGTCCGTTTTGGATGATCCACATATAGTTGGAAATATTATTTGATGCTCTACGCAATAATGGGTTGCATATCCCGAAATTCCACACAGAAAAATTATTAATCATAATAAAGAACATAATTCATTACATTTTCGTCCGAGATCTTAACGGAATTTTTTTTCGGGGCATCACATCATCTCTCCCTTGGAAACATTTGTCCTCGAATGTTAATAGGTAGGTCAAGAATACTATGTAAATGAATATATAGAGAAAAATCATCTTACCTAAGCATATACTCCATTATAGATTTTTTTGGATATCGTAGAAAACACACAAGTCAAGATAAACATAGCAATAAGGATTAAATCAAAAGAGAACGATACCTTTGACATGCTCAGGATTCGTAGGAAAGAGGTGGGGATATTTAGCGCGCATATCCGCTTTGGCTTCCCAAGTTGAACTCTCCACGGATTGATTTCGCCAAAGCACTTTAACAAAAGGAACTTCCTTGTTTCTTAGCCTACGAACTTGAAACTCAAAAACCTCAACCGGAATCTCTTCATATGAAAGTCTATCTTGAATACCCGAGCTTTCGAAAGGATCAATCACAACAGAATCACCAATAGACTTCTTAAGCATAGAAACATGGAAAATCGGATGGACGTTAGATAACTCCACGGGCAATTCAAACTTATATGCTACCTTCCCAATGCGATCCACAATCTTATAGGGACCAATGTAACGGGGACTTAGTTTCCCTTTCTTCCCAAATATCTTCACCCCTTTCATGGGTGAAACATTTAAGTACACTAAATCACCAACATCAAATTCAAGGTCTTTCCTCCTTACATCTGCGTATGATTTTTGACGACTTTGGGCGGTTTTCAACCTTTCCCGAATTAACTTAACCTTCTCCATGGCCTCGAACACCGTATCCGGTCCATTAGTGGCAGCCTCACCAACTTCAAACCAACCAATAGGTGATCTACACCTTCTACCATACAAAGCTTCAAACGGGGCCATTCCAATAGTAGCATGAAAACTGTTATTGTAAGCAAACTCGATTAATGCTAAGTGCTCATCCCAACTACCTTTAAAATAAAGCACATAATCCCTCAACATATCTTCTAAAGTCTGAATGGTCCGCTCGGCCTGACCATCTGTTTGCAGATGGAAAGCAGAACTTAAACGAATTTGGGTACCGAGACCCTTCTGGAAAGATTTCCAAAACTGAGAGGTAAACTGAGTACCTGTGTTAGAAATAATAGCCAAAGGGATTCCATGATGTCTGACGAGTTCCCAAATATATATTCTAGTATAATCTTCAGCTGTATATGATGAATGCACAGGCAAGAAATGAGCTAATTTTGTCAGCCGATCTACGACAACCCAAATCGAATCATGATGGCGACGAGAGAGAGGCAAACCAACTATGAAGTCCATATTCATTTCTTCCCACTTCCAAGTAGGAATGCTAAACTCTTGCATCACACCACTGGGCCTTTGATACTCTATTTTAACCTGTTGACAGGTGGAATACTTCGCCACAAATTCTACTATCTTCCTCTTCATACCGTTCCACCAATAGATTTCCTGCAAGTCATGGTACATCTTGGTAGCACTAGGATGGATGGAGTATCGCGTACCATGCGCTTCCGCCATAATCCTCTGCTACAAGTTATCAATATCAGGAACGCATAATCTTTCTCGAAGTCTCAAAACGCCATCTCCCCCTTGGGAGAAAACCTCCACCTTTTAGTCTTTAACTGACTCTTTTAACCTGACCAAGGTAGGATCCCTGTCTTGCTTCTCCTTCATTTTTGAAACTAAAGAGGATTTGGAACCGCTTTGCACTCCTATACTATCCTCAACATCATCAAAAAACCTAACCCCCAATCTAGCCAAACGATGTACCTCACGGGATAACTCTTTCTTACCAATCTCCACATATGTTATGCTACCCATGGACTTCCGACTAAGGGCATCTGCTACTATATTGGCCTTGCCCGGATGATATAGCACGCTCATATCATAATCTTTCAACAGTTCTAAACATCGTCTCTGCCTAAGATTCAACTCCTTTTGGGTGAATACATACAGAAAGCTCTTATGGTCCGTGAAGACATCCACATGGACACCATACAAATAATATCTCCAAATTTTCTAAGCAAAAACCACGACAACTAATTCAAGGTCATGGGTAGGATAATTCTTCTCGTGAGGCTTTAGCTGCCTGGAAGCATAAGCTATAACCTTGCCCTTTTGGATCAATACACAACCCAAACTGACTCTGGAAGCATCGCAATACCCCACAAAACCATCAACACCGTCAGGCAAAGTCAACACAAAGGTTGAAGTGAGTCGAGTCTTCAAATCCTAAAAACTCTTCTCACAAGAGTCGGACCACATGAACTTCACTTTCTTTGGGGTAAAACGGGTCATAGGAGACGCAATAGATGAAAACCCTTCAACAAAACGATGATAATAACCAACTAGACCCAAGAAACTTCGGATATCAAAAGGAGAAATAGGTCTAGGCCAACTCTTTATAGCCTCTATCTTTTAAGAATCAACTCGAATACCTTCGAATGAAACAACATGATCTAAGAAGGCTACAGAGTTCAGCCAGAACTTACACTTACTGAACTTAGCATACAACCAATGAGTTTGAAGAGTTTCCAACATGATTCGGAGATTATCCGCATGATCACCCTCACTTCGGGAGTAAATAAGAATATCATCAAGGAACATTATTACAAATAAATCCAGATATGGATGGAATACACGGTTCATAAGATCCATGAAAGCCGTTGGAGTATTAGTTAACCCAAATGATATCACTAGAAATTCAAAATGACCGTAACGGGTTCAGAAGGCTGTCTTGGGGATATCACATTTCCTAACCTTATGTTGGTGATAACCGGATCTGAGGTCTATCTTTAAAAAGTAGCTCGCACCATGCAATTGATCAAATAAATCATCAATTCGAGGAAGCGGATATTTATTCTTGATAGTAACCCTATTAAGCTGCTGGTAATCAATACACATCCACAAAGAACCATCTTTCTTACACACAAATAGGATAGGTGCACCCCACGGGGACACACTAGGTCTGATAAAGCTTTTATCTAAAAGATCTTTTAATTGCTCCTTCAACTCTTTAAGTTCTGCGGGAGCCATGAGATACGGAGTAATGGAAATAGGCTGAGTATCGGGAAGAAGGTCAATCCTGAACTATATCTCTCTATCAATAGGTACTCCAGGGAGATCTTCCGAAAAGATATCAAGAAACTCATCAACAATATTAATTGACTGAATGGTCGGGGTTTCAGACTTAGTGTCTTTAACCCAAACCAAATGGTGGATGCAACCCTTGGAAATCAACTTCCTAGCTTTGAGATAGGATATGAAACGACCCTTAGGAGTCACAGAACTCCCGGACCCTTCGAGGATAGGTTCATCAGGAAACTAAAACTTGACCACATAGGCACGACAATCAATAGATGCATAGCATGAGTAAAGCCAATCCATACCAAGAATGATATCAAAGTCAACCATATCTAGCTCAATCAAATCAGCATACATAACCCAATGAAAAATAGTATTGGGACATTTCTTACACACCCGCTTAGCAATGACAGACTCTGCTACCGGAGTAGAAAACAAAATAGGCTCAGAAATTAGTTCAGGATCCATTTTAAAATTTATAGCAACCAGAGGTGTCACATAAGAAAAACTCGAACCGAGGTCCATCAACACATAGACATCAAAATAGAAAACACGAAGCATACCAGTGACAACATCGCGAGAGTCCTCCTACTCCTGAAGAGGTGGTATAGCATAAAAAGAATTCTGGCGTTGACCGCCAACAGTACTAGATGAATCACCTTGAGGAGGAACTGAATGGGCTGTGGGAGGTGGGGCACTGGTAGCCTGACTCTAGGAACGGGCATCACGACTCCGTTGTCTGGCATACGGGCAGTCTCTAAGTATGTGGCCCAACTTGCCACAACCAAAACAGCCCCGCTGCCCCATATAACACTCCCTAAAATGGTCTTTACCATACTTAGCACAAGAAGGAGGATGAGGCCGGTTGCTTACACTATACTGAGACTTGGAAGGTACCGACCTATTCCCGAGCTCTTGCCTGCCCCGATATACGGGAGCACTAGCTGAGGAAGGCACTGGTATAAATGGACGTCTCTGAAACTGAGGGCGACTCCCTCCTGGAGAATCTAGTCTGACTAGACCCCTATTGCTCCGATCTGACTCTCTTAATCTCTCTTACTCTTTCTCTTTCTTTTATCTTGTCTGAATCAATCTATTGGGCATGAATCATTAACCTAGGAAGATCAATCTCCCTGTTGATCATAGCATATCTATATTCTTTCACTACATAACTCGACACCCCAGTTAGAAACTTGCTCATACTAGTCCTCAAGTCAACCATCATATTGGGAGCGTACTTCGATAGCTGATTAAACTTAAGACAATTCTCCTTAACCGACATGGAGACTTGTCTCAAATTCATAAACTCCTCTATCTTAGCTTCCCATAACTCAAGAGGAAAGAATCTATCCAAGAAAGCATCTTGCAATAATTACTAAGTCACCGGAGTGGTATCTTTCTCTCTACCCTTATTCCACATCTGCACCCAGTCATAGGAAAAATCCTTCAACCGATAAGAAGCCATATCCACACTTTATTCCTTGGTCACGTGCATAATCTGTATAATATTCTTCATTTCATTAACAAACATCTGCGGGTCCTCACCTGCTCTCGACCCAGGAAACTCTGGCGGATTCATCCGCATAAAGTCATGAATTTGTGCTGCTGCCGAATTATTTTCCTGTGTAGGTGGAGCGTTGGCCTGAGTATTGGCGGTAACTGCCTAGGCTAGCATATGAAAAGCTTCCCGAAATTTGGCATGAGATACCATCTCATGTAACGGATCAACGGGTTGAGGATGGTTGTTGTTTCCGCGAGCTCGAAGTGGAGGTATTTTTTGTCATAAGAATGCACGAATTAACAGCAGAAGGAAATACATGTAAGCATGATAGACTCTTGTAGAAAGAAAGAAATGACTTTTCCTAGAACGCCCCAAAACCTCTTGATCATAGGTGTGGCGAGCTACACACCGATGCTCAAGACTCTACGTAACGCCGCTTGTCAGACTCCCTATGAATCTTCACAACCTTAGGCTCTGATACCAAGTTTGTAACACCCTGAAATATCATCTCGAGATGCCACACGGTTCCCAAGGCTACATGTAACCTCAAGCTAACCCTTTAATCCAAAACTCTACCATTGGGTTCCAACACAATAACATACACGCTATGATAAGGATATATATATAAGTACATATCATATCACCTCATACATGGCATGTAATATCATTAGACTATACATATATGGAATGTCTATACACAAACCAACCCAATAATACACTAGTCTGACGTAGCCTCTATACAGTAAAATAAACGAGCCATTAGGACAAACCCCCAACTGACTCAACAGACCAAAGGGATCACAAAACAACAACACCAAAACTAGCAACTTGGTCCTTGAACTATGAGGACTCACCACTGAAGAAACGTAGATGCGACACTCGGATATCACTATCGCAGCTGCGGCTGAGTACCTGAACCTACATCATGGTAAGAATGTAGCCTATAGAGAAATATGTGGGTCAGCACAAGATACATGCTGAGTATGTGGGGGCGCATGCAAAATATAAATAATATCATAAATTTCATAAAAACGTACATACGGACCATAATGACACACCTGGCTTGAGTGAAATTGAATCATGCAACTCATAACATCTTAGATAGGAAATGTAGGAGAAAAACCTCATAAATCATTATAGATCATCATAGCTAACTTGACTTACCATATTAAAACTCGGAGTGACTCGGTGTTTCAATAAACATGACTCTTATGGACAGGGGATTTTCCTATAACCGACAACCCCACGTGAGCTACGTGGAATACCAACGTTTGAAACCCCCATTAGAGGGAGCGTCATACTCTTTGCCAGGGAGTACGACCTTAAAACTGCAATAATCACAATCGAGCTCTCTGGCCAATAATATCATCATCAAACAACCCTACGGTGGCACATAGGTTTGGGGAAATACCAAATTTCCCTCTCGGTGCTAAGTACTACTCCCCGACAAGCTCAGAATGCATTAGGAAATCCACCACAACATCACAAGGGTCTATCATAAAGACCAAATCAAATCTCTTTCTCATTTAGCAAATCATATCAATTTGTGGATTCCTAACTCAACACATTTTAGCTCAAAACATTTTAATCTTCCTCAACATCAACAAGGTATCAATGCATTGAACCATAACCGACTCAACATTTGGACAAGGATATGAAGAATCAATACATAATATTTTCAACAATTTAACTCATCAAAACCATCCAAAAGATACCAAGACTCATTGCAACTTAAATATTAACATTTCTGAATTTGCCATCCAACTCTCATTTAAAGGTACTTGAGACATCAACCCATAGTAGGAATATAAAATTTCCAATATCAATTATAAATTCATAATAAGGAAATAGTGGAATGATAGTATAAATCAAGGCTTAACAAATTAAATCATCATACTCTCATAATCAAATACTTTTTGGACATAATTCTATCTCAACATCATACACATATCGGATGACATAATCTCATAGATCATGGACAATAATATAAGATATAAAACCATATTTCCAATTCATGGTAAAACATGTAAAAACTCATGTCAATGTAATTCAACAAAAATATCGGGCACAAGATCGAAAGGATAATCTTGTTCAAAGCCCCACATACCTAAAAATGGAAGATGAATATGAAATTCTGACTCTAGAACTTTATTCACAAAAATAATGGGTGCTTCTCGAAGCCCTTAACATGATCAACTCGAATCCCAAATTAATTTGAAATTTTTGCAGTTCAATTAAGAGACATAGAAGGATTAAATTTGGAGTAGTAGGGTTGGGGTTTGAGCCTTAAAAAATTTTGGAGAAAAATGAGCTATTGAATGCTCTTAATGGACTTAAATCCATGGTTTATCCAGATGGATTAGAGTGGGAATGACAAAAATACCCTTAAAAATCAAATAATGTCAAATCTGTCCTTTGGTGGACTGTTTTGATAGGCTGAAGAAGATTGACCATAACTTTTTGTTCCGATGGCCAAATTGGATGAAACCAATTTCATTGGAAATATGACTTTCAGAGATTTCTATTGATATATAGTATCTCACCCAGATCATTATGTATAAGGAGTTATGATCATTTGAAGTTGACCCTAAAATTCGTCTGGCCTCAGTATTTTTTTCCTGCACATTTTTTGTTCACCACTATTCACGGTTAGATCGGAATGATCATAACTCCTTGCTCGAGTGTCCATTTTGGATGATCCACATATTGTTGGAAATATTATTCGACGATCTATGCGATGACGGGTCGTATATCCAGAAATTCCACACAGAAAAATTATTAATTATGATAAAAAATAGAATTCAACACATTTTCGTCCGAGATCTTAATGAAATTTTTTTCCGGGGCATCACAAATTGACACCCTAATTATACCTAACTCAAAAATGGATAATGATAAGTTATGTCCTTCAACGAATGAAACAATGTATAGAGGGAATATTGGATCCTTTCTTTATCTCACCGCTAGTAGGCCTAACACTGTTTTTAGTGTAAGAATGTGTGCTGGATTTCAAACATGCCCAAAAGAGTCTTATCTGAAAGTTGTAAAAAGAATTCTTAGGTATTTGAATGGGATAGAGGACCTGGTCATATACTATCCATCAGGAGAAAGGTTTTACATAGTGGGCTATGCTGATGCTTACTATGCTGGATATATAGTAGAGAGAAAAAGCACTTAAGGAATGGAACATATTCTTGGCTCTTCCTTAATTTCTTGGGATTCAATGAAGCAAAATTTAGTTTCTCTATCTACTATTGAGGCTAAATATATTGTTGTAGCTTCTTGTTGTGCACAACTACTATGGATGAAGCAACAATTAAAAGACTTTGGTATTGTCTCTGATACCATCCCTCTAATGTGTGAGAATATAAGTTCTCTAAACATGACCAAGAATCTTGTGCAACATAAAATGACTAAGCATGTTGAAGTGAGGCATCACTTCTTAAGAGAAAATATTGAGAGAGGGGCCATCTGCATTAAGTTCTGCAAGACTAATGATTAGATAACAAATAGCTTTACTTAGGCACTTCAAAAGGAATAATTTGTGATGAACAATTTGAGGTGAGGCCTTATCAAAATGACCTAACCATCCATGTGAATCAGTAGTTCTCCATAAAATTGGCTATGTTTAGGAGATAAGTATCCTTGGTAATGCAGGTAACTATTAGTCTAACTCAGTATCATACCTTTAAAGGTATACACCATGGGAGTATACTTGGAAGAAAATAGATAAGGTATGCATAAATGTGATAAATTAATCAAAGAAAAAGAAGGACATGTTCCCATCTCTCATGTTAGTATCATGAATATGCATTATGTGTTTCTTGTTTTATTAGAAAAGGCCATATTCTCTCTCCCCATGTTTGAAAACTTGTTTGAGGCAAAACTAAAATCAATTTCATCTTTGCATTAACCCATGGACCCTGCTCAACTCAATAAACCAAATCATCCAAAGACAAACCATTTTCTTCACTTACTCCTCATTTGATAATAAAAAAGGAAGTTTGGATAGTCCAGGAAACAAAATAGCAACCTGAAATCAAAGAACTTCTATTAAAAGACACTAGGTTTCTGATGGACCTTCTTCGAAGAAGAATAAAATCATGATGATAAACCTAGCAGAGCTTGTAAAAGAAGAAAAACAAAAGACAACTGTTAGAAAAAGAAGAAATTGTTGAGTGTTGGTGCAAATTTTTTATGGAACTTGATATGCAATTCTTGCACTAAAATGATACATGAATGTGTTCTTTCTTTTGTTCTATTTATTTGGTTCTATCTTAAGGGTTTTCTTCATGTTAGTGTTAACCCAGTGGCCATGAGTTAACTAACTTGTGCTTATTGTTACTCTTGGTTTATAGTTAATCCATTTTAATGATACCAAAAGCGGGAATACATATTGAATTCATGTAGTAGGGACCATACAGGACAAGGAATTAAGCTGTAGACTTTAATGGCACGTTGACAGGGGGAAGTATTAGATATGCTAAATATATGAATAATGGGTACGCTAAATATATGAATAATGGGATGGAGTCATGTTGACGAGGGAAAGTGTGCAAATGTACTCAAAAGTGCTCAGAAATTTTTGTTGAAAAATAACAAGGAACCAGGTCCTTTTGTTTCATGGTGAAGGAGGAAGCATGATGATAATGGGAACATTCAACTTTCGGTGGTAATCATACTGATTAAATGTGATGAATACGCACCGATGCTCAAATTGTATGGTTTTGTTTGTCATCATAAAAAAGAGGTAAATTTTATATATGTAGTTTTGATGATGATCTACTAAACTACAAGGTTCCAAGTCCCTGAACATGTAAACTACAGTACAATTGGCATGCATCATCTTTATAGATTTTTTCTCTTGTGTTACAACTTGCAGGTGTTATTTTGTACTGACTTGGATAACTGGTCTAATGATATTTCAGCCCTAATCATCACTCAGCTATAAAAGAAAAGAGACAACTCTTCATTCAATTATTGTTTGCAATTCTAAAGAGTGAAGTGATGCAACAAAATCAATTTCCAAAAATTATTTAAGTTATTAGCTCTTTGTGTGAGCTTAAATTGAAATTTTTCTTGAGTGTTGATTTGTAAAAAACTACTCAAGTTATAAGAGTAGCATTTTCTTATTGATAGGGTTACTTAGGTAGTTTTACCTAAGATTATTTGCAATTACAATTAATCTATAGATAGAGTCCATGGTAGAGCTACTAAGATTATCTTATATTAGATTTACTACTAGAAAAAGGATCCTAGAGGTAGGCTAAAATCTAGACTGTAATCAAGAGGTTAATTATAGTAGATTTCCTTTGTGCTTGTAAGGGAAAGGTTTTGTTTTTCCCTTCCTGGGTTTCTACGTAAAAATCTTATGTCATTACTTTCCGACACTACCTTTTTTTCCAGCTCCTCATAGTTACTTAACTGTTCTATCACTTATGATTGACTCTAAGGGACCTGGTCCATTAATTTGTGGTGCAACCCCCAAGGGTTCCAACACCATGACTACGGGAAGGATGATCATTATAGTAGAGAGTGATCTCAACATTTGTTGGCCAGGCATCTGGGTGCAGTTTGTGTTTCTTATTAAGTTAGGGCTTCAGGTATTTGTTATGACTATAGAGAGATAGGTCACTAGTCTAGAGAATGTCCCCTATATGAGATTGCTAGTCATTCATCTCCTTTAGATTAACCTCATTATGTTGTGGCATTGTGAAATAGAGATAATATGCTTGGCGCTTGATTTGATGATTTTTTTGGTCAATCTAATTAGACCCATTCAGTTTTGTTCTTCCTCAGATCCTCTAGCCATGTGGTTGCAGATTTTACCATTATTGGTGTGCTTTTATTTCTCCACCTTTACTTTTTCCATTGAGTGTATTAAGGTCTTCGTACCCATTGATGATTATATGCGTTGATGATTTCTAATTAGTTGGTGTGTGACTTGTTATTGAATTCATATATTATATGACTAACCCCTTAGTTTATTTCTCTTAGTAGTGGATGAAGCAAATTTATAGTAATATTTTCTTCCTATGGGTTTAGCATTTGTGTTCAAGTCCCATTTACCTTGGCATATTGTCTTTATTGTTGACCTTGAGTGGTACTTGCTATTGATATTTATTTCGGTACTGCATATTCATTATATTGATGTGTATATTGCTATTGTTATTGCTGTCATTGCTTGTTGTTATTATCCTCATGGGGAAGCTGTTTAGACTAGTATTATCTAGTTAGAATCCTATTTTTTGTGGTTCTTATGCATTGGCTTGAGTAGGTATGACCCGATTTAATGATTTTTTTTGTATAACGAGGTGAGGTTGGTTATTTTCCTCTTTTATTTGCTATGCTAGATTGATTATTGAACAGACTATGGTATTGAAAGAAAGTTGACCTTTTGTGGTTCTATTAAGATTCTAGAGTTTGCTATAGAGTTTTATCACCCATTCACGAGTTTGGGATTCTTGGACTTGCCTCCTGACTTGTGAAGGTTTTTGCAATAGATATCCTTCTCTAGGTAGCCCAATTCTAAGATTGACCAATTTAGGGTCCATTCTTTGCTTGTGATTATTTCATCACCCGATTGTGGTTTTGATATTGATATCGACGTATCCTGGATTCATCATTTTGATTTGTTGGGTTCGTCTCCTTGTAATCATTTTCTCCTTGTACGAGTGTGGAGCTTGGATTCTCCTTTGTTGTTGTAATATGGTATTTCTCTAAGTGGAGTTAGAGAGTTAGAGGCTTGTGGTCTTTTCTTTGATCTCTTCTTGAGTTGGCAAATCAAAAATTCTCTATCTTGAGTTGCTCGGTTCATTTTCCAGTAGTGTTCTTGATCTTGACAATGGGGTCTAGATTATTATTTTTTCCTTCCTGACGAGGTGATTCAGAATTTGTTTTAATTATTATTATCCTACTTAGGCAGATTTAGGAAATCCCGATTTCAGAGTTTTTAGGCTTAAAGAGATTTGGTGGAGTGCTTCTCCTTAATTAAATTTCCCTATAAGTACTTTGCCAAGATGGAGTATTGAATAGGTTAGTTTCTAACTAAAGTTACATTTCTACGAGTTGCTTAAGTTTTTGCTATTACTAGCATGAGTTGCAACCTAGGGGAGTTCTTAAGTATGTGTTGATAGTTCATTCCTCCAGTAGATATAGAGTTGGTTTCTTGTGATTTTACATAGTGATTCATCTTGTTCTTTTATTCTCTAGTTACATTTTAATTCTGGCTCGGCATGATTTAATACATATATGTTTGATTCGAATAGTTCCGTCAATATGAGTATTCAACTTTAGGTTGGATATGTTGGCTTAATTTTGGATTTGACGCTTTGGAATGGTGATTTGGAATTTATGATAGATTTAGAGTATGAATGCCTACCCAACTCCAGGTTTTGTTTGGGTAGTTCAGATCGAGCGACTCAACCTTGGTGTTGAGATTTCAACTTGGAGTTGTAGAGATTGAGTGCAACCTTTGTTTTAGATTTATCTCAGTTCCGATTTCATTTAAAGGTTGGTTGAACCTACTCTACGGTAACTTATTCAGTCTTCTTGAGTTCAGATGGATTATAGTTAACAAGTGTTTATATGATAGCCCATGGACCCGATATTCGATCCTTCAGCTTTGACCTTAGGTCTTTAATTTTCTTTGAGATTCACAGATGATATACACAATAAGAGTAGTAAGCTTTAATTAGATTTGGCTTGGTTTTATTCATTGTTGATGGGACATCCTGGAGAAGATTATTTAGTGATGAGTAGTTATTCCTTAAACTTTTGGATTTCAGTTTAGATTACCATCCAGAGTAGCTGTAGCATTGACATAGATTGGATTTCTTTATTATTTCTATTTGTGCTCCCAGAATCCTCTTATGGGCTTATTCTTATGTTTTTCGTATGAACTTCCAGTAGATAATCTTTAGTTCCTGGAGTTCTCTTTGATGAGATTGCATAGACTGGACTAAGATAATATTTCTCTTGGTTTACAGTAGATAGTAGGTACAAAATGGGAAAGAATGGTTATATTATGATTTGGAGTCGGTGGTATGAATCATGTCTTGGTTTTCTTTTGTCTTGGAAGAGCCTTTGTTGAATTGTGCAGGTATCGAGATAGTATCAGTGTGTTGTGGTTTAGTTTGCACGCATCAACCTTCCTTGGTTCGGTTGGAGGACAGTTGGTAGTTGAGTTTGAGTTTTGGTTGTTGAAGTGAGAGAGCTAGTTTAAAAAGGATACCTGTGGAAAAATCCCTTGGAATAGGTTGTCTAGGAAGTCATGCTTAGGGCATACGGGCCCAGTACATTATCCTTTTGAGATTTTGAGATCTTTTTATCCATAAAATTTTGCAGACAAAAGTCTTTTTAGTAGTGGATATTGTAATGATTCTCTAGGTCATTTATTTAATTTGCATGCATTTTTTGCATTTCAAGCCTTCCCAACGGCTATAAGTTATTTGTGACTTTCTAGAACTATCATTTCAGTGATTGGGCATTTCATTTGGATTTTAGGATCATTTCTTTATTTTGAAGCTTTCACTATTTAGGATTTGGTCTCGGAGAAAAACTACTAGTAGATGACCTCGGATGAGAATTCCAACAGCGCTATCAACTCTGGAACGTTGATTTTAAGCTAGGTAATCTCTTAGTTTGTGTCTTGAGGCACCTGAGATTATTTCAAGCTATTTCTCAAAAAGTTAAGCAAATGAAATATGGGTGTGGGACCCACATTTGATCGAAATGATGTTGGATGGAAAATCCAATGGCGCCATTGAGTTGGAAATGTCGAATTTGGTATGGCTACATAGTTTGTTTGTGTATATAAGATTTTAGATGAATCCCGAAGGCTTGGCAAAGACTTGGAAGATTTTCCAAGTCCCAGTTGTCAACTAGTGTAAGCTGTTAACGCAAACCAAGGGTCGTGAATATGTTAACCATGGTAGGAAGATAGTGCGACCGCGGGTAGAGGTGTTGAGATCATAACATCTTCTGCAATCATCAATTGATGCAATCGGGAGTCATAGGGGTGATCATGACTCGCATGTTCAGCCTCAAGAAGCTGTAACCGCATGTCTTGGGCCGCAATAGCGGGACCCAATAACTTGCAATGGGTATATATAGACCCCTAAGTCATAAAATTGGCAATTATCCACCTATTTCTTAAGAGCTTAAACCCTAAAGAGAGAGATATTAAGTGGGATTGAATCTTATAGATGACTTAGGGAGCTTGGTTATTGATTATTCCATGATTTCCTTTCAAATTCATGGTAATTTTCCTTCGATTTATCGTTAAATTCATAGAAATTAGTTATTTGAATACCTAAACTTTAAGGGTAGATTTGATACTCAATCTGTGTTCCATTTGTGGTCAACTTTTTAACACAACTTATTTATCCTTCAAGGGACCTCGTGATGGGTTCAAATTTTAGATTCTGTTAGCGAGCTCGTTCTTGACCCAAAATTTGACCCGACTCGTTATATGGCATTAAAAGTCTTTTTTTACTCCTAATGTCACGTTAATTATGATTTTGATAGTGTGGAAGCATTTCTGGATCGTGGACTAAAGACAGATGTTTTATGGATGATTCAAGGATTTATGATTCGACTTTGGGGTAGGCTTCTTTCCACTCTTCTTCGTATGATCATATGTGTTATATATATTGCATGAGAATGTGAATGCTAAGAATGATTATGGGTAGAACACTATGACTTAGTCTTTGGGATTAGATGAGGGCTTTGACTCATAAGGTGAAATACTTGTTATATTTCAAGGATCCTATTATCTTCTTCATAGATTGAGCAAATTCATAGAATGGATATGATATGATGCTAGGTTTGGGATGTGGTTTAAGTATTGGAAGTGTGGTTAGTATGATTAACCTTATTAGGGCTATTTTAGTGATCTTGAAATTATAATTTAGGTGAAGTTGACCATATTGCTCTTGTTCTAGGTGGAACTCCTATCTTAGGTCTAATTATGGCCTATGTACCATATAGAAATCAATTTAGATATGTTACCCTAGTTTGGGGTAGAAATTGACCAAATATTGAATTCAAGGATTAGAAGTGGGTCTTTCCACCCATCTTAGGCCAAGACTTGTGTTAGCCCTTGTGAAATTATTTACGCATGATAGACATAGTGGAGACTATTGAGCTTTTAGTATAACGTTAATTTGTGACTTGCTGAATGATGATGGTTTTCCCAAATTATGGTTAGTGGATTGTAGCTATGATATGTCTTTCGAACTTAATTTATGATATGGTTAATCAACATGCTTAATAATATAGGCATAGACATAGTTATGATATAAGGCCTATAGATATAAGATTCCCTATAGATATGATATGCCTCATATTTATGATATATGGCCTATAGATATGAGATGCCTTATATTTGTGATATGCCTCTTTGTAATGATTTATAGCTTATAGATATGCTATGACATATCTTATGTATACGATTATCAACATGGGTTTCAGATATTTATGTTGGACTAAGGCCGTGATTATGATATTATGATTATTCCGGATACATTATTGGGCCCAAGGCTGTGTTAGGATATCGATTGGACATCTTGTAAGTGTTTATCCTTGCAATAGATATGGTTGTAGTTCATAGATATATTGATGCTTATGGTTCAATTTTTTGAGTACAGGTGATGGCATGCACAGATATGATACATTCATGATCATTAAATCGATAAATGATATAATTCTAACTAAAATATGATTATTACTGTCTTTCCTAAATGGGGGTTAAAGTCCACTCTTCACCTTAAAAAATAGATTTCTTCATAAAATAATTGTATATCTTAACGAATAACCTATGTGTAATAAGATCGAAAATTATATTTTAAAGATTTCATTGAGATGGATTCCAGTCTATGATTTGATACTACTAATTACTCCGGTCATGAGGGACTATGACCCTTTCAACACTTTTATAATGATTTAGTCCCAAAGCTTATGTTGATCAATGGATGTACAAATTTACACTCTTTTTATCCATGACTTAAGTCCGTGCACCTATTATATCTACATACCCATCTCTCCGGTATGTGATGGAGGATGATGATGGCATTGATGATATGAATTCTGGTTAAAACTTGAATGCGGATTTTAGTATTGATGTTATATATATGTGTAGATGATTATAATGTCACACTTATATTCCCGGTAAGGACAGAGCATGATTATGATGATATTCTCATATACCTCGCAAGGGTGGAGGATGATTATGATGATATTCTTATGTACCCATCAAAGTTTGAGGATTATTATGATCATAACCTTATATACTAGTTTTGATTCCAGAGAATGACTATGATTTTTAAAATATATAGCTGGTTCAATTTTTTAGGATGATTATGATGATGATGATTTTTTATGACGATGATTATTATATTGGTTGTAATTACCGGTTCGAGTCCAGGTACACACTATGATACTTGGATCAGTTGTGGTCGTGTGGATTCTATTGCATTAATCCTTGCATGTGCATTTAATATCACTAGTATGCACCTATATCTATTAGCCTTATGGGGGATTGCATGGGTATGGTTGATAAGTATGGCTTGTGGTGTGTTGCATCTTGATTGGTCCATCTGAACCTGGGGTTGTGGGGGTTCGTGAAAGGCTCGGTTAGGTATTGTTAGTCAGGACTAGCCGGTTACTTTCTATAGCACCCAACATTTTTGGGTTAGCATTCTAACATGACCCAACCTAGGGCCTTATCGTAATGGGCGTCCCAAGTCCGACCGAGACTCGAGACCACCCCCGTAATCCAATCCAATTTCCAGTCGCCTTCCCTGAGTTGTCTGAATTTCGAACATATAACAAGATAGTGTAACTAGACAAGGATAACTTGGGATAGGTATATTCCAAAACCAACCCTAAAAAGTCATCCCATCCACTAAACTGTACCAACCAAACCACCAAGCAAAACAAATACCAAACCAAGGGCCATAAACCAGGCCATAACCAAATATGATCCAAGACATAATATGATTAATACCAAAATGAAATACAATGAAATAGTGAGAAGTTATGTCCAATGATGTCAACCCCAATACCTATTCCAATATTAAGGACGACACCAATACCAATTCCACCCATACTAACCCATAGTAGTACCATAAAGCCTCTAAGAAAAAGAGTAAGAATATCTAGTTGAAACATTCGAACAACCATAGCCAAAACCTATATTAAGAAATAAATGAAAAATGTTTAAAAATAGCCATAACATGAAATGGAGACTCCAAAAAGATGGAAGCTCAGCACTTCAAGCCAATAACTGTCCCGAATCAATCACTATGTAGGAGGAGTAGAATGGTTGATTCCTGTATAGCGTGGGTATACGGTATCCCGAGATGGGTTAGTGGGTGAATGATAGCATGAAATTAGGATAAAGATAAATAATGCCATTTATAAATCCAATTAAAAACCATCCATATGCACACAACCATACGCATATATAACCATGCCGAGAAAGGGAACCAAGTTTAGCATGCCATAAAAACCATTACCTGGGCTGTGTAGCTTTGCCTTCCTAAACTACCGATCATCTGTATGGGTTCATCTCCCCCTGCTAAAAAGGACCTAGTGCGTGAAGCCGAATGACCAGGGAAGAAAACTTGGGATGAGTAGCACATCCGCCAAATATAAAGTGTAACATAATGCACACGGTTACTTGGACCAAACCTCACATTGGCAACTATGATTTTCCAGTTTTGGTCCCCCAGGACACCTACCTTCTATGGCTTTGCTACATACTCCACCATTATAGCCCAATTAAAAACCATTACCAAGGAACAACCCAATCCATTAACCATTTATTAACCAAGGCCATTAGTAGTGGTATTGTAATACCGACTATACTTACAAGTTTTGTCAATAGGGAAACATGTATAGGTTCAAGGAATTCCATGTACCCTTTCATTAACTATATTAAACCACTTGGGGGATTCAATATACCCTACAAGCATAATCATTTAACATTTATAACTTTCCAATCCTTCTAAACCATGCATAATTCCTTTACCAAGTTTAAAACAAGAAAAAGTTCCATTAAAAATAGTAAATGCAATGAAAACATCCTTCTAGTCTTTTTTTCAAATGCATTGGGGCCATAATATAACCAAAACATATTCCAATTACTATTTAACAATTCCCATGTGATCCAATTATCCAAAACCACCAATTAAGCATGAAAATACATAATTAAAACCATGTGAAACCATAATCAACCATTTAAAATCAAAAACCCCAAATCATAGTTGTAAACCCAAAATCATACAACAATGAAATCATGAAAACCCATTCATAAAAAACATACCTTTAGTTGAAACTAATTGAAGAAAGATAACATTCCTTAATTGTCAAAGTAGATGGAGAGATGCCACCGATAAAATCCCCAAATTAGTAGAATAATAGGTTAAATAACCTCCCACACGAGTTAGACATTGTGGAACCTTATTAGGGTAAGTGGGAGAAATGTCCACATGACCCCTACATAAGTTGTACATAAATCCTATCACAGTGGTATGACTGACCCTCACAAGTCATACCCTTTGATACCAGTGGTACTGTAACGCCCCGAATCTGGTACCTGAAATGCTACACGGTGCACATGACCCCGAAGGATCACAAGCTAACCCATGACTGATATTTGTACCTGTATACTACATAATATACTGAATAATGTGGAAACATGAATTGAAAGGCCATAATATTCATAAAACTAAAGTAAAACATAACATCTAAATAGAGTATTAAATACCCAAAACAACTGAAATAATTGTCTGAACATAATAGTATGGAAAGCCTCTAACTGACTGAACTGTCTGAGTAAGGAGTTGATGGGACATGTCCGCAACTCTAACTAATTAACTACTTAATGAGATAATAGAGAAATAATAATGTCCTCGAAGGATGAGGACTCACAGCTAACTATGACTACTAATACTAGAATCTACTGATACTCTGGAGCTCGTGTCTCTGCACCTATGGTATAAGACACCATAGCACAAATTCGTCGGTACTTTGAATATACTGGTATGCATATGAGGTAGGATGAATGCATGGGGTTCATATGCATGAACAATACTGGCTAACTGACTAATATGAACGTGAGAATACATGCATGCATACGTTTTACCTATATCGGAAATTGTGATAACATGAGTTTACTGATAGCTAACATGACTAATGAATGAATTCTAATAATTGATAACATGAGTGACTATATCTGACAGTCTTGAATCTGATGGAACTAGATGAGATCCGTACTATATATGGGTTGACTGTATTTGATAGTCCTGAATTCTTAAGAACTATTTGAGTTCTTTTACTACGACTGATACTAAGAATGTGGGAGTTAGTCATCTAACCGACATGCCCTAAATGATGCATAATAGCTGAATTAGGGTCAAATCTGGGCCCTGATTGGAAGGGTGTCAATATCGCTCCACTGGTAAGGACAACATGTGAGTGACCCTAATATAATAGGTAACTCTAGAGAGAATGGTGGGAACCCTCATATAGCATGTTAAGCCACCTTATCTACCCTTATATAGTAGGCTATGATGTCTCAACCTATGTTGGCTACATAGTTCTGGAATGCAAGGATTGCTTCTAAGAATCACACCCTCATATAACAGGTGAGTTCCCATCTTTGTGTTTGCTCGGTGATAATTTCTAATCCAATCTGAATAGACTCTAAACATGATTTTCTGAAACTGTACATGGATTGAGTAACTGACTTTTGATGACTGATGGAATACTACTAATATCTGACAACTGACCGAATTCATAAAATCATGGAGATTTCCTAAGTCATAGGAATGTTTGAAGTCTAAGGATCATAGATTGACTGAGAGTATAGTGATAACATGACATGGCTCTAGGCAGACATCTAATATTTTGGGTATAAGTACCCCCAGGACACGATAAAAGAAAACTGATAAAGCATGACCTACTTGAACACATCACTAACATCATAATCCATAATATATTTATTGAAGAATTTCATCCAACATGTGATCTTGATAAACTTGTACATACATGGGGGTTTCATGATATCATGCTAGTTGGGCATTTTCCTTCATCTAGGCATTTACTCAAACACATGGTAGGCATAGTATGTGTAAACAACATTATACAACAATTAAACATCATGATTCAATTCCAGTTTCATCATTCAAGGGTTTAATTATAGGTTTACATGAATGTACATCTATACTAATCAATTCCACTTAAAATTAATCACCCAACATGGATTAGAATTTAATTAGTCATTATCAACATGAACAAAAGCAACCCCAACATGAAATTCTTAAAGAAATCTATATACTTGAACTTTGAAAGAGATTCTTGGACTTCATGGACTAAAGGAGTCCATGAATAAACACTATGCATACCTGGGTTGAGTTTCTTGAAGTTCTTGAAGTTGAATAACTTGAATATCTTAGTTCTTAAAGAAGATTTGGAGTTTATTCTTAGAGAATAACGTTACAGAGAAAATCCTAATTTTGTTGTTGTAGAATAATAATGAATTTCTGAGCTTTGGTCAGATATAATTGGGTTTATAAACGGGTGGTAAAAGACCAAAAACCACTAAAAATTGGCTTCAAAATCACTTAACAAAACCTGTGATGGCTCGTACGATGGTCCGTCACTGGCTCGACGGTCCGTCGTTCCGACCATCGCTCGTGGGCTAGAATAGGGTCTCACTGCCTAGGCAGCAATGACTTGGCGACGGTCCATCACAAGTTCGATGGTTCATCAACCTGTCCATCACACAATATATAGAAGGTTTCCTGACTACCTTAGCTGGGATGGTCAAGGTAACGGTCCGTCAACCTGGTCGTCGCACATGGGCGATTTTGATAGCTCTGAGTAAAACGTCAATAACTTTTTACTCTGATACTGGCTATGGACATAATTGGTATCATTGGAAAGCTAATTCAATTTTCCATATGAATATAGTGGATTTATGTTTCAAATAAAGATTCTAATATTCTTGGGACAAATTTTAAGCTAGAAAAAAGTACAGGGTATTACAATATCTCCCCCTTGAGAACATTTATTCTCGAATGAGACTGAGAGTGAGGGGAAGAAAATAAACTGACATACATATTGAACATGAATAACTGAAACATGATCTTATGACTGACATGACTGATAACTGAACATATCATACTTAACATGATTATATGATGCATGTGTAACTGATTCATGAATGCATGATTGGGTGGTCTGATGATCTAAGTTTCTCACAATGAGAATGCATGTCTGATGCATAATTATATAACTGAGATGATACATGAATGCATGACTAAATATGCAATGGTATTTATACCAAGTTTTTGACGAACACTGAACATGAAACTGAGTAAGCTTAAGGAAAACTATTACCTTGAGCTTGATCTGAGTTGGCGGAGAAGAGTTGAGGAATCTTGGTACGCATGTCTGCTTCTACATCCCAAGTATCTCCCTTGATGAACTGGTTTTTCCAAAGATCCTTAACTAGAGGGACTTCTTTGTTCCTCAGTCTATGAGTCTGATAGTCCATGATTTCAGCTGGAATCTCTTCATAAGAGAGGTTGTTCTGAACATCGATGCTCTGAATAGGGACTACAATTTCTGGGTCACCTATACATTTCTTGAGCAAAGAGACATGGAAGACTGGATGAACTGAGGCTAGATCTGAAGGCAAATCGAGCTCGTAAGCTACCTTGCCAAAGCGACTGAGAATCTTGAAGGGACCGACATATCGGGGACTGAGCTTTCCCTTCTTGCCGAACCTCTTCACTTCCTTCATGGGAGAGATCTATAGATAGACATGATCACAATATCAAACTTGAGGTATTTTCTACGAACATCTATATAAGACTTATTCCAGCTTTGAGCAGCCCAGAGTCTTTCTCTGATCAACTGGACTTTCTCTAAGGCGTCGAATACTAAGTCATGCCCTATAAATGAGGCCTCACTAACTTCAAACCAACCAATTAGAGATCTACATATCCTACCATATAGAGCTTTAAATAGAGCCATCTTAATACTGTAATGAAGCTATTATTGTATGCAAACTCAATCAAAAGCAAGTGGTCATCCTAACTACCCTTGAAATCAATTGCACACGCACTTAGGATATCTTCTAAAGTATGAATGGTCCTTTTTTCTTGACCATCTATCTAAGGATGAAAGATTGTACTAAGATGAACTTGGGTACCAAGACCCTTTTTGGAACGCTTTCCAGAAATAAGAGGTGAACTAGGTACCTCTGTCTGAGATAATAGATAGCGGAACACCGTGCAATCTTACCAACTCCTTGATGTAGAGTTTTGCATAATCCTCGACTGAATAAGGGGTATGGACTGGAAAGAAATAGGCTAATTTGGTCATTCTATCTACAATGACCCAGATTGAATCATGATGATGACGAGTTTGAGGCAAACCCATCACGAAGTTCATGTTCACTTACTCCCACTTCCAAGTAGGAATACTGAACTCCTACATGGACCCACTAGACTTCTGATGCTCTATCTTAACCTTTTGACATATAGAGAACTTAGTCACAAACTCTGTAATGTCTCTCTTCATACCAATCCACCAATAGATTTCCCGTAAATCATGGTACATATTTGTGGCCCCTGGATGAATGGAGTAGCGTTCACCATGCGCTTCTGGAAGAATTCACTGCCTTAAGTCATCTAGAGCTGGAACGCATAGATAACCCTGACAATGCAGAACACTATCTCCCTGTTTGGAGAAAATCTCTACTTTCTGATCCTTGACTGACTCTTTTAACTTGACAAGGCTAGGATCCCTATCTTGGTTTTCTTTTAACTTAGAAACTAGATATGATTCTGAACTACTCTGAATCCATATATCACCCTCCTCTATATCGACTAAGTGAACGCCTAGTATTTCAAGATAATGAACTTCTTGGGCTAACTCCTTCTTACTATCTTCGACATGAGAAACACTAGACATAGACAGTTTACTGAGAGCGTCGGCCACTACGTTGGCCTTTCTCAGATGATAAAGGACACTCATGTCATAATCTTTCAAGATCTCTAACCACCTCCTCTGATTAAGATTGAGATATTTTTGAGAAAATACATACTAAAGGCTCTTATGATCCTTGAACACATCTACATAAACACCATATATATAATGCCTTTAAATCTTCAAGTAAAATACTACGGCGGCTAACTCAAGATCATGAGTAGGAGAATTTTTCTCATGGGGTCTAAGCTGTCTAGAGGCATAGGCTATGACCTTACCATGCTATATGAGGACATAACCCAAACCTACTCTGGATGCATCACAATACACGACGAACACATCTGAACCATGTGGAAGAGCTAGAACTAGAGCTGAGGTGAGTTGAGTCTTCAACTCCTGAAAACTGTTCTCGCAAGGATCTGACCACTGAAACTTGACTTTCTTCTGAGTCAATCTGGACATAGGGGATGGAATAGAAGAAAATCCCTTAATAAACCATCTATAATATCCAACCAAACCCAGGAAACTCCTAATATCTGATAGAGAGATAGGGCAAGGCCAGTTTCTTACTACTTTGGTATTTTGAGGATCTACTCTAATGTCATCACCGTAAATGATATGACCAAGGAATGCTACTAACCTTAGCCAAAACTCGCACTTGCTGAATTTGGCGAACAACTGATGATCTCTGGGAGTCTGAAGTACAATTCTGAGATGGTCTGCATGATCACGCTCATTGTGGGAGTAGATCAGAATATCATCTATAAAGACTATGACGAAGATGTCCAGGTACTGCTTGAACACATGGTTCATCAAGTCCATGAAAGCTATTGGGGTATTGGTGAGACCAAAGGAGATGACTAGGAATTTGAAGTGACCATACTGAGTACGGAAAGCTATTTTTGGAATGTCACATTCTCTGACTCTGAGCTCATGATAGACGGATATGAGATCTATCTTGGAGAAATATCTAGCACCCTGAAGTGGTTCAAACAAGTTATCTATTCTGGGAAGAGGATACTTGTTCTTGACCGTGACCTTATTAAATTAATGGTAGTCTATACACATTCTAAGAGAACCGCTTTTCTTGACCACGAATACTATTGGAGCGCCCCACGGGGACACACTGGGTCTGATGAATCCATTATCTAAGAGATCCTTTAACTGCTC
This sequence comes from Capsicum pubescens, assembly GCA_030864215.1. Lineage (NCBI taxonomy): Eukaryota > Viridiplantae > Streptophyta > Magnoliopsida > Solanales > Solanaceae > Capsicum > Capsicum pubescens. The sequence continues at coordinate 188,831,871 of CM061538.1, read as the reverse complement.
TTTTAATTCTCTGAGTTCTACTGGTGTCATTCTGTATGGCGGAAAAGATATAGGCTGAGTATCTACAAAAAGATCAATGCCGAAGTCTATTTCTCTTTTGGGAGAAATTCCTGGAAAATCTTTGAGAAATATATCTGAATATTTGTTCACGACTGGGAATGATTCAATACTGGAAGTTTTGTAACAAGTGTCCTTAACATGAACAAGATGATAGACACATCCCCTAGATATCATTTTCTGTGCTCGAAGGTAAGAAGCAAGCTGACCTCTGAAAGTAGATATACTACCTTTCCACTCTAGGGCGGGTTCATTTGGAAATTGGAACTGGACTATTTTGTTTCTACAATCGATTGTGGAATATCATGAATGAAGCCAATCCATGCCGAGAATGACATCAAAATCAGTCATCTCTAATTTGACTAAGTCTACTGAAGTGACTTTCTGAGATATTATAATAGGGAAATTCCTGTATACCCGCTAGGCTATGATGGTTTTACCCACTGGGGTAGAGACTAAAAATATATCTACTAGAATTTGAGGACTTATTCCAAAATCGCCTGCTATATAGGGAGTAACAAAAAACAAAGAAGCACCTGGATCTAGCAAAGTGTTAACATGAACATAAAAGATCTGCAACTAACTAGTAACCACATCAGGAGAATTTTCCTGATACTTTTGGGACTGAAGAGCATAGAGACGATTTTTCCATTGCCTACTAGTAGTACTAGAGGTGGCACCCTACTGATTTGGGTGACCTGATTGAGCTGAGGAGTGATTCTGTTGACCCTGAGAACCTGGCTGAGAAAAGTGTCTGACTCAGTGGCCTGGGTTGCCATATCCAAAACAAATACCACTGTTATCTCTTCAAATACCCTAATGGTGCTTTCCATAAGTCTGGGAAAGAGGCTTGGTGTGGGCACTGCTAACACTGCCCTGGGACATAAAGCCTAGTGCTCTATCTTTGTTAACCTCTCTAAACTTAGGAACTGGAGCACTGGCTGAAGAAGGAGATGTAACTGATGACTTAGGATGAAACTGAGAACGGTTTCCTCCATCTGACTTAGGCTGAGTAAAGTTGAAACTACCTATCTTTTCTCTGTTATACTGCTCCACTCTCATAATAATCTTCTGCTCCTCTATCTGCTGAGCATGAGTCATGACCCTTGATAAAGTCATGTCACAATTTAGCATGGCGGATCAACACTCATTAACCATGCTATCACTCACCCCTGAAATGAACTTACTCATTCTTGCCCTACTATCTGCAACCATATAAGGCACATATCTAGATAATTGATTAAACTTAAGGGAATACTCTTTCACTATCATATTGCCTTGCCTGAGGTTGATGAATTCTATCACCTTAGCTTCTCTAAGATCTAGGGGAAAGAATCTATCAAGGAAAGCATAAGAAAACTCCTCCCACTCAATTGGCCCTGCATCATCTGCCATTTCTAACTTCCACTGCTTGAACCAAGTATAAAAAAATCCTGCAACTGATATGTATCTAGCTCAACACTCTCACTAGGATTTACCCCCATTATGTCAGTAACCTTCTGCATCTGATCTAGGAATTCCTAAGGGTCCTCTTCTATTTTAGACCCAACAAAGGATGGAGGATTCATTCAGGTGAAGTCTTGAATCCTGGCTGTAGCTGAATTGACAACTAGATTGGCCGGAATGACAATTGATCGCTCATTCTGAGTATCAACTGACGGAGCAAGAGTAGTAAATGCAGCCCTAAACTCCGCATGAGAAACATGTTCGTCCAAGGAATCTTCTTGGCCATGCTGGGTTCTTTTTTTGGGAGGCATATTCTGAAATAAAGAGAAGAAATGGATTAGACTGAGAGATTAGATTGAGATTATGCTCACTGGCACGACATGAATATTGAAAGAAGGAAAACTGTTCCAAAAACATCTTATAGCCTCCTTCACATAAATGTGGCGCGCAATATACCCATGTACAACACTCTACTAGATATGGATTTCAGACTTCCTATGACTCTATTGAACCTTAGGCTCTGATACAAAGTTTGTAATGCCCCAAATCTGGTACTCGGAATGCTATACGGTGCATATGTCCTCGAAGGACCACAAGCTAACCTATGACTGATATTTGTACCTGTATACTGCATAATACACTGAATAATATGGAAACATGAACTAAAAGGCTATAAGGTTCACATAACTGAAGTAAAACATAACATCTAAACGGGGTATAATATACCAAAAATAACTGAAATAACTGTATGAACATAATATTCTGGAAAGCCTCTAACTATTGAACTTTCTGAGTCAGGAGTTGATGGGACATGTCCCCAACTAACTCCAACTAATAAAATAATTAATGAGATAATAGAGAAATAATCATGACCTCGAAGTATGAGGACTCACTGCTAACTCTGACTGCTGATACTAGAATCTACTGATGCTCTGGAGCTTATGTCTTTGAACCTATGGTATAAGACACCACAGCACAAATGCGTTAGTACTTTGAATATACTGGTATGCATATGAGGTAGGATGAATGCATGGGGTTCTTATGCATGAACAATACTGGCTAACTGACTAATATGAATGTGAGAATACATGCATGCATATGCAGTAACTATATCTGAAATTATGATAAAATGAGTTTACTAATAGATAACATGACTAATGAATGAATTCTAATAACTGATAACATATGTGATTGTATCTGATAGTCCTGAATCTGATGGAACTAGCTAAGTTTCATACTGTATCTGAGTTAACTGTATCTGACAGTCCTGAATTTTGAAAAACTATCTGAATTCTTTTACTGAGACTGATACTGAGACTGTGGGAGGTAGTCATCTAACCGACATGCCCCAAATAATGTATCATACCTTAATTGGGATCCAATTTATGCCCTAATTTAAAGGGTGTCAATATCGCACCACTGGTATGAACAAAATGTTAGTGACCCTAATATAACAGGTTACTCTAGTGAGAACGGTGGGAACCCTCATATAGCAGGTTAAGCCACCTCATCTACCCTCATAGAGTAGTCTATGATGTGTCAACCTATGCTGGCTACATAGTTCTGGAACACAAGGATTGCTTCTAAGAATTACGCCCTCATATAACAAGTGAGTTCCCATCCTTGGGTTCGCTCGGTGCTAATTTCTACTCCCATCTGAATAGACTCTAAACATGATTTTATAAAACTAAACATGGATTGAGTAACTGATTTCTATTGACTGATGGAATACTACTAATATCTGACAACTGACCGAGTTCATGAGATCATGGAGATTTCTTGAGTCATAGGACTGTTTGAAGTCTAAGGATCATAGCTTGACTAAGAGTATCGTGAAAACATGACATGGCTCTAGGAACACAACTAATATTTCTAGTACAAGTACCCCCAGGACTCGATAGAAGGAAACTGACAAAGCATGACCTCTTTGAACACATCACTAACATCATAATCCATTATACATTTATTGAAGCATTTCATCAAACATGTGATCTGTATAAACTTGTACATACATGGGAATTTCATGATATCATGCTAGTTGGGAATTTTCCTTCATCTAGGCATTTAATCAAATACATGGTAGGCATAGTATGGGTAAACAACATTATACAACAATTAACTATCGTGATTTAATTCCAATTTCATCATTCAAGGGTTTAATCATAGATTTACATGAATCTACATCTGTACTAATCAATTCCACTTAAAATTAATCACCCAACATGGATTAGAATTTAATTAGTCATTATCAACATGAACAAAAGCAACCCCAACATGAAATTCATAAAGAAATCCATACACTTGAACTTTGCAAAGAGATTCTTGGACTTCATGGACAAAAGGAGTCCATGAATGAACACTATGCATACCTGGGTTGAGTTTGTTGAAGTTCTTGAAGTTGAATAATTCAAATCTCTTAGTTCTTGAAGAAGATTTGGATTTTTTTTCTTGGAGATTAACATTAGAGAGAAAACCCTATTTTTGTTGTTGTAGAAGAATAATGAATTTCTGAGCTTTTGTCAGATATAATTGGGTATATAAATAGGTGGTGAAGGACCAAAAACCCCTAAAACAATGTCTTTAAAATCACTGAACAGAACTTGTGATAGCTCGTGCGACGGTCAGTTGCTGGCTCGATGGTCCATCATTCCGATCGTCGCACGTGGACTAGAATAGGGTCTCAGTGCCTAGGTAGCAATAGCTTGGGCGATGGTCCATCGCAAGTTCAACGGTCCATCAACCTGTCAATCACACCTTATCCAGAAGGTTGCCTCACTGCCTTGGCTACGACGGTTAAGGCGACAGTCCGTCGCTAGGTCTACGGTCCGTCAACCTAGTCGTCGCACCTGGGCGATTCTAATAACTTTGAGTAAAACTCTCATAACCTTTTAATACGATACCGGATTTGGACAAAATTGGTATCATTGGAAATCTAATTTAATTTCCCACATGAATAAAAGTGAAAATCTTCAAAATACCATATGTACACAAGTGGATTCATCTTTCAAAGAAAGCTTCTAATATTCTTGGGACAAATTTCAAGATAGGAAAAAGTACGGGGTATTACAGGTACCCACCGCTCATATCTAAAGACTCAACCCTTAGACCTAATACTATCTAGTGTATGACACATCCTACCCAAGTCGTATTGACAGCATATGATCCATACCCATCACCAGTCTTCCTGGTAGAATAGAATCCACAGTGGGTTTGAACACTGACTATCATATGAGTCCTGGGAATAATTTGTTCCCTAGTTTATGGATTATGGTTATCCACTCATACTCATATCCAAATTAAGTTACCAAATCAAAGATTAAGCTAAGAAAACTCAAACCAAATGATCTGTATCAAACCATACAACTTGTACCATTCAAGTCGTAGCCATTTCAGCTACAAAAATACATCCCACCAACCAACATTGGTCAGCATACAACTAGACCATACTATTTTTACCCCAACATATGACTTGTACCCTTGAGTCGTATTGGGTCCAAAGATCAGAATTCCAGGAAATTTTCTAAGGTCCAAAAATCACGTTGTTTCAAGTTTAAACTATTGTTCCTATATGTATAAAATTGAATCAAATTATATATATATATATATATAAGTTTCATGATCATTAACCTAGTGTGTAAATTGCTTTTTAGGGGACGAAAGTTCATAGTAAACATTTCAAGTTAAGTGGAGTTAAGAACTTTTGATTTGACTAAATTTTAGAGTTTGATTATACAAGGGTCAATTTTAAATGTGTTAACTTCTAGAATATTTGGAGCTTAAGACCCACCAAATTATATATAATTATGTCATCTTTCCAATTCATCCAATTTCTCCTTAATCCAATACCCGAGCAAAAAGTTATGAGCATTGTCGTGAGGAATCAATGAGGGTCCGCGATTTCGATGTGGCATGGACCTTGTGCTCCATGATAGACATTGTGGCACTGACCTATATCCAAAAATGCTAAAATATACTTTTTTTCTTAAGTTTTTTTAGGGTAAACTGGTCATTTACGTCCTAAACAATCCAATAAATGATAACAATGTGAATTTATCATCCCATAACCCCAAAACACACCAAATACCCAATCCCTCTTCTTCCAAATCCTCAAGAACACCAATTAAGGGTACTTTAAAAATTCAACTTCCTAACTTCTAATTCAAGTTTATTCTCCATGTTTCCTCATCAATTTCATAATCAAGGGTATGGAAAATAAATTCAAGTGTTATATTAATTCCAAGCTAGGGTTCCAGCTTTAAAGTCAAGGATTCAAGTTTTTCTCCAAATTACTTCCATCAAAAGGTATGTTCTCTCTCTTTTCATTCAGAATTTTCTTAATGGCATGAAATTGTTTTATTATTCAAATGGTTTTGATGTTGGATTTTGAACTATGGGTTAAGGGTTTTGTATATAAATTGTTTGAATATTTTACCCATGATTATTGTTGGTTTATTATGCATTGAACTGTTGATTTGTACACTCATTGGGGTGCATGGGAATGGTGAATGAATTTAGATGTACAAGGATTCCATGAATAAATTGATTTTGGTATTAAAATTTATAAGAACCCCAACACACTTGAATAATTTGTTTTGGAATGTGATTTATCAATTTGCTTGACTTATTTCCTTAAAACTAATCCATTGTATAAATGGCTTATGGGTAAGAATGCTCTTGAAAACCTTGGGGGGTACAAAGACTCACCCAAGTGAATGATTTTCTTGAGAACCTTATGGAAATGATGTAATCCCCTGAGTGATTTTAATAATGGAGTCTACAGGGTATGAAGAAACCCCCTAGGTGTTGGCTTGATGACATTCCAAGCAAGTTATAGTCGATATGACGATACCACATAATAATGCCTTAATAATTGACTCCTAAAATTAGTGGATGGGTTGTGTGTTAAATGTTTTAATTTGGGCTTAATGGGGGTTGTGTTAGCTGATCGTGAAGGTGTGAGCCTAGAGACTAATATTGAAAACTCATGTTTTCTGACATAAGGGTTGGTCTTGATGACCAGGTGCTTGTGGTGTACAATGGAATCCCCAAAGTGTATATATATAATTGTATCATGTTGCCGAAGGGTAGGTTCGAAATCTATGACCTTCAATGGTACCTCAAATTTGTGCGTACGTACTGGGGACCTTACAATAGGGGAAGTTGAACCCATATAGTTCATGGGCACCTAATTATGATGGTCAAGCTACACAATCAAGGTTAAGGCTTTAAAGTTCATGTTAAGACTTGTTCCCTTTCCTGATATGTGATATATATATTTATATCTATATATATACATATTGCATGTAATATTATGCATTGATTTTAACGTTTTCTACATTATAGATCATGACATTATTTTTTCCTGTATCCCTGAGTAACATGCTAGCGCTCCTGAGTTACATTCTAGCATTTCAACCGCTAACCGTCTTCAGATACTGTATCCCCAAATTATGTAGGAACTATCCATACTTTTAATCCTTCTGCACAACGACTAGGTACTCGTTGGATAGCTCATGAGTCAGACTGAATCAGTGACCTTCCATCCTTCGGAAGATCCGATTTCATGCTTTGGTTTTTATTATGATTTAACTATTTTTTTAGATTTATTTATGGATATAGTCGGGGGCATGTCCCGAACAGACTATCTTTGGTATTGTTAGAGGCTTTGTGTGTCATTACTACGGACATGGGATTGGTTGTTGAATTTTTAGAAATTTTTTGAGTCATACTTATCTATCTTGTGATATTATCAAAATTCCACTACGATGCTTATTTTATATTTTGTTGAATTAGGCTAAGGGGGTGGTCTCTGATCCCTGACACATTTGAGATACCCATCAAGACTAGGCCCTAGTTATCGTTATGACATTGGTGTTGTCATTGTTATTTTTATGATTATTATTATTATGAAAGATTTGTTAAGGATTTTGTATTGATATTTGAGGTATGATTCTGTCTCTTTTTATCTAACGATTATATTACTATGCATAATTATCTCATGATTAGGATTGTAGCACCAGTTTATGCTATGATTATGAGGCCTTAAAAATGCTAGTCTAATGATTTGGGTTGTAACTCGAGTTAACCTTGTTCATATATATATATATATAAATATGTTGTTAACATATGTCCCTTTCTTTTATTCATTTAGATAGTATATTAATTCCTTGGTCTTTTATAATCATATATATCTTTCTTTCGCCCTTATTTTGTTTATTGGCTAATGATATATGATATAGTGTTGAGATTCCTGAGTATGGCTGGGATAGGTTAGTTCATTCTTAAAACTTCCTTATCCTTATTATGTTATTTTCTTAGACATGAATAGGATTGTTTATCCTAATTATATCATTGTCTATCTTATGTAGTTGTTGGATATTTGGAATAGTTTTCATTCTCTTTATATGTTATATGTATCAAAACTATCTTTGGAGCTCAATCAGAAATTGTCTAGTGAGTACCACATGTATGGTACTCATACTACACTTCTACAACCTACAAATCATAATACAAGTTATCACCATTATTGTGTGCGTCATAAGAAACAGCTATCATTTTAAGATGTAGGGTGAGATCCTGACATTTGGAGCATCACTTCCCTCCCTCTTTTGTATTAGACTAGTTTCTATATTGTATTTAAAGATGGTTATATCTTAATATTCATTTAGTACCTCATTTGTATCATTCTTATGTTAGAAGCTCTTTTATTGATTTCACTAGGTTTTGGGTTTATCTTATGTATGGTAGTTTTTTATTATATTTATTCGATATTCTTCCCTTTATTCTTCTTGTAGGCCGTTACAAGTAGTTTCAGAATCTGGTATTGACTTATCTACTGGAGGTTATAGTAGGTGCCATCATAACATGATAAATTGGGTCGTGATACAACACCACTATACGATTATGGAGCAAGAGTTTCTTGCGATGGTCTATGCTCTTGAAAGATTTCAGGCCTATTTTGTGGGTACAAAATTCATTGTGCACACTTACCACATAACTTTTAGGTATTTAATGGTGAAAAAGAAGAAAATCCTCAGTTGCTTAGGTGGATATTTCTTCTATAAGAATTTGATTTTGAGGTTAAGGATCGAATAAAAATCATGTTCTAGAACATCTTTCCCACCTTGAGTCCAATTATGAGAAGCTGGGTGAGATCGAGATAGATGAATCATTTCTTGATGAACTAGTCATGTTACTTTTGGAGAATAGATCCTTGGTATGCGAACTATGTTAATTTTATTGTTAGTAGCTTTCATCCCGATGTTATCAATCATTATCAAAAGGAGAGGTTCTTATAAAATATGAAGAAATACTATTAAGATGAACCATAGTTGTTTAGAGAGCATGTAGATAGAGTGATATATAGATTTATGATGTAGTTGGATATGTGGTCCATTCTTGGGGCTTGCCAGTCATCTCCATTTGGTCGCCATCGTGGTGGTGTTGAAAAAACTACAAAAGTTCTTCAAATAGGATACCATTGGCCTACTCTCTATAGAGTTGATTATGATTTAGTCAAAACTTATCCTTAATGATAAATACAAAAGTGTACTTAGAGAAGGCATAAGATGCCCTGAAAGTAACCTCGAGGTTGAGTTATTTGATGTATCAGTCATGGAATTCACACGTCCATTTATGATTTTGTATAGGAATCAGTACATATTGGTGGTTGATAATTACATTTATAAATGGGTGGAGGCAATTTCCTTACCAAACAATGAGAGAAAGAATGTATCTTTAAAAGGTTTGGGCCTCCCCGAGCAATCCTTAGCGATGGTGGATTAGAATTTTATAATAGGCAATTTGGTGTGTTTCTTGATAAGTATGGGGTGAAGCATAAGGTGGATACCGTATATAACCTCCAAATGAGTTGCCAAGTCAAGGTTTTCAATCAGCAGATAAAGTCCATCTTAGAGAAATCATAAATATAGGATACAGAAATTGGGCAAGACAACTAGATGATGCTTTTTGGGCATATATGACAACATTCAAGACCTTTTTTGGTATGTTGCCTTATCAATTGGTGTTCATTAAGGCTTTCCATTAATTTGGAGCACAAAACTTGTCGACTTACACAAATTGAATATGAATTAGGAGGATGGCTCCAATCAAGCGTGGAACAAAAACATAAGTTAGAGGAATTTCAAGCTAAGGCATTTGAGAAATCAGTGTTATACAAGGAGAGAATATAGAAATAACATTATGCTATAATCTTGAAAAGGTAGTTTTTTGTCGCAGATAAAATTATATTCTTCAATTTAAGGTTAAAACTCTTTGCAAGTAAGCTCAAATCCTAGTGGTCGAACTCTTTTATGGTGATGCATGTTTATTTGAGCGGGCTTATCGAATTAGAGGATCATAAAGACAAGGTTCATGGTGAATGATCAAAGGTTACAATATTATTATGTGGGTGGACCTAGACCAACCATGGATGAGATGCTCCATTTCAAGTATGCTTGTTGATATGGAATAACTTCATGCCATGATGATAACCAAGGCGCTTCTTGGTAGGAAATCCAAGGTCACTTATCATCATTTTCTATTTATTTGAGTACTAATTTTAGATTATTTTGGTGAATGCAGGTAAAAAATTCTTAAGTATAGAGGTCTTCGCGCGTAGTTTTTACTATATTTAGGCACCTTCTAGAGCACATACCCATATGACTACGCATGTCTAGGTACATGTGTCTGGAAAAATTATGAATGATACTATTTTGGGGAAAGAGGGACACCTTTAGGTGCATGAAAGGCACCTGCACATTCATGCCAGCCAAACATGCAACCGTTGGTTTGGAATTAGTTCCCACGTATTCTGATAAGTCTTGGAAGCCTAACCTGCCTGCATAGGCCACCATCTACATACACAAGGCTAGGCATAAGTGGTAATTGGTTCAACAAAAATACTTGGCTTAATTTTTTTTTCTGCCCAGACCAAGTTGTACCATTAACCTCTTAAAATTTTATTTTACTTAGACCCACATAAATTAAAAAGCCACACCACATACACAAACACAAGTACCTAATTTTTTTCCCTTATCCTCAAATTTTCTCTTTCTTCACACTTCAAAAATTCTTCAAATTCTTTTAAAAGCATACTCACACAATATCACTACAACTTTTGGGACCTCAATCTCATGATTCTCTTGCCATTATCTTGCATTTTACTTGATTTAGTATGTTCACCTTTATAATTTTTACTCAAATTTCTCTTGGGTTATAATGGTGAAACATCTCATATGCTAGATTCATGTGATTATTTTATTAATTTGAGTTGCTTTTGGTATAATATTAAGGTTTTTAGGGATTTTTTGGAATGGGTGTCATTTTTTTTAATGTAAATTGGAGAAGTCTTGAGTACCCCAACCCATTCACTCCATGTGTTTGATTAAATTTCCATGTGAACCTCCCCTTGTGTTTTCTCTTTATGGATGATCTAATAGATTTTTTTGGGGGTTCTTATGTATATTTTAGGTCAATTCCATCATGCTATGATTGTTTATAATTTTTTTTGAGTTGATTAGTGTAGCTTGGAATTCCCTTAAAGTGTCATCTTCATTATTTACTTTGTTTATTTTTTATGTGCACCATGTGTTTGTTGAAATCCTCATTAGATGTTTTTGGTATGATTACTACTAGTAGTGGATGAATTTAATTTTTGGGGAATCATTTGGTCATTCCTTGAGTTATAATGTAACTTACCTTTTCTTTTAAGGAGTGTAAGCCAGTAGTTCAAGTTGGTGATGTGTGTTTCTAAAATTGGTTTTCCATGACGTTTGTTGCATTGTTTTGTTATGTGTTAAATTTTTTGGATGAATTCTAAGTAACCTTGTGGACAAAAGTGCATGCTTTACCTGATAATAGATTGGGCTACATCATTCTTAAGGGAAAATCATCATTTTTGTTAATCTAATGGTCATGAGCTAAGTGTGTTCTTCAATGTTGAGTGTGTAGCATGTGGAGGTTGCTCATCCTTTTATTTTTGTTTGTGAAGCGAAATGGTTTCATGGTCTTTTTCTTTTTCTTTTTATGAAGAGTATTGGTCTGATGTGCTTTCATATAATATTTAGCCTTGAATTTACCTCATTTAGCATAACTTTATTGTCTTTTACGATATATAAAAAACTCTCAAAAAAATGTTTTACTTTTCTCATCTTTTTGTTTGGTTGTTTTGTGTTATTTAGGGATGACTTTGAGGAAACCAATGCCAAGGGTTGTGAAGAAGGATATCACCAAATATAAGGGAAATGCCATTACTACTATATCTATGAACAAGGAACTGTTTCATCAAGAGTCCACTATCTACCTCGAGATTAGAAGCACTGTCAATGCCATTTTCTACATTTCCATGCATTTTTTTTATTTAGAGCTTCTATATAGGTACCCAAGCCCTTTGTGACTTGCTGGAGCAAATAGTTAAGTTATTGAGTTGTTTGTTTGATCTTTAGGGCCACTATTTTGAAGTCTTCATTGTTTGAATTGGATAGTAGGAAAAAATATGACTCAAACAAGACCGTATGCTAATTCTAACTGATCCAAAAGTAATGGAACATTGATTTCAGGATACGTGGACCTTTGATTTGGGTCCTAAGGCTTCCAAACTCATTTTGGGCTACTAGTTGGAAATTGAGTAAAATGGCACTATGATGTGGGACCTCCTTTTCATCAAAACAACCTCAAATAGAAATTTCCACCACGCCACTAAGTCTAGGATGTTGAATTTGATAAGATAAAACAGTTCATTTGTGTATATATGATTCTGGATGAATTCCTAGGGGTCGTGGAGACTTGAAAAATTTTTAAGTCTTCAGCTGGCGTATTCGCTTAAGTGCTCATTAGGTCTATTAAGTTAAGGCTACTTATGTGGCCTGTAGGTTGCTTAAGTGACCAGTCTTGCTCAGCTAAGGCCGCTTAATCGAGGTTCCCCCCTTAAGAGGCCAAAGGCTCTCTTAAGAGTCATGTGCAAATGGCACAAGTGTGGGGAAAACAACACTTCTCCACTTACGCAATGATTTCTTAAGCGACCTAATGATTGCTTAAGTGACACTCGATACCATTAAATGCCCCAATTAGCCTATTTTCCCTCAATTTTCATACAATTGGAAAAGTATAGAACCATAGAAACTGTGGAAACTTATAATAAATATGAGTAGGTGATTTTGAGTTGTTTGTGAGCTTAAATTTCTTGTTTCTTCTCTGAATTCTCGGCAAGTTTTCAATAATTTGTTGGTTAATTTCTTAGTTAATTCTCACAATCCCTAGAATATTGGTGGGTTGATTTTAGCAATTGTTTAGCTTTGAATTTAACCATTCATGAGGGTAATTGTTCCGTGAGCATAGAGGGACGCATTTATAATTTTGAAAGTTTGATTTTGTCCCTACATGGATTTTTTACGTAATTTTAGACCCGAAGCATAAAAATGTTATATAGATACTGTTGTTCTTGTATTGATGTGTAAATTATGATTTTTGATAGCGTGACATCGGGTGAGAGCTTCTCAAAAAGGAAAATCATTATTTTAGCGAATTTCACCAGACATTCTTTGGCATTGAGGTAGGCTAGGTTTACCTTTCTTTTAGAATATGATTAGTCATAGTATACATATGAAAATGTGCTAGATATAGGCGGGAAAATAGGACAGGGAGACATAATTAGTGTAATTTTGGGCTTTTAGCTGACTAGGTAATCGTAATATAGGTGTAATTGGCTTAGTTGCTCATATTTAGGGTAGAATTTCTATATTAGGGCTAAATATAGCTCATTTAACATCTATTAGTGATATTCGAAACCTTATCCTAGTCTGAGGTGGAATTTTCCTTAGAATTGATTTTGTGGATTAGAAGTGGGCCACTGTATCCCACCTTAGGCCAAAAATATTATTAGTTTCTTGTAACTCTATGAGTGTATTTTATCTCTTAGATTGCATATTTAGTAGCTTGAAGTGGTTAGTCACATGACACTTATGCTAGATTAGTACTTGGGAGTTGATGCTAGTTTCAGTTCAAGTCCGATGAGTTGTGATCTTAAGACCTGTTCAATTCCGACATTATTCATGATATGAATTTTGGTTCAAGTTCGACATTTGATTATACAAGTTCTAGTTTGAGTTCAATATTGATGGGTAATTTATTATGGTTATTTATTGGTTTTAGTCTGACGTTTATGGTCCAAAAGGATTCATGGTAATCTCTTGAGATGTGGTTATTTAGTATACTTTCGGTTACCTATTATCTTGATTGCACCCTTCGGGTTTATTGGGGTCTGTATTGGGTTATTTACTTTTTGTCACTTACTGACTTATGGGGGCCAATTTCATAGTGACAATTATGTGTCCTTAAGTTATTTTGTTGTATTCTTTTTTTTATTTATTTATCTACATCAAATAGAACATTATTATAGGTTTGCCCATTTTACCTTTACTTAGGTTAGTTATCTTGTATTTTATTGTACTTATATTATGGTTAAGCCTAGTTGGCTGATGACTCCTACTGAGTACCCATGGCTTTGATACTCATACTACACTTTTGTATGTTTTTGGAGAAAATTCTTGTACTAGTAGCCATCATTGATGCTGTGAACAAGCAAATTAGAGTTCAGAGATAGAGTGATATCTCAAAGCTAGAGTTGCTCATTTTCCTTTTCTTATTTATGTCTAGCCTACATTATTCAAAACTAATTTGTATTTTACCATTATAGTACTCATATTTCTTTTTGTTAGTAGCTCTTGTATCAACACTACTAGGTCGTAGGATGTTATGACTATCTTATTTACCCTCCGTATGATTTTCATTATTAATATTTCATGAGTTGTGATTGTAAGTATTTTACTTGAAAATTTCAGGCATCTATGCTATTTTCCACCAAATTAGCCTATTGCTCACAACTTCAGGCTATGGTTTGGCTTACCTATTGGTAGGATAAAGTAGATACCATCATGAATAATAAATTGGGTCATAAAAAATAGGTATCAGAGTGATAGTTTCGCCAATATTATTGGTACAAGAGAAAATTTCTAGTAGAGTCCCATGAATCAGAATTATGACATCTATTTCTTATTTTCAAAATGCTATTGGACATTCGTATGAGATATTCACCTCTTTCACTCATTTTCATTCTTAGTTTTTGAGTTGGTTTCTAGAGATTACCTTGGTTTCGCTCTTTTGCAGATACCTAGGATGCGTACCACCTAAACATAACATTAGGACATAGAGTCCACGACTAGGAATCCTAACATAGTTCATGAATTACCTAGAGGTCGAGGATAGCTGGAGATGTAGCCCTAATTTGAGATTATGGTAGGGGGAATTCATCAGACCTTATTGTAACTCTCTAGCTATAGATTCCCCCACCCTAGCTAGTGGTCTTCCAGGAATCAGCCTAGGCTTTATCGAGGTTTATTTCATCTTCACTACTATCGGATGCATTGGTTCAACTTGTGTGATTAGTTGGTAGTGCACTGTCTAATGGCGCACATTCTATGTATTAGAGTTCTACTAAGGAGA
This sequence comes from Capsicum pubescens, assembly GCA_030864215.1. Taxonomy (NCBI): domain Eukaryota; kingdom Viridiplantae; phylum Streptophyta; class Magnoliopsida; order Solanales; family Solanaceae; genus Capsicum; species Capsicum pubescens. The sequence continues at coordinate 188,816,868 of CM061538.1, read as the reverse complement.
GCATAGATTGTACCTATAGATCCACGAGTTAAGGTCCATTCTTTAACAGTGGTTGTTTAGTCCTTAGTTACTCAGTTGATGGCTACCCAACTTGCTCTGTCTATCGAGGAGAAGAAGATACAGGGTAAATTCCTAAGGTTGGCTTCACCTAGGTTATTTTATGCATCATGCGATGATGCTTATGAGTTCTTGATTGCTTGCGAGGATAGGATCCATAATTTGAACCTAGTTGAGACTTGTGGTGTGGATTACACTAATTTTTAGTTGGGCTTGGCAGCTCGACACTGTTTGAGAGTTCATCTATATTCCAGCCCAGCTAGATCACCTCCATTGATATGGACTTAGTTTTTTGAATTCTCCATGGATAATATATGCCTCATAGTCTTAGAGATTGTTTAAAGGATCATTTCTTAAGGTTAGTGGTGAGCTCTATGACTTTTGTGGATTATGAGGCTCAATTTTATAAGCTTCCCAGACATGCTACTTCTATTTTGCTAATTGGGTATGAGTAGATTTAGTGATTTTTTAGGGGTTTGATACTTCCTCTCAGTATAACCACAAATAGTATGGTTTCTGCTCGTAGATCTATTGCGGACGTTTCTAATTATGCATAAGTAATGGAAGAGTTGCATCATGAGGCCTATAGAGATAATGTTAAGAATCCATGATATCAGGATAGTTTTAGTAGGAATCTCAGTGGCTAATAGTTTAAAACCAGTGGTTCTTAGGATAGGTAACCTCTGTGTCAGCCTTATCAATATCAAGGTCAGTCTAGTAGGCTCATTCATACCTTAATATAAATAACGAATGGAGGTTGGTCTTGTTACAATGATTATCTAGGATAGAGTAGTGGTCAGCCTTTAAAGGGTTCAACTTCTTATTATTCTATCCATGGCAATTATTTTGGGCCAGCCGAATGTTTTGGTTTTAGTAAGGTGCCTGGGGTGTGTTATAGTTATAGGTCCATTGGCCATTTCTCGAGAGAGTTCCTAGTCCCGGTGCAATGGTTTCTTAAGCTCATAGTATTCAACTAATTAGGGCAGTTGATGTGTGAGAAAAAGCTAATACATTTAATGCTTTTTAGCTTAAAATAATTGTGAATTCTGAAGCAGCTCTTGTTGTTTTGATGTGTTTGCTCATGATTTTACAGAAAAAGGCTGAAGAAATAAGAATAAACAATAATGGAGCAAAAGAGTTAAAACTCTGAGCAAAATAGAAGAAAACATGGCTGACGACCTCCGTGATAAGTTGTCAGCCTTGTTATAGCCTATCAACATTGGTGTCCGCCTTAGCCAGAGAGTTGCAGTTTGAGGAGTTATTCTGACGACACGGTGATGTGGCGTCAATGTCGTGATAAGGAATTAAGAATGGCATCAGCCTTAAGCAGAAAGTTAGAATGGGAAGAAGATATCTGACGATGTCGGTGATACGCCGTCGGATCCCTAACGTGGCATCATCCACATCGTCAGCCTAAGACAGAACCTTAAGGCAACTGAAGCCTCTCCGACTCCATCCGTGATAGGGCATCAACTTCTTGACGTCATCCTAGGCGTCACCTATTCCGGACAATTTTATTAATTTTGTTATTTTATTTCCTTAATTAGGCTTTAGTATAAATAGTATCATTTAGGGTTTTTGAAAAAAAAAAGAAAATCACCTATCAGATATCAACTCTAAGAAGAGAGTCACGTATTTTTGCTCTATTTCATAAATTATTCTTGTGTTTTCGTATCAACTATTTTTGGGGTTTCTACCTTGTGATTAAATCGGAGGAACTACTTGTTGTTTTCTACCCATTCATAAGTGTATCATTATAATCATGAATTCAACTTGTTATTTCGTTGATCAAATCATGAGCGGCTAATTTCATTAGCCGTCGTTATGGGATCCATGGATGAGGGTTTGATATGATACTAGGTGTTTAACAGATTCAAAGAGTAGTAAAACATCTTGAGATTCTGTTGTTTTAACTAAAATCTAGTGGTTTAAAACATTAGGTTATGCCTTAGGTTTTATTTGCTTCTAACGGAGAAATAGACTAGAGGACATGAATTATCAACAGGGACTCGGAAGCTACCAACCTTCTGTTTAATGATTAATGTCATAACTTGATTAATCTACCTGAGATAACATCCTATTGGAAATAGATAAGTTATCTATGTTCGAGAGAATTAGATAATAAATTGTCTGGTGAGGTCGAGAGATAAGTCAGATAGTATAATCGTCAGGGATATTTTGTTGTTCTACATATTTCAAGAATCTCTAGCATTACCTAGTATCTGTTAATTCCCAAAATCCTTGGTGAACATAGCTCTGGTTTCCCTTTTATCTTGATTACAAACACTGAAGTATTGAAAGTGATATTTAACACACCGTGAACTTAAACCCCTATCTTTCGGAAGCAGTAAACTACCAGTAAAATCTTTTGTAAACAAATCAAAGTTCACACCCTATTCCCTGTAGGATTCGGCCCAACCTAGTTGGATTTTATACTGACAACGATTGCTTACACCCATTCAAGAGTGTAATTTGAGCGTTATCAGCAGTTCATCCCCCCAAAAGAGGTGGTATGAATAGTTGTTGGGGTGGTCCTTAGGGTGCCCGTAGATTTCCTTATGCAGGTAGAAAAGGAAATCAGTTAGTATCCCAGCCAAAGGGCTAACATGGTTAGTTGTATATCATACCTTCTATACATAAGTCAGAGCCTTCAAATTCTATTATTATAAGTATAATTTTGGAGTGCCATCAACTGACTTTTGCTCGATTTGATCTAGGATTCACGTATTCTTACGTATTTCCTTATTATACCCCACAATTAGAGTTATCTTGGGGGTTTTTATCTGTGTCGATACATATATCTACTTATGTGGGTGATTCTTTAGTAGTGGATCAAGTTTAAAGATCATGCAATATGGCTGTTTGAGAGTTTGATATTGAGGCTGATCTTATTGTGTTAGCTATGGTTAATTTTAATGTGATTCTGGACATGAACTGGTTATTGCCCCTATTATACAGTCTTGGATTGTTCTTCCAAGACCTTTACTTTAGCCATTCCCGACATTCCCCCAACTATATGGCAGGGGTCTATTAGCCATGAGCCAACGAAGATTATATGTTTTAACTAGGAGACTAATTTTGAGGGGTAGGGAATTGTATCTTTCTTATATTTATGATATTAGTGTGGAGAGTTCCTCTCTTGACTCTGTTTCTACTATCCAAGAGTTTTTTTATATATTTTTCTTGCCAATCTACCTGATCTCCCCCCTGAGTGCGATATTGAGTTTATTATTAATCTTAAGCCAAGTACCCATTGTATTTTGATGGCACCCTATTTTATGGATCCTGCTGAGCTTAAGAAACTAAACTCTCAGCTTCAGGATCATCTAGTTTAGGGGTTTCATTAGATTAGTGTGTCTTCTTGGGGAGCTCCTATCTTGTTTGTGAAGAAGAATGATGGTTCCTCGCATTTGTGTATTTACTATACATTGCTTAATAAGGTGACAGTCAAGAGTAGGTATCCTATGCCTTATATTAATGGTTTATTCAACAATCTCCAGGGAGTAGTGGTGTTTTATAAGATTGACTTAAGGTTTGGTCACTATCAGGTGAGGAATCGGGCTAAGGACATCCCGAAGACAACCTTCAGGACTCGTTATGGTCATTATGTGTTTCTAGTGAATCTTTTGGGTTGACCAATGCACCAACAACATTTATGTCTTTGATGAATTGAGTTTTCAGGCCTTATTTAGATTCCTCCATGATTGTGTTCATCGATGATAGTCTTGTGTATTCGGGAAGTAGAAAGGAGAATATAGAGCATTTGAGGATTGTACTCCAGACATTGAGAGATCATAAGCTTTTTTCCAAATTATCTAAGTGTGTATTCGGGCTCTAGTCGGTGATATTCGTAGGACATATGGTGTATAAGGATAGGATTATGGTGGACCTGAAAAAGATTAAGGCTATTCATAATTGGTCTAGGACTATATAACCCTCTAAAGTTTGTAGCTTTATTGGTTTGGTTGGTTACTACATGCATTTCATTGAGGGTTTTCCTTCTACTACAAAATTGATGACCAGATTGACCTAGAAGGAGGTTTCTTTCTAATGTTCCGAGGAGTGTGACTCAAGCTTTCAGAAGCTCAAGGAATTTTTTACTTTATCTCCATATCGGCTTTTTCTATTTAGGGTTAGGGAGTCACCATATATTTTGAAGCTTCTGGTGTTAGTTTGGTTTGTGTGTTGATGTAGAAAGGTCGAGTTATTACATGAAGGTGCATAAGTGCAACTGCCTCACTTATGGCTTAGAGATGGCGATGGTAGTTTTTGTGCTTAATATTTAGAGGCATTATCTTTGTGTCATGCATTGTGAAATCTGCAGGATCATTATTTTCTTTCGCATCTTATGACCCAGAGAGAGCCTAATTCTAGACCGCTTAGATGGATGAAGTAACTTAAGGATTTTGAAATCTTTATGTTATATCATCCAGGATAGGAAAATATAGTACCGAACACCTTGAGTCGGAAGGCAGTGAGTATGGGTATTTGGCTTCAAGCTCAGTCTCTCAGAGGTCGTTGGTATGGGACATCTAGTCCTTATCCAACTTTATATCATGTCTTGACATTTCTATCCCCATGGGAATTCTTGCTAGTGTTGAGGTGAGGCCTACCTTATTTAAAAATATTTAGAGACACCAGTTTGAGGATATGAGACTTGGTATTATCCATGATCAAGTATTGAGTGGTGAGTCCAAGAAGGCTACATCGATTTTGAGGGTATTCTGAGGTTTAATAGCTACATTTGTGTTTTGAGATTTGGATACTTGATTTAGTTGATTCTGCGTGAGGATGATAGCTCCATTTATTCTATTCACCTTTGTACAACTAATATGTATGGAGATTTGAGGAAGCATTATTGGTGGAGTGGTATGAAAAGATATGTACCAGACTTTATAGCTCATTTTCTATGTTGTTAGTAGGTGAATGACAAGCACTAGAAATCTGGTGGCTTGATTTAGAGGTTGGCCATTCCCAAGTAGAAGTAGGAGTGGATCACCATGGACTTTGTTAGTGGTTTGCTTTCCACTTTTCTTGGTTCCAATGATATTTGGATCATTGTAGATTGAATTAACAGATTGCACATTTCATTTCTATTCAAATTTCCTTCAGTGTCGAGTGGTTATCTTGTATCTATGTTTAAGAGATTGTACATTAATATAGTGTTGTTATATCTTTCATTTTATATCGGGGATCAGTATCCATTTCTAGCTTTTGGAGATATTTTAAGGAAGAGTTAGGTACTTGAGTGGACCTTAGCATATCCTTACACCCTCATACTTATGAGCAGTCAGAGCAAACTATTTTTGTTTTTGATGATATACTCCGAGCCTGTGCTCTGTATTTTGGAGGTCAGTAGGAGCAACATTTGTCTTTGGTGGAGTTTGCATATAATAATATCTACTATTCGAGCATATAGATGGTGCCATTTGATGCGTTATATGGTAAGCAATGTCATTCTGAGATTGGGTGGTTTGAGACCTCCAATATTAGACAATGTGGTACTGACTTGCTTCAAGATTCATTAGATAAGGTGCGGGTGATTCAAGATAGGTTAAGGGAGATTAGAGAAGGCAGAAGGCTTATGCAGATCATGGACTTCATGACTTGACATTTGGAGTTGGTGATCAAGTATTCCTATGACCATCGCCCATGAAACAAATAATGAGGTTTTAGAGAACAGGAAAGATCAACCCCATATATGTAAAACCTTTTGAGATCCTTCGCAGAATTAGGGAGGTGGATTATGAGTTAGCCTTAACCTTTGATTTTGTTGTTGTACATCTGATTTTTCATGTTTCCATATTGCAGTGGTACATCGCTAATAAGTCTCACGTTCTTTTGTAGGACTCAATCTAGTTAGATGAGCGATTGACCTTCGTAGAGGAGCTAGTGCTCATATTAGCTAGGGATGTTAAGCGATTGGGCTGGGGAGAGATTGTAGTGGTTAAGTCTTAGTGGAGACACCACCGAGTAGAGACGGCTACTTGGGTAATCGTGAGTGTGATGCGGGCCCAGTTTCCTCACGTATTTGAGGCTTTAGGTATATCCTAACCCTTTACTTTTGGGAAAGAAAGTTCTTTTGGTAATGGATATTGTAAAGACCCTTTAGGTCATTTTCTACATTTCAAAGCAATTTTGACCATTAGAGATTTTCTATGGATTCCCTAAGTCATTTATGACATGCCATAGCTGACGGTTAGGTTATCATATAGTTCATTTGGTTTATACGGATAATATTTTGAAACATTCATTGAGTTGAATTGGCTACCGAGCAAAAATATCAGTCGAATGACCTCGTATTCCAATTATGATTGTTCCAAAAACTCCATAACATCGATTTTAGTCTTTTTGGACCTTTCATTTAGGTCCCAAGGCTTTTAGAATTATTCGGGCTATTAGCTAAAAATGGAGAAAAATGGCATTTGGTTGTGGGACCCACTTTTTAGTGAAACGACCTTGGATGAAAATTTTGACCATGCCTTTGAGGTTGGAATGTCGAATTTTATAGGTTAACATAGTTTGTTTGCATGTATGAGATTCCACATAAATCCCCAGGGGTCAATGTAGACTTGGAAAAATTTCAAGTCTTCAGCTAGTGCACTCAGTTGTTGCATTCTCTTAAACAACCATTGGGTCGCTAAAGAAACCGGCCTATCACTGAAGGGAACAGTCTATCTCAATTGAGGCTGCTTAAGTAAGGCCTCCATCAATTAAGCAATGCTACTTAAGTGACCAAAGGTTCATTTAAGCAGCATGTGCAGATGACACAAGTGTCACATTAAGCGATGACTACTTAAGCAGCTCAGTGTTCGCTTAAGCAACACCTGGTACCAGTAAATGCTACAATTAGTCAGTTTTCCCACTTTATCACACAAGTCCAAAAGTATAGAACCCTAGAAAGTGTGGAAACTTGGGAGAAATAATAGTGGGTTATTTTGAGGTGCTTACGAGCTTAAATTTCTTGTTTCTTCTCCGAATTATTGGTAAGTTTTCAATAATTTCTTGGTTAATTTCTCAATTTATTCTCAAAATCCCTAGAATATTGGTGGGATGATTTAGCACTATTTGAGTTTCGAATTTACCCATTCTTGAGGGTAAATTTTCCTTGAGAATTGAGGGTCGCGTTGACAGTTTTGATAGTGCATTTCGCAAGCAGTCCCCACATGAAATTTTTGTGTAATTTTGGACCCAAACCATAAGAATTAAATATGGTACCATTTTTCTCGTATTGATGAGTATATTATGATTTTTTATCGTGTGGCATCAAGCAAAAGCTTCTCAAAAGGGAAAATCATCATTTTATTGAATTTCACCAAACATTCTTCGGCGTCGAGGTAGGCTAGGATTAAATTTATTTTTTATTGAGATTAATCATAGTATTCTAGAAACTGGTGGAAAACTAGGTCTGTGAGGTTTAATTAGTATTATTTGGGGCTTTTAACCTATTAGGTGATCATAATTTACGTGTAATTGGCTTAGTGTGTCATGTTTAGGGTAGAATTTCTATTTTAGGACAAAATATGGATCATTTAACATCTATTAGTGATATAAGATACCTTAGCCTAGTCTAGGTCTGATTTTGCCTTAGAATGAATTGTGGAGATTAGAAGTAGGCCCCTCCGGCCCATCTTAGGACAAGACTATTATTAGTTCCTATAACATTATGGGTGTTTTGTATACATTAGATTGTAGGTGGATTGAAGAAGTTGGTTCCATGATACTTATGCTAAATTGGTATATAGGACTTTATACTACTTTAGGTTCAAGACCGACGAGTTATGATCTTAAGACTAGTTAGATTATGACATTATTTATGATATGAGTTTTGATTTAGTCCAACATTTGATTATACGAGTTCCAATTTGAGTCCAACATAAGAGGGTTTCTTATGATGGTTATTAGTTGGATTTTGTCTGACTTTTATGGTATGAAAGTTGGTTATGTCTTGAGATGCAGTTATTTAGTATACTTCTAGTTGGTTATCATCTTGATTGCACCCTACAGTCTTATGGTGTCCCATGTTGGGTTATTTACTTTTCATACTTACTGACTTATGAAGGCCAGTTTTTTAGTGATAGTTATGTGTTCCTTATGTTATTATTTTAAATTATTTATTTACAACAAATGGAGCATTTTTCAAGGTTTTCCCCTCTTACCTTTACCTAGCTTAATTATGTTGCATCTTTATTTTATTAATATTACGGTTTAGCTCTTTCGGACAATGATTCCTACTGAGTACCTATGGTTTTGATACTTATACTATACTTTTGTACCTTTTTGGTCTAGATCCAAGTACTAGTGGCTGCCATTAATGTTGTGATTGTGTTTATTTGAGTTCAAAGCTAGGGTGAGCTCTCAAAACCTAAGTTTCCATTTTCCTTGTTCTATTTATGTCTAGTCTTTAATTACATGAGTTTGATTTGTACTTAATCATTACAATACTCATATTCCTTTTTGTTAGTAGCTCTTGTAGCGACACTACTAGGCCACAGGATGTTATTTCTATCTTACATATCTTCCATATTATTATTACTATTATTATTTCATGAGTTGTGGTTTTAAGTGTTTTACTTCCAAATTTCTGGCATTTATGCCACTTTCTAACAAATTAGCCCATTGCTCACAGCGCCAGGCTAAGGTTTGTCTTACCTACTAGTGGGATAAAGTATGTGCCATCATGACTTTTAAATTGGGTTATGACACTTTCTAGAGGGTTAGACAAAGAGGTGGATAAAATTCAATTTGGAATTGAGGGGTTATATATAATGAATGGGTTGACACTCAGGGTTTCAATCACTAAATGGTGTTAAGCATAAGAGGTGTGAAAGATAACTTTATGAATTGCGGACATTAGAAGTAGGACCCTCCAGCCCATCTTAGGCCAAGACTATTATTAGTTTCTTTTAACATTATTGGTGTATTTTATCCCTTAGTTTGTAAGTAGATTGAAGAAGTTGGTTACATGATACATATGATAAATTGGTAATAGGACTTTATACTAGTTTAGGTTCAAGACGGACGAGCTATGATGTTATGATTGGTTGGATTATGACATTATTTATGATATGAGTTTTCATTTAATCTAACATTTAATTATACGAGTTCCAATTCGAGTCCAACATAAGAGGGTTTCTTATGACGGCTATTAGTTGGATTTTGTCCAACTTTTATGGTATGGAAGTTGGTTATGTCTTGAGATGCAGTTATTTAGTATACTTATGGTTGGTTATCATCTTGATTGCACCCTACAGGCTTATAGGGACCCATGTTGGGTTATTTACTTTTCATACTTACAGGCTTATGAAGCCCAGTTTTGTAGTGATAGTTATGTGTTCTTTATGTTATTATTTTAAATTATTTATTTATTTATTTACAACAAATGGAGCATTATTCAAGGTTTGCCCTTTTTACCTTGACTTAGCTTAATTATGTTGCATCTTTATTATACTGATATTACGGTTTGGCTTTGTCGGCCGATGATGCCTACTGAGTACCTATGGCTTTGATACTTATACTACACTTTTGTACCTTTTTGGTGTAGATCCAAGTACTAGTGGCTGCCATTAATGCTGGAATTGTGTTTATTTGAGTTCAAAGCTAGGGTGAGCTCTCAAAACCTAAGTTTCCCCTTTTTCTTCTTCTATTTATGTCTAGTCTCTCATCATCAGAGTTTGATTTGTACTTGACCCTTACAATACTCATATTTCTTTTTGTTAGTAGCTCTTGTACCGATACTACTAGGCCATGGGATGTTATTTCTATCTTACATACCTTCCATATTATTATTACTATTATTATTTCATGAGTTGTGGTTTTAAGTGTTTTACTTCCAAATTTCTAGCATTTATGCCACTTGCCACCAAATTAGCCCATTGCTCGCAGCGCCGGGCTAAGGTTTGTCTTACCTACTGGTGGGTTAAAGTATGTGCCATCATGACTTTTAAATTGGGTCATGACACTTTCTAAAGTGTTAGACAAAGAGTTGAATAAAATTCAATTTGGAATTAAGGGGATGTATATGACGAATAGGTTGACACTCAGGGTTGCAATCACAAAAAGGTGTTTAGCATAAGAGGTGTGCAAAATCATTTTTCAAACAAAGTAAAGTAATTAAAATAGGGTGTGTGGGACATCTTCACTAATCTTCAACTACATCCCCTCCTACCTCCGACTGTCCTAAGATTGTTAGGGAGTTCTATGCTTCTTATGTCATCCGGCATAACCAAAAATTTACAAACCACAGATGGTGTATTAACCTTGTTTACATAGTGTGCTTCTTACAGGAGTTGAGGTGCCTATAATGACCCTTCAGGTCATTTTCTATATTTCTGCTTATTTTTGCCATTAGAGATTTTGTATAGCTTCTCCAAGTCATTTATGACTTGCTGGAACTAGCATTTTAGTTACTTGGTAGTTTATTTTTTTTAAGAGTGAATTCCATCTTTTTAAGTCTTTGTTGGTTACGAATGGCCATCGGGTTAAAACTTTAATGAAATGACATCGTATGCAAATTTTGTCTATGCCAACAACTCTAAAATATTGATTTTAGGCTAGGTGGACATTTGTTTCAAAACCCGAGATACTCGAGCTTATTTTGATCAATTGGTCAGAAATTTAAGAAAATAAAATATGGGTGTGGGACCCATATTTTATCAAAATTACCTCAGATGGAAATTTTGAGTGTGCCATGATGTTTGGAGGACCAAGTTTTGTATGGTTACATAGTTTATTTACAGATTTTAGTATTAATGCTATATATGTGTAGATGATTACAATGACACACTTATATACCCAACAAGGCCAGAGAATGATTATGATGATATGCTTATATACCCGATAAGGCCGGAGGATGATTATGATGATATGTTTATGTACCCAACATGGTCGGAGGATTATTATGGTTATATGCTTATATACCCGTTTTGATTCCAGAGGATTATTATGATGTGGATTATATATACCTGGTTCAATTTATTAGGATGATTATGATGATGATGATTGTGATGAAGATGATTATGATATTGAGTATACTTACCGGTTTGAGTCCATACACATATTATGATACTTGGATTGGTCTTCTGGATTCTGTTGCATTCATCTTTTCATGCCATTGCCTATAACCATTATGCGCCTATATCTATCAGCCTTATGGGGGTTTGCATGGGTATGATTGATGAATATGGCTTGTGGTGTGTTTTATCTTGATGAACCATCTGAACCTGGGGTAGTAGGATTCGTGAAAGGCTCGTTTAGCCGATTACTTGCGGTAACACCCCACATTTTCAAGCTAGATCTGACATGACCCAACCAGGGTCTTGTCATAATAGGCATCCTAAGTCCGATCGGGACCGGAGAACACCCCCATTACCAAACCCAACTTCCATCCGCCTTCCCTGAGTTGGCTGAATTTTTAACATATAAAAATATAGAGTAACTGGACAAGGACTGACTTTGGGATAGGTTTATTCCAAAACCAACCCTGCCAAGTCAACCCGTCCACCAAACCTCACCAACCAAAGCACCAAGCCTAACCAATACCGAACCAAGGGCCATAGATAGAACAGTGAGAAATTATGTCCAATGATTTCAGCCCCAATACCCATGCCAATATTAAAGCCGACACAAATACCGATCCCGTCCATACCAACTCATAGAAGTACCACAAAGCCTCTAACCAAAAGAGTAAGAATATTTAATTGGGACATTCCCCCAAATATAGCCAATACCAATATCCAAAACTAAATCAAAATATCTAAAAATAACCATAACATAAAATGGAACCTTTCATAAAAATGGAAGCTCAAAACTTCAATTCAATAGTTGTCCCCAAATCAATCTCTTTGTAGGAGGAGTAGAATGGTCGGTTCCTACATAGCGTGGGTATACAGCCGCCCGAAGACGGGTTAGCGGGTAAACACTAGCATGAACTTGGATAAGAATAAAATAGTGTAATTTATAAAACCAAGTAAAAACCATCCATTTGCATACAACCCTACATATAAATATATAACCATGCCGGTAAAGGGAACCAAGTTTAGAATGCCATTAAAACCTTTACCTGGGTTGTATAGCTTTGTCGTCTTAAACCACCCACGGGCAATATGGGTTCATCTTTCCCTGCGGAAAGGGACCCAGTGTGTGAAGCCTCACGACCAGGGAATAAAACCTGGGATGACTAGTACATCCACCAAATATAAAGTGTGACATTATGCACATGGCCACTTGGACCAAACCTCATATCGACAAATATTAGTTTCCATTTTTTGTCCCCTCAGGATCTCTACCTTCCATGGCTTTTATACATACCCCACCATTATTTACAAATTAAAAATCATTATCAAGAAACCAACCAATACATTAAACATTTATTAACCAAGGCCATTAGTAGTGGTATCATCATACTGACTATACCTGCAAGTTTTGCCCATATCCAACCATGTATAGTTTTAAGGGATTCCATATACCCTTTTAAACCAATTCATTAACCATATTAAACCACTTAAGGGATTCCCATGTACCGTACAAGCATAATATATAACCTTTTTACCTTTCCAAACCAATTAAAAAATGCATAGTTCCCTTACCAAGTTTAAAACAAGAAAAAGTTCCATTAATAATAGTAAATGCACTAAAAACAACCAAGCAACCATAAGGAATTTTGTCAATCACATTGGGGTCATAATATTAGTAAAACCAATTCCAATTACCATTTGACTATTCCCATGCAATCCAATTATCCAAAACCACCAATTAAGCATGAAAATACATAATTAAAACCATGGGAACCCATAACCAATCATTTAAATAAAAACCCCCAAATCATAGTTGAAAACCCAAAATCTTAAAATAATGAAATCACAAAAAACCATGCCTTTAGTTGAAACTAAAAGTGAGGGGAATATAACATTACTTAATTGTCAAAGTAGACGAGATACACCACCAAAAAAATCCCCAAATTAGTCCTCTAGTTAAAACCCTAGCTTCCTTGCCCAAAAGCTCTTGAGAGAATTATAGAGTGTTTAGGAAGAGTTTCAAAATGTAAATGAGTAGAATAATAAGGTAAATAACCTTTCAAGTTATTTAGAAGTCATGAGAACTTATTAGGGTAAGTGGGGAAATGTCTAGATTACCCCTACTTAAATCGCACAAAAATCCTATCACAGTGGTACGACTGACCCTCACGAGTCGTACCCTTTTATAAGAGTGATAACCGTCGCTCGTATCCAAAGCCTCAAACCTTTGACCCAACACTATCCAGTGTATGAATCATCCTACCAAATTTGTGTTGACAACATACAATCCATACCCTTCACCCGTATCCTTGGCTGAATAGAATCCACATGAGATTTGAACACTGAACACCATACGATTCCTAGCTACGAATCCTACCCTGGCCTATGGCTCATGGTGATACACTCGTACTTCAGTTCAACTTAAGTTATCAAGTCTAAGATTAATCTAAGGAATACCCAAACCAAATGATCTGTATCCAACCATACGGCTCGTACCATTCAAGTCCCACCAATTATTTTTTTTAGAAAATTTTAGGGGTTGAGCATCATCCCAAGGCTTTATCATTAATCACAAGTGACACTGTACATAGTGGAGGGCATAAACCTGATCTCAACTTCTGTGAAAATATATGAAATTGTAAAACAATAACAATGAAAAAATATACAAAGAATTTTGTCTATTTATACTTTGACATACTAGCCTGCTCTCCAGTCCCTCCATGCTCTAAGGTGTTTCATGAAGATTACTTAATTTCATCCTCCTAAAACTTGGCATGTCCATCTTATCCATCTTGAAATAACCTACTACTTCTGAGGGAAGTTGAAAGAAATGGAAGTAGTATCGATGATTTTCTAATTAGAGACTAACTTTGGATAAAGCATCTACTACAAAATTTGCTTCCCTGTAAACATGTATGCAAATTCACAACTAGAACTGTGATATGAGCTTAAGTAAAGACTCAACTAGACTTTGTAGTTGTCATAGGGTTGGTTTTTTCTCCCTTATCCATATGACCAGGAGCTCAGAGTCCATCTCCAGTATAACCTGTTGTCTATCATTCGCCAGGCACCAAGAAAGACCCTATATAGTAGCCTTCATTTCTTCTTGGTTGTTGGTCCCCTGCCCCAAGAGTATAGCATAAGCATAAATAAGATCACTGTTATGATCTCTAGTAACTGCCCCCCCCCCCGCTCCAATCTTTCTAGTGTTAGTGACGGCACTACCATTAGAGTTCAACTTAACCATATTGACTGAAGGTTTAATCCAATACACAGTGGAAACTTTTATCTCCTGTCTGCATTTCTCAACGTGTGTTATCAGCTTCGAAAATTTAGTAGGCCACATAATATATTGAAAAGCAGTGCATAATAAGTGATAAATGTCTTTGTAGATCAGGAATTTAACTCTGGCAAGTTGAGACTGTTTTCCATCATACTTGATAGAACATTTAATCATCAACATGTTTCAACATATAATGATTGGGAGAGCCCGATTCACTAGTTTATGAGCATTATTGGTGAACTTAAACTTCCACCACTTCAATATCAAAGTTCAAGTCCTACTCTTTCTAGTTATAAAAATCCATCCCACCAACCAATCCTGGTCAACATATGACTGGACCATACAATTTGTATCCCAACATACACCTCGTAATAGTGAGTCGTATTGGGTACTAAGATCTGAATTTCAGGAAATTTTCTAAGGTCTAAAAACTGGGGTATTTCAAATTCAAACTATTGTTCCTATGTGTATAAACTCAAATCTAATTATTTCTATGTAAATATAAGTGTATGATTATTTACCTAGTGTGTATAGTGATTTTCAGGGGAAGGATGTTCATAGTTAACACTTTGAGTTAAGTAGAGTTAAAAACTTTTGATTTGACCAAATTTTGGAATTTGATTCTACAAGGGTCAGTTTTTAACATGTATAACTTCTAGAATATATGGAATTGTAGAGATTAATACCCAAAAAATTATTTATAATTGTGTCCACTTTCTAACACATCTAATTTTGCCTTAATCCATACCCGAGCAAAAATTTATGAGCATTGCTGTGAGGAATCAATGAGAGCCTGCAATTTCGACATGGCACAAACCTTGTGCTTTGTGATAGGCAGTGTGGCACGGACCTATGTTAAGAAATACTAAAATCCACTTTTCTCTTTAGTTTTTTCAGGGTAAATTGGTCATTTACATCCTAAACAATCCTATAACTAATAACAATGTAAATTCATCATCCCATAACCCCAAAACACACCAAATATCAAACCCCCCTTCTCCCAAATCCTTAAAAACACCAATTAAGGGTTCTTCTAAAAAAATTCAACTTCCAAGACTTCTACTTCAAGTTTCTTCTCTATGTTTCATCATTAATTTAATCATCAAGGTTATGGAACATAAATTCCAGTGTTCATATCAATTCCAAGCTAAGGTTCAAGCTTTAAAGTCATGGATTTAAGTTTTTCTCCATATTACATCCATCAAAATACATGGATCTCTCTCCTTACATTTGGAATTTTCTTAAAGGCATGAAATTTTTTTATTATTCAGATGGTTTTGATGTTCATTTTTGAAATATGTGTTGAGGATTTTGGATATAAATTGTTTAAACATTTTACCCCTGATTATTATTGATTAATTTTGTATTGAATTTTTGATTTGTACACTCATTGGGGAGCATGTGAATGGTGAATAAAGTTAGAGGTACAAGGATTCCTCAAATAAATTGATTTTGGTATTGAAATTTATAAGAACCCCAACCCACTTGCATAGTTGGTTTTGGAATGTGATTTATCAATTGGCTTGACTTATTTTCTTAAAACTAATGCATTGCATAAATGTCTAATGGGTAAGAATTCTCTTAAAAATATTGTGGGGTACATTGATTCCCCCAAGTGAATGATTTTCTTGAAAAACTTGTGGGATATGATGTAATCACCCACATGATTTTAATAATAGAGTCTACTGGGTACGAAGGAATCCCTTAAGTGTTGGCTTAATAAAATTGCCTGTAAGCTCTAGTCGGTATGCCGATACTATATAACGATTCGTTAATAATTTTTTTCTAAAATTGGTGGATAGGTTGTGTGTTAAATATTTTAATTTGGGCTTAATGGGTGTTGTGTTAGCTGGTCGTCAAGGTGTGATTCTAAAGACTGATATAGGAAACTCATGTTTTCCAACATAAGGGGTGGTCTTGATGACTAGGTACTTGTGTTGTATAATGGAATCCCCTAAATATATATATATATATATAATTGTATTCTGATGGTGAAGGGTACTTTTAAAATCCATGACCTTTAAAGGTACCTCCAGCTCATGCGTACATACAGAGGCTCTTTCAATAGGGGTATTGAACCCGTATAGCCCATGGGTGCCTATTTATGATGGTCAAGATACACAATACAAGTTATGTTTTTAAAGTTCATGCTAAGACCTATTCCCTTTATTGATATATGAGATATATATATGTATATATTACATATGAGGTTGTGAGTTTATTTGAATGGTTTTTATATTATAGATCATGGCATTATTTTACTCTGCATCCCCGTGTTACATGCTAGATCTCCAACTACTAACCGTCTTCAGACAATATATACCCACGTAATGTAGGAACTGGCCATAATTCTACTCCTTCTGCACAACAAATAGGTGATCGTAGGATAGTTCGTGAGTCACGCTAAAGTGGTAACCTTCCATCCTTTAAAAGACCTAATTTCATGTTTTGGGTTTCCTTATGATTTGACTCTTTCTTTAAATTTATTTTTTGATAGGACGGGGGCATGTCCTGACTAAACTATATTTGGTTGTGTTAGAGGCATTGTTGGACATTACTGAGGACAAAGGATTGGTTGTTGAATTCATAGAATTTTTTGAGTCATACTTATTTATCTTGTTATATGTTCAAAATTCCATTGCTATGTTTATATTAAGTTTTGTTAGTTTAATATTATGGGGTGGTATCTGATCCATGATAGACTTGGAATACCCATCATGGTCAGGCTCTGGTTTGGGTCGTGACACTCGTGTTGTCGTTGTTATTGTTATGATTATTGTTATGTCTAGTTTGTGATAAATTAGTTAAGGATTAGGTATCGAGATTTTAGGTATGATACTGTCTATTTTTATCTTACAGTTATATTACTGTACATGATTATCTTATGATTAGATGGATGGATTAGAAACATTAATGTATTCTAGCACCAGTTCTTGCTATGATTATAAGGCCTTAAAAATTCTAGACTAATGATTTAAGTTGTACCTCGAGTTAACCTTTTTCTCATATATATAAATATATATGTATGTATGTAGGTAGGTATATCTATTTATATGTAACTATGGTGTTAAAGTATATCTCTTTCTTTTGTTTATTTAGGTTGTATATTCATTCCTTGGCCTTGTATACTGGTATATATCCTTTTTTCGCCCTTGTTTTGTGTATTGGCCAGTAATATACAGTATAGTGTTGAGATTCGTGAGTATGGTAGGGATAAGTTAGTTCATTCTTAATACCTTTTTAGCCTTATTATATTAGTTTCTTGGACATGAATAGGATAGTTTAACTTTATTATATCATTGGCTATCTTATGTGTTTGTTGGACATTTGTGGGTAGTTTTTCATATTGTTTGTATGTAATATGTATCTACACTATCTTTGGAGCTTAGTCGGCAGTTGCCTACTGAGTACCATGTGTTTGGTACTTATACTACACTTTTATAGTCTACAGATCATAGTACGGGTTATCGTTATTATTGTGTGCATTGTGCGGAGCAGCTATGGTTCAGAGACATAGGGTGAAGTCCTGATGTTTGGATCATTACTTCCTACCCTTTTATGTACTAGACTAGTCTCTATGTAGTATTCAAAGATGATTGTATATGTATATTCATTTAGTACCTCATTTGTATCCTTATTATGTTAGAAACTCATTATTAATTTTACCAGGTCTTGGGATTACCTATGTATGGTAGTATTTTATTAAATCTATTCCGCATTCTTCCCTTTATTCTTTTTGTAGTCCGTTACTAGCAGTTCTGGACTTTGAGATTGTCTTGTCTACTAGTGGCTTATAGTAGGCGCCATCATAACATGATAAATTTAGTCTGACACAACACAACTATATGATTATGGAGAAAGATTTTCTTGCAATGGTCTATGCTCTTAAAAAATTCTAGGACTATTTGTTGGGTACAAAATTCATTGTGCATACTAACTACACAATTTTAGGTATTTGATGGTGAAAAAAGATGCATACCCTCTGTTGATTTGGTGGATATTTCTCCTACAAGAATTTGATTTTGAGGTTAAAGATCGAAAGGGTTTTTAAATCATGTTCTAGACCATCTTTCCTACCTTGAGTCCAATTATGAGAATTTGGGTGAGATCGAGATAGATGAATCATTTCTTGATAAAGTAATCATGTTACTTTTGGAGAATAGAGCTTTGGTATGCGAATTATGTTAATTTTAGCATCTTTCTTCTCGATGATATCAATCATCATCAAAAGAAGAGGTTCTTATATAATATGAAGAAATACTATTAGGATGAACCATAGTTGTTTAGAGAGTGTGTAGATGGAGTGATCTATAGATTTGTGATGAAGTTGGATATGTGGTCCATTCTTGGGGCTTGCCACTCATTTCCGTTTGGTGGCCATCATGGTGGCATTAAAAAAACTATAAAAGTTTTTCAAAGAGGATATTATTGGCCTACTCTCTATAAATATGATTATGATTTGGTGAAAACTTGTCCTTAATGAAAAATACAAGTGTGTACTTTGAGAAAGCATAAAATTCCCTTAAAGTAACCTCGAGTTAGAGTTATATTATTTATGGGGAATGGACTTTATTCATCCCTATGTGATTTTGTATGGGAATCAGTACATATTGGTGGCTATTGATTACGTGTATAAATGGGTGGCAACGATTTCTTTACCAAACAATGAGAGCATGAGTGTATCTTTGAAAGGTTTGTGACTCCTTAAGCAATCCTTAGAGATGGTGGATTAGACTTTTGTAATAGAGAATTTGGTATGTTTCTTGATAAGAATAGGATGAAACATAAGGCATCTATCCAATATCATCTCCAAATATGTGGCTAAGTCAAGGTTTTCAATCAGGAAATAAAGTCTATCTTCGAGAAACCATAAATATAAGACACACAAATTGGTCAAGACAATTAGATGATGCTCTTTGGACATATAGGACCACATTCAAGAATCCTTTAGCATGATTCTTTATCAATTAGAGTTCAGAAAAGCTTCCCACTCATTTGGTTCACAATGATTACGGGCCTTACACAAATTGAATATGAATTAGGAGGATTCCTTCAAATGCCTTCAAATCAAGCGTGGAACAAATACATGAGTTGGAGGAATTTCAAGCTAAGGCATTTGAGAGCTCAGTGTTATACAAGGATAGAATTAGGAAATAACATTATTCTTAGATCTTGTAAAGATAGTTTTATGTTGAAGATAAAGTTATACTCTTCAATTTATGGTTAGAACTCTTTGCTGGTAAGCTCAAATCCAAGTGGTTGACCCCTTTTCAGATGATGAATGTTTATCTGAATGGGGTTATCAAATTAGAGGATCATTAATAGAGAAGGTTCATGGTGAATGATCAAAGATTACAATATTATTATATGGGTGGACCCAGAGAAACCATGGATGAGATGCTCCATTTTAAGGATACTTGTTGATTTGGAACAACTTCATGCCATGATGATAACCAAGACACTTCTTTAGCAAACCCAAGGTCACTTATCATCATTTTATATTTTTTTGAGTACTAATTTTAGATTGTCTTGGTGAATGCAGATGAAAAATTCTATGTTTTGAGGCCTTCACAAGCTGTTCTGACTATATTTAGGCACCTGCTAGAGCATATACACATATGACTACACATGTCTAGGTGCATGTGTTTAGAAAATTTAGGAATGATATTGTTTTGGGGAAAGAGGGACACCTTCAGGTTCATGAAAGGCACTTGTGCGTCCATGTTAGCCTAACATGCAATCTTGGTTTGCAATTAGTTCCCAGGTATTCTGTTAAGTCTTTCCAGCCTCACCTGTGTGTGTAGTCCACCATCTGGATGCATAGGGTTAGGCATGAGTGGGAATTGGTTCAACAAAAATTCTTCACATAATTTGTTTGTCTGACAAAACCCAGTTGGCCCATTAACCTCTTAAAATTTTTATTTTACTTACACCCACATAAATTAATCAACCACACAACACACACAAATACAAGTACCTAATTTCTTTTCCCTTTTCCTCAAATTTTCTCTTTCTTCACACTTTAAAAATTATTCAAATTCTTTTCAAAGTATACTCACATAACATCACTTCAACTCTGGGGTCCTCAATCTCACAATTCTCTTGCCATTATCATGTATTTTACTCAATTTGTTATGTTAACTTTTATAAGTTTTACTCAAATTTCTCTTGGGTTAGAATGGTGAAACGTCTCATATACTAGATTCATGTGATTATTTTCTTTATTTGAGTTGCTTTTGGTATAAGATTAAGGTTTTTATGTATTATTTATAATGTGTGTCATTTTTTAATGTAAATTGGGGAAGTCTGGAGTACCCCAACTTCATGCACTCCATGTGTTTGATGAAATTTCCACGTGAAACTCCCTTTGTATTTTCTCTTTGTAGATGTTCTAATAGATCTTTTTGGGCAGTTCTTGTGCATATTTTAGTGAAATTCCACCATTAGATGGTTGCTTATAATTTTTTTTAGTTGATTAGTGTAAATTGGAATGCCCTCAAAGTGTGATCTTCATTATTACTTTGTTCATTTTGTGATGTGCAACATATGTTTGTTGAAATGATCGTCAGATGTTTTTGGCATGATTTCTACTAGTAGTGAGTGAATTTAATTTTTGGGGCATTATTTTTCCATTCCTTGAGTTATAATGTAACTTAACTTGTCTTCTAAGGAGTGTAAGCCGGTAGTTTAAATTGGTGATGTGTGTTTCTAAAATTGGTTTTCCATGACTTTTGTTGCATTTCTTGTTATGTGTTAAACTTTTTGGGTAAAGTCTAAGTAAGTCTATGGACAAAAGTGCATGCTTTTCCTGATGAAAGATTGGGTGACGTCATTCTTAAGGGCAAATCATCATTTTTGTTAATGGAATGGTCATGAGATAACAACATTCTTCAATGCTAAGTGTGTAACATGTGGAGGTTACATATGCTTTTATTTTTCATTTGTGAAGTGTATTGGTACGATGTGCTTTCATATAATATTTTGCCTTGAATTTACATCATTTAGCATAGCTTTATTTTCTTTTGCGATATATAAAAAACTCTCAAAAACATGTTTTAACTTTTCTCATCATTTTGTTTGGTTATTTTGTGATATTTAGGGATGACTTTGAGGAAACCAATGCCAAGGGTTGTGAAGTAGGATATCACCAAATATAAGGGAACTTTCATTTCTACTATATCTATGAACAAAGAGCTGTCTCATTAAGAGTTCATTATAGGCCTCAAGATTTAAAGAACTATCGATGTCATTTTCTACATTTCCACGCATTTTTTTCATTTAGAGCTTCTATATAGCTACCCCAAGCCCTTTATGACTTGTTGGTACTGACAGTTCAGTTATTGAGTAGTTTGTTTGATCTTTAGGGCCAGTATTTTAAAGTCTTCATTGTTTGAATTAGATACCAGGAAAAAACGTGAGTCAAAGATCGTATGCCAATTCTAATAGATCCAACAACTATGTAACATTGATTTCAGTCTAAGTGGACCTTTAGTTTGAGTCCTAAGGCTTCAAAACACATTTTGGGCTACTAGATGGAAATTGAGAAAAATTGCACTAAGATGTAGGACCCCTTTTTCATCAAAACAACCTCGAATAAAAATTCAACCATGCGACTAAGTATGGAATATTGAATTTGAAAAGATAGCATATTTCATTTGTGTATATAGGATTCCAGATGAATTCCGAAGGGTCGGTAAAGAATTAAAAAAATTTAAAGTTTTCAGCTGGTGTACTCAGCTGGTGCATTCGCTTAGGCGCTCATTGGGTATCTTAAGTGAAGGATATTTCCGTGGCCAGCTGGTCATTTAAGCAAGCAGGCTTTCTCAGCTAAGGTCGCTTAATCGAGGCTCGCCTCTTAAGCGACCAAAGTCTCTCTTAAGAGGCATGTGAAGATGGCACAAGTATGGTGAAAACAATATTTGTTCGCTTAAACAATGATTGCTAAGTCAAACCAATGATTGTTTAAGCGACACCTGGTATAATTAAATGCCCTAAATAGCCCGTTTTCCCTCATTTTTCACACAAGTGGAAAAGTGTAAAACCCTAGAAAGTGTTGAAACTTTGGAGAAATATTAGTGGGTGATTTTGAGGTGTTTGTGAGGTTAAATTTCTTGTTTCTTCTCTGAATTCTTGGTATGTTTTCAATAATTTATCCGTTAATTCTCAAAATCCCTAGAATATTGGTTGGTTGATTTCAGCACTTGTTGAGCTTTAAATTTAACCATTCTTGAGTGTAATTGTTCCTTCAGCATAGAGGGGCGCATTTACGATTTTGAAAGTTTCATTTCGTCCCCACATTGATTTTTTATGTATTTTTAGACTTGAAGCATAACAATACAGTATGGATACCGTTGTTCTTGTATTGATGTGTAGATTATAATTTTTTATAGCGTGACATGTGACGAAAGCTTCTCAAACGGGAAAATCATTATTTAAGAGAATTTCACTTAAAATTTTTAGCATCGAGGTAGGCTAGGTTCACCTTTCTTTTAGATTGAGATTAATCATAGTATACTTGTGAAAAGTGCTAGATATGGGTGGGAAACTAGGCCAAGGAGGCGTAATTAGTGTAATTTGGGGCTTTTAGCCTATTATGTAACTATAATTTAGGTGTAATTGTCTTAGTTTCTCACTCTAGGGTAGCATTACTATCTTAGGATTAAATATGGCTCATTTAACATCAATTAGGGATATTAGAAACCTTATCCTAGTCCAAGGTTGAATTTGCCTTAGAATGGATTTTGTGGATTAGAAGTGGGTCCCTCCGTCCCACCTTAAGTCAAAACTATTATTAGTTTTTTGCAACTCTATGGGTGTATTTTATCCCTTAGATTGTATATTTAATAGCCTTAAGAGATTGGTTACATGACTCCTATACTAGATTAGTACTTGAGAGTTGATACTAGCTTTGGTTCAAGTCCGACGAGTTGTGATCTTAAGACCTGTTCAATTCTGAAACTATTCATAATATGAGTTTTGGTTCAAGTTCAACATTTGATTATACGAGCTCCAGTTTGAGTCCGATATTAATGGGTTATTTATGATCATTATTTATTGGTTTTAGTATTAGGTTTATGGTAGAGAAGGTTTCATGTTTATCTCTTGAGATGCGGTTATTTAATATACTTTCGGTTAGCTATTTTCTTGATTGCACCCTTCAGATTTATGGGGCCCCGCATTGGGTTATATACTTTTTGGCACTTACTGACTTCTTCGGGCAAATTTCATGTGATAATTATATGTCTTTAAGTTATTTTGTTGGATTCTTTAATTATTTATTTACAACAAATGAAGCTTTATTTTGGGATTGCCCATTTAACCTTGACTTAGCTTAATAATCTAGTATCTTTATTGTACTTATATTATGGTTTATCCTAGTTGGATAATGATTCTTACTGAGTACCCATGGCTTTGGTACTCATACTGCATTTTTGTACATTTTTGGAGAAAATTTGAGTACTAGTAGTAGTGATTGATGTTATGAATATGCTGATTTGAGTCCATAGATGGAGTGATCTCTCAGAGCTGGAGTTGCCCATTTTCCTTCTCCTATTCATAGCTAGCCTGCATTATTCGAGACTAATTTGTATTTGACCATTATAGTGCTCATATTTCTTTTTGTTAGTTGCTCTTGTACCAAAACTACTAGGTCATAGGATGTTATTGCTATCTTATTTACCTTCTACATTACTTTTACTATTAATATTTCATGAGTAGTGGTTGTATGTATTTTACTCACAACATCGGGCTATGGTTTGGCTTACCTAATGGTGGGATAAAGTATATGCCATCATAACTCATAAATTGGGTCGTGATAAATAGGTATCAGAGAGCTAGTTTCACTAATATTTTCAGTACAAGAGCAAGTTTCTATTAGAGTCCTATGGATCAGAATGATGACGTCTATTCTTATCTTCAAAAGGCTTTGGACATTCTTAGGAGAAATTCACCACTATCACTCATTTTTATTCTAAGATTTTGAGTTGGTTTCTAAAGATTCCCTTGGTTTCACTCTTTTACAAATAGTTAGGATACATACCACCGCTTCACAAAATAAGGACCCTGAGTCAATGACTAGGCATCCTTTCATTATTTATGGATGACCTAGAGTTCGAGGATAGCTAGGAGATATAGCCCTAATTGAAGACCAAGATGAAGGGAATTAATAAGACCTTATTCTTGCTTTTGAGAGAGAGATTCCACCACCCCGGATAGTGGTGGGTCAGGGACCAGCGCAGGCTTCATCGAGGTTTATTTTTTCTTCACTACTATAGTATACAATTGTTTATCTCTTAGGATTAGTTAGAAGTGAACCATCTGATGGTGCATAATATATGGATCAGAGTGGTACTAAGGAGGCAACATCGCTTGTAGTTACGGATCCAAGAGTTGAGGTCCCTCTTTTGGCAGTAGTTGTTCAGTTGGTAGTTACTCAGCTGGTGGCTACCTACATTGCTATGACTATCAAGGAACAGAAAATACTGGGTAGATTCCTGAGGTTGGTTTCACCTAAGTTTTCTTGTGCACCATGTGATAATTCTTATGAGTTCTAGGTTGCTTGCGAGTGTAGGATCTATAATTTGGGCCTAGTTAAGACTTGTGGTGTGCATTACACTAATTTTTAGTTGTACTTCATAGCTCGATACTGGTCGAGAGCTCATCCTGATTCCAGGCCAGCTATATCACCTCCATTCACATGGATTTAGTTTTTTGAGGTCTTCATAGAGAAATATATGCCTCATAGTCTTAGAGATTGCATAAAGGATCATTTCTTAAGGTTAAAGAAAGGCTCCATGACTTTTGTGGACTGTAAGGCTTAATTTTATAAGCTGGATAGACATACTACTTTTATTTTGTTGATTGGGTATGAGCGAATTTGGTGATTTTTTAGGGGTTTGAGACTTCCTCTCCGTATAGCCATTAATAGAATGGTTTCTGCTCATAGATCTATTGCTGAGGTTTTTAATCATGCATAAGCTATGGAATAGATGCATCACGAGGCCTATAAAGATAATGGTAAGAGGTCATTATATTAGGTTAGTTTTAGTACGAATCTTTTTAGCTCACAGTTTAGAGCCAGTGGTTCTAATGGTAAGTACCACTATATCATCCTTATAAGCATTAGGGTCAGTCTAGTAGGCTTGTTTATTCCATACTTCAAATCAAGAATGGAGGCCGGTCTAGTTAAAATGATCATACAGGATAGAGTAGTGGTCATCCTCTAAAGGGTTCATCTTCTAGTTATTCTACTCATGAAAATTATTTTGGGTCAGCCGAATGTTTTGGTTTTAGTATGGAGCATGGGGCGTGTTATGATTGTAGGTCCTTTCACCATTTCTTGAGATAGTTCCCAGACATGGAGAAATAGTTCCTCAAGCTTATAGTATTCCACTGATTAGGTCAGTTCATCCCCCAAATAGAGGTTGTATGAATAGTTATTGAGGTGATACTTTAGGTGCTCGTGAAGTTCCTCATTCAGGTAGGATAGGACATCCATTAGAAGCCCAGCCAAGTGGTGAGCGTGGTTAGTTTATTGTCGTACCTGCTAGACTCGAGGTAGAGTCTTCAAATGCTTTTGTTAAAGGTACAATTTTGGTGCACCATCAACTGAATTATGCTTGATTTGATTTGGGATTCACGTATTCTTATGTATTTCCTTATTATACCCCACAGTTAGAGCTATCTTGTGGTTTTTTATCTATGTTGTTATGTGTATCTATTTATGTGGTTGATTTTTTAGTAGTGGATCGGGTTTATAGATCATGCATTATGATTGTTCGAGAGTTTGATACTCAGGCTAATCTTATTGTGTTTGATATGGTTGATTTTGATGTGATTCTAGACATGACTAGTAATACCCCTATCATGCAATGTTAGATTTTTTTTCCAAGACCTTTACCTTAGGCAAGCCTGATATACCCCTGATTATATGATAGGGATCTATTAGCCATGAGCTAATAGAGATTATATGCTTGGGCTAGGATGCTTAGTTTGGGGGGTTAGGAATCTTATCTTGCTTATATTTATGATATTAGTGTGGAGAGTCCCTCACTTGACTCTGTTTCTATTATCCATGGGGTTTTTATATTTTTTTATTGATCTACCTGATCTTTCCTTGAGTGCGATATTGAGTTTGTTATTGATCTTGAGTCGAGAACCCAAAATATTTCTACAACACCTTTTCATATAGCTCTTGTCAAACTTAAGCAATTGAACTCTCAGCTTTAGGATATTCTAGCTAAGGGTTTCATTAGATCGAATGTGTCTCCTTGGGGTGCTCCTATTTTGTTTGTGAAGAAGAATGATAGTTCCTTACATTTATGTATTGACTATAGGCAGCTTCATAGGGTGACAGTGAAGAATATGAATCTTATGCCTTGCATTAATGATTTATTCAACCATTTTTAGGGAGCAGTGGTGTTCTATAAGATTGACTTGAGGTTCAGTTACAATCGGGTGAGAATTTCGGATAAGGACATCCCAAAGACAACCTTCAGGACATGTTATGGTCATTATGTATTTCTAGTGAGTCTTTTGAGTTGACCAATGCCCAACAACATTTATGTATATGATGAATTGAGTGTCCATGACTTATTTATATTCCTTCATAATTGTGTTTATAGATGATAGTCTTATGCATTGAAGGAGTAGAGAGGAGCATATGGAGCATTTGAGGATTGTTCTTTAGACTTTGAGAGATTAAAGGCTTTTCTCAAATTCTCTAAGTGTATATTATGGCTTGAGTCGGTGATATTCCTAGGACATATAGTGCTTAAGGATGGGATTATACTGGACCTGACAAAGATTGCGGCTATTCGTAATTGGTCTAGGCCTACATCACCCTTTGAGTTTTGTAGCTTTATTGGTTTGGCTAGTTACTATATGCTTTTCATTGAGGGTTTTCTTTCTAATGTATAACTAATGAACAGGTTGACCCAGAAGGAGGTTCCATTCCAATGTCCGAGGAGTGTGAGTCAAGCTTTCATAAGCTCAATAAATTTCTTACTTTAACTCCATCTTGGCACGTTCTATTAAGGGTTAGGGATTCACCATATATTTTGAAGCTTCTGGTGTTAGTTTGGGTTGTGTGTTGATGCAGATGGGTCTAGTTATCATTTGAAGGTGTATGAGTGCAACTGCCTCACTCTTTATTTGGAGTTAGCAGTGGTAGTTTTCTTGCTTAAGATTTGGAGGCATTATCTTTATTGCCTGCATTGTGAGATCTATACAAATCATCATATTCTTTGGTATCTTATGACCCAGAGAGCTTAATTCTAGACCGCTTAAATAGATTGAGTTACTTAAGGATTATGACATCTCTATGTTATATCATCCGGGCAAGGAAAATATAGTAGTGGACACCTTGAATGGAAAGTCAATTAGTATGGGTATTTTTCTTCAATCTCAGTCTCTCAAAGGTTGTTGGAATACGACATCCAG
This sequence comes from Capsicum pubescens, assembly GCA_030864215.1. Lineage (NCBI taxonomy): Eukaryota > Viridiplantae > Streptophyta > Magnoliopsida > Solanales > Solanaceae > Capsicum > Capsicum pubescens. Next base: position 188,789,073 of record CM061538.1, on the reverse strand, counting down.
TCCTTATCCAACTTGATGGTGTGACGAGATATTTTTGACCTTTCCAGGATTCTTGCTAGTGTTGAGACGAGGTCTACCTTACTTGAAAATATTCAGAGTCTCTAGTTAAAGGAAATGAGACTTTGTATTATCCATGATCAGGTATTGAGTGTTGAGTCCAAGAAGGCTACATCGATTTTGAGGGTGTTCTAAGGTTTGATGGCTGCATTTGTGTTTCGAGGGTTGGACACTTGATTTAGTTGATTTTGCATGAGGCTGATAGTTCTTTTTATTCTATTCACCTTTGTACAACTAAGATGTATAGAGATTTGAGGAAGCATTATTGGTTGAATGGTATGAAGAGAGATTTAGTAGACTTTATAGCTTGTTGCCTATGTTGTCAACAGTTGAAAAACGAGAACTAGAGACCTGGTGGCTTGATTTAGAGGTTGCCCATTCCCAAGTGAAAGTAGGAGTGGATCACGATGGACATTTTTAGTTGTTTTCCATGCATTTTCCATGGTTCCAATGGTATTTGGGTCATTGTACATCAAATGACTAGATTGACAAATTCTATTTCTATTTAGATTTCCTTTTGTGTTGAGAGGTTAGCTCGAATCTATGTTTTAGTGATTATAAATTTGCATAGTGTTTCTATATCTTTCATTTTATACCAGGGCTCAGTATCCACTTTTATCTTTAGGAGAGATTTTCAAGAAGTGTTAGGTACTCAAGTAGACCTTAGCACATCCTTCCATCCTTAGACTGACAGGCAGTCAAACCAAACTATTTAGGTTCTTGAGGATATGCTACGAGCTCATGTTTTGTATTTTAGACGTCAGTAGGAGCAACACTTTTCATTGGCGGAGTTCGCATATAATAATAGCTACTATTCGACCATAGAGATGGAGCAATTTGAGGCTTTATATGATAGGCAATGTCATTCTTTGGCTGGGTGGTTTGAGATCTCCCAGATTAGACGATTTGGTACTGACTTACTTCTGGAGTCATTAGATAAGGTGCGGGTGATTTACGTTTGGTTAAGGGAAGCTTAGAGTATCAAAAAAGCTTATGTTGATCATGGACTTCATGCCTTGAGATTTGGAGTTGGTGGTCAGGCATTCCTCTGAGCATCGCCCGTGAAATGCGTGATGAGGTTTGAGAGAATAGGAAAGATAGGCCTCGTATATATTATACCTTTTGATGTCATTCGCACAGTTGGGGAGTTAGATTATGAGTTAGCGTTACAACTAGATTTTTTTGTTGTTCATCTGATATTCCATGTTTCTATGTTGCAGTGGTACATCGTCGATGAGTGTCACATTTTTTTGTAGGAATCAATCTAGTTTAATGAGCAACTGACCTTCGTAGAGGAGACTTTGTTCATATTAGCCAGAGATGCTAAGCGGTTCCGCTTGGGAGAGATTATAGTAGTTAAGGTTTAGTGGAGATACCACCCAGTAGAAAAGGCTACTTGGGAGATCAAGAGTGTGATATAGACTGAGTTTACTGACTTGTTCGAGGCTTTAGGTACATCCTAACCCTTAACTTTTAGGGAAGAAAGTTCTTTTTGTAGTGGATATTGTAAAAACCCTTTAGGACAATTTCTACATTTCAAAGAAATTTCATAGTTTAGAAATTTTCAAAGGATTCCCTAAGTCATTTATGTCATGTCATAGTTGACGGTTAAGTTATCAGATAGTTCATTTTGTTTATAGGGACAATTCACTATTTGGAAGCCTTCATTGGTTCGAATTGGCTACCGGGCAAAAATATCAGTCGAATGACATCATATTCCAATTGTGACAGTTCCAACAACTCCACAAAATTGATTTTAGGCTTTTTGACCTTTCATTTGGGTCCCAAGGCTTTCAGATTGATTCGGGCTATTGGCCAAGACTTGAGAAAAATGGCATTTGGTTGTGGGACCCACTTTTAATTGAAACGACCTTTAATGAAAATTTTTTACCATGCCATTGAGTTAGAAATGTTTAACTTGATAGGGTAGCATAGTTGTTTTGTATATACAAGATTCTGAATAAATCTCAATGGGTCGGTGTAAACTTGGAAAGATTTTAAGTATTTAGCTGGTGCATTCGCTTAAGCACCCATTGGGTCGCTTAAGAGGCTAGCCGATCACTTATGCGACTAGGCTGGCTCAGTTGAGGCTACTTAAATAAGGCCTCTATCACTTAAGCGATGACGCTTAACTGGTCAAATTCTTATTTAAACAGCATGTGCAGATAGCACAAGTGTCGCATTAAGTGATGACTGATCTTGGGCGTATTTATACGCCTAAGCACCATAACTTATCCATATTTTAGCTAAGTTTAGAGAACAAAGTACCTAGTTTCTTATGTTTTTACTCTACTTCTACGTAATTGAGCTATCCGATGTGATTAGCATGATTTTAGGTATTAATGAAGTAGATGAAGACATAATAGGACTATGGAATGTGGATGGCATATGAAAACAAGATAGAGTAGCAGTCTGGACCAAATGTGGCGCCTAGAAACTATGTTCGAGACAAATTTGTTATTTATAATTAGTTCAGGGACTAGAAAGTCAATTATGAGAGAAAAGATTATTAAAAGGCTTAATGCTAAATTTTTATCCAAAAAAAATTCATTATTCTGGATTATTCTGAGAGAGGAGAAAGGTGGCTTAGATTCAGGAGAGAGAGAAACATTTTTCTCTCTTGTTTTCACTATTCGCACACCAAGATCGTCTTCTAGTTTTTGGTATGATGAATATATTTATGATGCTTTTCGTTTTATTCATGAGTAGCTAAGTTTATTAGTTAGGGTTATGGAAGCCTTGTAGCATACAATCTATCACTTTGGGTTTTTGAATTCATTATACATTGATTTATTTACATCATACTCTCTTCACTTATCTTGAATTCTCGTGGTTGCAAACATAGAGGATATGCCTTAAAACAAAACTTGTTCGAAAGAAAGGTTGATTTTTGGAAAACAGAGTAGTGATTAGAAAATAGGATTACCAACCCCTATTTTATAAGTTAATGCCTTAGCAGGATTAACTACTTGGTGGTTTCGTATTGTTTTTGGTGAACGTTTTTTATTCAAGAGAACTAAAGTGAATTAGTCCTTGATGGTTGAGAAACACTAGGATTATGTTATTAAATACAATATGTTTCTCTGTAAGCACGATGCATGTATGAATTCGTAAAGCCCACAGTTAGTAAGTATTGAAAACTACAAGGTGGACATAACCCTAGCTTGCTATTTCTCTGAATTTGAATACCACTACACATATTTCATCTTGTTAAACTGAAACCATTAATTTGTGAACTGAATCAAATCCCCCTATTTATTTTACGGAAATGAATGATTAAAAGTCAACTAATCTGCATACAACTTAATTAACACCATATTCCCTATGGGATTCGACCCCAATTTAGTTGGGTTATATATTTGACAACGACCGCTTACTCTCTCGTAAGAGAGGTGTAATTTGTTTGTATCAATGACCACTTAAGCAGCCCCATGTTAGCTTAAGCTACACCTGGTATCATTAAATACTCCAATTAGCCAGTTTTCCCTATTTTTCACACAAGTCTAAAAGTGTAGAACCCTAGAAAGCGTGGAAACTTGGGAGAAATATTAGTGGGTGATTTTGAGGTGTTTACGAGCCTAAATTTCTTGTTTCTTCTCTGAATTATTGTTAAGTTTTAAATAATTTCTTGGTTAGTTTCTCAATTAATTCTCAAAATCCCTAGAATATTGGTGGGCTGATTTAGCACTATTTGATCTTGGAATTTACCCATTCTTGAAGGTAAACTATCCTTGAGTATAGAGGGACGTATTGACAATTTTGAAAGTGCAATTTTACAAGTAGTCCCCACATGGAATTTTTTGTGTAATTTTGGACACAAGCCAAAAGAATAAAATATGGGTAGCATTGTTCTTGTATTGATGAGTAGATTACGATTTTGGATATTTTGGCATCAACAAAATGCTTCTCAAAAAGGAAAATCATCATTTTAGCTAATTTCTCCAAGCATTCTTTGGCATCGAGGTAGGCTAGGTATAACTTTCTCTTTTATTGAGCTTAATCATAGTATTCTTATGATAATGTTCTAGATGTGGGTGGAAAGCTAGGTCCAGGAGGTCTAATTAGTATTATTTGGGACTTTTAGCCTTTTAGGTAATAATAATTTAGGTATTTTTGGCTTAGTATCTCATGTTTAGGGTAGAATTGCTATTTTAGGACTAAATATAGCTCATTTAACATCTATTAGTGATAGTAGATACCTTAGCCTAGTCCAGGGTAGAATTTGCCTTAGAATGAATTTTGAAGATTAGAAGTTGGCCCCTCCGGCTCATCTTAGGCCAAGACTATTATTAGTTCCTTATAAAATTATGGGTGTATTGTATCCCTTATATTGTAAGTAGATTGAAGAAGTTGGTTACATGATACTTATGCTAAATTGGTATTTAGAAGTAGATACTAGTTTAGGTTCAAGACCGGCAAGTTATTTTAATACCCCGTGCTAATCTTGGCTCGATTAAACATTTTGTTACACGCATAAGGGAATTAAGGCTTGAAATTTTAACTAATTTTTTGTGACATAGTCATTTTCAAGAACCATAAACTTTGATGATATTATTTTTAAACTTCCCGACCTTAGGAAGTTTATTTTTGAGTTGATTCATGATTGAGGTTGTTCAATGTATTTCTCTGGTAAGTTTTAGAATTTTCAGGCGAGCGTAAGGGCGTGTTTGGAAAACAAAACTAGTAGCACCATCGATTTAAGCGAGCGTCTCCCCATCCAGTCCAATGCTCTAAGGCAGGCGTCGCCTGGTTCAATCCCCTTCTCTAAGGCGTGTGCCGTCCGACCTAGTCCACCGGTCCAGAGCTCGTGCCACCCATCTCTATTCTGTCAAATATTTGTTCTTTTCATTTTAAAGGTATTTGAGTCATTTCCATTCACTTAATGTGTCCATAACATGAATTTGGAACTTCCAAAGAGCATTATTTGCCCTTTTATTCACAAATTGCACTCAAGAAACCCTCCCTTTCCTGAAGAATAAGTCCATACCCTTTCACAAGAAATTAAGGAATTCAAGATTAAAGTTCAAAAAATCCTCAAGAATCTTTAAGATTTTATCTAATGAGGTATGTGGGATGCTCATCCAAGGGTCCATTTCACCCATGAAGCCTCAAAAGCCCTCCTTTGGTTTAATTTATGAGAATATACATATTTAGGATTAAATAAATCCATGAATCTCTTGTTAATTCAATTACAAGTTATATTTACAAGTGTTTTCAAGTGGAATGAGTCATATCATGTTTTGAGTTTCGCAATCCCCATGTAATGATAAATTGATTTTAGGATAAATCCCCAAATTATGAATTTATCCATGTAGTCATATTATTTCCTTTTGTTTATGACATTCCCATGTTCAAGTTCATGACTCTCACATGATTGATGAAATGCCTATGTTTCGGGATTTTATTCATGATCCTATATTATTATTTTAAGAGATTATTGTAGTAAATTATGGTTATTCAGTACTGGCGGTTATAAACACTCGATACCTATGTATTTTACATGACTTCTGATATTTTAAGTAATGATTCAATTAAACCATGAATATTCCTATTTATTCAGTTGATATGTTATGATAAGCACTATCAGAAATAATGTTTAGTTAACCTAAGTTCAGTTTAGTTCCAGTGTCAGGTCAGTTGGGAGTAGTATTTAGCACCGAGTAAACCTATGGATGGGGGCCCACCTGCCAGTAGAGAGTGTGACCCTTAGTAGCACCCTAAGTTATAGAATTATGTAGCTAGCATAGGTTTGAGATATCTTCCTGCTAGTTGAGAGTTGCACATATTTCATGAGAGCACCTGCCAGTAGAAGGTGACACCTTAGTCCTTCGAGATTCCAGTTTAGTGGATCCACACAACCAGTGTTAGTACTTGTGGCACGATACTAAGACCCTTTCAACTGGGATTATCGGTTGGACCCCAATTAGCTCAAATTGGGGCATGTCTATTAAATGATATCTCCCATATTCTCACTACAGTAATCAGTGTATTTAAGTTTAAGTTTGATTGACTAAGTGTATAGATTTTTATTTATTTAGTTATATAAATTTTAGTCTTTCAGATTACAAGTTATCTCAGTAATATATTTATACTTCGTCTTGCATTCACAAATTCTTACACGTTCATCCATTTATGCTTATTTATATCATGTATTTCAGTTAGTCCTCATCTCAAATACTAGTAATTTCAAAGTATTGAACTCATACTTTACTTTGCACTAAGTTGTCTTATAACATAGGTTCAGATGCTATGTTTCCTGACCGCTCATAGTCAGTTTAGTGTACCCAGCAGTAATAGTGGTGAGTCCTCATCCATCAAGGGAATAATTTGTTCACTTCAATTACATTAATGTTTTGAAAGGTATAGTCATTTGGAGTTAGTTGGGGGTCTGTACCATCAACTCCATAGTCAGTTTAGAGGCTTTCATATACTTAGTTTGACAGTCAGTTAGTCATTTATGTATTACCAATTATTATCTGATGTTTCAGAAATAATTTGATTCATATTTCAATATCTAGTTTTACAGTATTTTTATCATCTCATCTTCCACATACATTATATTAGTGCTATTATATTTAGTACTCACAGCATGTACCAGCTCATCAGTTAGCTTGTGGTTACTTGTGATCGTAAGCACCGCTGTCGAGACTGGGGTAGCCTTGAGTTATGACAAAATATGGTATCAGAGCCTAAGGTTTTAAAGTTTCCTAGAGAGTCGAAAAACCGTAATGAGTTGAGTCTTGTGCATGGGTGTGAAGCATACCACACTTACGGACAAGAGGCTATGAAACATTTTAGGAAAGTTTCCCTTCTTTCAGTGTTCATATCATGCAAAAGAGCATGAGCTCTATTTAGACTCTGTTTTCTAACTCATCCTTAATACCGTTTACATACAATGCCTCCCAAAAGAAACAATGGAAGAAAGAATGGGGATCAACCAGCACGCCATCCATTAAAGAAGATTCCCTGAAAAAATATGTCTCTCACACTGAATTCAGTGTTGATTTCACTACCTCAGCCCACTCCGTAGCTGGCTAGAACAACAATAAGTTGCTGCTCTAGCTAATACAGTGGAAAATACAGTTGCAGTTAGGATTCGGGATTTCACTCGGATGAGTCCTCTTTTTTTTAAGATCCAAGTCAGAGGATGATCCGTAGGAGTTTTTGGATATAGTGTAGAAGGTGACTTATATTATGGGTGTTACTTCAAAAGAGAGAGCAGAGTTGGCTATGTATCAGTTGCATGATGTAGCTCACACATGGTATAAGTATTGGAAGGATACCGTGGTATTGATTCAGGGCTAGTAGAGTGGAAAGTGTTTGCCACAACGTTATTAGATAGTTTTTTTCCCTTCGAGTTGAGGGGAGCTAAGGGTTCAAGAGTTTATAAATTTGAAGCGGGGTAATATGAGTGTTAAGGAATACTCACTTTAGTACACTCAATTGGCGTGGTATGCTCTTTCGATGGTGGCTGATAATAGGTCTAGAATAAGTAATTTTGTGTCTAGAGTAGCTGATAGTATGGCTAAGTAGTATTGAACTACCATGCTGATTAAAAAGATGGACCTATCTAGACTCATGGTTAATACTCAACATATTACGAAGGAAAAGCTTAAGGAGAGAGACAAAAATAGTAAAAATAAGAAGGCCAGAACAGGTAGTTTAAATTTTTCACAGCCAAGGTCAGAAGGTGGTAACCATTCTCAGTTTTGTCAGAAATCTTCATCCCCATCTTCTTCTTCAGCTAATGCTCTAGTGCCTAAGTTCAGGCAAGACAGTCGCAATAGAGCACCAGGCTCTAAGTCCTAGGGTAGTGTGAATAGTGGTAGTACAAATTCGATGTGTAAAAATGTGGTATGAATTATCCGGGTGAGTGTAAGGCTTGTAGTGCTGTGTGTTTTAGTTTTGAAAAGCCATGCCAAAGGGTTTGGAATTTCCCATGGGCTAGTCAGCAAGGTCAATCTAATTGCTCTTTAGCTCCAGCAGGTCGCCCGACTCAACAGGGTGCTACTTCCAGTGCCACTAGTGGACAGTGCCAGAATAGGTTGTACGCACTCCAGACTCAACATTATCAGGCCAGTTCTCCTGATGTTGTTATGGGTACGTTGTAGATTTTCCATCTTCATGTTTATGGATTGTTAAATCCCAGAGCTTCGCTTTCTTATCTAACTCCTTATATAGTTATCAATTTCGATGTATCTCCTAAATCTGTAGAAGATCCTTTCTCAATATCTACCCTAGTGGATAAATTTAATATAGCCAAACGGGTATACAAAAATTGCCTGGTCATAGTATCTCAGAAAATCACCTCAGTTGATCTTGTGGAGTTAGATATGACTGATTTTGATGTCATTCTCAGCATTGATTGGCTCCACTAATGATATGCCTTAGTTGATTGTAGAAATAGAGTTGTTCAGTTTTAATTTTATAATGAATTAGTATTTTAGTAGAGGGGTAAAATCTCTATGCTTAGGGGTCAAATCATTTATTATTTTAAAGAAAGAAAGATGATATCCAAAGGGTGTGTTTACCACCTTGTTCGAGTTCAGGACTATAGTTCTAAGACTCCGAGTCTTGAGTTAGTTTCAGTAGTAAGGGAATTTCCTGATGTGTTCCCTGAAGATCTTCCCGGAGTTCCTCCCAACAGAGAAATTGACTTCAGAATTGATCTCATTTAATATACCCAACCTATCTCTATTCCACCTTATAGAATAGTTCCATATGAGCTTAGGGAGTTGAAGGAACAGTTAAAAGATCTCTTAGATAAGGGTTTCATCAGGCCGATTGTTTCCCCATAGGGTGCTCCAATCTTGTTTGTGCATAATAAATATAGTTCTCTCGGTGTGTGGATCGACTACCATCAGTTGAACAAAGTCATAATCAAGAATAAGTAGCTACTCCCCAGAATTGATGACTTGTTCAACCAAATTAAGTGTTCGCATTATTTCTTTAAGATAAAGCTCAGATTCAGCTATCATTCTGTTAGAGTCAGAGAATGTGACATTTCAAAGACAACTTTAAGAACCTGATATGGTCACTTCAAATTCATATTTATGTTTTTTAGACTAACGAATGCCCCTGAAACTCTCATAGACTTGATGAATAGGGTGTTCAAGTAGTACTTAGATATAATTGTCAGTCTTCATTGATAATATCCTTGTCTATTCCTATAGTAAGAATGATCATGCAGACCATCTAAGAATTATGTTACAGACCCTTAGAGCTCATAAGTTGTTCACCAAATTCAGTAAGTGTAAATTTTGGATAAGGTCAGTAGCTTTTCTTGGCCATATTATTTCTGGTGATGGCATTAGAGTTAACCCTTAAAACATTGAAGCAGTGAGAAACTGGCCTAAACCCATCTCTTCATCAAATATTGAGAGATTCTTGGGTTTGGCTGGCTATTACAAATGGTTTGTTGAATGGTTTTCTTCTATTTCATCCCCCATGTCTCAATTGACTCAGAAGAAAGTCAAATTTAAGTGTTTAGATTCTTGCGAGAAGAGTTTTCATGAGTTAAAGACTAGACTCACTTCTCTTCCAGTATTGACTTTGCTAGATGGCAAAGATAGGTTTATTGTTTTTATGATGCTTCTAGAGTTGGTCTTGGTTGTGTTTTGATGCAGAGAGGAAAGGTCATAGCCTACGCCTCTAGACAACTTAAACCCCATGAGAAGAATTATCCTACCCATGATCTTGAGTTGGCAAATATTTTTCTTGCCTTGAAAATTTGGAGACATTATCTTTATGGGGTTCATGTTGATGTGTTCACTGACCATAATAGTTTACAGTACATCTTCACGCAGAAAAATATGAATCTTTATCTGAGAAGGTGTCTTGAGTTGGTAAAGAATTATGATATGAATGTGTTATATAACCCAGGAAAGGCTAATATAGTGGAAGATGCCCTTAGCAGGTTGTCTATGGGTAGTGTTTCCTATCTAGAGGATGATAAAAAAAAGTTAGTTCATGAGGTTCGTTATCTTATAGATTGGGTTTTTGATTGGTTGACTCATCTGAAGATTGTATATGGGTTTAGAATGGTTCAAAATCTTTATTGGTTGCCAAAGTGAAACAAAAGAAAGACAGAGATCCTAGTTTAGTTAAGTTGAATGAGGAAGTTAGAGATCAGTTAGTTAAGTTGAATGAGGAAGTTAGAGATAAGTTAGTTAAGTTGAATGAGGAAGTTAGAGATCAGAAGGTAGAGGTTTTCTCTCAAAGGAGAGATGGTAGGCTTCATTGTCAAGGCAGGTTATGAGTTCCTTATGTTGATGGTTTGAGACAACGAATACTCATGAAAGCACATAGTGCACGATACTCGATCCATCCAGGAGCCACTAAGATGTACCATGATTTGTGGGAAATCTATTGGTAGAGTGGTATAAAGAGGGAAAGTAAAGTTTATGGCTAAATTCCTAAATTGTCATCAGGTTAAGGTTGAGCACCAAAGGCCTAATGGTGTGTTTCAGGATTTTAATATCCCCACTTGAAAGTGGGAAGTGGTGAACATAGATTTTGTGATAGGGTTTCCTCGTATGCGTCCTCAACATGATTTGATATGGGTCATTGTTGATAGAATGACCAAATCAGCTCATTTCTTTCCAGTTCATACTTCGTACTCGGCTGAGGATTATGCCAGGCTTTATAGTAAGGAGTTGGTTAAGTTGCATGGGCTTCTATTGTCTATCAATTTTAGATAGAGGTACTCAGTTTACCTCTCACTTTTGGAAGGCTTTTTAGGAAGGTCTTGGTACCCAAGTTCATCTTAGTACAACTTTTCATCCTTAGACAGAAGTTCATACAGAGAGGACTATTTAGAATGTAGAGAAAATGTTGAGGTTATGTGTTATTTACTTTAAGGGTAGTTGGGATGACCACTTACCTTTGATTTAGATTTATTTTAATAGTAGTTTTCACTCCAGAATTTAGATGGATTCATCTGAGGATCTCTATGGAAGGATATGAGATCTATTATTGGCTTGTTTGAGGAAATAAAAGCTATAATGATAGGGAAAGATTCAGTGATTAAGGCGATGAAGAAGGTTTGGTTTATTTAGGAGAGGCTAAAGATAGACCAAAGCCATCAGAAACTTATACATATGTAAGGAGAAGAGATCTTAAGTTTGAGGTTGGTGATTTGGTCTATTTGAAAATTTCACCTATGAAAGGAGTAAAGAGATTTGGCACGAAGGGGAAACTTAGTTCCTGCAATGTTGGATCGTATAAAATCTTAAGCTGTTTTTGGAAAATAGCTTACGAGTTAGAGTTGCCTGCAAATTTGGCGTTAGTACATCCAGAATTTCATGTTTCCTTGTTAAAGAAATGTATTAGTGATTCATCTGTAGTTATTCCTTTAGAAGATATATACATTAAGGATAGTCTTCCTATGAGGAAGTCCAAGTTAAGATTCTTGATCGTAAGATTCGTAGGCTAAGGAATAATAAAGTTCCCTTGGTTAAGGTCATTTGGCGGAATCAATCTATTGAGGGAGCTACTTGGGAAGCAGAAGCAGATATGTGAACCAAGTATCCTAATATTATCTTCGCAAACATAAATTCAGCTTGAGGTAATGATTTTTCCTTAGACTGACTCTTTTCCATTCTCAGTTTCATCTATGTAACCATTCCCATGTCATTACATGCATTCATGAAAATTAATTTAGTTCATCTAATACTGTTCAGACTCAATTATATAATGATGTTTCCAGTCATGCATGTTTAGTATGTGATCTGAGTTGCCTTAGTATAGTACTCTCAGTCTAACCAGTCTCATTCGAGGATGAATATTGCCAAAGGGGAGATATTGTAATACCCCATGTTAATCTTAGCTCGATTAAGCTTTCAGTTGCATGCATAAGGGGATTAAGTCTTAAAATTTTCACTATGTGTTGGGGACTTAGTCATATTCAAGACCCCTACATTTTGATGATCTTATTTTTAACCTTCCCAACCTTGGGACGTTGATTTTTTAGTTGATTCATGATCGGGGTTGTTTAAAGTATGTCTCGATGATTTTTAGAATTTTTGGACGAGCGTAGGGGTCTGTTTGGAAAACCAAACCAGTTGCAATACCGTGATAAGATGGCGCCACCCCTTCCAGTCCACTACTCTAAGGTGGGCGCCGCCCGATCCAGTCCCTCGCTCTAAGGTGAGCTCCATGAGGTCTAGTCCACTAGTCCAGAGCATACGCCGCCCCTCCCTATTCCATCCAGCTTTTGTTCTTTGTATTTTAAGGGTTCTTGAGTCATTTCACTTCACCTAATGCATCCATAACATGAATTTAGGGCTTTAAAAGAGCATTATTTGCCCTTTTATTCACAAATTTCTCTTAAGAGACCCTCCCTTTCCCTAATAACAAGTCCAAACCATTTTATAAGAAATCAAGGAATTCAAGCTTCAAGTTCAAGAATTTTCAAGATTTCAACTTGTGAGGTATGTGAGATGTTCATGCAGGGGTCCATTTAACCCATGGAGCCCAAAAAACCCTTCTTTGGTTTAATTTATGAGTTTATACATATTTAAGATGAAATAAATCAATGAATCTCTTGTTAATTCAATTACAAGTTATGTTTACAATTGTTATCAAGTGGAATAGGTGATATCATGTTTTGAGTGTTGCAATCCCCATATGATGATCAATTGATTTCAGGATAAATCCTAGTTTATGAATTTATCTTTGTAGTCATATTGTTTCCTCTGTTTAAGACATTCCTATGTTCAAGTTCATGTTTCTCACATGTTTGATGAAATGTTTATGTTTTGGGATTTGATCCATGATCCTATATTATAGTTTTAAGAACTTATTATCGTAAATTATGGTCATTTAGTACTAGAGAGTTATGACTCCTGATACCTACGTGTTTTACATGACTTCAGATCTTTTAAGTAATGATTCAGTTAAACCATGAATATTCCTATTAATTCAGCTGATATGGTTATGATAAGCACTATCAAAAATAATGTTTAATTAACCTTAGTTTAGTTCAGTACCGGTGTCAGTTCAGTTGAGAGTAGGATTTTGCACCGAGCAAACCCAAAGATGGGGGCTCACCAGCCAGCAGAGAGTGTGACCCTTAGTAGCAATCCCTAAGTTACAGAACTATATAGCTTGAGTAGATTTGAGATGTATATCTTTCTATTGAGGGTTGACACATGTCTCATGAGAGAACCTACCAGTAGAGGGTGACTCAGTCCTTCGGGACACCATTTTAGTGGATCCACACAACCAGTGTTAGTACCCATGGCATTGTACTGACATCATTCTATCTAGGGTTACAGGTTGGACCTCAGTTTTCTTAGATTGGGGCATGTAGGTTATATGATAACTCCTACAATCTCATTACAATAAAAAGTGTATTTTTTTTCAAGTTTAATCTCATTATGGTTATATGACCAAGTGTATAGATTTTTAGTTATTCAGATATACAAATTTTAGTCTTTTAGATTGCAGATTATCTCAGTAATATATTTATACTTGGTCTTGCACTATTTGATTATTACATGTCCATGCATTTAGGCTCAGTTATGTCATATATATCAGTTAACCCTCATCTCACGTACTAGTATATTCAATGTATTGCTCACATACTTTTCTTTGATCTATGTTGTCTTATAGCATAAGTTCGGATGCTCAGTTTCCCGACCTCTCTTAGTCAACTCAGCGTACTTAGCGACAATAGTGGCGGGTCCTCATCCATTAGGACATGATTTCCATACTTCAGTTACTTTAGTATTTTTATAGGTTCAGTCAGTTGGAGTTAGTTGGGGATCTGTCCCATCAACTCCACAGTCAGTTTTGAGGCTTTCATACACTTAGTTAAATAGTCAGTAAGTCATTTCAGTATTATTAGTTATTATCAGATATTTTAGACATGATTTGATTCGTATTTTAGTATAAAATTTTAAAGTATTTTTGTCAGCTTATCTTCCACATAGGTTATATTAGTGCTATTATATTTAGTGCTCACAGAACGTACTAGATCATTGGTTAGCTTATGATCACTTATGACTGTAAGCACCGTTGTCACGACTAGGAGGTAGCCTCGGGTCGTGACAGTTATGATCTTAAGACTGGTTAGATTCTGACATTATTTATGATATGAGTTTCGATTTAAGTCCAACACTTAATTATATGAGTTCCAATTCGAGTCCAACATCAAAGGGTTTCTTATGACGATTATTAGTTGGTTCTTGTTCGAGGTTTATGGTATGGAAGTTGTTATGTCTTGAGATGCAGTTATTTAGTATATTTCTGGTTTCTTCTCATCTTTATTGCACCCTACGGGCTTATGGGATCCCACGTTGGGTTATTTACTTTTCATACTTACTAACTTATGAAGGCCTGTTTAGTAGTGAAAGTTATGTGTTCCTTATGCTTCTAAATTATTTATTTATTTATATACAACAAATAGAGCATTATTTAAGGTTTTCCCCTTTTTCCTTTACTTACATAATTATGTTGTATCTTTATTATACTGATATTACAGTTTAGCCCAGTCGGCCAATAATGCCTACTAGTACTCATGGCTTTGATACTCATACTACACTTTTGTACCTTTTTAGTGTAGATCCAAGTACTATTGACTGCCATTTATGCCACCATTGTGCTTATTTGAGTTTATAAATAGGGTGAGCTTTCAAAACCTAAGTTGCCCTTTTTCTTCTTCTATTTATGTCTAATCTTTCATTATCAGAGTTTGATTTGAGTTTGACCATTACAATAATCATATTCCTTTTTGTTAGTAGCTCTTGTACCGACACTACTCGGCCATGGGAAGTTATTGTTATCTTATTTACCTTCCGTATTATTATTACTATTATTATTTCATGAGTTGTGGTTGTAAGTGTTTTACTTCCAAATTTCTGGTATTTATTCCACTTTCCACCAAATTAGCCCATTGCTCACAGCTCTCATCTATGATTTGTCTCACCTACTGGTTTGATAAAGTAGGTGACATCATGATATGTAAATGGGGTCCTGACACTTTCTAAATGATTCACCAAGGTGGCGGATAAAATTCAATTTGGAATTGAGGTTATGTATATGACGAATGGGTTGACACTCAGGGTTTCAATCACAAAAATGTGTTTAGCATAAGAGGTGTGCAAGATCACTTTATCAATAAAGTAAAGCAATTGAAAAAGAATATGTGGGATATCTTCACTAAGCTTAACCCTACATCCCCTCCTATCTTCACTATGCTTCCTATGTCATCCGGCATAACCAAAAAAATTACAAACCACCGATGGCATATTAACCTTGTTTACCTTGTGTGCTTTTTATAGGGGTTGAGGTGCCTATTATGACCCTTTAGGTCATTTTCCATATTTTCTCTTATTTTTTCCATTAGAGATTTTCTATAGTGACACGACTCGAAATCAGTCCATGTCGTACGGGCACCTCAAACTCACATAAAATTGAGGTCGCCCCGATAATCCAACCTAATTATCAATATAAAACATAAAGTTTAGGTGAATCCCGACCATATAATGAGATAGCGGAAAACATACTACAAGTTGTAACTTAAACATATCTAAGAACTTCATTAGATTCATCAAACTAACCAATAATCCCAAGTCCACAGTCATCCACAATACCTCCATACGAATTCGAAATTTAAATATATGAACATATGTCGAAACATGCCCCCAACAATAGCCAACACCAAGTCTAAAACATAAGGTAAAGAGGTTATGAAATATGTTCCTTCCGAAGAATAGAAGCTCACCACTTCAATGTCACACATGATCCTCCCGAACACTTGGTCACTGCGTAGGAAAAAAAGATGAAGCTCCAGCCCATTTGTCGCTTAGGCACATAGCATCCGGAGACAGTTAGTGGTTGGAGCACTAGCATGTAACCCAAGGATAAGGATAAGATATTAAATTTGTTAAAATCTATGTCAAACCATCACATGCGATCACATTTACATAACTATAGGCATATATGAAGATAGATGTAGATATAGTTACACAATGTGCCAAACCATGGAACAAGTCATGCATTCTTGAATAATATATTCATGAGACATGGAGTGAAGGACGTCCCAACCTTCCACCCTAGCACTTTATCACATAGGGTTTCTACGTTACAATAGGCAAGAGGAAACGAACCTTGAACCAACACATCCTATATGATAGATAGATGAAAACCACAAACCAACATACTACATATGGTCAGTGGACACTAACCATGAACCGACATACCTTTTATGGTAAGTGTACACGAACCACGAACCAGTATACCTCATATGGTAAGTGGACTTGGACCACAAACCAACACGCTTTGTATGGTAAGTGGACTTGGACAACAAACCAACATGACTTATATGGTAAGAGGACTTGGACCACAAACCAATACGCCTCATATAGTAAGTAGACCTGGACCACAAACCAACTCAATTCATATGGTAAGTGGACTTGGACCATGAACCAACTCCCATGGTAAGTGGACTCAGACCACAAACTAGCACACCTCCTACGGTAAGTGGACACGAACCACAAACCAACACATTCCTTATATCGTCAACAGTTGACATTTTTAGTCTATCGTTCTTTAGTCACGTATCACCATTCATACTCATCAACACATAAGGACTCAAACTCAGTTAAGTTATTCTAATAACCAAGGCTACATAATAACACCGTAGACAACCACATGGCATTTTTCAAACTGAATTAACCATTAATCATATACATAGACCCAAGGCATTAGTTTATAACACGATGCAAGTTCATTCATGGTCAAAAAACCTCTATTAACCAATCATTCCTCATTACTATTCTTATACACCTTTTTATTAAAACTCAATTCAAGTTCATATTTTAGGGACGATGACCCATTTAGCCAACCATCTATTAAAGACATCCCCTTACTCCTCACATGGCCAATAAGGCCTCTATCAAACATTTACCAAGCATTAATATTAATTAGAAACATTTTATCTTATTCATTTCCACTCAACAAATACCATAGATACACATTTGACCTTCACAAAACCATTTAACCACTAATCACTCCAATGGACTATATTACTTGATTTAATTAATCATCGATTCGATTTACGGTCATCAAGATCCATATAACTATTTACATTTCATTAGCAATCTTATACCATATTTTCACCATATTTTAGTTTAACACACTATTCAAATTCATATTCGTGTTTAGGGGCTTCAATCCTTTATTAGTCATTAACCCAACAAGATAATCAATTATACAATACATGGTTGTCAATACCTTCACAATATCAACTATAAATTATTCATGCTCATTGGGCCATTGCCTTAATTCAAACTATCATCAACATGTAACTAGATAATTCACTTAGACATTTTCACAAACACCTTATGTGCATTGCACCTTTAACAAGGCTATTTTCATGGTAGAAATCATAAAGATTAGGGTTACTCAAGACCCTCATGTTAAAACACATACAAAAATCACCTACATAAGCAATCCATCATTAATAACATGTATAAGCAAGAAACAACATTATTCATCATTAGGAAGCAAACCCCTTTTTCATTTGATTTCAAAATCACTATGTACACGTACTAATCCAAGTGTAAAATTCATGGGTTTAGAGTTATTTAAAAAGGGGAAGAGTAAGATGCCTTATGTAAGATGATCCACCAAGAAATTTGACTCCATATTGCCACTATATGCATACCCTTCAAACCCTAAACTCCAATCTTCAAAACAGTACTTGAACGAGAGAGTTTAGGATGTTAGATCAACTCTAAATATTTTTAAGAAGGCCATATACCCTTATATATAAAGTTACTTAGGGTTTAGGGTGTAGTAAATGACCACAAGGCCCTTAGTTAAGAGCTGGAAAAATTGGCCGTCCAGGTGGGTACAACTCAGTTAAGTCAATCGTACCCTAGGGTACGAGTTGTACCTTGACTCGTACCCGAGGCTCCACCTAGGTCATTGTAAATAATATTGATATGACTACACACCCTTGAGTTGTATCCAAAGGTTACCACTCTCATCCTAACTGTACACAACACTCATACCCAAAATAGTCCACTCTACACTCAGTGTCAAGCACCATACAACTTACCTAGGTACGACTTGTACCATTGTATATGAGTAAGGACAAATATTATAGAGGACCGAATACTACCCTACTAGGATGCTCATGGTATGACAGAGAAAGGAAGAGTTGGTACAACTCATATCCAAAGGGCTCGAGTGACTTACCCAATCGTACCTTAGACAATATGCTCAAAAACCAAAAAAAAATTGCAAGGACAAGATCATGGATATTTCATTCTCTCCCACATAGGATCATTCATTTTTGAATGACGGGTAAGGCAAACACATTCACAAGATAACTCATTACCACACGCCACACCAACTTTTAACCACGTTAGAACATAAGGCATACAACATGAATAAGATACGCATCATGACCATTTCCAATTGACTATTTATTTCATTAGCTTTGGGATTCCAACCCATTATTTATCAAAGACACACGGTCAATTCAAAGATCAAGGACTTAAACCCATCAATTTTTAAAGATATAAAGCAACTCAAGTATTAGGAACTTTAATCTCTCATATAATAAACACATGAATCAATTCTAAGCATCAGGGTCTTCCATCCATTATTTATCAAAGACATAAACCAAGTTAGGAACACCAACTCATATCTCAAGCATGAGTTTCTGAAACGGAAAATAATTGTAGATTCTTGGACTCTATGTCCTCTTCTGCCTCCCAAGTAGCTTCCTCAAACTTTTGGTTCCTCCATGGAACCTTTACCGAAACCAGCTCTTTTAGGATCAACCTTCGGGCTCATAAGATAAGAGACGAGCCTTCCTTTAGCCACTAAAGAAAATTCTTCTAGTACAAAGATCAACTCATTAGGGAATTTTAAGCATGACCTTATGGGTCCAACAATCTAAGGAAGCACAACATGAATGCAACCAATTCACCCATAAGTGACATCAAATGCAATCATGTCCACCTCTATCAATCAACAACACTTTCTTTACTACCAATAGCTATTACGCACGCCTTATAGACTCCTTACGACCATGGAGTCTCTTACATGGGTAGAAATAGAAAAAGGAGCCCAAATAACTCAGAACCAAATTAAAATACAAAATCACAGGTGGGTTCGAACATATAAATCAAAGCATACATAACACGGGAAAGGATTTTTTAACATATCCATAACAACATTTGGAGATGCCTCAGACACCTAGTTAGTATAAAGTGCATACAACCGACTCCGGCCAATACCGGTACCAGAAATAGAAGCAGAGACAAAACCTTTTGTTGTAGGAGTAGATGAACTAGCAATAGGGGCTCTGTCACTCTCGCTGCATGTGCCCAATCTGACAACCATAAAAATATCTATCCTTCCCCTTCTCTAACTCACAATGGTAATGCTGACCATAGAATCTATAAGGGGGAAGTTCGACTCTAATTGGCCCCTACTAGTCTAAGAATCACCACTCACCTAGTTCTTCCTCTTGGATAACCTACCACTAAACTATTGGCCCCTACTTAACTCAGAAGGTTGAGACCTCTTACCTTGCCTCTCACTAATTACACCCTATTTCAATTTCTCTACCTCTACTTATTTTATATACGTAACAAACGTAGAGATATTGATATTGCTGATCACCAAAACCGCCTTACTCGCAAGGACTAATTTGGGAGACAGTCCCAAAATTAATTTATGTATCCTAGCTCTCATGCTTGAAATCATCTCAGGGGTATACCTCGATAATTGATGAAATTTCAAGGTATTTTCCTTAACGGACATCCTACTTTGCCTCAAATTGACAAACTCTTCCTTTTTCACTTCCCTCAACTATTGAGGAAAAAACCGATTAAAGAAAGGACTAAAGAAATCATCCCACTTGTCTAGACTAGCACCCATATCTCAAGACATCTCCCACCCTTCGTTCCATTGATACACTATATTCTTCAATTAGTTGGAAGCAAACTCAACACCCTCTACCTTCGATAAATGCATAACTCAGAACATCTTCTTTATTTTATCAATAAAACTTTGGGGATATTCCTCAACTTTCACACACATAAACACAGGATGATGCAAATTCATGAATTAGAAAACCCTTGTGGCCTCAGAGGATGTAGCAAAAAAAGTATCACACCCAAATTGAGAAGATACCAACTGGGTCAAGAGGTTAATAGAGCAACAAAACTCAGCATTAGAAGTATCCCCTTGAAGGGACTGAGGAAGAATGTCACTCTAAAAAGCAGGGTTGGCGGGGGGTAGGTGAAACCCCATGAGGATGGTCAAATACCACAACCCTATCCTGGTCTAAACCCCAAAAATTAGATGAGCTCCATCCACATTGTCCATAATCGGGAATGAAGAGTTTTCCTGAGATCAGATCTCCTTGGAGGCATGGTTTGAAAGATAGAAAAAATAAATTAGAGGAATCCAACACCTTAGACTCCACATCTTGAGATTGAAACACAAGAAAAGGAAATATTTCCTAAAATATCTCACAGCCCCTCTTTCATAAGTGTGGCGCGCTTCACACCGAT
Source organism: Capsicum pubescens (assembly GCA_030864215.1). Taxonomy (NCBI): domain Eukaryota; kingdom Viridiplantae; phylum Streptophyta; class Magnoliopsida; order Solanales; family Solanaceae; genus Capsicum; species Capsicum pubescens. Next base: position 188,768,476 of record CM061538.1, on the reverse strand, counting down.
AAAATAGAATCTACTTGACACAGTATTATGGATACCAACTGACCATGAACATAGGCTCTGATACCAACTTGACACGACCTATAACCAGGTTATTTAATTCGGGCACCCAAGCTCACATTAACTGGGGTCGTCCCGATAACCCAACCTAATTATAAATATAGAACACAAAGATCGGGTGAATCCCGACCATATAATAAGATAGTAGAAAACATACTATAAGTCATAACTTAAACATATCTAATCACTTCATTAGATTTATCAAACTAAAAAATATTCCCAAGTCCACAGTCATTCACAATACCTCTATATAAATCCAAATTCTAAATATATGAACATATGTCGGGACATGCCCCCGACAATAGAAAACATCAAGTCTAAAACATAAGGTAAAGAGATTATGAAATATGTGCCTTTCGAAGAATGGAAGCTCACCATATAAATGTCACACATGATCCTCCCGAACACTTTGCTACTGTGCAAGAAAAAAGATAAACCTCTGGACTCTATGTCACATGGGGACATAGTATCTGGAGATGGTTAGCGGTTAGAGCGCTAACATGTAACCCAAGGATAAGGATAAGATTTTATATTTGTTTAAATATTTGTCAAACCATCATATGCGATCACATTAACATAAGTATATGCATATATGAAGATACATGTAAATATAGTTACATAACGTGCCAAACCATGGAACAAATTATAACATGCATTCTCGAATCAGTAATTCATAAGACATGAGTGAAAGACTTCCCAACATTCTACCATACACTTTAGCTACATAGGATTTCTACATTAAAATAGGAAAGGGGACACAAACCTCTAAACAACACATCCTATATGATAGATGGACATGAACCACAAACCAATATACCATATATGGTCAGTGGACATGAACCACAAACCGACATACCTAATACATTAAGTGGATATGAACTACGAACCGACGTACCACATATGGTAAGTGGACTTGGACCAAAAACTAACATACCTTGTATATTAAGTGGACTTGGACCACAATCCAACATGCATTGTGTAGTAAGTGGACTTAGATCAGAAACTAATACACATCCTATGGTAAGTTGACTTGGACAACAAAATAACTTAACTCGTATGGTAAGTGGACTTGGACCCCAAACCAACTCCCATGGTAAGGTGACTTGGACCATAAATCGGCACACTTTCTATGATAAATGGACTCAGACCATAAACCAACACATACCATAAATCATCAATAGTTGACATTTGAACTCTAGCCCTTCTTAATAACGTCTCAACATCCATACCATTCAACACAAATGGTCTCAAATCCATTTAAGTAATTATAACCACTAAGGATACATATCAATACCATAAACAACCACATGATCTTTGTCAGCCCGAATTAACCATTAATCGTATAGATATGCCCAAGGCCTTAGTTCACAACATGATGCAAGTTCATTCATGGTCACCAAGACCTCTACGAACAAATTATTCCTTATTACTATTCTTATACACCTTTTTATTCAAACATAATTCAAGATCATATGTTAGGAACTCTGACCCATTTAGCCAACAAACAATCAAAGATATCCCCTAACTTCTCGCATGGCCAACAAAGCCTCTATCAAATATTTACCAAGTGTTACATTCATTAACAACATCTTATGTCATTCATTTCCACTATAACAATGCCATAGATATACTTTTGACCTTTTAAAAAAACATTAAACCACTTGTCACTCTAATGGACTACATGCCTTGATATAACTCATCATCAATTAAATTTACGGTCATCAAGACCCACATAACTATTCATATTTCATTAGAAATCTTATACCATATTCTCACCATATTTTAATTTAGCACACTATTCAAATTCATATACATGTTTAAGGGCTTCAATCTCGTATTAGTCATTAACACAACAAAGTCATAAATTATACAATACAATCCTGTCAATACCTTCACAATATCAATTATCAGTCATTCATGCTAATTTGGCCATTGCCCAAATTAAAAATATCACCAACATGTAACTAGATAATTTATTTTGCCATTTTTACAAACACTTTGTGTGCATACCTTTAAAATGACTATTTTCATTGTAGAAATCATCAAGTTTAGGGTTACTCAAGACCCTAAGGTTAAACCACATACAAAAAGCACCTACATATGAAATTAATCATCATTAACATGTATAAACATAAGTCTAAGAAAGAAATAACATTATTCATCATTAGGCAAAAACACCCTTTTCATTTGATTTCAAAATCACCATGAACACTTACTAATCCAAGTAAATTATATGGGTTTAGAGTTATTTAACAAGGGGAAAAGTTAAATTCTTTAATCAAGATGATACACCAAGAAATTTGACTTATTTATACCACTAGATGCACACTTTTCAAATCCTAGCCTTTAATATTCTAGATAATATTTGAGAGAGAGAGTATAGGATGTTAGATCCGCTCAAAATGTTTTTAAGGAGGCCATACACCATTATATAGTTAGGTTACTTAAGGTTTAGGGTGTAGGAAATGACCACAAGTCCCCTAGCTAAAGGATGAAATTTTTTGTCCAGGTGCATACGACTCACTTGAGTCAATCATACCCTAGGGTACGAGTGGTATCCTGGATCGTATCCTAGGCTCCTCCTAGATCATCTTTATTGATCATGACACAACTATACACCATTGAGTCATAGACAAAGGGTAGGTGATAATGCTCAACTCACTCCCATGATTGAAGGGTGAGGTGGTCATCGTCAATAACCCAACTAGAGTTGGGGTCAAATCCACATGAAGAAAATTATAAATTTCAAGTACTATGGGTGTTATAAATACTAAAAGTTACCTGGAATGATAATAAAAATACATACTAAATAAAATGGAGGGATTGGTTTGTAATGATTTTCGACTATCATTGCATAAATATGAAAATTTTGATTTAAAATTAAGAATAGAGAGGGTCTTGGGATTATGTCTACCTAAAGGTAAAACATGTGGGTTAATGATGGTTTAACATGAAACTTAGTTGTTGAGCTAAGGATAGGCTAGGTCAAAAGTCATTATAGTCAATCTTTCAATAAAACTACAAAGATTTCACCTATTGGCTCTTCCGAGGACCAAACAAGTGTACGATTCATAATCACCCAAAACCTCAATCAAAAATCCCTTTTTATACGATGATGCTATTGACATAATTTATACTACAACTACACTTATTTCTAAGATTGCAAACTGTAGTAAACCATAGGCTCAATTGTCCACCATTACCTTGTCCCCCTATAACACTCTTTCAAGGATGTTATGGGTTACCTCAAGTTCACCTTAATCTTTTTTTCAAGGATCATGAAGGGTTTCTAGTGTTTGGGATTTTCACCCATCAAACTCATTTGGAGATTTGGGGTTTTCACCCTTCAATTTCCAACTTATTAACCCTAGAAATGGTGGAATCCATACTCAACAACTAAAAATCATGAAAACACATCAATACCCATGCACAATCACACTTTAGTTCAACCTAATCCCAAGACTAAATTACTTAGCTACTCATGAAAAAAGTAAGGAGAGATATACCATAAGGATTATCTAAAACATTCATTCTTCACAAAATTACTAAAAAATTAAACCTCCAAGATTAGTTACACAATTACCCAATTAAGGTTTCTTGATCTCAAATCAAAACTATCTATGAGGTAGGTAATACCAAAAGAAGAAAGGGTTTTTGCCTATATATGATTTTAGATTCGTCCATGTAGTTTTACAAAACTTCCCAAAGGCATAATCCCACTGAACTGTGATCGCATAAGTTTGACCACGATCGTGGTTGTGTTTTGTGACCGTGTTGGCTAACTAACTTGACTAACTACGATCGTGGAATGAGGACCCCGGTTACATTATCTAAGGCTGATATGGTCCAAGTCTTCAGTTGTGCTCGTCTTTGGTCCATTTTTATCATTTTAAGCTCCATTCCACATCTTTTGATCTCTTCAACTCTATGCCTTCAATTAGTGGATATTATGCATTTACTCACAAATATGTCTCATTTATTCATTCAATAAAAGGTAGTGTGCACAAATGTTTAGCGTGAATAGGTGGTAAAATCACCATTCATCAACACCCCCAACTGACGACCTTATTTATCCTCAAGAAATACCACTCTTTTCTTTGAGAAAATTTCATATGTATGCCCTCATTATATCACCCAATGATCATGATTACTCAAACTTAATTGCTACCACCAAAAGCTTTTAACACATGGGCAAATAGGCTTTTAACAACTCCCCTAATCTTAAAATGGAATAGTGAAGGATGCAATAAACTTTGAGGAGAAGCCATGTAACAACTACTAACGCTCTAGAAATGACTTACATATTGACTACAATCATGTTATACTTTTGTTTATCTCATTATGCGAAATATGACAAAATCACTCATCTTAACTGGTCCACATGCCTTATCAAATGAAAGGAAAAAATCACGTACCTAGTTACCAATCATGCAACAAGGAATTTCAAGTGCAAACACTCTCTCTCAAGAAATTTTTCATGTTAACAAGTACCATGCCATAGGTTTTCCCCTATTTTCAATCACCACTACAATGACCACACTTGGTTGGGAAAACGAAAGAAATTTTTGAGCTTGTAATGTAGGTTTACGGTAGGGTAAGATATTAACTTGGGACGATAAGTCTAAACCCCTCTTTAAATTCTACATCATAATCCTTTTATGCATTACTATTTGGGACACTTCTTTTTCCTTCACTAATTTGCCTACTTTTCCCCATTTGCTTTACTCACTTGCTCTTTACCTTTTTTTCTTCACTCTTTTTTCATGAATTTAAAATCTATGAATTTTATTATTTTAATTGATTTTCTTTTTCTTGAAATCAAAATGCTTACTTTTATAAGCACTTAGGCACTTTCTTATGACTCTGTGGCTCAATTATACTTCTTTAACCATCCACCACCCCCAACGTAGGCTTTTAGCCTCAATTTGTATTCTTAAGTTCAAGGAGGATAGGGTTTAAGAGAGAATAAATAGAAGGGTCATGACTTGTAATGCATTTTCCAAAGAAAAGTCCAAGGCCTCAAAGAGGGTGATTAGGGGTAACTCCTATGTATTGTGAGGCTTTTTTGGCTAAAGTAGGCATCCAAAATCACAAGATGGCCTATGATAATTTTAACAACCAAGCACAATCAAACTTTAGCTTTGAAAGATTAATGGGGCATATTTTAGATGGTATAAGTACACATGAGATGAAGACAATTAAACTCACACACATGACACGCGAATGTTGTCAAGGGTGTTCAATTATTCTACCCACTCGAGACAAGATGGAGTATTCACTATTTTCATGAAGTCAACTTTCAGAGTCCCAGAAAGAGGGAAACTTTTATCATAAGGTTGCTTACGTCCATGCCTTTAAATTTTACAAAATTTTTGGAAGAAGGAGGTTGTTTACTTTTGTATCTGCACCACACATAATTTGCTAATCATGGCAACAACCCAAGCTATAGTCTGACATTACAAATTATAGTATGGTCGAAACACCCATATAGTAACTCAGACTTAACCAATGGATGTGAATGCAATCCCAGATCATCAATGCTACAGGTACTCAAACTTTCCTTGTATTTTATAGCCTCGATGCTACGGGTACTCAGACATCCCCTACACTTATAGTTAGAAAACCAATCACGATGTAAAGGCTCATCTATTAAAACTTAAACTAAAGTAGCAAACTAAGAACAAAGTAACTAATCCATGTAAATGTGGACACCATTAAAGTGACTGCATATTATAAACCATATAAAAGTAAGAATCATCCAAAAGATCAAAAAAGTATACAAAAATAGAAATAACACAAGACCAAATTAAATAAATAAGGAGACACCCCCAACTGAATGGATAGCAGTGTCCCCACTGCATAAATAATGAAGGATAAAAGAGATAAGGGTTCTCACTATAACCGCATTAACGGCTGCTTTCACTCTCAAATTCTGCATCATCACTATTTTCCTCAAGATCAGTCCACTCGGCTAGGGCTTCATCATCACTCTCCACCAAAGAGGAAGAAAGTCTATCTTAGGGGTTTAGGACCTTCCAAACACCCTTCACCCCCTTCCTAATCTTTATAAAGAACTCATCCCTCTTCTTTTCTCTTGTAACCACTTTTTCATATTTAATCCAGAGGTCTTGGTGTGACTCTGCCAAAGAGGAGTTGGCTTTTTGAAGCTTAGAAATGGTAACCTATTGCTTCTTTTGGTCCTCCCTTTACTTCTCATAATCAGCATGTGACACATATGAATTATGGGTGGTTGAAGGCTCTCCTAGTACTTGGGGAAAATAAGACATAAGCTCTTTTATGGTTGCAATATGTACTCCAATCTTCTTAAAAGGTCCCGTGATGATTGGACTATGAGACTCAGGCTCGTTGCATGCCATCTTCTCCAAGTTGATCTTTCTTTTCTTATTTTTTTTGGGTGTTGCCTCTCCTCAAATCCTTAAGGGGTAGATTGGAGCACTGGGACGCACCCATTTATCACTATCATACTCTTACAGCCCCACTTTTCTATAAAGTTGAGTAATCAAAGAGGGGAAGAAGAGATGTGTACCACCTTGGTTCTTGAAATAATCTATTTCATTGACCACGAGTTGCTGACATCCAGTGGTATGCCGTCTATAATATGAGCAACCATCTGTGCATGTAATTATGGGATTTTTATCATGTGGGTGCAAGGAGAAACTTGGCTACAAATGATGTGCAACCATTTCTGAGCCCTAGAAGTGAAGTCATTCAGGAAGATATTATTTTTAGTCTTGATCCAAGAGACTTCCTTTTTGGGGCATTGCCGTTGTGACAACCAATTCCCTGGTTTACACCCCCTTGCTTTGAATTCACCCATGTCAACATGTTTGAGTCTATAAACATCTTTGAATTGCTTAGCCCTAACTTTAACTAGTTTTCCCCGAATCTTGATAGTCATATTGATTGAGTCCGAAAAAGACACTTCATTGATATTGGTATAAAATTTGCTGACCCATTATTCATTTCAAATTCATGGATCCGGGATAAAAAACTACCACCCTATGGCTTTAAGTTTGTCATAAAATGCCAGTAGTTTCTTCGACATATTCTCCAAGCAAATTTCTCTTTTCAGGAGTAGATTTTTCCTTGGCAGATCACTGTAGTAGCGACTGTGACCCTCGGGTTCCATGACTCAGATATGATCATACTTGTCCATGAGGTTGTCTAGAAATCACTAGGAAAACATTATATTAGTCAATGACATTTTAACATGCAAACTTTACCACATTATTTATTAATGCTTATTGGAACGGATGCTCTGTGATGCTAGGTTAAAAATTAGAAGTGCAGGATTTCTGGCATGGCAGTAAACTAGCCTCGAATACCACTTTCACGAAACATGACCGTGTTCGCGTTGTCTGACCGCAGTTATAAAACCTGAGGTTGGTTTCAAGCTAGAGCCTCATGTTCTGATTGCTTCCAAGTTTGTTTGGGTTATTAGCATGCTCTACAATATGGATGTACCAGAAAAACAATTGAGCAATTCTAATAAGTGTTGAGTGCACCTTTTAAAATGAAGTTAATCTTATTGAAAGTTCATTAGGGAAAAGTGTCAAAGACTTGGTGTGCACATCTTGTTTGTCTATATTTTTTACACATTATTGGGAATGCAAGATGTCCCACTTGTGTGCATACCTTATCTAAGCAGATAACATTACACCACACCAAGTATGACACCATTGGAGATATAACCATCAAAATTTTAGGCCATCTCTTAATTATGCATTATAGGGACTATTTTTTGAAATTAAAACACAAATTTATGATAGTTACCTGAGTTGTGATGTAAGAGGGATGCAAGGATGCTTTTTGAGAGAACACAAACTTGGCCAGAAATTAGCCCAAATTAGAGAGTATAATTTGTAATAGGAGTGTGGGGGAATTGAGGGGTAAAATGACTGAAGTGTCCATGATCACGTTAAACAGCATCACCTAGATCACGCTTGGGGACCACGATCGTGGTAACTGAGAGCAGTTCTGCTCCCTTATTTTTTCCATGATCAGTTGTTTACTCAATTTTCACAAATTTTCCCTTTTTTAATTTTTAATGCAGGATTGCACACTCTCCTTTTTTCAAGATCATCTAATGCACTCCATAGTGCCACAAATACATGGGTTATTCATATGCAAAAGATAACATTTATCCTATAAAAATATAAAAAAGGATACGAGCCACTATCGTTTTATTTGTAGGGTGCCACCCACCTAGCTCTATAGTTATCATTGTGGCACGACGTCTTCCTTTCTTCACTCTAAAGGTGGGTCTTAAAACCCCTCCTTATTAACCTTCTGATTTTCAACATCTACCACAGATACTACTTGGAGCTCCGCAGTTAGTTTGTTTGACTTGTAAATTTTGAAAGGGAGTTCATCCTCTTGCACCTTAAATTTTATCTCCCCTATTTCTAGATCAATAATGGCTCTATCAGTGGCCAAGAAATGATGACCAATGATGATTGGTACCTGTTGGTCCATTTCACAATCTAATACCATAAAATTCACCGAAAGTCTAAATTTGTCTGCTTTAACAAGGACATCAAACAAAATTCCCACCAGACTTTTGATGGACCGGTACGCCATGAGAAGTAGCATAGAGGTTGGTGTAGGGGCATACAATTCAATCTTCTTGTAGATGACAAAAGGCATTAAGTTGATGCTTTCACTAAGGTCACATAAAGCTTTTGCAAACTCATGCATCCCAATTGTGTAAGGGATGGTGAATGCTCCGGGGACGTTTTTTTCTTCCGCAACTGTACTATCTAAAATAGCACTACACCCATGAGTCACCTAAATGGTGTCACCTTCAAAAAGTTTCTTCTTATACATCAAATTTTTCATTAGCTTAGCGTATCTCGGGATCTCTTGGATCGCCTCGAGCAACGAGATATTTATCGATAGATTGCTAAGTTTTGCCATAAACTTCCTCAATTTGTTACCTTCCTCTTTTTATGAAATCGTTGGGGGAATGGGGATAGAATTTGAATTGTGGGCCTTGGTTCACTTTGTGTCTATTTAATCTCAATAACTTATCCGTCACTTTCATCGGTTTCCTTCTTATCATCTCCTTCTTGACTTTGAGGTAACACCTTATTTTCCTTCACTTTGGGAATTTCCTCAATCAAGTCTCCTTTAGAGGTTTCATTAAGGTTCTTTCCACTCTATGTGAAAATTGCTATAACTTGGGCATTATTTTTTAGATTAGAAATCGTGTCACTAAGGAGTCCACCTTTGAGCCTAACATTTATTTGCATGGAGATTTGCTCGAATTGGGTCTCCAATTGCTTGTAGAGGCAGAGTAAGACATCATGGTTTTGGAAGGTTAAGAAAAATAAACTTTAAACTCCCAGACCATTTTATTTGTACCTTCAACTCTATTCAAAAGCCTTGTCAATATATCCTCGGCCTTGAATTTTTTGGGGTCAACGATATAGGACTCTTTGTCTTTGACCCGATCAAGGGGAAGAATATAACGGTCATATTCTTAGTCCCTATCTCTCTAATCTCTATCCCTATCATGATCCATCCAATATTGGTTCCCACCTTACCTTTGATAGGCAATGTGGGAACCCCCCGAGTAGTTAGCCAAATATTGGATTTCCTCATCCAACTTCTTTACTTCTTCATCATCTTCATAAGACTTTGATGCTATGGCATTTACAACTTTCGTGGGTGCACCCATAACATGCTTTGTCAAGATTTCAAATTGGGTCATCATTTTCGCCATGTTATCCTCCTTTTCTTCATTCTTCTTTCTTTGTTTATTATCAACCGTATAAGTAGTAGAAAGGATCTTGGTAGCTTCGGTTTCTCAAGTATGCCAACCCTGATTTTACTATGACACTTTTCTAATCAGTAGAAAGGCAGAGGCATTGTGCAATATCACTAGGGAATCGCCTACCGCACTATCCAGCACCATTTGGTTTAATAGATTAAGGGCATAGTAGAAGATCTTAAAAACCATCTTCGCTAGGACTTCATGACTTGGGCATTGAGATAGCTTACCATTAAACCTCTCCTAAGCTTCAAACAATGGCTCTCCATTCATTTTTCAAAAATTTACAATCTCGTCCCGCTTTTGAAGCATTTTTTATGGTGGGAGATATCTATCAAGAAACACCATAGTAAGCTCATCCCAGGATGTAATTGATACGAGTGGAAGTAAGCAGAGCCATGAAACTGCCTCGCTCATTAGTGAGAATGGGAAGAATCGAAGTTGAATGGAATCTTGTGTAATGTATGCTCTATTAAATGGTGCTCACACTTCCACAAAATTCTTAAAATGGACATTTTGGTCCTCAAAGGCATGACCCCCATGCAATCCTTTAATTTGCAACATTTTAATCATGATGCTAGTCATGTGGAAGACTTCATTCCCATTAGTTGGTGGGATACGGATTGCACTTGTTTGTCTCTTTTTATTTAGTGGGCCTTCTTCCTCAAGAGGGGCATCAAAGGGGCCTATATTGCTTACGTTATCACTCATTGTTTTGTTAACACTTCGATTGTCTACAAAATATAAAAAACAACAAATAAAGTAAATTACACCACCTCAGGTATTCCCAAGTAAAAATACACCGCACAAGTGAAATCTATTTTCCACTCCCCGGCAACGGTGCTATTTTGATAATGCTCAACTTACTCCTATGATTGAAGGGTGAGGCGGTATCTGTCAATAACCAAACTAGAGTTGGGGTCGAGTCCACAAGGAGTGAATTATAAATTTAAATTCCTATGGGTGTTCTATTTACTAAAAGGTTACTCGAAATAATAATAAGCAAGACATAAAAAATAAAATGAAGGGATTGGTTTGTAATGATTTTCGACTATCAATGCATGAATATGACACTTTTGATTTAAAATCAAGAATAGACAGGGTCTTGGGATTATGTCGCATGTGGGTTAATGATGGTTTAACATGAAACTTAGTTGTTGACCAAAGGATAGGCTAGGTCAAAAGTCATTGTTTTCAATCTTTCAATAAAACTACAATGATTTCACCCATTGTCTCTTTTGAGACCTAACAAGTGTACGATTCGTAATCACCCAAAACCTCAATCAATCATCCCTATTTATAGGATGATTCTCTTGACATAATTTACACTCCAACTACACTTATTTCTAAGATTGCAAAAGGTAGTAAACCATAGACTCAATTGTCCACCATTACCTTGTCCCCCTATAACCCTCATTTAAGGATTTTATGGATTACCTCAAGTTCACCTTCATCCATATTTTAAGGATGATGAAGGGTTTCTAGAGTTTAGGATTTTCACCCATCAAACTCATTTGGATATTATAGGTTTTCACCGATCAAATTCCAACTTATTCACCCAAGCAATTATAGAATCCATACTAAACATCTAAAAATCATGCAAACACATCAATACCCACACACAATTACAGTTTAGCTCAACATAATCCCAATACTAAATTACTTATCTACTTATGAAGAAATTAAGGAGAGATATACCATATGTATTAACCAAAACATTCATTCCTCACAAAACTAATATGAAATTAAGCCTCGAAGAGTAGTTACAAACTTTCCCAATTAGGGTTTCTTGATTTCAAATCAAAACTATATATGAGGTAGGTAATACATAAAGAATGAAGTATTTTTTCCTATATATGATTTGAGATTCATCATATAGTTATACAAAACTTCCCTGTGGCATAATCCCACTGAACCGCAAATGCACAAGTTTGACCACGACCGCAGCTACACGATCGAGGACCGTGGTCGCATTAACTGAAGATGATATGGTCTAGGTCTTCATCTACACTCTTCTTTTCTCTCTTTTTATCATTTTATGCTCCATTCCACACTTTTGATCTCTTTAACTCCATGCCTGTAATGAGTGGATATTAGTGCATTTACCCACAAATAAGTTTTATTTATTCATTAAAAACAAGGTAGTGTGCACAAATGTTTAGTGAAAATAGGTGTTAAAATCACCACTCATCAGTATGACTCACACCCTAATCGTACACAACACTCGTACCTAAAACAATCCACTTTACACTAAGTACCAAGTACCATATGACTTACCTAGGTATGAATCTTAACCTTTATATGAGTAAGGGAAGGCCAATTAATATAGAGGACAAAATGCTACACTCATAGGCTGCTTAAGGTACTAGAATGGATGGAAGAGTTGCATACGACATCCAAATGGTATGAGTGACTTGCCTAATTGTACCTTAGAAAACATTCTGAAAAACCAAAAGAAAATTTTACAAGGCGAAGATCTTAAGTGTTTCATATTGCCTCCCCAAGTTATTTAAGACTTGTGGTAGTTAAATCATCAGGTGGTTAGTTTGATTTTTATAGTCAATTCCTTATTTTAAAGTCTTTGATGGTTCCAAATGGCCATCGGGCTAAAACTTCAGTAAAATAATCTCGTATACAAATTCTGATTATCCTAGCAACTTTGAAATACTTATTTTAGGCTAGGTGGACTTCTATTTCAGGTTCCGATACACTCGAGCTCATTTTGACCAATTAGTTGGAAAGTTATGAAAATGAAATATGGGCGTGGGACTCAAATTTTGTTGAAATGACCTCAAGTGGAAATTCTAAGTGTAACATTATGTTTGGAACATCAAATTTGGTATTGTTACATAGTTAGTTTGTCTATTCAAGATTTCAAAACAATCTTAAGGGTTTGACAAAAACTTAAAAGATTTTCCAAGTTTCAACTGCCATCTGGTGCAACTGCAATCGTAAGACAAGGGTTGCAATTACGATATCCTTGGCAGACAAAGTATTGAAATCATAGAAGGGATTGTTGAGATTACATTATTTGATTTGGAATCTGTTAATTGTGATCGCAGGTCTGGGTCCGCGATAGGGAAACCCAAGTACCTGGACTGGGTATAAAAGGACCCCTTTTCCATAATTTTGGTCATTCTTCATCACTTCCTTGAGAGGCAAAAACCCTAAATATTGTGATAGTTTTTTATTTAGACTTGTGCGTGACTTAGGAGTTTTATTAACATTTATTTTCATAATTATCTTCTAATTTGAGGTAAGAATTCACCCTTCCTTAGTGGATTTTAGTAATTTATTTCTTAAAACCCCAAAACCTTGAGGCCTTGATTTTAGCTCCAATTAAACTTGGGTTTCTCTCATTTTTAGGGAAATGATTCCTTGAGATGATATTATGTTGGGTTGGTTTCAGAAATACAATTTTCGAAAGTAGGACTCGTATGGGGTTTCAGTGATCTAGTGGTTCTTTAAGATTTGTTTGTTGTCGATGTAAGCTAGGTTAATCTGTAGTTAGATTGCAATATTTCATAGTATGTTTATGATATCTTATAAGATTGGGATATGTTTTAGGTGTTGGATTGATGATATGCAAGACTTGTGGTTAGTTGGACTCTTCAACTCATTTGAAATCATAGAGTTTAAATAGATAGATCGTTGCGTTGAACCTTAGTAAATTAGATGTTATAGCTCATGTTTAGGATGAGAGTGAACTAAATTACTCTATCTAGATGGGAGTGACCTTGCCACTCATTGTTATTATGAGTTTGGCCTTAGTTGCTTACGCTAATAAAGATTGCCTTAGTTCTGTTGGACTTAGTTAAAGTGCTTAAAAGGAATCTCTACCCCAGGGAAAATTGTAGCTTTCTATACATCTAAGAGTGGATTTAGATATCTTATCCTACTCCAAGGGAGAATTTGACTTAGAATGTATTTTAGGGATTTAGAAGTGGGACCCACCTTAAGTCAAGATTGATGATTAGTTCTCTTGAAACCCTTATACACTTGTTGAATACCTAGAGAATGCCCTTTTGAGGCAATATTGAGGAACCATGGTAATTGATTATGGTGATAATGACATTAGAAGTAATGATCATGGACTAATTAATTAGATTATGGTTATCCTATGATGTGTTATGGATCATGTTATGATAAGTTAGTGAAAATGCAATAGATTTCTCTATGAAGGTGCTATAAATCATACTTTGATAACTATCAATGATTCAAATAATAAACTATCTTTTATGCTAATGATAAGCCATTGAATATACTATTGGTAAGCCATTGCTCATGATATTACTTATTATTATGATCATGCTAAGAAATTATGCTAGTAATTATGCTAGAAAATATCCCTATTAATGATATTCGCAAGGGTACCATGAATTATGTTAGAAGTCATGCTTTGATTAAATGGGAAGTTTTCTATTAATTATTCTTGAAATCATGATGCTTGATTACATGATCACTTATTCTATTGATTTTTCCACCGACTATGATGATGTGGCTACCGGTCCTCTGAATATTATGATTATATTTACATTGATACCTGAGAAGGTTGGAGGATAATTGTGATGATATATTGATACCCAGTAAGGCCGAAAGATAATTATGATGATATAGTGATACCCAAAAAGGTTAGAGGATGATTATGATGAAATATTGATAACCGGTAAGGCGAGAGGATGATTGTGATGATATATTGATACCTGACAAGGATGAAGGATATTTATGATGATGCATTGATAACCAGTAAGGCCAGAGGATATTTATGATGATGAATTAATATGTAACAAGACCATAGGATAATTGTGATGATATATTGATACTCAGAAAGGTTGGATGATGTTTATGATGATGTATTGATACCCGACAAGGCCAGAGGATAATTATATTGATGTGCCTATGTGCACATCTACCAATTTGAATCCTGCTATGCCCTATGTATGGATATCATATATGTATATATTTATATGTTGTTGGGTATGAATTTGATATTAGAGAGGTCAGATACAAAATGAAACTGATAAATGATTAGGAGAGAGTATAATTGATGATTAGTGATAATTGATGATTAATGGTAAATAATGATTAATTATAAATGACGTTAGATGATAAATGATGGTTATATAATAAATGGTGATTAGCGGATATGTGATGAATAGTTTCTAAATGGATTAGTTAATAATCCAATGGATTAGTTAATAAAAGTCTATTATCTAATAGATGGTGACAAATGAGTAACGGTGATAAGGTTGTTAAATGATGGTAATATTGTGGAATATGAGTACATTATCAAATATAGGTTACTGACCAATCGATGATAAATTATGGAATGATCATTAAATAATGAGCTAGTTATTTGTAAGAAATAAATGGTTACTTTATTCTATCTTTGAGTCTACTCTCTAGGCTTATGGGAGTCTATGATGAAATGTTTGCTTTTCGCACCAACTAGCGTATGGGAGCTAATTTTTTAGTTTTTCATTGCTTGTGTGATGTCATGTAATACGTAATAATTCCAATTTATTTACTTATATTACATGACAATGTTGCCATGTTCTAACGCCTTATGTTATAATGTTTCAGTTAAGTTACTTATTTTGTAAAACAGTATTATAGATGATTCAGGATCATTTCTGTACCTTGACTTATTTATGTTATCTTGCATTTTATCATACTTATATTATAATTTAGCACAGTCGTTCGATGATGCCTACTGAGTACCCATTATTTGGTACGCATACTATATTTCTACACCTTGGTGCAGATCTAACTACTAGATATTTTTGTTGATCGTTGATCATGCTGTGTTGATTTTCAATAGAAAGGGTGAGCTCTTGGAGTCAGAGTTACCTATTTTCTTATATCTGTTGATATTCAGTCTTTTGTTATTGAGGTAGATGTTTTTTACTATTCCAAGCCTTTAAGTTGTAATACTATTAGACACTCTTGTACTGGCTCTACTAGGTAATGGGGTGGTATCTTGTATTGTTTTTTTTTATCTATTTAGAAATCTTTGCTTACTTATAAGTTTGTTGTTCATTTTCTTCTATGATTAGGCATTTTCCACCAAGTTAACCTATTGCATTTAGCTTTAGATTACGGTTTATCTTACCTACTGGCAGGATAATGTAGGTTCCATTATAACTCGTAAAACCAGGTTGTGACAATGCCTTTCTTTTTATTAGATATAAACAAGATCTATTTTTCTTATGGTCGCACACCTAAAATTTAAAGTAAGAAGTGGGTGTTATGTTTGTGTACTTATTTTCCTTGACTATCTCGTACCATTGCAAAGGGCCTTCCTCCATGGGCCTACAACATTGGATAAATAAAAAGAAGAGATCTTTCTATTCAAGCCAAGCATTGGCTCGACTTTGTAGGTAAGAAGTTTCTCCCTTCTACTAATGATCATGATGTCATTATAGAAATTTCTATCATTGTTGGGTGCGTCATGGTAATGTGGTTGTTAATCCAAGAGAGGTAATTGACAAGATAATTAAGCAAAGATCCACATAGTTAGGAACTTTGTTTCTTTTTGCCACTTTTATTTTCGTGTTATGCTTTGCTCATAATGTTCCTATATTTAACAAGATCGATAGAAAGGTAAAATACATCATGGTGATTTATATTACCTAAATCCAAGATGATGATAATCCCTCGGGGATAAAGAGAAAATTTTTATAGATGGATAGTTCTTCTCTAGGTGAGATCCCTATTCTTGTGAGCATAGATAATCCTTTGGTTACTTCATTTTCATTAGATACCTTCAAGATTTCTAGTGATACTACTCTAGTGATTGATCCCTTTACTCTCCATCTCTCTCAAGCACTATACACTCACTCACTCTACTCAGCCTCCATAGTATTCCACTATTACATTTACTAAGGTTGTTTCTATGATCTTAGCAAACAACAGTACTATTTCCTGATTGGTTTGTGACATCCCCCAGTTTATTCACTTGGCTATTGAGAGGAGTCTTTGGTCTCTTCAAAAATTATAAGTAAAGATTAGCTGTAGTTGAAGCCAAAAGGAATAGCATGGTTGTTTCCACTTTGAAGATTGATCTTAATAGCCTGTTTTGGAGTTTCAGTTAATCCAACCCTTTTTTACTCTAATGATACTCAGGTGGCCATCCTACATATTTCTACTAGATCGGCTCTAAAATTTGATGACTTGTTCAGGCACACTACTGTGGAATAGGAGATAAGGATTGATTTTAGTGTGGGGCATACCGAGGACCAATAGGTAGGGTTGTCTAAGCAATTGTCCATTGATGAGCAGTATGCGAGGATGTTTTGTGCTAGTTCTAGATCTTAGCCCCCTTAAGGAGGTACATCTTTATTTATTTTAAATTAGAAGAGCCAAATTTGAGTATGATTCTAGTATTTTAATTGTCATGCTGCTACAAACCTCATCTAACATGGATCTACATCCTCATCGCATCTCATTCTATATTGTTGCATTAGGGATAATGCATTCATAGTTAGGGAGTGTGTAACGCCCCGTAAACGGTGTGTATAGATTAGTCTTCAATATTGAGCTCTTAGACATAATGACTTAAAATTTTGTAAGTGTAAAACGAGACTTAGTCATTTTAGCTGGAAATCTTCGAGATACAACTTTTCAACCTTTTCGACATCCGTTTTTAGATTTTCAAGTTGCGTTACGATCGGGAAAGCTCATAGTGCATCTCGGATAAGTTTCAGAATTTTTCGGAATGCATAAGGCATCGTTTGGATTTCAAAACAGTAGCAAAGCGCATAGCCTATTGCCCAGTTTTCAGCATTTCAGGGTCAACTTCAAACAATCATAACTCCCTGAATATAATAAAATGTGTGAGATATAATTTATCAAACGAAAGATCTTTGAGTCCTATTTCAAATGCAGTTGGTTTTGATCCAATTTTATTATATGAGTAAAAAGTTATAATCGATTTACTCCAGACTATCGAACTGTCAACTGAGGGACAGATTTGACCTTAATTGTTCCTTAGGGGTATTTTGGTCATCCTTCACCCCTATATATACCACCAACACGGGATTTAATCCCTCAAACACCAAAATACACCTTCATTCATCAAAAATTCTCAAGAACACTCCTTAGGGTTTCAAAATAAAAATCCAAATAGTTCAAGATTCGACCGTAGGTTTTCGAAAATAATTAAATATTCAGAATCACAAATCCGCGAGCTTCAAGAAACATCTAGTATTTTCAGGAATAGAGGTACGTCGGGTTATCCTAAAATGTCATGGGTGTAGTTTTTATGAACATGCATGCTTTTAAATGGGGTTTTTCAATTAAATGCTAATAACTTGCTTTCAATATGATTTCTAAGTCATTTTTCTTTATGTCATGGGAATTGTTAGCCTATATACTTCAATGGTTGAAACCATGCATATCTGATTTGAGATTTTCCATGGAAGTTTGATAAAGATGAATGATAAATTTCTTTAAAATTCCCATGATAATGTCTTGATACCCCATATCATATTGTGACCAACAAAAGAGAGCATGAATTTGAAATAATTATTGTTCACCACTTGTAAATGATGAAGCACCTTGGTTTTTACATGATTATGCATATGTGGATGTGATACTTATGACTTGCAAGTCGGGTATGACGATACCCTACATAATATGATACGTTATTGAATTAAATAAAGTTTGAATACATTGATTTTACATGAGTTAGGTGGATGCCCGAAGAAGACATTTGAGTGTAAGGGCTCATCACTGGAAACCGTGTTTGCCGACACGAGAATTTGGTACCAGGCTAAGTTATCTTGTGTACTTGAGTTTATGTCATTCCCAAATTAGGACTATAGGTAGGAGCTCGGGCTAAGTGATCTTGGGCACTACCATTGGGTCGAGACACCATGCTTTATGGTCTTGTGTGTCTCTCCCTCACTTATACTCTAATCTTGGTGGTAATCGAGGTTTGATAGTTGGTGTAAATTATGTAGGGTATTCCACCTAGCTCAGTTGCATTTCAATATTGTTGAGAAACTATTGCATTATGCCCATGTGTTTTCAAATGATTTGATATGAAATTGCTTTATAATGGCTCTCAACTATATTTTGTAAAAATATTATGTTTTGTTTTGATATCTCTGCGTGCCAGTACTTTTGTGCTGGACCCCTCCCCTCTCTAACCTCTCAGGTTCAGAGGCCCAGTCTAGGGGTCAAGAGAATCAGTAGATCATTCAGACATAGTTGTAGAGACAAGTGGTGAGCCTTCTATGTTTTGGAAGGTCTTATGTCCTGCAGTCCTGTTATCTTATATTTAGTTTTGGGGTCTACTGGGGGCCTTATCCCAGTTTATTTACAGTTACTTGACTCAGTCATTTGTTAGAAATTTTCGCAGACAGTTGTTTAGAGGTTGATTGATGTTGGGGGAAGTTTATTTCCCCGTTATTGTTTTGTTTTCATATTTATGACTATGTTTCTGAATTATTATGTTTCTTCCGCATTACTTTGATCATATGAATTAGGTGCATGATTACCAGACAGATAGGGGTGTTTCGAGCCTTAATGGTTCAAAATGCTCATCACGGCTAGGCCATGGTTCAGGTCATGACAAACTTAGTATCAAAGTATGGTTCATGGTCCCAGGGTGTCTGCGAAATTGCGTCGGGTAGAGTTTTATTTATAGGTGTGTAGCGCGCCACACTTCTAAGCAGGAGGCTACTAGGCGTTTAGGAATGTCTCTCTTTCTTCATATCCTAGTTCGTGCAATAGAGTCAGAATGTTCCTCTTTCATACTCTAATTCGTGTTATGGTGTCGCCCATACAAAAGTAAAAAGTCATCCCACATTCGTTCCTTACTCTAATGTCCTCAGATATGTCTCATTATTGAGGTGATTTAAGTACAAAAGTTTAGAATCTAAATGGTATGGTTCTTTCTGATTGAACCATATAAGAGTTAAAATTTATGCAAGGACTTGATAAGAGTCTGTTAGTGCTTCAATGTGTATTGATTTCGATGTAAACATTGATCCTGATGCAATCGTGCTTTTCAGCTTGAGGTATTAATTACATTTAGTCCCCTTCAAATTTATGTTACAAATGTCTTGCTTAAGGGGGGATGATGTGTAGTAGAATGTTGGAACTGTATTTCCACCCGAATAGTTGTATGTGTTAAAGTGTTGTTGTCATAACCTATTGGTAGTGCTATTGGACCAAGAAGTTGGGGATGTGAAGTCACAAAGTTAGAAGCCAGAGTGAGGGTGACTTTTGTGTAAATGAATATTTTAGTTGAATAACCGATGTTTGAGAATGATTTACTCCCCTTATGGTGATAGACTAATGTGGTAGCTAGTAGCATGTGTGGATTATATGGTAGTCTGTAGGGGAAGTGTTTGACTCAGATTTTTATTTATATAGAGTAATATGTGTATCCTTAGATCATTGAATATGGTGTGTCAATTTTCTATCTCTTGTAATATGTAATCTTATTTCATGGTGTTTTTGAAAAAAATCAAAGTCTAGTGAAGCCGTGTGGGTCTCTTTTGATTCACTAGCATAGTTTCTTTGTTATTCATTTCATTTCTTATTCAAAACACAAAAATCAAAGTCTAGTGAAGCCGTGTGAGGCCTATTTCGATTCACTAGCAACTTGCTGTCCAACTTGTTGTTCTTCTGTTGATTTAATATATGTATAGCTGAATCTGTTTGCATGAGATTGAGTAAGTAATTAGGAGGTGAGAGATCAGTATAAGTAGATAAGATTTTATGGGGTTATAATATCAGATTAAGGTTAACTATGCCTATTATGTGACTTTACCCCCCTTGACCTTCTTTTATTGGTAGTTGTAAACTAGTACTACTTGTGAGAAGGTATGTAGTAGATTTGTGAGGTATTTGGATAGAATGTTCAGATTTGACAGACTAGTATATTATGTTGCCTTCTTCATTGATGGTAGATGATTGATGCTAGACTATTGGCTTGAATTTAATGTAGGATGTGGATGTCGGAATAGTGGCATGAGATTGATAGTGTTGGGCTCTTTTATATGATCTTGTTTCTCATAGTAATGAGAAATAAGTTTGGAGTCGCGATATTGGTAGGCTATGACGAAAGTGGTATGGTTCATCAAAGGCTCGGTGATATCCATGTTAAGTGTTAGAAATCTATGTTTGAGCTTTGAAGGTTGAACCAATAGAAATAAGTGTGCAAGCATCATACTATGACTATTGGGGCTATTGAAATATAGAGTGTATCTCAGAAGGTAGTATTAGCAGTGGGCTTTCCACTTTCATGTGTGGTCTTTTGGATTAAATTTCTATTCAATTATGTGTATTGTTGTATTCTAGACCCCAGAGTGCGGTGAGTGTAGTTCATCTTAGAGTCTAGTAATAAGGGATCTCTTGAACTTAATATGATGGCTTAAAGCCAAGGGGAAGATGATAGAACGAATAACCAAGTCAGGCTCTCAGATTCTAGTAGTGATGTTATGATGATATAGAACGTCAGAAAGTGAGGGTGAGACTCAACCCATTCTTATCTTAGTATTAATCAGTGATCCCAATGCCTACTCAAGCTTTATGTTTCAGTTCCGTGATCATAGTTCGTGATTCCTGTATATGATAGAGAGTCACGTACTCTTCCAGTTCCAAGATAATGAGTTCTAGTTCATTCAAGTAGTCGGAATCACATTCCTTATGTTAGGAACTCTAGTTGAGGTCATACAACTCATAATGCGTGTACTCACTCTTTATAGTGTGCTCAGTCCCGTATAAAAATCTTCTTATTCTCCAGGGTCTTATGTTTTAACCTTTTAGTGACCCTTCCTATGCAATGATAGTGGTGATGATGTAAATATTCTTGTTGATGGAAGATCATAGTACGTTTTTTTACATAAGGCCATAAGTATGAAGTAAGATTTGGGGCCAATCTTTGATACATGTGATGGTTAGTGGAAAAGTTTTTGTGTATGTTTTAGGGTAGCGCATGGGAGTTATATTGACAATAGTTTAGAAACTATGTGAAGTAAGTATTTATGGATGGTTGCCTTGAAGTAAATATATGGTTATAAAATAGGCTTGAATGACGTTTTGGGATTGTAGTGGGAGGTCGCAATATTCATTAGCAACTTCATATTAAGAGTTCAGAGTAGCCATTGAAGTGGTAAGGCATGTTATGCTTAGGATGTGATATTTAAAAGAGGTATAGAAGGTGGCGTCATATGGTTTAGAATAATAGCGTGGCGTATCATGTTGTATTTTTGTGACTTAGAGTTAGGCTTGATCGTGGTGCAAGGATTAAGCTATTTTAGACATTAGTAGAAAAATTTGTCAATGCTCATATGAGAATTTTAAGCTGAATTAAATGAATATGATATTTATAGGGAATAGTATAGTTAAGGGATATTCAAGAAGTGTACTAAGCTTGAAAGTAAGAAGTTGTATTACCAAAGGTCTGGTAATTCTATCCTAATTTAGGAGTTATATGTCTATATTCCAGACTGTAGAGTAGTGTCAATGTTATGATTTCCTCAGTGGGATGTCTTGTGTAATCCATACCAAAGATTTGTGGCTCTCTATTACTGTTAGAACTTCTTTAGAGAGAGCGTTGAAGAGATACTCCAGTTAAGTATGAGGGTCCAGCATAATTCAGTCTGTATAGCCAGTAAGTCAGTTTAGCAGTCAGATTCGCATGACTTTTTTTCTTGTATTTTCATTTATTCATGCTACCCAAAATCTCAGACATGATACTATTCCAAGATAGAGAATACTAGTGATTGCGAGTATAGCTCAGTTCATTCGTCATGCATTAGATTCAAATTCCAGAGGTTCAGTTATGAATCAAATCGTAGGTGCCTTATGAATTGCCTCCATTTTTTGAGTATCTTAGTGAATTAAGAACTCATACAGGGACATAGGGTCCCAAGGGGGAGATACCCCATTCGGTTGCATGCATAGGTTTTTATTACAAGCTTCGCATCAGTTGTTATTGCGTATTCATTCATACGTTCTTGTGTCAGTTCAGTCAGATATGCCTGTATTAGAAATGCATGTTCAATAGAAAAAGTTCATCTTATCAGTGTATTCAGTCCTGCGTTAATGAGGACAACTCAGACACAGACCCATGCATCAGATATGCATGTCCGGTATAAGAATTCAGAACATCAGTAGTTCCATTCTTATAGTCATGTTTCAGATCAGTGTATTCTTTATTAAAGGACATGTCATGTCCGCGTTATTCCATAGCTTTAAGGCTTCAACAAGTTCCTACCCATTATTCGAGGACGAATGATCCCAAGGGGGAGATAATGTAATGCCCCGTAAAAGGCGTGCATAGATTAGTCTTTAATATTGAGCTCTTAGACTTAATGACTTAAAATTTTCTAAGTGTAAAATGAGACTTAGTCATTTTAGCTGGCAATATTCGGGATACAACTTTTCAACCTTCCCAAAATCAGTTTTTAGATTTTCAAGTTGTGTTACGATCGGGAAAGCTCATAGTGCATCTCGGATAAGTTTCAGAATTTTTCGGAACGCATAAGGCTGCGTTTGGATTTCAAAACAGTAGCAAAATGCATAGCCTATTACCCAGGTTTCAGCATTTCAGGGTCAACTTCAAACAATCATAACTACCTGAATATAATAAAATGTGTGAGATATAATATATCAAACGAAAGATCTTTGAGTCCTATTTCAAATGCAGTTGGTTTCATCCAATTTTATTATATGAGTAAAAAGTTATAATCGATTTACTCCAGACTATCAAACTGTTAACTGAGGGACAGATTTGACCTTAATTGTTCCTTAGGTGTATTTTGGTGATCCTTCACCCCTATGTATACCACCAACATGGGATTTAATCCCTCAAACACTAAAATAAACCTTCATTCATCAAAATTGCTCAAGAACACTCCTTAGAGTTTCAAAATAAAAACCCAAATAGTTCAAGATTCGACCGTAGGTTTTCGAAGATAATTACATATTAAGAATCTCAAATCCGCGAGCTTCAAGAAACATCTAGTATTTTCAGAAATAGAGGTACGTGGGGTTATCCTAAAATCTCATGGGTGTAGTTTTTATGAACATGCATGCTTTTAAATGGGGGTTTTCAATTAAATGCTAATAACTTGCTTTCAATATAATTTCTAAGTCATTTTTCTTTATGTCATGGGAATTGTTTGCCTATATACTTCAATGGTTGAAACCATGCATATCTGATTTGAGATTTTCCATGGAAGTTTGATAAATATGAATGATAAATTGATTTCAAATTCCCATGATAATGTCTTGATACCCCATATCATATTCTGACCAACAAAAGAGAGCATGAATTTGAAATAATTATTGTTCACCACTTGTAAATGATGAAGCACCTTGGTTTTTACATGATTATGCATATGTGGATGTGATATTGATGACTTTCAAGTCGGGTATGACGATACCCTACAGAATATGATACGTTATTGAATTAAATAAAGTTTGAATACATTGATTTTACATGAGATAGATGGATGCCCGAAGAAGACATTTGAGTGTAAGGGCTCATCGCTGGAAACCGTGTTTGCCGACACGGGAATTTGGTACCAGGCTAAGTTATCTTGTGTACTTGAGTTTATGTTATTCCCAAATTAGGACTATAGGTAGGAGCCCGGGCTAAGTTATCTTGGGCACTACCATTGGGTCGAGACACCATGCTTTATGGTCTTGTGTGTCTCTCCCTCACTTATACTCTAATCTTGGTGGTAACCGAGGTTTGATAGTTGGTGTAAATTATGTAGGGTATTCCACCTAGCTCAGTTGCATTTCAATATTGTTGAGAAACTATTGCATTATGCCCATGTGTTTTCAAATGATTTGATATGAAATTGCTTTATAATGGCTCTCAACTATATTTTGTAAAAATATTATGTTTTGTTTTGATATCTCTGCGTGCCAGTACTTTTGTGCTGACCCCCTCCCCTCTCCAACCTCTCAGGTTTAGAGGCCCAGTCTAGGGGTCAAGAGAATCAGTAGATCATTCAGACAGAGTTGCAGACACAAGTGGTGAGCCTTCTATGTTTCGGAAGGTCTTATGTCCTGCAGTCCTTTTATCTTATATTTAGTTTTGGGGTCTACTGGGGGCCTTGTCCCAGTTTATATACAGTTACTTGACTCAGTCATTTGTTAGAGATTTTCGCAGACAATTGTTTAGTGGTTTATTGATGTTGGGGGAACTTTATTTCCCTGTTATTGTTTCTTTTCATATTTATGACCATGTTTTTGAATTATTGTGGTTCTTCTGCATTACTTTGATCATATGAATTAGGTGCATGATTACCAGACAGATAGGGGTGTTTCGGGCCTCCATGGTTCGAAATGCTCGTCACCGCCAGGCCCTAGTTCGGGTCGTGATAGAGTGAGACATTTTATTTGATGGTCTGCAATATTATTTTGTTGATAGATTTTTATGATATTGATTCAAATATTTCCCTTGACGGGCCCATATTTTAATGGATATGCTTTTAGCCCTTGTCGGGCCCTTATTTTGATGGTTGTACCTTTAGCCCTTGCCGATCCCGTGTTATGCATTTGTTATCATTCGAGACCCATATGAGTTTTTCCTGTGTTGATTTTTATTTCAGTGATGTCTATGTTGTACAAGAGAATTATTCTATTTTCCTTGTGTATGTACACGTCAAATAAACTCCAAGGGTTTTCTTTGAAACTTAGTTCTTTCCTAAGGAGCATTTTCTTTTTGTTATTTTATTTTCTTTGTCAAACCGAGTGGTACTCCCCCATGATAGATGGATTGGGCAAAGTGTAGGGGAAGTACCCATTGTCTTGAGTTAGAGTCAAGTGGTAGCTGGAAAAGATTGAAAGATACCCTCCAAAAATTTGTCACTAGCAAGCAAAATAGTTTTTGAAAAGGAAAGAGCAAAATGATATTTGAAAAGCAAAATAGTGTTTTGAAAATGTTCTTTGAAAAGGAAATATAAAAGAGGTTTCAAGCCTTTTCTTCAGTTATGACCATTAAAATCAATTTTTTTCTCTTTCTTCACAAAAGAAGAGTGTTCGACTCGGAGTAGTTTTTCAAGTTCATTTACTCTAATTATTTGAAAGACTAGCTTTCTATTTTAAGAAGTATGGTGTCTTGTATTGCAAGGTTTTTGATCAATTCTTTTTCATTCATTGGAGTCTAGAACTTGCGGCAAGTGTATTTTAGGGTAAATCCTAGACCATGCTTGGTTTGGAGAATGATCGAGGCCATTCTTGAAGAGTCACATGACCAAAATCCTACCTTAACATTGTTCCCTTGTTAACCCATTTGAACCTCTTCCCGTTTATCCTTTTATTGTTGATGACCATACTATGATTCCCTAACCCATTTCAAAATCCCTCTTTTGGCACCCAACCTCCTTGAACACATCACATGGTTCTAATGTAGGCTAATGTAGGCAAATACGTAAGTTTGGAGG
Organism: Capsicum pubescens; assembly: GCA_030864215.1. Taxonomy (NCBI): domain Eukaryota; kingdom Viridiplantae; phylum Streptophyta; class Magnoliopsida; order Solanales; family Solanaceae; genus Capsicum; species Capsicum pubescens. The sequence continues at coordinate 188,742,208 of CM061538.1, read as the reverse complement.
TCCATGAATGTGTGAATGACAAAGGTGTCTTCAAAGCCTGAGTTTGGGGGAAAGAGTTGTGCGCAATTTAGGTATATGCTTGGTATCTAAACAAGTGTTTCATGAAATAAGAGATTTTCTATTAAACAAAAGAAAAGAGCCTACCCCTTAGAAAATAATTTGAACAAGTTAAAAAGTTTTAGAATAAGGAGGGGGAAGAATGATGGCTAGGAAGTAGAAAATCATTTGAAAGAAACAAAGAAGGGAATAAATAGGGAAGTTCATAAGTGTTTTTAGCAAAAGTAGGTTAGAGATTAAGAGAAACGAAAAAAAAAAAGAAATAAGGACGAATAAGGTTAAAAACTTGAAAGAAGAGGGCCTAATAAGTGATAAAATCATTGTGTTTAAGGAAATCTTCTAGTAACTTGATCCACAAAATCCTTCCTTCACCCTAACCTTCATCAACACCTGCAAGTCCTTGGTGATTCAAACCTTGTAGGTCTAAATAAGTGGTGAATGAGACAAAGGGAAAGCCTATGATTCTACTTCTAGTACTTGAATTTCCTCATGAGAGTGAGAAAAAAATATTTCTATCTTTATGCTCATTGTGATTTAAATTATTTTATTTGAGTGGAGAAATATTTTGCATGTGATTGGAATCTTTACATTAAAGTAGAAAGTGATGTCTTACTTTCAATTTGGGAAAATGAGCAATACGTGCCACAAAAGTGAAATTGAGGCAATCCTTACAAGTCTTGTTTCTAACCTTGAGAAGTATCTTGCAAATCTCACTTGCTAATATATTATACCTTTGCAACATAAATATTTGTTTCTTGAAAGGAGTGTGATTTACTTGTTCGTCATGACTTGTTGGAGGAACCGGTCGAACTTTGTGGTCTTAGTTATCTAGCATAGTCTTTTGTGGCTATTTTTTTAATTAAGAATAACCTTTTTCATTGTGAATATCCTTGATTTCTTGAGTACAAGAAATAGTTTAAGTTTAGGGTGTTAATAAGTATGCAATTTGCCAACCTCTTGACACATTTAAGGTTGAATTATCCCCTAATTTTCATTAATTTGATGTGATTCTCATGTTAAATTGCTCGTTTGTGTAGGTAATGGAAGAATAAGAGGTTGAGGTAACTATATACGAATCAAATGGGATGAAAAAAATGATAAATAAGTTCTCAAAATAACCTATTAGAGGAGGTGAAGCCCACCTTCACACATAGGTCAAGAGGTGCGCACGCATGTTGAAAGACAGTTTGAAAAATAAAGATTTTCGAAGACCAAATGCAAAGCTACCTCACACAGTTCTTCTCTTGTGCTAGTACTTGTGTCAGTAGGTAACTAGTGGGGTGGAACTTTTGTAATTTCCATGAATGAAAATTTCGGTCTATAAAAGGGGCTTTTCATCTCTAGAACTCTATATTTGTACTTTTTGAAGCATGAGAAAGATATAGTGAAACCCTATGAGTGAAATTAATGACTTTATTTTGCCTTTTATTTAATTTGATCTCAATTCTTTTGATAATCTTTGATTCAATGGAAGAATGGAATGAAAATTTAGGTAGTTTTTCTCTTTCTCTCTCTACGAGTGGCTAATTTGTTTGCTTGGGATTATGTTTGAGTAAGTTGTGATAATTGTATGTATGTTCTTTATTTGTCTTCCTAATTAGTTAATTGATTTGTGTTTTACTCTTATTATATGTTTTTAATCTATATTTAGAGGTTGCAAACTCAAGTTAATCTTACAATCCTTATCATCCTTGACAAAGGGGATGAGTGTGAGGAATATAAATGAATAATAACTTGATGTATATCATTTAATAAAGTCTCTTATAAATGTGTTCAATAAAACCCACTTGTGAGATTTTGGTGTTTGATTGACAAATTAACACCAAATAATCATAATCTATCCTACTGATGACTCTTAGCTAAATTGAGATAAATACTTAACCACCCATACAAGATCTCACATTTACAATAGAATAACCCCATGTCCCATTCCACATTTCATTTAAAATTAGTTTCTCTAAACTTTGAATTTTACATTTCAACTGCGATTATCTTGATAACTACAAATTATTTTATTTAAACTTTCGGTTTTATTTTCCCATTTGATTTCTATTAAATTAAGATCCAACCTGTAGTCACTTTTAACACTTGAGATTGAAGATCATGCTCTCATTCCCTGTGGATTGGACCCCGACTCTTTTTGGGTAAAGTATATTGATAATGACCTATTATACTTTTGAAATATAATTTGACCATCATTAAAGCTAACAAAATTATCAGAATTTTTATCCTATATAGATAATTAATAGTATTGTCCAAACACTAATTTCTGAACTTCAAAAGCTCTAAAATAGGGAAATTAGCGTAGACTCCAAAGGAACTACTCGAGAACCATACCATCGGTCCTAGCAAGTTTTAAATGACCTAGGACATCAATAGAAAATCTCTAAATACAAAAAAAACGTGCAAAATAAAGAAAATGTCTTGGTGGGTCATTACAACATCCACTACTAAAAAGACTTTCATCCGCGAAAGTCAAGGAAAGTCAAGGAATAGAAAGATTCTGAAAATTTGAATAGATGAAGGTGTTGGGTCAGTATGCCCTACAAGTTTCACCAAATATTCACTTAAACTAATGAATTCCTCTATAGAGACTTAGCTACAAGAATCCCCTCGATCTCAACTCTCTCACCTTTCTACTAAGAATAATAGCCAACTCCTTCTCAGGTGTCAACTAGCAACAAGCTGAACCAAACTCCATAAAATCATACAAGAATCATCAAAAATGTACCAATGCTACGTAGATACAAGCAAAACTGACTGAAAGCCCGACAAGGCTATAGGCAAAGTAACTCATATACTACATCAAAAAACTAAAGCTCTATGTCCTATATGATCTAGTAATCTTAAGCCTCCCATATACTCCGAGATACACAAAATCTCTCCAAAAGCATCCAAATCCTATTCGCATTATCATATAATATCTAACCTTGAAATTATAAAACCAATCCATTGGAGATTCACACAAACTCGCATAGGCATAATAACTTGAAAGGATCCACCTGAATTCTTCAATAGTAGAGGCTAATATACACAATATATACTAAGGCCAAGGAATGTCCCCAATGACCCTCAAAACCAACAACGTGCCTCTGAAGAACAACCTCTAGAACATACACGCTCCCCTCTGAATACCCTATTGGTCCATGGGTGAAAAGTTGCACTAACCTCAACTAGAATACTCATCTCTCGTTGTATAGACTTTTAGAAACCCGATGCAAATAGAGATCCCAAGTCAAAAGTGAACAAACACCCTATGTAAATGGACCATCCCCCAAATATAAATCAACCTACCCTCTACTCTAAAGTAAAACTAAAGCAAGAGGTAGTGAATATGCTTTGTAATCCTATCAATAATGCCCCGGATGGAATTAAATCCCTAAAATACATTTCAAAAAAATTCACAAAATCTATAGTTATCTAATTAGTATCTGAACCAAAACACTAGGCTTTAAGTATTCAACTATACCTACTAACAAACAAGCATCTATATGTAAGATCTATCACACACCTCAGGTCTTCCTCTATAGAGTCAAAATCAAAACTAGGGCCAATAAGGACTTGATCCCCAAAATGGATCACCTCTTACTTATTGTACGATTGGAGAGAGATGTCTATGTACCAATCTTGTGACACCCCGTACATTTCATGTACTTGTTCTATTTATATGTAACTTAGTATAGCCTTGTGGTAGGTAATGGATGAGATTTGTAATGCGAATATATAATGGTGTAGATGGAATTATAGATATTTCCCGTACCTTCTTATGTTATACGATCAATTTATTATCGATACAACTATATAACTTGGAATCGTAAGTCGAAATTTGAATCTAAAGTTTAAAGTGACCAAGTATGTACAAGTTGTAAGTTAGATTAAGGTGATTAGGAGCTGGAAATGGAATGAAATATTGAGGTACTTGATTGAATTAACTAATCTAGTAGGTGATTCACCTACTTAATCTATTTGGACAAAGTTAATGGACCCATGTCTATGGATCAGATTTGGGGCTATATTAATGTACTCAATCTGCCCCAAATTAAATAAAAGAGGAAGAAAATGGATAAATGGCCCAACTCACAAATATGAAAAGGCCCAAATATAGTGGATCCCAACTAAGAAACTAAGAAAGTAGGTGCATCACCTACTTTGACATTTTGAGCAGCTTGAACTCCTTAAGTAGGTGCATCACCTACTTGGAGCAATTTGATCAAATTTGGGGTCCAAAATGCAGCTAAGTGGATGGACAAAAATAGGGCCTTTATAAGACCAAGTTTCTGGTGATTTCCCTCATTCTTAAGTATCAAAAAAGGTTACACTTCACAAATTCTCTCTACTTTCTTTAAAGCAACTAGGAGCAGCCCTATATTTCCTTTTAGGGTTCTTAGAGAAACCCAAACTTTTGCAGCCCAAGGTAAGTGAAAACACTAATGGTTTAGCTTAATTATCTCATGGAATATTATGAAAACATGCTACGAGTGCTTAATTATTAATTCATGGCAAAATATAGAACAAACTATTTGCTCATTTTTTTCTTTATTATTAAAAGATCTCTTTTCTTCTTTGGTTTAAAGTGTGAAGGAAAGTGAAAGTTGAAGTTCTTAAGGGGTTCAAATTAAAAGAATAAGTTAAAGAATTGAGGTAAGGTGACTACTTCATTTTGTTCTCCTTATATATGAATTTGAGAGACGATTATGGATGTGTTGTTATTAAGAACTCAAGAGATGATGAGTTCAATCATTGATTGCTACAATAAAAGATTTTGGGGTTGTTTTGTGGACTGTTTTGTATGTGTATGTTATAGGCTACCAGTTTGATGTTAGATAAAGTTTTCACTAGTTTGAATTGAAATATAGAAGAAAGGTGTGGCGGTACACCACCGAACTAATTATTTCTTTTGGTTATTGCCCAATCAATTTTGCATATTGTTTGGAGTGTGTAACGAAGCCAAGGTGGTTGCGCTGAATCTTATATGAACATGTATGGTATGTGGATGTAATTAGAATAGAAAAGGGTTAAAATAACACCCTTAATTGATAGATTAAGAGCTTACTGCCCGGTTACTATTTTGGTGAAGTTAAATAGCCTAAATGTTTAGGTTGGTTGCTAATATTAGTTTACCATATCTTCTATTGTAGATAAGTAATTTGAAAGGCGGGAATTCAAGTTTGGTTAGTTTTAGAGTTATATAATAATGTATGTAAGGCATACTGTATTTTTCACTCTTTGGCATGAAATCAGACATTTGGTCCATCAAGTAAGTTTCCTAGGTTATCCTATAACAAGTGATACATAATAGTTGTGTCTTATATCCCATGTAGTCAATGACCTTGTTCCCACTTTCTAATCTGTTAAAATACCTCAATGCATGAATATTATTAAACCTGCACATCTATTTTCACTAGAGAATTTCAGGAGTTCTCCGTTTACTCAAATAAGACCAATTTGTTATTTTCATCTCCTATACTGTTTAATAATTCTTCCTCTTCATAATCTTGTAATTTTTTCATATTATTTTCTTTATGTCTATAATTTCTATATCTCTAAGTATATATAAAACAAGTATTTTAATATCATCTGTCATTTAGGCTTGATTAAATGCTTTTTCATAATACTTACTAGTTGTTTGTTTTAGTCTAAGTAATTCTTGCATATTTTCATTAATAAATTCTATATATTTTATATCTTTAGTTTCCATATATTTGTCTAAATTTATTTTTATTTATTTTTCTACTAGTTGTATGTTTCTCATATCTTTTTCCCAAAATTCTAAATATACGTAATTTATCATGCTTGACATGTAGGTTTGGTATATATGTGTTTGTAAGTGTAATTAGGTATTTGTGGTATGTAATTTATTCTAGTAATATAATATTTACCAAATGTTTTTTCTAATATGATTTTTCTTATATCTACTACTTCTATATGCTTAAGTGCATATAAAATAAGTATTTTAAATTTATCTACAATTTCGTCAGATAAATAATTATTCATTTTTCATAAAATTTCTATTTTCAAAATATTCCTTCCAATAATATACATAACAAAATATTATCATTTTAGATAACTATATACTAGATTATTTTTAAATAACATGTTCGTCGGTCATTATTAGCATGATAATCCAGATATTTTTCCCTTAAACAACGCCTCTACTCTGGCTACTCCCCACCATGGCTTCTTGCCTAATTGGTTTCACCTTTAGGATGACATAGTTCTTAGAGATTTTTCTCCGTTTCTACTTTGCTAATAAATTTCTTAACATGATATTCTTCGAATAATTCTACTATAAAGTAACTAACATGAACTTATTTTATCATATCATGATTGTTAAAAATTTATGAATTTAGGTATTCATAACTGTAAATGAATATACCTATTCTGGTAGGTTTGATAATTCTAAGTTTTGTTCCTCCTTAGATTTTTCCATTGAAATATACCTGTTTTTTAATAAATAAGAAAAATATTTATTGTAGATAAGAGAGAGCTTTTTGCTTCAACGCATGAAGCCTTGCCTTTGCACTGCCTTTGGTTCTTCTATTTATAACTGAAATTTACAGATGATTTCTTTACACGTTTCCTAAAATGACTTGAAAAATCAAAGCCTATACTAGTCTAGGCTAGACTAATTAATGTTTACAAAAAAGTCTTCATCTTTTAAAAGAAGACTTTGACATAAAGCACTAAATGACAAAAAACTTTAAATGCCTAAGACTTTAAATCAAAACTTTGTACAAGATTTTACGTAAATTAAAGTTATGCTAATTTATTCACATGTCTTTTGTCTTTATCTCTTTCTTCCTTGTGTCTGCTTTGGTTATCTTCTTTATTTTCTTGTCAGTGTAGCATCACAACTGGAATAAAGTTGTGCTTGCTACTACATCTGTTGCATTTGTGGTCTTTGTATTTTTGGCCAACTTTTTCACAAAATTGATCCATAGCTTCTTCTGAAATAATTCTCTTTCTTATAGATCTCATTAAAGATTGTTCTTCTGGTCTGAGGAGTGTTAATCCCCATTTCCTACGTTCTTTCATGTCATGGTCTCTAACTTCTTTGCAAGTTGAATAAATCAGTGCTTGATTCCTTGAATTATATATCCAAAATGGTTTTTATTTGAATAATTATTAAGTAACTCTGATAATATATTACTTATTCCAATAACTCTTTTGTTGCGGTAAAATTCTGGTATTTGTGTTTTTGATATCTCGTTATGTTTACATATTTCTTCCAAAATAATATAATCTATGGTCATACCCATTTTGACCACATTGATAGTCTATTTAATTTTGTCAAATAATATTCTGCTGGTGCGGAGTAAAATCAAACATAGAATAATTGTCCATTTGTAATTATTTTGTTAGTCATAAATACTTTGTGAATTTCTGGGATTCCTGCTAACTCTTCTCCATTGGTTGTGTAAACCTTAGATAATAATCCATAATAGTAACATGATTTAATAAAATTTGAGTTTGTTCCTGGTAGGGCAATAAGTTTATTGTAATTTTGGCATTTCTGGGTAATATATCCTTTTTGTTGTGAAGCTAGATCTTCACTTTGAATAGGTTTGGTATTTAATATGGTTTGTATGGTGTATATGTTGTCAATGTATTTACGAGAAGCATAGTTGTATATCTGTTTTTCTTGGTTAAGTGATTCAGAATATGTATATATCTGGGGAGGTGCAAATGATTCTAAATTTTGTATATTTGGTGTATATGGTTTTGAAAATATTTGGCTGAGGTTATAATTCTTTCTCTTTGGTATTTCAGGTCTATTTTGAGTGACTATATTTTTCCCTTTAGATGTTCCTGCAACTGTAATTGAAGTTTCGTCAGTAATTTGAGTTTTAAGGTGTTTCTCATCGTCACCTTCTAAGTATAGTTTTTTAATGTGCTCTTCCTGCACAGTATTTTATTTTTTATAGTGCTCGACCTGCACTTTTACATTTGTAACTTCAGTAGTTAGTGTAATAACTCGTTCTTGTAATAACTCCATTTGTTTAAACATTTGGAGCAATAAATCAGTCTGGGTATCTTTGGCAACAGCCTCTTCCATTGGTAAATCAGTTTGAGTAGCTTTGTCTTGATAAGTAATCTGCAATGATATTTTTGTTAGTATTGATTACTTCAATTTTAAATGTAAAATTCAGTATATTTAATACTAGTCTCCGAATTTCTTTTGTCATAACTGAGTTTTGTATTTTTCTTGTTAGCCACCATCGTACCTGTGTATTATCTGTTCTAACAATAAACTTGTTATACACGATATATGGTTCAAATGCTATTAAACATTTGTATAAAGAACATAATTCTTTTCTATTTATTTCCCATTTTATTTCTGTTTCGTTAAGCGTTCCTGAATAATATCTACAATGATGTTCTAATTTTTCTTCTTCATACCTATATTTGAGTACTCCTCCATAACTATATTCACTTGCATCAGCTTCTACTATATATGTAAATATTTTATTTTCATCTAGAAATTGTAATTTTGGCAATTCTTTACAAAGTAATTTTATTTTCTGTACCTGTTTTTTGTCTTCTTCATTATGTCTATATTCTACATCCTTTTTAATTTTTTTTTGTAATGATTTTAAGTTTTCTGTTAATTTTGGAATATATTATCTTACTTGGTTTACTAATCCTAAAAATGACTGTAATTTTTTTTTTGTATCTAATTCTTCTTCTGAATTTATTATTTTTTGCACTATATGTTGTTGCATTTTGACTCCACTTTTATCTATTTGTATTCCTAAAAATTCTATCTGATTTTTCATAATTTCTTCTTTTTTCTCACTTAAACTTATTCCTAATTTTTCTATTATATTTGTAAATTATTCTAATAATTTTAAATGTTCTTCTTTAGTTTTTGTATATAATAGTATATCATCTATGTATACTATACAATTAGGTAATTGTTTAAAATAACTATCCATAAAATGTTGATATCTACTTGGTGCATTTTTATATCCAAATGGCAGTACATTCCATTCATAAAATCCTTGTGGTACCGTAAATGCGGTTAATTCCTTAGATTCTTCTTCTAACTTTAAATGGTAAAATCCTGATTTATAATTAAATTTACTAAAATAATTATATCCTTGTATTTGTCTTATTTTTAATATCTTGTTTGGTATTGGGTAATTATAAGTCATTGTTTTTGCATTTAAATTTCTATAATCAATAACTATCCTACTTTTTCCTCTTTTTTGTTCACTATGTTTATTTACTATAAATGCTGGGCTATTATGTTTACTATTACTTTTTTGTATATATTGTTTTTCTAATAATTCTTCTATATGCATTTTAAATTCTTTTAAATCATCAAAATTATATGTTAATGGTTTCTGGGTTATTATGCTATTTTTATCTATTAATTCAATTTTTATACTGGTTTTATATTTTTCCCATCCTTTTAATGGATCTTCACTATATAATTGTTCTAATTTTTTCTTAATTATTTCTATCTTATTTATTGAAAATATAGGTATTTCCTTTTTATTTATTGAAAATACGACCAGTTCTATTGTATCTTCAGTATTTTTATATTTTCTAATTTTTGTGTAATTTTTTCACTTCCTTCTATCCAATTAGTTTTCTTTCTTATTTTATTAATAACTTTTTTTTCTCTTACTTTCTGTTTACATGGTGTTGTAAACCACCAATTTGTTCTAGTTATTATATATGGGTATAATTTATCTAAAAACGTTATTCCTAAAAGTATATCTTTTGATGTTAGCTCATAATTATAGATTTCTTCTATTGTTAATATTTTATCCTATACTTTTTCTTTTACATTCTTAGCTTTATAAGTAATTAAGCTTCCTTCCTTATTAAATCCTTTAACTATTATTGGTGTTTTTAATTTATCCCATTTACTTTATGGTAAACAATTATATCTACATAAATTAGCTTCTGCTCCTGTATCTATCATAGACGTATAATATCTACTATAATAACCTTCTACTACTATCTTCATTAATACATATATTTTCATATCATGTTAAAGCTCTTCTTAAGAATAATTTTTCTCTATTATATGTTATACATAATTGTGTATGTTCTATATTGTATGGTTTTACTTGTTCTAGCCATTTAATTCCTAATACTATGTCTGCTTTTTGCATTTCTTCCTTTATTTCAAATTCTATTTTCATTTTTCTAACTCCTATTGTTATTTCTTTTTCTTCTATATTTTTAGTGTTTATTAAGATTCTTGGTAGATCTGGGCATATATTATTATCAGATTTTATTTCCTCATTTTTTACTAGATATTTTGCTATATAATTTTCTTCTTGTCCTGTATTTAAGAGTATTAAATATTCCTTTTCATTTATTGTTCCTATTATGTAATATTGGTTTAAATTAACTATTGAACTTATTTCATAACTTCTTCTTTTTGATGAACTTGATGATTCTGTTTTTTCATAAGCTATTCTTTTTGTTGTACTTATTCTATCATTTATTATTTCTAAATCTTCTTCTGTGTCTATATTTTTGTAACTATAATCATTATTATCAATTGTTTTTACGAATTGTTCAAAAGGACTTTCTATTTGTATTTTATTAATTTTATTTTTTCCTGTTATTTTGTGTTTTGTAGTTAATACTTATAGATTTTTACATCTTGCTGTAAATATTTTACTTCCTAGGGTTAGTTCTATTTCTGATATTTTCCAATATAATACTAATGATTTATCTATATTTTTATCTGTCATTTCTACTGAATAATTTGCAATTATTATAAATTTAAATTTTTGGTATATTAAATTTCCTTTTATGGCAGTTATTATACTTTTTTCTATAGGTTTTATAATTCTTTCATCTGCTAAATATAATTCTATTGGTGTATCTATTCCTTCTCTAAAATATGATTTAATCAATATATCTGTACCTCCAAGGTGTACATATTTTATTGGGTCTGTACTTTTTATATCGTTTATTTCTTTATTTATTATCCTTTTTGTTACTAGTGGTATACTAGCTTTACCTTTTGCATATCTGCAGTCTATTACATGTTCTTTTTGGCTTACTACATAATATTCTTCCTTTTTCCTAGTAAATATATTTTTATTGTTGGTATTTTAAATATTTTTTCTACACTTAAGTCTAACTCGTTTCCTTTTATTTCATCAAATATATTATTATCAAATATTATTTTTTGATTTGTTCCTTCGTCATTTAAATATTCTTCTTTTGTTATTATTTTTATATCTTCTTCAGTCATTTGGTTTATTTGTATATCTTCTTTAGTCATTTAATTCTTCTAATTCACTATCTATTTCATTATCTTCTATTTCATTATCTGTTTCAGTCTCTGAAATTTCATATATGTTGTCTTCACTTTCTAATTCGTAATCTATATAATCTATCTGCATATATTCTGTATTTTCTATTTTTATTTCTGATATTTTGTTTATTTTTTGGGTTTTTAGGTAATTTACAATCTCTAGCTAAATGTCCTAATTTTCCGCAATTATAACAAGTACATTCTTTTATAGATTTCTTTTTCCTATATGGTCTTTTATGTTTATAATTTTTTACATAATATCTTTTTCTTGGTTTTTTATATTTATATTTTGATTTTTTGTATTTCTTATATTTCCTATGTCTTTTTCTTTTCTTATAATATCTTTCTTCGCATCCAAATTGAGGTGCTATTTTATCTTTGTAACATGCTAAATTTCTTATTAATATTTTTTTCATTTTTATTTCTTCTCTTTATTTTTCACATAGATTTCTATACCATTGTTGTAAAAATTTTATTCTTGCTCCTAGAGTATCTACTATTTTTGCTTCATCCCAACTTTTTATTATTTTTGAACTAAATGGTTCAGGTAATTTACTAAAATATAATTTTCTTATTTCTTTACTTTCTTTTGTATTATATGCTCCTTTATAATAATATTCTTTAAATGAGCAAGTATATTCATCTATGTAGCACATATTACATATTGCTAATTTTAACATTAAATTCCTATTTGTATCTTTCTCTTCATTTTGTTCTTCTTCTGGTGTTGTCATTCTACTAAATTCATCTTTTATAGCCGTTTCATATTTTTTTTAATAATTCTATAGGTGTTAATTTAGTTGTAGTTGTTGATGATGTTCCTTCTGTAAGTTTGTCAGTTCTTAATACTCTTTTATTATTTTCAGTTAGATTTAAAAACCACAATTTCACTGTTCCTATTAGTGTTCTTTCTATATATTCTGGTGCATCGGTTATATTTATATTATTATCTAATAATTATTTTGTCATATATCCTATCCATAATTGTATTATTTTTTCTGTATTTATTACACAATCTAAGTCTAAAAAGTTATAATTTTTATTAACTATTTGTTTTGGTGTCCATTTGTCATATTCATTCTTTAGATTATATCTTTTAAACTTATTCTTATAATATGTAGGTTTTCTTATTTCTGATGTTCTAGGTATTATATTTTCATCTTCTTTTTTATCAAGAGTGTTTATTTTCGTGTTTATATTTTCTAAGTTTTCTTCATTAATTACTTCTTGTTTTTCATTGATTTCTAAATTTTTTGTATTTGTAAAGATTTCTACATATGTTTCACTATCTTCCGAATCATAATTATCTGTTTCTTCAACATCTATTGTATTAATTTCTAATTCCTTGGTTTCTATTTCTTTATTGTTTATTTCTAATTTTTCTTTAAATTGATTTATCTCATTTAATAATTTTTGTTCTTTATCTTTTTCTTTTTTTTCTTTCTGTCTTTTTTCATATAGATCTTTTAGCATTTGTAGTTCTTTTTCTAATTCAACAATCTTACTATTTTTAGTTTCTTCTATTTTTCATATTTCTTCTGTAGTTTGTTGTTTTATTTTTTCTATTTCCTTTTTTCTATTTATTTCTTCATTTTCTCTTTCTATCATACCATAGCTACTAACTTATTTTCTAATTTTAATTCTTCTTTTTGTAACATTAAATATAAATGTTCACCTATTTTCTTATACCTTCTTCCTAGATTAGAAAATACTATTTTTATTTTTAATCCTTCATGGTTTTCATATATTTTTTCATCTATTATAAATTCTTCTTTGTTCTTTTTTTATTTAATTGTTAATAAATCATGTTGGTATGTATATTCTAGACTATCTATTGTTGGTTCTAAATTTTATATTTCTTCTTTTTGTGCATTTATTGAGTTTTTACTAACTCCGAAAATTATGTTATATTGTAGTCTTTCTATCCTTATTTTTAATTCTTTACATTTTTCAGATATTATTTTCTTTAATTCTTTATAATATTGTACGTTATTCATTTAAATAATATTTTGGAGAATATCTAAATCTAGTTTTATCAAATAAATCATAATTAGTAAATTCATCAAATAAATTCAATTGTATACCACTTCTATAACTTTAAAGAACATAGGCTTTATTGTAAGGGGGTGCGGATTAGGCGCAGTAGATAATAAATACTTATTAGGTAATAACTAAATTGTAAGGGGGGTGCGGATTAGGCGCGGTAGATAATAAATACTTATTAGGTAATAACTATTTATTTTTAATAAATAACTCCATTTGTTAATAAATACTTCATTTGTGTGCCAACAACTCTGTACCTTATTGTTGTTGCATTAAGTTCCCATTTACAGATCTCTTATTGGTAGATTATTGTTTCAAGGTACCATATTATTATGACCACCAAGTAACATTATTAAAGGTTAAATAAACTAAGTAATGCAAATCTGTAAAATGAGTGGCAGCTCAGCGACATAAGCCTAGCATGGGCCAATCTCGATACCTTTATATGTGGGTGGCATATTAGGGGAATAAGCCTAGCATGGGCTAATCCCAACGTTTATTTAGGGGTGGTATCTCAGGGGCGTAAGCCTAGAATGGGCCGATCCTGATTTTTCTATTTACAACTGATCAGCTGGTCATTTGTATTATATGACTTACAAAGATTATGAAGTAAGAAAGGTAAAATGAAAAAGTAATGTAATGTACCTGATCCTAGAAATATATAAAGGTTGTCTACTAGCACTATTTATTCACTTGTATCTAATTTCTATGGAGCTCTTGTATCATGTGTTGTTACCTTCAGCCTTACATATTCAGTACATATTTTCATATTGACGTCCCTCATGGGGGACCTGTATTTCATGTTGCAGGCATAGGTGCTTCAGATAATACACCTCGCTAGTAGAAGCACAGGCTATTCAGTGACTATTGATGAGCTCCAGTTGATTCGGGGCTTTCCGTGTTTGTTTAATATGTTTTGGTATTGCGCAGTAGTCAAGAGTAGGGCGGGGGTTTATCCCGACCCTAGCTAAGTCTATGTATCTTTTAGAGGCTTTGTAGACTAATGTAAAGTTAAACATGGTAGTGTCTTGTCTATTAATTATGTGGCCCCAACGACGATGTCTTGTATATATAATTTTGCGCTGGCATACATAATTATTCTTATCAATGCATTATATCTTATTATTAGAACCTTTGTTTTTCATAGTTACATGAATGAGAAGTATAAGGTTATGGATTGGTTCTCTCGGGCCTTCACGGCTATGGGTGCCTGTTCGCCCCAATAGGATTTGAGGCGTGATAAAAGTTGTATTAGATCAGGTCATCCTAGGGAGTCTACAAAGCCATGTCTATGTAGAGTCTTTCTTATGGGTGTGTTGCGCACCACATCTATAAACAAGAGGCTATGGGAATTTAGGGGTTTTTTTTTCACATCTTAGATCGTGCAATAGAGCCCAAGTCATAGTTGAAGTCATATTTAACCACTGAATCTGTTTTTTCTTTTCTCACTATAGAAAAGATGCCGATTATAAGAAGAAGTAAGAGTGCGGATAAGCAAGTAGATGTGGTTGCCAGAGAAGGGACCAGCAAGTCACCACCTAGATCAGCTAATCAAAGTGAGGCTCAAGTTGAGTTTGTATCACAAACTTCTTCTATTTATCCATCTCCAAAAGAACTAAGGAGAAGGAGAACCCCATCCTCAAAACTACGTATTAATGCTACTGACCAAGATCTAAGGAATGCAGTACAATTTTTGGCTCGTATAGTTGCTGGACATGTTCAAGGACAAACTATTCAAACCACAAGTTCTAGTGGTGCAGATAGAGCAGCTAGGCTACGGACACATGATTTTCTTAAGCTAGATCCTCCCACATTCACCGAATCAGATATTAATGAAGACCTAGAGGACTTTATTGATCAAATCCAAAGGGCTCAGGATGTCAGGCATGTATCGGGTAAAGAGACAGTTGAGATAGCAACATATAGATTCGAATGGGAGGCTATATTTTAGTATGAAGACTGGAGATGATATAGGTGTATCGATGTACCTTCATCTACTTGGAAAGAGTTCAAAGAGGCATTTATTTATCACTACTTTCCATTTAATATTCGAGAAGCCCGTGTGGATCAGTTCCTGAATCTTTGCCAAGGGAATAAAAGCATGAGAGATTATATCCTCCGATTTAACTCTTTGGCTAGGTATGCTCCTAATATTGTAGCTTCTATGGATGATAGAGTTCATTGATATGTGGATAGGTTGGATACTTATCTGGTTAGATATTGTACTACTGTTGCATTGAACAAAGACACAGACATAGCAAGGATACAAGATTTTGCACAAAAAATGGAGGATCAGAGGTAAAGAAGAAGAACACAAGAATTAGAAAAAGGGTATTCCAAGAGGGACATATCTACGGGGCAGTCTATGGCATCCCAAGGAGAGTTTAGGCCTTGATTTTATAATAGACCACCTAGGCCATTATCTTCTTATTCTATAACTAGTGCTCCACTAAAGTTTCAACGGGCCAAAGGCAATAATTTTGGGTAGAGAAGTGAGAGTCATAGTTCACAACCAGCGGGGCATCAAGAGCAAGGGAGTATGAGTCAATTAAGAACTCCTTAGCATCAATGTAAATAATGTGGAATGCTTCATTAGGTGTATGTCAGTTCGGGACAAATGTTTAATTTTGGTGTGGTATGTTGGGGCATATGATGAGAGAATGCCCACAAAGGGGTATAAGTGGTATGACACGACCTACTAGATCAGCCGTTGCATCATCATCATCGGTTCCTTATTCAGGTAGAGGTGTACAACCTATGGGTCATGATAGAGGTTCTAAAGGAGCAGCTAGCCCTAGTGGAGTTCATAATCGTACATGTGCATTAGCGGGTCAACAAAATTTTGAGGCCTCTTCGAATGTGGTTACAGGTACATTGTCCATCTTTTCACATGATGTATATGTATTAGTTGATATTAGTTCAAAATTATTATATGTTACTCTGTTGGTTGCTGGAAATTTCAAAAGAACACCAGAATTGCTAGTTAAGCCATTTGAAGTGTCTATGCCAATTTGTGAATCTATCACAGCTAAGAAAGTGTACCAAAATTGTATAATAACTATTTTTGGTTGTGATACGATGGCTGACCTAGTTTAGTTAGAAATGGTATATTTTGATGTTATAATGGGTATGAATTGGTTGGCTTCTTGTTATTCCACAGTATATTGCTGAACTAAGAGGGTGTATTTCTATTTTCCAAGAAAAGCAGTCCTTGAATGGAGGGGTAATATTGGTGCGCCAAGAGGTTAATTTATTTCCTATTTTAAGGTAAAAAAAATAATTTCCAAGGGTTACATATATCAATTAGTTAGAGTGAAGGATACAGATACAGAGCCACCAACTCTTCAAACTATTCCAGTGGTAAATAAATTTCCCGATGTATTTCCTGAAGATCTACAAAGTTTTCCTCCAGAACGAGAAATAGAGTTTAATATTGATGTGATTCTAGGTACTCAACCGATCTCTATTCCTCCATATAGAATGGCACCGACAGAATTACAAGACTTGAAAGAGCAATTGAAAGACTTTCTAGAGAAAGGATTCATAAGACCTAGTATGTCCCCTTAGGGTGCACCAGTGTTAGTTTAGCATAAGAAAGATGGCTCATTAAGAATGTATTTTGACTATCCGCAACTAAATAAGGTGACTATTAAGAACAAATATCCTCTTCAAAGAATTGATGACTTATTCGATCAGTTGCGAGGGGCCAAGTCTTTTTTAAACATTGATATGAGGTCAGGTTACCACCAAGTGAGGGTCAAAGAGAAGGACATACCCAAGACATCCTTTCAAACATGGTACGGTCATTATGAGTTTCTAGTCATGTTCTTTGGGCTAAGTAATGCACCCGAAGCTTTTAAGGATTTGATGAATAAGGTGTTCAAGTAATTCTTAGATGTGTTCATGATAGTTTTTATAGATGATATTCTGGTTTATTCAAGATCAAAGGAGGACCATGCCAGTCACTTAAGACAGGTGTTACAGATTCTTCGTAATCGCAAGATATATGCAAAGTTCTCTAAGTAAGAGTTTTGGTTAAAATCTATGGCATTCTTGGGTTACATTGTATCTGATGAAGGAATAAAGGTTTATACTCAATAGATAGAAGCTGTGAAGAACTTTCCAAGACCTATAACACCTACAGAGGCTCGTAGTTTTCTTGGGTTGGCAGGTTATTATAGGAGGTTCGTTGACGGGTTTTCTTCAATTTATGCACCGTTGACAAAGCTAACAAACAAAGCTTCTAAGTTTCAATGGAATGACGCATGTGAAAGAAGTTTCCAAGATCTGAAGAATAAGTTGATTTCTGCACCCATATTGGTACTTCCAGAAGGCACAGAAGGGTATGCCATGTATTTTGAAGATTTAAGAATTGACTTAGGATATGTGTTGATGAAGCATGATAAAGTGATAGCATATGCCTCAAGACAATTACGACCACATGAGAAAAATTATCCTACACATGACCTTAAGCTAGCAGCGGTTATATTAGCCTTAAAGATATTGAGCCACTACCTGTATGGGATTCATGTTGACATATATACTGACCACAAGAGCTTGCAATATATCTTTATCCAAAAGGACCTAAATTTGAGGCAGCGAAGATGGCTTGAGCTATTAAAAAACTATGATGTTGATATCTTGTATAATTCAGGGAAAGCAAATGTAGTAGCAAATACGTTAAGTTGTAAGTCTATGGCGCCATCTATAGAAAGATAAGGGATGACTAAAGATCTGTACCAACTAGCCAATTTGGGGGTTCGCTTTCTTGAAACTCCAAATGAGGGGCTTATTGTGAATAATGCGGTAGAATATTCATTAGTAACCAAAGTAAAAGAGAAGGAATATGTAGATCCTATTCTATTACAACTTAAGGAGAATGTACAATATGGTATGACAAAGGAATTTGAGCTTACGCAAGAGGGAATACTTCAGTGCCAAAATAGATTGTGTGTGCCGAATATAAATGGGTTAAGAAAGGGAATTATGATAGAGGAACATCATTAAAGATATTCCATCCATCCGAGATCAACTAAAATGTATCAGGATTTGAAAGAAATATATTGGTGGGGTGATATAAAGAAGAACATTGCAGAATTTATAGCCGAATGTCCAAATTGTCAAAAAGTTAAAGTAGAGCACCAAAATCCCGGTAGTTATATGCAATGTATAGATCTTCCAATCTGGATGTGGGACATTATCAACATGGATTTCATCACTGGTTTGCCTCGTAAACCTTAAAAGTTCGATTCCATATGGGTTACAGTTTATAGGCTTACCAAATCAGCACACTTTCTACCGATTATACGCGAAATTATATATCAAGGAGATAGTTCGGCTACATGGAGTACCAACCTCTATTATATTAGATAGGGGATCCCAATTTACTACAATTTTTTTGAATCCCTTTTAGATAAATTTGGGAACAAAGTTACTTTAAGCACAACTTTTCACCCTCAAACAGATGGACAAGCAGAACGAACTATTCAAAGACTTGAATATTTTCTATGATCTTGTGTATTGGCATTTAAAGATTTTTGGGATGATCATTTACCTCTCATCGAGTTTGCCTACAATAATAACTATTATTCTACCATCAAAATGGCACCATATGAAACTTTGTATGGAAGAAAGTGTAGATCACTAATTGGATGGTATGAAGTGGGTGAAACTGCCTTGTTTGGGCCAGATCTTGTTCAGAAAGATGTGGAAAAGGTTAAAGTGATCCAGCAACGGCTGGAAATAGCCCAAAATCAACACAAATCATATGCGTATATTAGAAGAAAGGGGCTAGAGTTTGATATCGGTGATTGGGTGTTTTTGAAGGTGTCACCAATGAAAGGGGTAATGAGATTTGGTAATAAAGGAAAGATAAGTCCACGTTATATAGGCCCATATAAGATTACTCAGAGATTTTTCCAAGTCACTTATGAACTAAGGCCATCCCAAGAGCTCTCAATATTTTATCTAGTATTTATATCTCAATGCTTTGAAAACGCATCGAAGATCCATCTCATATTACTCCCACTGAAGATGTACAACTTACGAAAGATCTCACCTATGAAGAAACACATGTTTCTATTCTAGATCGACTAGTTAAGAAGTTAAGGAAAACATAAATAGCTTTTGTAAAAGATCTTTGGAGGAATCAACAAGAAGAAGAGATCACATGGTAAGCTGAAAAAGCGATGAAATCCAAGTACCCCCATTTATTTGAATATAAAGAGGAAGTCCAAGATTTTGAATAGGCTAAATAACAAGTAAGTATAATATATAAATACTAAGGGATAATATGGATGTTTATATTAGGCTTGAACTTGTTTTGGTTGGAAAGTTGTGCTAACATTCGAAGACGAATGTTCCTAAGGGGGGAGGATGTGACACCCTGTACATTGCATGTACTTGTTCTATTTATATGTAACTTGGTATAGCCTTGTGGTAGGTAATGGATGAGATTTGTTATGCAAATATGAAGGGTGCAGATGGAATTCTAGACGTTGCATGTACCTTTTTATGTGATACGATCAAGTTAACATAGATACAACTATTTAACTTGGAATTGTAAGTCGCTATTGAATATAAAGTTTAAAGTGACTAGGTGTGTAAAAGTTGTAAGTTAGATTAAGGTGATTAGGAGCTGGAAATGAAATGAAATATTGAGGTGCGTGATTGACTTGATTAAGCTAGTAGGTGAGTCACCTACTTTAGCTATTTGGATCAAGTTAATGGACCCATGTCTATGGATCATATTTGGGCCCAAATTGGATAAAAGAGGAAGAAAATGGATAAATGGCTCAACTCGCAAATCTTCCAAGGCCAAAATATAATGGATCCCAACTAAGAAATTAAGCAAGTAGGTGCATCACCTACTTTGATATTTTGAGCAGCTTGAACTCCTTAAGTAGGTGCATAACCTATTTGGACCAATTTGATCAAATTTGGGATAAAAAAATGCAGCAAAGTTGATGGCCAAGAATAGGGCCTTTATAAGACCAAGTTGCTGGTCATTTCCCTATTTCATAAGCCACAAAAAAGGTTACACTTCACAAATTCTCTCTACTTTCTTTAAAGAAACTAGGAGAAGCCCTCTATTTCCTTTTAGGATTCTTGAAAAAACCCTAACTTTTGCAGCCCAAGGTAAGTGAAAACACTTATGGTTTAGCTTAATTATCTCATGGAAGATTAGAGAAACATTCTACAAGTGCTTAATTATTAATTCAATGCAGAATATAGAACAAGCTAGTTGCTCATTATTTTCTTTATTATTAAGAGATCTCTTTTGTTCTTTGGTTTAAAGTGTGAAGGAAAGTGAAAGTTGAAGTTCTTGAGGAGTTCAAATTAAAAGAATAAGTTGCAGAATTGATGTAAGGTTACTACTCCATTTTTTTCTCCTTATATATGAATTTGAGAGAGGGTTATGGATGTGTTATTATTAAGAACTCAAGAGATGATGAATTCAATTATTGATTGCTACAATAAAAGAGATTTGGGGTAATTTTGTGGAATGTTTTGTATATGTATTTTATAGGGTGACAGGTTGATGTTGGAGAAAGGTGTAACTAGTTCAAATTGAAATATAGAAGAAAGGTGTGGAGGTACAACACCAAACTAATTATTTCTTTTGGTTATTGCCCAATCTGTTTGGAGAGTGTAATGAATCAAATGTGTATGCGGTGAATCTTATAAAAACATGTATGGTATGTGGGCTAATTGGAGGATAAAATGGTTAAAATAACACCCTTAATTGATATATTAAGATCTTACTTCCCGGTTACTATTTTGGTGAAGTTAAATAGCCCAAATGTATTGGTTGGTTGCTATATTAGTTTACCATATCTTCTATTATAGATAAGTAATCTGAAAGGCGGGAAGTCAAGTTTGGTTAGTTTCAGAGTTATATAATTAGGTATGTAAGGCATACTATATTTTACACTCTTTGGCATGAAATCAAACATTTGGTCCATCAAGTAAGCTTCCAAGGTTATCCTATAACAAGTGACACATAATGGCATCGTATTATATCTCATGTAGTCATAACCTTGTTCTCACTCTCTAACATGTTAAAACACCTTAATACATACTTATTATTAAACCTGGACGTCTATTTTCACTAGAGAATTTGAGGAGTTTTCCGTTTACTCAAATAAGACCTATGTTTTATTTTAATCTCCTAAACACTTCAATTGTGTGCCAACAGCTCCCTGCCTCATTGTTATTGCATTAAGTGACCATTACCATGTCTCTTATTTGTATAATATTATTTCAAGGTACCATAATGTTATGACCACCAAGTAACAATCTCAATGGTTAAATAAACTAAGTAATGCAAAACTGTAAAACGTGTGGTAGCTCAGAGGCTTAAGCCTAGCATGGGATAATATTGATACCTTTATATGTGGGTGGAAGATCAGGGAATAAGCCTAGCATGGGCCGATCCCAATGTTTATTTATAGGTGGCAGCTCAGGGGTGTAATCCAAGCATGGGCCGATCCCGATTTGACTATTTACCACTGATCAACTGGTTATTTGTATTATATGACTTACAAAGATTATGAAGTAAGAAAGGTAAAATAAATAAATGAATATAATGTACTTGATCCTACAAATATATAAAGGTGGTCTACTAGTACTATTTATTCACTTGTATCTGATTTCTGTGGATCTCTTGTATTATGTGTTGTTACCTTCATCCTTACATATTCAGTACATATTTTCGTACTGACGTCCCTCATGGGGGACCTGTATTTCATGCTGCAGGAACAGGTGATTTAGCTAATAAACCTTGCTAGTAGAAGCATAGGCTATTCAGTGACTATTGGTGAGATCCAGGTTGATTCGGGGCTTTCCGAGTTTGTTCCATATGTTTTGGTATTGTGCAGTAGTCAAGAGTAGGGAGGGGTTTTTTCCCAACCCTAGATAAGTCTATGTATCTTTTAGAGGTTTTGTAGACTAATGTAAAGTTAAACATGGTAGTGTCTTGACTTTTAAATGTGTTTCCCCAACGACCATGTCTTGTATATATAATTTTGCGCTTGCATACGTAATTATTCTCATCAATGCATTATATCATTTTTTTATAACCTTTGGTTGTCATAGTTACATATATGAGAAGTAAAAGGTTATGGATTGGTTCTCTCGAGCCTTCACGGCTACGGGTACCTGTCTTCCCCTATAGGGATTGAGGCGTGACAAATCTGTTTGACCATAATGCCAAATAAGTTTCCCTCCACAAAGCCATCTGATGTAACCTGCTAATCAGACACATTACTAGCCTCGATGAAAGAAATATGCCTTGTGCAAAATACAACTAGCTTGCCAAGCACATACAAACCCATCCACAAACACCATGTTCCCTGAGAATTTTATAGACCCGAGCTAATCTCAAACTTATTAAGTTTGCATATAAACTAGTCCCAAAAAGGTTTAAGTTGTTTGGTTATTGATGAACACTATCACAAACGAGTCTATAAAAACTATCAAATCCATACCCATTGTAAGCGCGTGGGTAAACTAAGGACATAGTCAAGCACTCGCGGTGACCAAAGTTCATACCTCAAGATAACCCGACCAATACTTGCACCCAAAATTTGGTCAAACTGATACCCAATATATGACATTAGATACTCACTCTCAATATTTAATAGGCAAAACACAAGTATGCAAAACATTATCTCTATTAAAACCAACATGAACATGTACATAAAGACACACCCGAGAAAATAACACCATACTCAAAAGATCCTAAAACTACTCTTTTTAACTTCCCCCAACTCCACTGAAACCATTCGGCATGACATAGTAGAATGAACTACGCACCAGACTCAACATCAACACCAAAATTAAGATCATGATCAGACAAAAACTAGGAAAACCAAGAGAATCCCAATAATCACTCACCAACCTTAGGAACTAATTGGAGAAAAGAACCGTCAATGCAAACACTAGGAATATAATTAAGAAAGACTAATCATTTTTTCATTACCAACCCCTCATTACCCCTAAATAAATGCATAATCACTCTCGATAATCAATTCTCAATATATTGCCTCCCAAATTGAAAAAGACCCATTACAACCAAGCAACAATCTAAGCTAGACAATCGAGGGCCACACGATAGGAAAATGGTATTGCCAAAACCTAGAATCACGTAGAAAAATTCACCATATCAAATATAATAAGATTGAACCGAGTTCTATAGTAAGATCTCATATAAAAAAACATAGAAAGAGAAAGGTGACAACCCAAAATCATACTTGTAATAGTTGCACCTAAAGCATCGACCTTGGCCTACCTGAAGAAGCACAAAATAGATCATGTCCATCCCCAAACTAATATTCAACACAACTACTCGCACCACATATCTATAAATCATATCTGACACTCGGGGAACCATCATAATACCCTAGGCATAGGAAAGGTAATATGTTGGGTTGGGTTGAGGCTTAACCCGCAAAAAGTTCAACTCTCCCCATCCCACCCTACAAAGCATTATTTTTTTCATTTTCAACCAACTCTACGCCGCAAAGACCCATCCTGCCCCACCCCACGAAAGTTTTAACATTTTCGTTTTTGTTTTATTATTTTTAAAAAAATATAAGATTAATATTCTTTCTATTTCTAAATCCCAAATTAACGAGGAGTCAAATCCTTATTTACTCTCATATAAACTTCTTTCAAATGTTTTTTCTTCTATTTTAGTTTTCTATTAGAGAAAATAGACTATAAACCCCCAACCTTTACCTGAAATTTCAAATGCACACTTGAACTTCACGGGAGTCCCATCACACCTCTGAACATTTTAAAAATAAAGTTATTTGCTCCCCAGGTGTTGAGGTTGCAAAGTGAGTGCATTTCACTCTCTTTGAGAGAGTGAACACGAAAATTATATATTAAAATTTTATTTTTAATAATTATTTACATAAATGTATATAATTTTAATTGTTTTTTCTGTATTCAATTACTTTATTCTTCTTCTTCTTGTCTCTCATAAAACAAAAAATTTTTTAAGAATTCATCAATGGTGTCCAAGACTAATCTCTCATCTTCCCCATCTCCAATGAGTGACATCAATTTTTTTTATTTCACTCTTTTTCTGCATAATACATTTTCCACATAATCTCTTAATTATTTTTTATTTTGATTTTCTTTTTTCTCTTCATCAATGTTTAGATTTTCAAGAATTCTTTTTTATTCTTTCATGACTTTGCATCAAATCTAACCTTTGACTTGAAAGCTTCATTTAAATTATAATAATTTCTTATTAATCCATCAAACTAATTATCCCAATATGAGTTTTCCTTTCAAAATGTATTGACCCAAAAATGACAAAGAAAATAACAACAAAAGCTAGAGTTGATGTTATATTTTGGTTGTTGAGTCAAAGTTCATAGTTTTAATTACTCACGAAATGAGTTAATTAGTAGTTATATAGCAGATTTAAAAAGAATAGAGAAAATTAAAACTCACAAGAATTGAAAAACATGACACGAATTATACCGAATAAAAAAAACTTTTGATGAATTTTTATTCTCATTTTCACGATTGGTTTTCCTCGTTTTAGTTCATAAGGATTCCAGTATCGTCCTCTTTCCCTTCATTTTTTTCCATATTAGTTGTGTTCATTTTCCTCTATTTTCTTCTTTTTTTGATCTGAAATTTACCATGGTTGAATTTGAAGATTTTTCGATATCCATTTTTCTTCTCCCATTCTGATGAAAGACTGCTAGTAGATGAATGTTAATTTATCTTGTTAAGAGTCAAATATAGGATGAAGGGATAGAATGAACTTGCTCCCATATTATGGGATCCATTGGAGCTATAGTAAAGATTTGAATATTCATTCAATTTAATTGTCACCAATTAAACGCATAATAACTTTCATTTAGTTGATGCTTGTAATACACATAAAAAAAGTTTGAGGTTGAAAAATGTCTTAGGAAGAAGAAGACAGAGAATTTTTCTTCAAAAAATAATAATAATTGGTGAAATACATGTGTCACGTGCGTATGTTTCACCACAAGACACATGACTAGCAATGATCTTTTAGGGTCAAATTTATTTAATTTTAAATTATTTTAGGAAGGTAATAGGACCTCGTAAAGTTAGAGTGTGTAGTTGAAAATTTGAGTATAGATTAAAGGGGCATTTGACTATTTTCTCTTTTCTGTTACTTGTTAATTTTTATATGAATAACAATCTTACAAAACATTTTGGACAAATGTAATTAGGTGTAGTAGATACAGTACCTTAAATATGATGGGTACAAGGTAAAAGTGACAAAAGACTACTATTGATAACGTTCGAGAACAAATTATACAAAGTCCACATTTTAAGATTAGAGTTTGACTGTTATTAATTCTTATCATAGTTAGTTTAGAAGTCTTTTTTGCATTCAATTTTGTACCATATATCACTTTACTGTATACAAAGTAAAAATGTTGGGATTCTATTTTATTGTAGTTGTTCAGTTTTAATTTTTTTCACTATGCTTTGTCATGCTTTCTATTGTTCTGCTTTAATATTTGTTTTCTTATGTCGAGGGATTATTGAAAAACACTCTTTCCATAGTATCTTCTTTGAAATAAATTCTTATATTTAGAAACTACATAATATATTATAATAACTGGGATGATGGGAATGAATGTTTTTAAAAGAGGCAACTAAATATAAGTGCAAAAGAAGCAAAGAACTGCCTATAGTGATTTTCATAAAAAATTTAAACAATAAATAAAAAGGAGAAAATGAACTATTTCAACCTTGAACTATAGACGAAATTGTTGAGACACACCCCAACTTAAAGGGGGTCTTATTACCCCCATGGACTAATTAAAAATCTATTTATGGCAAAATTAAGGCCTACGTGGCACACTGCGTTAATCAACATACTGAAGATCCACATAGGCATACGAATGTGCACCGTAGGCACTTAAGATTTTAAAAAAATATGATTTTAATTAGTTTAGGAGGTAATAGGACTCCCTTTAAGTTGAAGTGTGTCTCAGCAATTTCATTTATAGTTCAGGATGGAAACAGTTCATTTACTCAATAAAAAATGTCAAATGAATTTAAAGTGCAAAGAGAGGCAAAATAGAAAACTACCTAGTACCTACAATGATTTGTGTAACTCAGCTTGAAGGTAACCCACGACTCCCCCCTCCCCCCCCCCAACACATGTTTCTAATAATATTATTTTAACTCACCCTGCCACGTAAAAATCTAACCCATCCCCCATGCTTGAATATGTCCAAATTCCGTCCGGTCTCATTGTCACCCCTACCTAGGAACCATCTTTGTTTAATGGTGTCATAATCTCCAGAGGCTGACCTGGCTTTGCTAACTGCTTAATAATCCCATGCTAGGGACACTCTCTATAGAAATAACTAATCTCCCTGCAATCATAACAAATTGTTGAAGCCTTATGCTAGCAAGAAACACATGCTTGTTGTGAAGAACCTCTGTAAGGTATCACAAACTCATGCTAGGGGCACTCCCTGGATAGTGCCCAAACTCACCACAGTCAAAGCAACCTCTGTCGGCTAAAGTTTAGTGTGAAGAATTTGACGATATATACTGGACACCAAGACCTGAAGAACAAGGTTGAGAACCCCGTGATGTGTGATGAGAACTCCGACTGTTATAACCAGTGTGATATTTCTAAGCCCCATCTAAGATCTAAGGCATTACCTTCATTGGCTTGCTAAGCTAATAAAGATGATGACCTGTATTAAGAGAATCCTCACCTTGGGATGAAATGCCGCTAAAATTGTACTATAATGGAGGGTCCTCTTATTGCCACCTCCATAGGTCTTGAGACATTCCTACTCTATAATTCTCACATAATTAAGAACTTAAAGAAAAAGAGCTCTAGCAACTTAAAGTCCCTAATGCCAAATAGAGAAGAAAGATCAATCCTCTAACAAACCTCTACATGCTCTCATGTGATGTAGAAAGATTCATAAAAGTAAGTCTAGCCCATGCAATAAACCTAAGCTCATACTCTGAAAATTACATGGAAAACTATTGAATACCTATGGATTACATCTAGGTTAAAAATACTCAACGCATCATACACTATCCCTGCCTATGATATTCACCCTAAAAGGCTTAAAATCTTAACCAGGGTACCCTAGAAAACTGGAACAATCACCAATCTGGACAAATCTTGGGTTGTCCGTAGATCCTCTGATAATGCTATAAATCCTTAATATCAAGATCTATCTCCACTGATTACTTCTTGACCTACCTCTAGGATGAGACTCTTGAAGTAGGAATAGGAGTCTCATCCCCTCCATACAACTATATCACACGATCTGTTTAATGAGGACCAAAACCAAAAGAAGAATTTTAGTAGTTGCCAGGGATAAGGATGCATGATGGAGAATCAAGAAATAGGATTTTTCCTAAGAATGTCCTATAGCCTACCAAAGATAGGATACATATGTCATCGTGCCAATAAGAAGAACTCAGCTAGACACTTGATATTGTATCAATGATACCGTTGAATCTAGGCTGTAATACCAAATTGATACGACCCAACACCTTTGGTCATGAAAGAACCTACTAGGCCCATCAATAGATAAACCAAACCTCAAATCTAGGAATAACAATTAATAGGATATAAAATTAGATAACAAATCATGAAATAAACATGTCAAATTATTAATATAAATACAGAAACAAAAAATAGAGCCTATAATCCATACATAAAGATAGTGAAGAATTGAAGTATAAAAAATACACCCCACGACCTAGAATAAGTCGATGCAATATCTACTAAATACAATATGAGTACTAGATAGATATAATATATAAAATGCCATCTTCCAATACTCTTACTAATATTAGTAGAATAGAGAAAGAAGTAACAATGATGGACAGTAGGAGTTGTGAACTCTGATCCAAGATAGATCTACATGAAGTACAAACAATGGTGACTGTTAAGAACTCGTACTATGATTTGCATTAGAGAAAGATTCAAAAGTATAGTATTAGTACCAAAACTTGCGGTACCCAGTAGGCATCATAGGTTGATTGAGATCTAAAAATAAGTACAAGTATAAATATCATGAAATGAGATAATGAATAATATAGGTAACCTTAAAAGAGATAAAATACAATCTAGGTAATTAGAAAGAAGGTATGTACCTACAGAAGATTGCCTAATAGTCTAACACAATAGGAATCATATTGATGAAAAATACCAATATTCGTATACACGGAATGCCTACCCAAAGTAATAAAAACAACAAGATAATCTAACATTAGAGCTTGATATGCTAAACAAGGGGAGTTTGCAAGATATACCTAGACTGAAAGTACATGCCAATAACTAACCTACCATAAGCTATGAAATAATAATGAAACAATAACCTAAGTAGGCTCCTATAATCCCAAAAGGTCCAAAACACTAGATATATCACAATATTCCCTTATAAGCATGATAGGTACAAACAACAAACATACCTTAAACAGCCTCTATAAGTATTATATGTACCTAACATCAATTATACTAGCGACAATAGTGCATATAAGTAAATGAGTCAAAAGAAATAAAGATATTCAATATGAGATGAGTTCCACATTCATCTTTAGATAATATATCGCCTCCAGCCCTCGAGGCTCATGAAAAAAAGACACATGGGGAACACCCCTTTGCCAGCACTGTGGCTCATAGATGGAAAGACCTATTGATAACAATCCTAGTCAAAATAAAGAATGAAAAAACATAAATTTAAAATAAGAAAATGAAATTCAACTAGATTTATGAGTAATAAAGTACTCTATACCTTCACCTTTTAATTGAATCCAATCAAACTGCAATAATTTTGACTCAATCAAAGACGATAAAACCAAATTGAATCCCCTAAGAGGTAAACTCAATTATTGATTCAGCTAGAAGAAATTAACATGGGAAATTTAGAGAATCCTCCCTAAACACTCAACCTATGATTATCTACTAAGAAGTACACTAATGTTAAGCTTCAGCTAGAGAAACGAAAATCTTGACGACGCTCAAATATTCAATTCATCAAAATCTAAGAATGAAAATTTCTAAGGCAACTATTTTCCTTTTCAAAATAGCCTATTACTAAAATAGAAAAAAGTGACTATTTATGAAATAACCTACAAGGGCCATTCTTGATTGCCCAAATTGCCTCTTGATCTCCCATGACCTTAAGTATTTATCACTCTAGGATCTAAGTTATCATCTATATATGGAAGTGTATCATCACATACGTTACAACACACATACGATTAGGCCAAGTTGACAAAAATTGTATAAACTCGAGATAGTCACGTAACACATGTATTACGCGTATACTAGCTCTAGACTTATGGTATTTGATGTAACCTCATTATATAGGCTAGGTACTAAGTTTCTTAAGTGACTAGTAGCAGTTTAAACTATATTTGGAGGTTACTATAATGCCCCATACATTTCAGAATGTACTTGACCAAGTTAACTTGGTGAAAGTATTTAAACATGAGATAGTAAGGTTGTATTCTATCTTAAGATTTAAAGTGAACAAGTATATAAAAGTGTGAAGTTAAAGTAAATGAGTCAAGATGAAAAATATGGAAAAAAATAAGTGATCTATTTTTTTACTTAAATTAAGTTAGTAGGTGACAAGTAGGTGCATCACCTACTTTGACTTATTGACAAACCTAGGAACCAAGTAGGTGTATCACATACTAAGAATATTATGACCAGTTTATAGGCTCAAGTACACCCATAACGTACTTGATAAATCTGGCCCAAATGAGAAGGAGTACAATGGGCAACCCCAAAAAAATCCCAATCTGCACAAGGTCCAAAATTGATAAATCGAATAAGTTCAATGTCCATTAAAGAAGCATAAATTGAGTCCAAGTAGGTGAATCACCTACTTGGATATTTGACCGGCTTAAAATGGCTAAGTAGGTGTATCACCTACTTGACCAAAATGTGGATGAAATTTTACAAGAAAGAGGCGGTTTAAAATAGGCCTTTTTTAGACTCTCGGACTAGGACTCTCTTTTCATTTTCCATTGTAAAAATTCATAATTTATTATTTCTCTCTCAAACTCTCTCTTATCCTTATATATCAGCCGTAAAAATCCCATTAGGGTACCTGGAAATTTTCCCTACTTTCAAGCCCAGGTAAGTGATTAATCTTTGGATTAGCTTAATGCTTTTATGAGAAAACTATGGAAAATCATCTTCTACATATTTAAAGTGTAGAACAGATTCTTTCCTTCAAAGATGGCTGCCTACTCTCTCCATCTTGTAAGGTGTTTTATCTTATTTTTAGGGTTCTAGATTGAAGGACATAAATTATGATCTAGAAGAAGTAAAAGTTAAGATCATAAATTTCAGAGTTAAAGGTAAAGTTAATGACCTTTTTTCCCCTTCTTTGTATATAAATTTGGTGGAGAATTCTATAGGTCTTTTATGAAGAACTTGAGGGATGGTTACTAGAATTCTTGAATTCAATATATTATAATTTTGTTATAGGATGTTTGGGGTTGTTTAAGAGCTGTTTTATATGTATATATTAGATGGACAGTTTGATTGACTTTGAAAAGGGACATAGGTAGTTTTAGGTAAGTGTGAAAGGTATTGGTGGTGAAACACCACATAATTAGGGGTTTAAGGGAACTTTTTGCTTGCCACACTTTATTGTACTATTTCTATATGTCTTAATGCCCAAGAAATATCAGGGTATCTTTTAAGAAGTCCATATAGTATATAGATGTGATTTAGATGAGAAGGGGGTGGACGAACATATTTGATTTGAGGAATTAGGGGCTACTGCCTTGTTAGTATTTTGTTGAGATCAAGTAGTCCAAATTAATTTATTAGCTACTAATACTAGTTTTACCACTTATTTCATTGTAGATTAATAATCTAAAGGGTAGATGTTTAAGCTGTGATACTTGTGTTGTACAAAAAGGTATGTAAGGATACTTGATTTCATTTTCTTTGGCATGAATCTAATACTTGTGTTACAAAGTAAGTGTTCTAAGTGCTCTTCATAGAAAATAGGGTGAAGGGGCAGTCTATGATCTCCGGTGTAGCTATCAATTTTCCCCCACACCTTAGTGTGTTAAAATTCTTCATTGTGGGGTTATTACTATACTTGTTTCCATAGTTAACCCTTGTCACATATTTCTCTTAGATGAGTTAATAAGATCCTTGATTACACATGGAAAGTATGTTCATTTGTTGGGTATACAAACTGCCCAATCATCGCTAACTTTCTCCAATTAGTTTAGTTAATCATGACACTTTCTCACATAATTACTTGTTTCTCTCATTGTTTATCACCCCAAGTGTCTTAGTATATAATTGTGTCTCATAGAATCCTTACTTTCTCTATTGTGAAATTTTGTATGTCCGCACTTGAAATATACTCTATTCCTCAATTTGAATTTGCCCAAGTGCTTCACTATCTCTCATACTTATGTACCCCTTTTAATCGATATCTTTACTAAGTATATAGTTATAATATCATCATATATAGTTCTTACCTTCTTTGTTGAGAGGTTAGATTTCTCCACTTAGATGTCTTCTCTTGATAAACACATAAGCTCCCATTTAAGTTGTCCAAATGCTCACTGTATTTATTACATCTCATAAGCTTCTACGTATTGCATTGGTGTTAAAGTTGATTCTTATGTCATTGTTACTACCTTTAGTCCCTACTCACATGTCTCCACTTTGATTTGTTCTACCAAAGTTTAAAACACTATGACCAGAAAAATAACAATCTAAAGAGTTAAAGAAGTAATGTAAATAAATATGATTATATTATGGATGGCAGCTCAGGGGCAAAATCCTAGCATGGATAGATCCCAATGCTTGTACATATGGGTAGAAGCTTAGGGGAAAAAGCCTAGCATGGGCCAATCCCAATTGTTGGACGGGTGGTAGCTTAGGGGTAAAATCCAAGAATGGGTCGATCCCGATTATTATATTTATCACTGATCAGCTAGTCATCTATATCACATGGATTACAAAGATTTTAAAGAAAAAAAGTGTAAAGTGAAGAAAAGTATATAATGTACATGATCCCACAAACGTAAGTAAAGGTGGTCCAAAATCCTTATCTATATGTGGACACACTTGTACCATATTTCATTAAGATCTCACTTTCCATATGTCTATCTTATGCCTTATATATTCAGTACATTTTTTCGTACTGATGTCCTTCATGGGGGACACTGAAATGCTGCAGGTATATGCACTCAGCTAGTAGGCCTTTCCAATAGAAGCACATGATGTTCAGCAGTAGTTGGTGAGCTCTAGGTTGATTCCGGGCTTTGCCGAGTCATTGACCAATATTTGATAGTGGTATAGATGGATTCTATTGGAGTCTTTGTAGATAGTGTAAAGTTGACATGTGTATTTATGGTTTTCCCTTTTCATATGTACAAGTTTGGTCAGTTGGCTAGTTTTGTATATATATATATATATATAGCTTCTCTTCAGCAATTCTAATTGCAAGGTAGTCATTTGCTTACTATAGGTCATTATTTAAGAATTTGTACACATGATACTTGTCCACCTCACCTATGGTCGGGGTGTGACAGGAAGTCCTTCCTAATATGCCCTAAGCTAACCATGCTTATATCATCAATTTTTCCCTACACCAGGTGTTATTGCACCAAAAAATTTCAAGTTTGAATTTTCTCCAAATAGGTCCTCTAGATTTTTTCAGAACCAATGAATGAAAACAAAATATGTTACCTTACTAGAAATGACATTTTATACCAAATGAATTGAAAAAATTCATGATGAAGGTCATTTTGATGAGATATGGGTCCTACACCCACTCTTTCTATTTTAACTAAATTCTACCTAATAGCCCAAAATGAGCACAAAAGCTTTGGGACCCAGACCAAAGGTCCTCCCTAGCCTAAAATCCACACCATGAAAGAACTGCTGAATTTCCATCTAAAGCCATTTACTAGAAGTTTTGGCCAAATACCAATTTCTCAACTTTAGAAGCTCCAAAATAGGGAACTTATCCTGGAAAACAAATTAATTGTTTGGGAACCAAACCACTAGTCCAAATTAGTCATAAATGAATTGAGATAGATATAGAAAATCTCTAAACATTGCAAACACATAAAATGAAGAAAATGAATTGGCGAGTCATTACATATATCTGTATAGATCATCACTCTCAACCCAATACTACTTACCTCATCATATATTGTCTTTAATAAGAAATTGGTTCCTTGCCTCCTTTATTTTTTGTAAATAAATTCAGTACTAAGATTTGAACATGGTGTATTTCAATCAACTAGATATTTCTCAAAGACCAAGAATAAGGAATAGGTGTAATAGGAAATTCGGATAATAAATATTGTTTCCTTAATCATTATTACTCAGTTTTTGATAATAAACTCTTTTAATAGTTAGGTTTTGATCTTCATTATGGTTATAGACACCAAACACTATATTATTTTTATATATTTAATTTAAAATGAAAACATACAAAGTGGTTTTATTTTTTCTTCATTAATATCAATGTTTAAGTTATTTTTTCCTACTTTATAATTGAATCAAAATAAGTAACAAAATATGTTGTTCATTATGACACTTACTTTAACTTGTAGGTAAGAAAGCTAAAACCATAACCCGAAACAATGAGTAATGAACTAACAAGCAGAAGAGAGAACCAATGGTAAAAAGGTAATTTAAAGTGACTACAAGGTAGAAATATACAATGCATGGCATACAAAAAGGAGGGGAAAGGAAAAAAATACAAAGAATGAATCCTACAAGATTTGTAAGGCCAGTACACAATCCACTATACACAAAGAGTACTAGACAGGTGCAAATATATACAAAGTAGTCTTCACAAATAAAAAATAAAGACTAATACTAGAATAGAAGGAGATGGATCA
This sequence comes from Capsicum pubescens, assembly GCA_030864215.1. Classification (NCBI taxonomy): domain Eukaryota; kingdom Viridiplantae; phylum Streptophyta; class Magnoliopsida; order Solanales; family Solanaceae; genus Capsicum; species Capsicum pubescens. The sequence goes on along the minus strand of CM061538.1, from coordinate 188,707,923 downwards.
ACTCTAGACGTTAAAACCTCACCCAAATTCCAATCAACAACTCTGCTCAAAGTCAACATTAACAACGATAACTCATACTAGGATCTACATCATGGAAAAGATGTAGAATTGTAGTATGAGTACCAAAACTCATGGTACTCAGCAGGCATCATAGGCAAACTGAGCTCAATTAAAGTAAAAGTATAATAAAGTGTGAATCTATGCTTAAAGGCATTAAAATAGGGTTAGAATGGAAATAACAAGCTACGCTAAGAAAATACGAGAATCATATGTAAATAACTCAAGAGAAGAAATAAATGCCTAGCTATTATCTAATTAGACACATATATGGTCAGAAGGTACAAACAATACAGGAAAACCCAACCAATCTCCCATAAGAACGATAGGTGCAAACAAGGAGTAATATCAGTATAAAACCAAGTACTATAATAAGAAATGTAAAAACTAGCCAAGATGTTTAATAAGCGTACCATATACTCTCCCCTATCAATAAATATAAATAATATCAATCTCAATCTCAAATTTAATTTCTAGCCAGAGATTATTAATAGTGCATGTTGGATTTGAACTGGAAATAATAGATGATAATTAGCAGTACCAGGTGCCAGACTCAAATTGGAACTAAATATACAAAAAAATGGTAATAATCTAGAGTTTTGATTTAAAACAAGTACTACTAGTCCCTTTCTCATTTTAAAAGGCTAAATTCATCAAAGATATGCAAGGTTCTATTTATTAAGTTGAAAACCATAATTTAAAGCCAAAATATTAAAATATCTAGGATAACAAAGAAAAGAACTTACAATAATGATCAAGGCAATCATATCCCGATAACCAGTCTCTCGAAGTGATCTTATACTCATTTATGACTGAAGAGGGTGTTATCCTAAAGTAACCTATTTTAAAAGAAGCGGCAAAGCTAACTATAAGTCCGGAGAACCCATCCTAAGGAAAGAAGCTACCCGGGCCTAGACTAAGGTACAAAAATCCTATCCTAAGGGCCCTAATATTTCTAAGCTAAGCTCTAAAGGAGAGCATCTACCGGGCCTAAAGAATTCAACGTAGAAATCTATTTCAAAGTTCCCTAATTGGATATAAGGCTCATAAAACACTTAAAGAATATTCAAACCATAATTCCCTACCAATAATTAGCAAAATGCCAAGACTAATACTATAAAAGAGAAAAGTCAAAAGGAAAAATAAACCTAGCCTACCTGGACATTGCTGCAAGTACTTAAAATCCACAAAATTAGAGTTTTTTCCTTCTAAGAAGCCTCTGACCGCTTCCACACTATCACAACAGAAATATAAGAATCAAGACCCAAACAACGTTGACCATATTGTGAATTTTTCTTCAGGTAAAAAATTAGGTTAAAAATCATTCATAGGGCTCACCTATCAAACTTGAAAATTGAAACTACAACAATGTCCCTCAGAGAACAATGAGTTTGTGGTTAGAAATTAAGCAGCACCAACTCCATGATCGTCTTAAAACAGCCCAACATACAGGTCATCACTTCAAGAACAAAATAGAGAACTTAATCAAAATTAGATCAAAAAGTTATAAGTTGATGATTGAAAAACAATCACTACAAGAACCCCCAATTATTCCAAAATTCAATTTATGATTCCCTAATACGTTTTTACAGCTCGAATGATCAACTATGTTGTTTACACTTAGAATAATTTCACAAAAAAATAAAGAGGAAAAATATATATAACATCGCTCCAATTATCATTAGTCGCTAGATGGTACTTGGCTCCACTAAAGAGGACCCTTATCTACTAAAGGGGACAAAGAGATACCAATGCGGCTAGTGCTAACGCCATCAGGCACCGCTAAAGAAACACGTGCTTTAGCGACTGTACTAGTCCAATACACCAACAATTTTTCAGCCAACTCTAAATATCACAATTGGGTGTTCAAGATTCTCTCAGAGTCCCCTGCACGTAAATAAGATATGATACCTTACTAAAAATGACATTCCAAAATCAATGAAACCATTAAAATTTCTAACATAGGTCATTTCAATAAAAAGTGGGTCCCACATTTAATGTTTTATTTTCCCAAATTCCATCCAATAGTCCAAAATAGTCCCAGAAGTCCTAGGACACAGACCAAAGGTCTCCTTTGCTTTAAATCCATATTTTAGAGCTACAAAAACTATTGGAATTGTCATCTGAGGCTGCTTACCTAAAGTTTTGGTTAGAATCCATTTTTTGACTATAGAACATCAAAAAAAGGTAACTGCTATAAAAACCAAACAAGCTAGTCAGTAACAAACTATCAGTCCCAGAATATCATAAATGATGAGGCTGCTATAAGAAATCTCTAAAAACTAACAAGGCAAAGAAAATGGAAATTACTTTTAAGGTCATTACAACATCTACTACTAAAAGAACTCTCATTTGTAAAAATAAAAAGTTATGAAGTACCTAAAGTCAAGAAAAGGTGGGGAAAATATGTTTGCATGTCAAGCTCAGTCCCCAGGTAGCTTATTCATCTATGAAGTGTATCCACTGCATCATTACCATAAAATCTCCCTAGAATGCATCCATCTGATATCTTTGGCTAGAATAGAGATTGACTCCTCAAAGAAGATCAACATAACATCCAACAGAACCGACTCCTACTAGAGAACATGAGACTTATCGAGAATTTATCACTGAAGCATCAACACCTAAAAAACTAGATTAATAGATAAAAAGGTTGGAGGTAAGGCTAACTCATAGCATACCTCCCCAACTCTCCCGTGAATCCCAAATTTCCTGATATACTTTGGGCTTAATTTTCTTTATTATTAAACCTCATTACGACATTCATAGGTGTCATTCAAAATAAAGCCCAATCCCAACCACATACCTCAAAACACATAACCTATGACCAACATAACTCTTGTACCTTCTCTGAGCTTCTTGTAGCCTATCCTGAATAATCCAAATTTTGTCCAAATACTCCCAAAGAAAAACTCTATTTTATGGCCAAACCAAACAACAAGAGATAAACACCACCTACAATACAATGCCTCGAATGATGCCTTATTAATACTCGAGTTATATATATAATTGTAGGCAAACTCTACTATGGATAGGAACTGCTTCACTAACCTCCAAAGTTCACAACAAAAATTTTGAGCATGACATCTAAATACTAAATAATTCACTCCAACTAACTATTATTCTGGGGATGAAAATTTATGCTAAGGTTGATTTGGGTACCCTAATCCTCCTAAAAATCTCTTACAAAGCTGAAGATAAATTTGAAATCTCTATCATAAATAATATTCATGAGCACCCTGTGAAGATGAACCTTCTATCCATTGATATAGACCAACCTCTCGACATTGTAAATAGAGAGGACATCTATAAAATTAGAAAAATTTGTCAACTATTCTTTGATAACCAAATGCTTTAAAAACTTTGAGAAGTACGAGGCTTTAAACCCATAAAATCCATAGTAATTTGCTCCAACTTCTACTCATAAATGGGTAGCTTTTGAAATAGACCATAAGGTATCAAATATTCATCAGACCTGTTGATAACACAAATGCCAAGTCATAAAGTCTACTATATATATCTTCATATTTCTTTACCAATAATTCTACCTCAAGTGTCTATACATCTTAGTAGTCTCAGGGAAAATAAAGTATTTGGAGTAGTAGACCTCCTGAAGTATAAATGGAATAAAGTCTTCTAACCTCAAAACACAAATGTAACCATTGAACTTCAATATACCTTTCTAGTATATGGAAAAATTCCTAGACTCGCCTCTCTGGACCTGATCCCTAATACCATATAATCAACTATCCTCAAACTTTAAATCTCAAATTTTCTCTAATAAAGTAGACCTGGTCTCAACACTAGCAAGAATCCTCATGGAGTCTTAAATATCAAAATGAATCAATCTTCTGGCTTAGGACTCAATGTTTGAGGCCAACAATCACTCTAATACTAAAAAAAGGGTCATGATTCCCATACTCACAACTTTTTGGCTCAAGGAGTCCGTTTTTACATTAGACTTGATCGAATGGTAAAAAATAAAGAGGTTATAGTCCTCCAACAATTCAAGCCACCTACGCCATCTCAAATTAATATCCTTTTGAGTTAGAATATACTAAATACTATGATGATTGGTTAATATCTCATAGTGAACACCGTAAATATAATGCCTCTAAATCTTAAGCGTGAAAACTACTGCCAACACTATGTCAAGAGTGGTGTAGTTGTGCTTGTGGACATGTGCTATAACTTGGCCCTACTACATTAGAACACAATCCAAACCAACACCTAAAGAATAATAATATATTAAAAATCTCCCGCTCTCAACCGAAAGAGTCAAAATAAGAGCTGAAGTGAATAAGTCCTTGAGCTTTGGAAGCTTGCTTCACACTCATTGGACGAATGAAATAAGACCGCTTTCCTAGTTAATTTGGTCATAGGTGCTATAATAGAGGAGAATTTTCTTAATGAATCCTTTGTATTATCATGCTAACCCAATAAAGTTATAAACCTTTATTGCAGATATGGATAAAATACAATCATAAATAACCTCAATATTCACCTGGTGTACTATAGTACCATCCTTGGACACCACGTTCCCAAAGAATGATACAGACTCAAGATAGATCTAATACTTTGAGAAATTTGCATAAAGCTATTGATCACTTAAAGTGTGGAGCACAATCCTCAAATGCTACTCATGCTTCTTCCTAATCTTTAAGTAGAAAAAGATGTCATCATTATATACAATAATGAAGGAATCCAAATAGGACTTGGAAATATGATTCAACCAGTTTGTGAATGCTGCTGAGGAATTAGTCAACCCAAAATACGTCACTAGGAACTGGTAATGGCCATTGCAAAATTTTAAGGCTTTCTTAGGGATGTGCATTTCTCGAATCATCAACTGATGGAATCCAGATCTCAAGTCAATATTATAAAACATGGTTTCACCCTAAAGATATTCAAATAAATCATCAATACATAATATTGTACACTTATTCTTCACTATCACCTTATTTAGATATATCTAATTGATAAATATATATGTATAGCTTTCCTTTTCTAAAATGAAATAAAGGCACCCCATGACAATACATAAGATCTAAGAAAATCCTTACTTAAAAGATCCTAAAGTTGGATATTCATCTTGTTTAGCTTAGCAAGAGCTATATGATAAGGTGCAATAGAAATGAGTTGATTTCCCAGCTCAAGATCTATCAGAAAGTTTATATCACACTCATGAAAAAGGCCAGGTAGGTCAATATGAAATACATCTGTAGTATACAGAACTACATAGATAGAGGAAAATGAAAGACTCTTAATAGTAACATCTCAATTACATACAAGATAAACAATGCACCGTCTTGATATATATTGACCCTCTAAGTTGTTTCGTTGATTTGCATGAATATTTAGTATTTGATCCTTCCCACAACGGCTATTGATCATTTATGACTTTCCAAACTATTGGTTTGGTTATCAGATAGTTTTTTTGATTTAGACTCATTTTCCTATTTTGAAGCTTTCATTATTTACTATTTGATATTGGACCAAAACTGCTATTAGATGTCCTCGGATTAGAATTCTAAGAAACTAGATTCAATATGTTGATTTTAGTCTTGGGGACCCTTAGTTCAGGTCTCGATGATTTTGAAGTCATTTTGGGTTTTTATGCTGATTATATGAAAAATAAAACTATAGCTGTGGGTTCCATATTTTGTGAAAGATATATTAGATGAAAGTTTCAATGATTCCATTGAATACTAAATTCTACCATGTTCATAGGGTTCTAAATAAGTTTCAAGGGTCAAAAATAAGTTTTTGACATTACTGGTGCTGGTATGTTGATGAAAACAAACCTTTGACCATTTGATCGGGTGGCTTAAGCGACCATTTGGATGGTTTAGCGATATTTTGAGACCATGTCACTTAGGGGATCAAAGTGTCACTTAAATGACCATCGCGAGTACATGACACCCAAATTCATATTTTTGACATTTTGGATGCTAGGAAGCACTGATTTTGATAATATTTGAAGAATTGTTCTTGTAGAATCATTGTATATTAATTTAGAACTCTATTTTACCCATTTACCAATAACTTATATTTTATTTTAAATTATTTTCACCAATGTTGAGAATTAAAACCCTATTTTTATCATTTTTGGGACTTGAGAGCTTGGATTTGGGCATTTCTAAAGGAGTTTTTGAGATTTCTTCCATTGGTAAGTTTTCTAATCCTATTATTATCATTTTACCTTCAATTTTATCTTCAAAAAATTAAAATTTTTATTTTTAAAATAGGTTTTCAGGTTTTGGCCGGTAAAGCTTGAAAATAATTTTTCTTTGATTTAAAGCTCATTTTGATCTCTTTTTGCTTTGGTTTTTAATTGTAGACTCATATGAGTATAAGAAACATATTTCTAAAATAAAATTATAGTTTTACCCCTTTTATTTTGAAACCCATTTTTGGGTTTCCTTTTTTTACCATTTTGAATATAGCAATACAGATGAGGTTTTTCTCCTAACAACACGTATATTACTAATTTGATAGCATTATGTTATTTTGGGATCGTAAAGAATATATGGGTGATTTGTGGGTGATTCAAGGATTGTTTTAGGCATCAAGCTAGGCATCTGTCTACACTTCTTCATGAGATGGTCTATTATATATGTTATATAGGGATGTTAGGATGTGATATTGGGTAGAACACCATGACATATCCTAATTTATGAGTTTTGGGGCTAAAAAGGAAATTGACTGATTTGAGGTGGATTTATGCACCTCTATGTTATTATGTGGGCTTATTTAACCTTACTTTGAGGACTTTTTCTATGCTTAATGCATTAATAATGATATAATTGAGCCTCTAAGTGTTAAAGAACTTGATAACAATGTTTAAGATGTTTTTCAAACAATTTTGGATTCAAATTGATAATTAGAGTTTAGATCAGAAAACTAGTCTTACTAGCTTGAGCTATGTGCTGTTATAGTTGATCTTGATGGATTCCAGTGTGTTTAATGAGTTTCTAATGGTATGATTGTTTAATAATGTGTTTAAAGAAATGTTTATTTTTATTAAGGTTCAATTGAATCAATATAAGAGTTCAAACTAAGTTAAAGATCAGAAGGACAAAACTAGTTCTCAGTTTAAGTTTCTAGTATACCGTCTTAGATTGTTTGTTGTTTTCATCTCTGATTCGTGATTTTTGATGCTACAGGATGCTTAGTTTGTCAGGTATGATGAGTATGGAATATTATCAAGATTTAAATCAAGTTAAACCAACAACTAATGGCATGGAATGGCTGGAAAAAAGAAAGGGACAAGATTTGCCGTAAAACAAACACTTTGAAGTCACTAGCGCATCGCGGACCATAGAGAATGCTATAAAATACACACCATGGACTTGGGGGATTAATAAGGGACCAAAAATAGTGTGTTTAATCTATGAGATGGTGACACATACCATAGGTACAGTAATAGAGGGCGCGACGCGGACCATAGTTCAACTTTGGCAATTTTGTCCTCCTATAAATAGAACACTTTAACATGATGCTAAACAACTTGGACGACCTTGAAACTTTGAGGGAGGCCTGATAAAATTTAAAATATGGTTTTAATCCCCTTAATTTAATTTGTTTATAGATTTTATCATGTATTCATCTATCGTGTTTATGGTTATGTCCCTGAGCGGCTAAAAGACCTTTTCCGGGGTTAAACCAAGAACATGAGTTCTATTGTTTTGAATTAATTTGGTTTTTGATAATTTATCATATTTGGTTGTTTATTTATCCTTGTTATTACTATTTAAGGATTTTCAACTATTAGAATACATCCATTGTCATCTTGTGAGCCCAAAAGAAGGAACAAGAGGATAGAAAATGGGGTAAATATAATAGGACTATAATCTTCTACAGAATGAAGTTATAATTTGAATTTGGTATTGGAATATACCTAAGTGACCTATTTGGTTCACTTATGAGATGAAATATAAATGCATTTAACTTAGTTTTCCCATCACCACTCAACAATGTAGTTGTGGGTCTAAGTTAGATGGTGACTAGAGGCTCAGACGACCATAGTCATAATATCAATCCCGTGAATCAACAACCAAGATAAGTAAAATCAGTAATGAAGTTTAACAACATAGTATTTTTGTTCGTAGAGCATTAAACCTTGATTACTCCTATTTCTTATTCAAGAACCTTTACTTTTATGCATTGTATACTTTACTTTTAGTTATAATGCTCAATCTCTCATGGTTACATTTACAGAAATTTAATCTCAATAGTGATCTATAATTAGATAGTCTCTAAAGAATCGATACATGGCTTGTAAAAGGCCACTATATTACTTGGTGAGACCCCGTACACTTGCGTGTGTGATTGGACTCAATAAGTTTTTGGACCCATTGTCGAGGATGTGTAATTTAGTTTTAGTTTTACTTTTAATATTTTTTTAATTCTTTTAACTTGATCTTGGTTTTGACTTTGCAAGAAACTGGTTGAGGATACACCAGCCTGCAAGATAGTTCGTGAAGTGGCAATCCTACTTCCAATAAATTTGACCTCCCCTATTCCATAATCAGCTTCTATAGGTAGATTCAAGATGAAGTAGAACATGGTGCAGCTCTTTCATAGAAGTGGACAATTCAGTGGGCTATCACATGAAGATCCATAAGCCCACTTGCAGAACTTTTTGTAGATTAGTGACATTCATCCCTAAGGGTATGTAACCTTAATTTGTGAGGCTGACGCTTTTCCCTTTTACATTCTTTGGAGAAGTGAAAAAGTGGTTGAAATCTCAGCCGGTAGGTTTAATCACAACTTGGGATGAGTTAGCCTGAAATTTCTTCATTTGCTTCTTTCCATATGGAATGACAGCAGGACTTCGTAGTGAGATTGTGAAATTCCAATAGAGGCTAGATGAAAACCTTTATCATTCTTGGGAAATGTTTAAATCTCTACTTTGGGATTTCCTACATTATTATCAGTCCAATGAGGTACTAGATAACACCTTTATTAAGGCACTTGAGCATAACACAAAATATTTTCTAGATTCTGCTGTAGGTGATCAAGTATTTAAAAAAACATATGACGAGCTATACACTTTGTTGAATAGAATTTCATGAGGAAATTCGGATTGGAATGGTAATACCTCAAGATGCTCAATTAAAAATATTGCAGGCATTATCGAAGTTGACAATATTACTACCTTAGCCTCCCGACTATCATCTCTACAAAACCAAAAGATGACACAATTTAGTAAGTTAGGTATGTAGTAGTGTCAGGCTTGGGTTAATACAGTGCAGAAGACTCCGACATGGTGTGAGGTTTGTGGAAATAGTGGCCACTCCACAGATATGTGTGGTACAAATCCTTAGTTAGACAATTTTGTGGGTAATGATCAAAGGCCAAATTATGGTAATTCCTACAACCAAAAGTGGCAGACTAAGGCCCCAAATTATTTGTGGAACAATAATCAGCAAATTCAACAACAACAAAATACACATGTCAGTCACATATAAGGCATGTTAAAGAAGATCACGGCCACCCATGAATAGATGGATTTTGAACTCAAAAATCAAAAAGTAATTTAGAAGCAGTTAGAGTATCAGTTGGGGAAAATTTAGCAGGCACATAATACCAAGCCTCAAGGTGGTTTTCCATGTGATAATGAAAATCCTAAACAAGTAATGACAATCACTTTGAGGGGTGTTAAAGAATTGATTGACAGACCTCTAGAGAAAAATAAGGAGGTAGATGCAAAGTTGATTCCTCATTCGATTGCAGATAAAGTTTCTAATTATTTGGGGGAAGTTTGAGTACCCGAAAACAAAAGTTGCTGAGAAGGAGAGACCACCACCACTATTTCCATCGAGAATAAGAAAATCAAAGGATTATGCATGTTTCAAGAAGTTCATTGACACGTTAAGAGTTCTTAACATTAACCTTCCCCTTTTATATGTTTTGCAGGAATGTCCAAGTACGCTAAGTACGTAAAGGAGACGGTAACAAATAAAATTAAGCTGCAGATGTTGAGACAGTATTACTCACTGAGGCGTGTATCTCTGTGGTGATGAAGAAGATGTCCAAAAATCTTAAGGACCCTGGAAGGTTAACTATCTCTATTTAGATTGGTAACAATGAGGTAGTCCACTATAATAACCCATATTATACTTAGCTTGGTTCGTCTCCTAGTTTCATGTATAAGAGGTTTAAAGCCTAAAAATTTTAATAAGAGTTGAGGACTTGGTCTTATTATTGGCCTCTTAACTTTGAGGATTTTTAAATTGGCCTTCCCGACCCCGAGACGTAGGTTTTTGAGTTAATTCATGTTCAGGGGGTGTAAGGAGCATATCTCAGAGAATTTTTGGATTTTTTGAACAAGGATTGGGTCGTGTTTAGATTTTAATTCTAGAACCTCACTACGATAGAGGCACATCACAGTGCGTATTGCGATGAGCCTTTATCTCATCACAGTGTCCTTCAAATCCATATTCCAATAGCATATTTAATTTCTCTAAAGGAAGTTACGTCTTTTCCAATTGACCCAATTTGTAAAAACATGAATTAAAACATCAGTTATGGCATTATTTTCCCATATTCTCCAATTTTCTCTAAAAAATAAACCCTAATCATCCCCCAAGTTCATCAATTTCATTCCTTTCTATCCAAGGAAACCAAGAATTCAAGTTCCCTAATCCAAGAACTTTCACGAAAAGCATAAAGATCGTGTTTGTTTAAAAGTTTAAGGGTTTAAGGTATGTGTCATGTTCATCCATAGTCCCTTTCCACATACAAAGTCCTAAAATCCATTTTTATGTGGTTTAAATTATGAATTATACATGTTTATGATGAATTATCTCCATGAAACTCTTATGAATTTTAACTATAAATTATGTTTACAAGTATTTTTTAATGAAATGATCCCTAACATGTTTAACTGATGAAAATTTTCATGTTGAATCCCTAATTCAGGTTTTGGTATTGTAACTATGTTATTTTCATAAGCTTTACCCTTTCCATGCTTAAGATTACAAATTTCATGTGTTTGATTAAATGTCTAAATAATTGGGTTTTGAACAATGATCCCCTATTATGGTTTCAAATCTTTTATATATCCTTATAGTTATATCCATTCAGTGCTATAGGGTTATGAATACCCGATACTGAGCTGCTTATATAATTTTAGTATCTTTAGAATGGTTTCCAATAAACCATGAGCATTCTTACTCTGTTAGATATCATGATCAGTTGTTTGCTAAGTTAAACTTAGTTTAGTTAAGAGTAAGATTTAGCACTGAGCTAATGTAGGGATGAAGGCATCCTCTCCATTTAGGTATAGTTGCTAGTAGTGGTCCCTGTATTCCATAACTATGTAGCCAGCATAGGATATGAGGAGTCACCCATCAGTTTAAGCTTGACTTACTCTGAAGAGTCACCAATCAGTTTAGGATTGACTTCCTCTCAGGGGTTACTCGTCAGTTTAGGCTTGACACCCTGTTCCTTTGGGATATCAGATTAGTGGATCCATATAACAATTCTTAGTACCCATCGCATGGTACTAACACCATTCCAACTGGGATTATAGGTTGGACCTTTCTTAGCTCAGATTGGGGCATGTCAGTTAGATGATATCTCCCACATTCTAAGTACAGTATTCAAAATAACATTCTGTTCAAAATTTCTTGACTATAGCATACAGACATCCAGTTATTCAGTTATCAGATTTTAGTAATTCAGTTTACAGATTATTTCAGAAATATTATATGTTTGGTCTTGCATTCTTAGTATTTTAGTTTTCATGCATGCATATTTATTTATCTAATACTATTCATCCAGTCATTATTTCATGCACAATTAACCCTTACATTACAACCTAACCCTATCTCATATACCAGTACATTCAAAGTACTGACCACATACTTTTCTTTGTGCCATGATATTTAATATTATAGGTTTGGATGCTCAATTTCCTAACCACGCTTAGATAGTTCAACCTATCAGTAACATCAGTTGTGGTGAGTCCTCATATGTTGAGGACCTATTAAGTTTATTTAGTATTTCTGTATTTCTTTTCATTTAGTCAGTTGGAGTTAGTTTGGGCCTATCTCATCAACTTCTTGCACTTAGTTTAGAGGCTTTCAGACATACAGTTAGTCAGTTAGATAGTCAGTTGGTTTTATCAAATGTTTAGACATATTTTAATATGTATTTCAGTATCTTGTTTTACATTATCTTATTGGTATTTAAAACTTATGGCGGTGACCGTTTACTTTTACACATGTGTATTTTGTTACTTTATTCAGTGCTCACAATAGGTACCAACTCATGGGTTAGATTGTGGTCACTCGTGACCGTAATCACCAATGCCACGACTAAGGGTAGCCTCGGGTCATGACATCTGCTCACTCTTTTAATATAGGGGAAAGTGTCAATTTGATACCCCTATTATTGTTCAACACCTTAGGTTTAGAGAAGTTGAGACCATGTTCTATGCTACTCCATATGGCAGATCAGATTATAGTCCATTCTAAAGGAATCATTAAGTATGTTCTCATTATGGTTGGTAAGTTTAATACTCTGCTAATTTTATTATTTTAGATTATCAGGTAGATGACAGGGTGCTGATTATCTTAGTACATCTATTCTTAGAGATGGGACGAGCATTTATAGATGTGAGAGAGGGCATACTCATAATGAGGTTGGATGATGAAGAGGTGGTCTTCATGGTTTACGAGACACTAAATACACTATCAAAATAAAAATATTTATAAATGATTATAGTAATGATGTGGATGAGAGTGGGGTGGTGGAGCCCATACACCAAAGACCTCTTCAGACTTTTTCATTGAGTTGCCCAAGTCACCAATACCGATGCTTGAAGGGATGCTAATTGTTGAGCCTAAAAAGGCTATTGTTGAGAAAGTTGTTGACCTTGAGAGTTCACGCTCAAGAGGTCAGAGATGAATAAGAAGATGTCCTCCAAGTAGGAGGAAGAGGATGAAGGAAAATAGTTAAGTGTGATGATTGGGTCATGGTATGACACTAAATCAGGCATTTCTTGGGAGGTAACCCAAGTTAAGGTAGGTTTTATTTTTAGTATTTTTAGTTTTTACTTCACGTAGTTTTGTTTTTATTTAGTCACAAGTGGATGGGAAGTTTGAGTACCGAAAACCTAAGCTAAGAAGCATAGAGAAAATTAAGTGTGGGATCCCCAGACCCTCTAGATGAATAAAGATTCTACTAGATAGTCCTAGAGGACTCAGGGTGTATTTATATCTCTACATTTAAGTATACGTTAGGGACAAAGTAGATTTTTAAGTGTGGAGTGGGGAAATTCCCATATTACTGGCGAAGTGATGTTGTAGTGTCTTGAGTCTTAGTTGTTATCTAGTCTTTTTGGGTAAATTTGAAAAAAATTACAAAAATATTTTCTCTTCTTGGATTTTACTTGTTTGGGTCAGTCTAGTAGGTGCACACATCACCCACCCCATGGTTGTTCCTTTTAGTTATTTTCCACGGGGCGTCCCTTGAACCTAGTATCCTCTTTCCTTTTAGGAGTAAATTTTCAAAAAATGTGTAGCATAAGATAGATGTTCTTGTTAGTGTTATGTGAGATGACATGATGCAAGATATTTTATATGTAAATAGCATGTGGATTGTGTGAATTACTACTTTTGAGACTCCTAGGCTCTAGTTTATGACTCTTGTATATTTTTGGCTTAATGTTGAATTCATGCTATTATTTGGATAAGAGTATAAGATGATCCTTCTTATGTTGAGCATGTGCCATGTGTGTGAGGTTGTTCTGTATCCGTTGTTGCATATAATGTCTATAAGTTACTTGGTGTGTGTGCATAATAAAATAAAGAGTATGGATTTAGGAGATGATATAGGCAATTCATTGATAGCCATGATTCATGCCCTCTTTTACCTACCCCTGTGCATAATATTAGTTAGCCTTGTTGAGCCTTTAGCTTATTTTCTTTAGTATCCTCATATGTAGCCTAGTCCGTTTGCTTGATTAACCATAATTTGATCCAAAGAACCTAAGCGCTTTAGAAGAAAATTAATCAAGTTAAGGATTTTAAAATTCAAGCAAGGAAAAGGTGAAATTGAAGACCCAAATTAATACCTATTGACGTTGAAAATTCATATATGTTGGGGTTTGAGTTGTGTAATGAAAAGAATAAAGATAGTTCAAATTGAATAAGATACGAATAGAAATTACTCCCATCCCATTGTTGTAAGATTAGCTTAATAAAATGGGTCGAAACAAAAGATATGGGTGAAGGTAGATAAGGTGGAAGAGTGGTTGTTAGAGTTGGATTGAGTGAAAAGTGTGATGTATTAAAGCTCCCAGTGAAGAGAGTCACTATTACTAGCCAAAATAGTTCCTACAAGTCCCTTGGCCTACATTACAACCTATAAAGACCTATTTGATCATAAGTTTCAACACTCTGATATTGTTAGAGTACTATACTAAGGGAAAGCCTAAGGTTCATCTTGTGTAACGTGTGAATTCTTTAAGAGAGTGAGCGTAATTTGATTCTTATATCTATTTTGTGATAAATTACATCTATGTGAGTGAGTATGGGTAACAATCTTGTGGTAAGGTCATATTTTTTAGGATAGCTGGGGGATTTATATGATTTATGTGATTGAGAAATATGCATGAGTCTGCCTTCTTAGTTAGTCACTTTTTGAAGTTGGGATGTTTTGGGGTAGTATTCTTGAGCTTTCAATCGTGTGTATAACATACTTAGTGTAGAAACATGCATTTTGTGTAGTCATTGTTGTACTAGCTTTAGTTTCTTGATTTTAGTAGAAGTATGAAGTCTTCTCTAATTATGACTCTTAGAGTAAAGAGTTGTTTGAGGACGAACAAGTCTTTAAGAGTGGGGTTGTGATCTGAGGTGGATTTATGCACCTCAGTGTTATTATTCGGGATTATTTAGCCTTGTTTTGAGAAATTTTTGTGTGATCAGTGTGTTAATAATGATATAATTGAGAATCTAAGTGTTAAAATACTTGATTACAATGTCCAAGGTGTTTTTCAATCAAATTTGGATTCAAATTAATGAGAGGTTAGATGAGAAGGCTAGTGTTACTCGCTTCAGCTATGTGTTGTTCTAGTTGATCTCGATGTATTCTAGTGCGTGCAATGAGTTCCAAATTGTATGAGTGTGTAATTATGGGTGTAACAATGTGTTTCTAGTGTTTAAGGTTCAATTGAATTAATCTAAGAGTCAAAACTAAGTTAAAGATCAAAAGGACAAAACTAGTTCTTAGCTTAAGTTTCTAGTTCACCGTCTTGGATTTGTCTTTTTTTGAGCTCTAATTTGTTGTGTTTTATTCTATAGGATGCCTGGTGAGTTTATGATGATGATATATAGAATATACACAAGCTTTAAATCAAGTGAAATCAGCAACACCAGAATTGGAATGGATGGACAAAAGCAAGGGACAAGATTTGACATAAAACACACACTTTGGAGTCACTAGCGCATCGCGGACCTTAGGTACTGCTATAAGATCTGAGACACTGCCTTGGGGGATTCATAAGGGACCAAAAACAGTGTTTTTTAATGATGAGAGAGTGATTCTGTCCCTAGGTACCGCAATACAAGGCGCGACACGAACCATAGTTCAACTTCAGCAATTTTGTTCTCCTATAAATAGGACACTTAAGCATGATTCTAAAAAACTTTGACGGCCTTGAAACTTTGAGGGAGGCTGGATAACACTTCAAATAGTGTTTTTCTCCTATTACTTTAGTTTTTTTTTATGGATTTTATCATGTACTCATCTGTCGCGATTATGGTTATGTCCATGAGCGGCTAAAAACCCTTTTTGGGGTTAAAGCGAAGAACATAAGTCTATTGTTATTAATTGACTTGGTTTTGATTATTTAAAATATTTGTTTGTTTATCCTTTTTATTACTGTTTTTAGGATTATCTACCCTTATAATACATCAATTATCATCTTGTGAGCCCGGAAGGAGGAACAAGAGGATAGAACGTGCGGTAAATAGAATAGGATTGTAATCTTCTACAGAATAAAGTTATAATTTGAATTTAGGATAGGAATATACCTAAGTGACCAATTTGGTTCACTTACGCTATGAAATATGACTTCATTCAGCTTAGTTCTCACATCCCCGCTCAATGATGTAGTTGTGTGTCTAAGTTATATAGGTGACTAGAGGCTCAGAAGACCATAGTCATAATATCAACCCCGTTAATCTAAAAACAAGATAAGTAACATAACCAATGATGTGTAATAGAATAGTATGATTATTCGTAGAGTCATAACCCTAGGTTGCTCCCATTTATTGTCCAAGAATCTTTACTTTTCAACATTGTTTACTTTACTTTTAGTTATAACTCTGAAACTCTCGTGGGTACATTAGCACAAGTTTAATTTCAATTGTGAAATAGAATTGGATAGTGTCAAAAAAAGTCTCTGAGGGATCAATACTTAGATTGTAAAAGGCCACTATATTACTTGGTGAGACCACGTACACTTTCGTGTATGCTTGGACACAACATTGACCCTTAAGGTGGAGTACTTATTATGCTTCTAGGATCCGATTACCCTAGGTTTTTAACATGTTAGGCATAGTTACGACTAATGGACCTTGAGTATAATGTTTATTACATTACTCGGTGAATAGTGATGGTTTTTCCTAGATTATGATGTTATGCTTATGTCAGATATGTACATTATATGGCCTAAGGTTTGTTCATGATATTGGCAAGATTTTTGCAAGTTATTTATACTTGTGGAAGATGTGGTTTAGCTCATTGACGTTTCAATGCTTATTATGATGCTTAAAGTTATATTATTTGGATACCGGTGATGACATGCATAGATTTGGTACCTTCATGATCACTAAAATGGTAAATGGTATGATACTAACTAAAATATGATTTTTAAAACTCTTTTCCAAAAAATAGATTTGTTCCTACATTTCATTTTTAAAATGAATTTCTTCATAACGCGAAACATACTATCTTAATGAATAACCAATGTGCATTAAGATTGAAAATGATGTTTGAGAGATTTTATCAAGATAAATTTTAGTCAATGATTTTATAAATATTATTTACCATAGTAGAGAGAGATCTTGACCCTTTCTATACTTCTATGATTATTCAATACTGAAGTTTACCCCAAGCAATGGATTTATGGAATTACACTCTCTTAGCCATGGTTCTAGCCCATGCATTTATGTATGTATGTATGTATTACTAGTATTGGACTTAGTGGATTGATGATAATTATGGTTAATGTAAATGCTGGATCAAGATCAGGTTAGTGTATACGGGTACTTCAAAACCCCTTAGGGCCCCCTTTATTTGTAAGCCATCATGCTAGAGAAGAGAGGACATTGTAGGTCCTTCCTTTCCGATCCATCAAGCTAGAAGAGATGTGTACACTAGGTTATTTTATGGAACTTGGATTGTTTATAGTATTAAGGATTTACTTTGCATTCACTCTTCTATGCGTATTGACAATCACTAGTATGCGCCTATATCTATCAACCTTATTGTGGGTTCCATAGGTATAGATATAACTGATGCTTGCACTATATTGTATGGTTCTTGTATCTATCATCCTTATGAGGGGTTACATAGTTACATGCTCTGATAGTTATTTACTGAGTGTTGGTTGAACGTTCTGAGCCTTTGTCGGTCGTAGTTTATGAAAGGCCCTATTAGGTATTGTTTGTCCAGACTAGTCAGTGACTGTATTTTGTTATTACTATGGTTGGTTTGTTACATGTTGATTATTGGACTGATACTTAGATTTGAGGCATGATTTTGATTTTGTTCTTTGTAATTGCTTTATTATGGATAATTACCTCAAGTTTAGACGTATTTATTGGAGATCCTAATTATGTTAGTACTAGTTACTACTATGACCAGGAGGTCTTAATATGTTAGTACGACTACTTTGGGTTGTACCTTTAGTTTAGTCTTACTTACATACATACATTTATATATGTAGTTATGGTATTACCTTATATCATTCCCTTCCTTCATATGTTCATGTTGTACATCTATTCCTTGGCCTTGTATA
Organism: Capsicum pubescens; assembly: GCA_030864215.1. Classification (NCBI taxonomy): domain Eukaryota; kingdom Viridiplantae; phylum Streptophyta; class Magnoliopsida; order Solanales; family Solanaceae; genus Capsicum; species Capsicum pubescens. The sequence continues at coordinate 188,689,829 of CM061538.1, read as the reverse complement.
CTTTTACATATCCATCATCTACTCTTTATTTGTATATGGTCTAGTTATATACAATATAGTGATAGTGTTCCTGAGTATAGCCAGAATAGGATAATTCATCCTTATTGCCTCTTTTGTTTTACTATGTTAGTTCCCAAGATATTTGAGTGTAGTTTATATTCTTTCTTGCATGTTATGTATATTTTCATTATCTTTAGAGCTCATTCAATAGTTTTTGAATGAATACAACGTGTTTGGTACTTATACTACACTTCAGCGGCCTGCAGGTCATAGTATGGGTTCTCGTTATTATTTTGTATGTTGTGTAGAGTAGCTATGGTTCGGAGATATAAGGTGAACTCCTTACATTTAGAGCATTTGTATTCTCGCTCATATGTATTAGACTAATCTATAAGTTGTATTCACAGATTAGTTGTATCAGTATATTCATTTAATACTTCATTTTGTAATCTTATTACATTCGAAGATCTTGTATTAATTCTACAAGGTTTTTGGACTATCTTATGTATTTTAGTCTTTTCTTTCATTTATTCATCACTCTTACTCCATTTCTCGTACTGGTTTGTTGCTAATAGTTTTGGACTGCTAATGGCTTTCCTATTGGTGGGTTATAGTAGGCGCCATCATGACTAAATATTGGGTCATGACATGAAACCAGTCACGTAGACCAAATATAAGACATAATCCTCATTGGTACATACTATAGGCACCTCACCATACAATCGTGGGTATACTAGACATAGCTAAGGTAATGGTTTTGGAAAAACAATCTAAGACTACATGATAGGGGGATACAAGTCCATTCCTTGAATTACATCAAAATCAACTATATCAAATACAATAAAATTGGCCCAAGTGTCATACTCTCGAGTAACCACAATGCATGATCTATATACATAATCGACTACTAAAGAATGCGAGAGTAGCTACACATGTAGGCACTAATAATAGCTTATAAGGCAACCCCAACTAAGATGCATAATAAGTTAAAATATAAGACTAAGTGGATCTTAGATCAAATAATATAGAAACCAATTAATGGCACATTATATTCATACCTGTAATAATAAAATCTAAAGCCTCAACCTCTTTTTTACATTGAAAAGCATATAAATAAAACCTCAGACTAGAAGACTACCCGACCAGCCTCTCTACCTAATCGAGTTCCTTTATGAGAATCATGGAGACCACCATATGATCCTACACACCACTGATAACCAAGGGCATCATTGAACTTATAGGATGAGTACCTTATGAGGAAGGCTCGATCATCCCATGTTGGGATACTCTTAGGAAAAATAACCCAAATACCATTATTAAAGCATGCCATGAGTACCCTAATCTAAAAATAAGTCTCTATTAAACTAGAATGACCACATCAGCGTAAAGTAATGTAAGGCCCCTTAAAATTTTGATCATTTTATTTTTGACCATCCCACGTGCGTAATGTCAATTTTTTACTTTAATTATGTTTAGGGATATTAAAAGGGTGTTTAGGGAAGTTTATATTTTTTGGAAGGGGTTCGGAGTCATTTTGGGACCTTGAGGTAGCGAGAGTTTATGATATTAGCGTGCCAAGGAGGTTAGAATCCACGATATTTGTGTGGCATGGATGCTACCCTCTGCGACAAGGCCATGCCATGTTGATGGATTAATTTTGTCAACTTTTATTTTTTTAACTTGGGGTGAGGGTCTTTTGGCCCTTTTACCCCTTGTATGATCTTTAAACATAAAATTAGCCTTTTTTGGCTTTAAAAGATCAAATCATCCTTTTTCTCTCTCAAACAAAAAACCCATGAAAGCTCAAGGATTTTTCAAGAAATCACTACTTCAAGCACCAAACTTCGAATTGACATCAATTTCTTAAGTACTCCAGGCATGTTTCTCTTTTCTAAACTTTAATTTTATGTTGTGGAAAGAGTTGAATGGATTATCGTATGATTTAAATTATGGGTTTTGAATTTGGGTTGATGGATTTTTGTTTTTACTGATTAAATTACTGTTCTCATGTTTTAAATTTATTATTCATGCTTTAAATTGATTTTTTTGGGACTGAATTGATACATTATTTAAATAATTGGAATGGGGGACATGGTTTCCCCAAATTTGATAAATTTTAACTTGGAATTGCATTAACCTCAACCCAATTTGTAAATTTGATTTTAATTATATATAATTGCATGGTTTAACTTGTATTTGAACTCAATTTATTGCATTAATGGTAAATAGATATAAAGATGGATTAGGATGGCCTTGGTGTCCATGATTTGGATTTTAATGGAACTTGGGAGTCCAATTTTTATGCGTGAATTGGTTTGGCATAAATATATTAGCTTGCAAGCATATTGGTATGACGCTACCAAGTGGTAAATACATTAATGTATCACATCTTGGTTAATAGTTGGAATTATGTGCATATTTATTTTTATTTGGGTTTAAATGAGGTTGTGTATCTTACCATAAAGGTGGAATTCTCAGAGGACCAATACTGGAAACCACGTTTGCCAATATTGGCGGTCTTTATGACTGTATGCTTGATACACACTTGATATATATATATATAAGATAATATTTGGGATGACTATTGCATATGGTGGCTTTAGTTTTCCCTATTTTTTCCTCAATTCCTGCGACTAACACACACTACGGTCGTTTCTGTAGGGGGAGTTGAACCCATATAGGCCATAGGTGCCCTTAGGATAGATTGAGCTACACAGTCCAAGTTAATTATTTTTAAATTCTCATTTTCATTAATACTTTACCCTATCTTATTATCCTATTTATGTATATATAAATATGTGCATGTGTTGTTGACTGATTTTTGGACATGGCATTATGTTATCACTTTTCTTGAGTTATATGCTAGCGCTTATCTCATTGAACGTCCTAGGATGCTACATTATTTCATAATGGAGGGTCCAAAGACTTTTCAATTGTTCTTGTGCAACATTAGGTAGTTGATCACGTCTGTTGAGTTTCTATGAAATGGTGAGCCTCCATCATCCAAAAAGCTTTACAATTCATTAAGTTTCTTTTCATATTTTGGGAACTGTTAGTATTACATTTTGGATTCTCCTTTGGTCATGGTCGGAGGCATGTCCCGACCCATTTGGTATTCTAGTTTCTAGAGGCTTTTATGGACATATGTGGATCGGATGTTGGTCATGATTCTTAGATTATCTTTGTATTATTTACTTTTCTTTCTATATATATGATTGTATTTTACTATTTATCTTTATGGTGTTCTGGATGTTAGGATAAGTAGGTGTTTTATGGCTCATGGAGGACTTGAGATGCCTATCATGACTAGGCCCTAGTTTGGATCGTGACAAATAGTATAAGAGCATGGTTTAGAATCGTTGGGTGTCTATAAAGTCATGTCGTATAGAGTCTTTTTATGGGTTTGTAGAACACCACACTTATAAGAAGGAGGCTATAAGGTATTTAGGAATATTTCCCTTTCTTATGTTCTATTTTGGTTTATAGAGTCCAGTGTTATGGAACTTCTCTAACTCCTGTCTTCCTCATGTTTCAGATCGGGCCTTCCCAAATAACTGACATTCGTAGAAATCTTTTTGGAAACTTCTTCCCACCTGATGGAAATATTAAGAGGACTCGCCCTGTGTATCGAGTGAAAACCTTGTCTAGGGTCCCTGCTTTTGATTGTGCCTCCCCACGTGGGGTTCCACCAATCCCTACTAGTCCTTTCGGGGCTTCTTAGGAAAATGATAATTATTATCAACCGCTTTAGGGAGATATCTCTAATACGAAGCTTTGCTATCTATTTACCTATCTATATAATTGATGGCATCTCAGTCTAACTAATATGATCATGTTGGTTTTGTTTCTCATTCATTCGAGGTCACTCGAGTTGGATAGTTTATACGGTTGAATCCCCCAGAATTTATAATCTCTAAGGTTGACGAGGATCTATAGGGTTTTATTAATGAGATAGAGAGGATTTTGAGGGTGATGCATGATAATGATGTAGAGGGCGTGAAGTTTGTTTCTTATCAATTGAAAGATGTATCTTATCAGGAGTATGAGGAGAGTGAAGCTATGAGGGATGATGATGTTGAGCAGGCATTATGGGATGACTTTTTAGGGTCTTTTCTTGATAATATATTTCCTCAAGGGTTGAAGAAGGTGAAGGCTGAGAAGTTTATGAATCTGAAGTAAGGTAAGATGAGGGTGAAAGAATATGCACTAAAATTTCAGCAGTTGGCTCGTGATGCTCCAGAGTTAGAATCCAATATGAGTCCAATATGAGAAAGCTTGTGTTTGGGTTATACTGTGACTTGTTATTGGAGTGTAAAGTTTTAATATTGAAAATGATATGGAAATCTCCAGGTTGGTGGATTATGTGGAGCAGGTAAAGGATGAAAAGAAAAAATAAGCAGTGATAGGAGAGAGGTAGAATAAGAAGTTTAGGTATTTAGAGCAAGGTGGGGGTCAGTAGAATAATAGGAATGATGGTAGACAGTGGACCAAGCAGAAAAACTAGGGAAATTCTTATTCATCTACTAGTGATCCTTATCCTAATCCTTCTGTTAATCGTTATTTTTAAGCTAGCAGTTGTCCTAAGGATCAGGATTTCGAGTCTCAATCTAGTGGAGCTCATTCTACCCCACCTTACCCACCTTATCATTTTGTAGGCAGCTTCACCATGGATATTATGAGGAAGGGAGAAGTTCGTGTTATAATTATGGTCAACTGGGTCACATGCATTGAGATTGTTCTTTATCCAAGTTTGACACTAGGCCTAATAAAGTTCTTGTGCTACATCTTCTGCTTCCGTGTCAAAGATTGCAACTTCTGGTACCAACACTGGTTGAAATAGCCTCTTGTCACTTGCTACTCATCAGGAATTTGATGCACCCATAGATGATGTTACTGGTATGTTACAACTCTTTTCCCATGATGTTTATTATTTGCTTGGCCTAGGTTCTACCCTTTATTATGTGACCCCTTATGTGGTTGTGTATTTCTGTTTTGGTTCCAAAAATATTTTTGACCCCTTTTCTGTATCTACCCCAATAAGTGATTCTATTATTCCTAGAAAAATCTGTAGGGGTTGTGTTGTGTCTATCTTTCATAAGAAGACATTTGTGAATCTGATAGAGTTGGATATAATGGATTTTGATGTTATCTTGTGGATGGATTTGCATCATTCATGCTATGCTTCTTTAGATTGTAGGACCCAAAAGGTCAATTTCTATTTCCCTAATGAGCTAATAATTGAATGGGAGGGAAGTTCCTTAGTGCCTAAAGAGAGGATTATTTCCTATTTTAGATACATTGATACATTTTTTAAATGATTGGAATGGGGGACTTGGGTTTCCCTAAATTTGATGAATTTTGATAAAGAATTGCATTAACCTTAACACTTTTTATAACTTTGATTTTAACTATGGATAATTGTACGGTTTAACTTTTTTTGAACACAATGCAATGCATTAATGCATAAATTGATATAAAAATGGATTTGGATGGCCTTGGTAGCCATTGTTTGGAATTTAACAATAGTTGGGATTCTAATTTGATTGCACTAATTGGTTTTACATAAATATATTAGCTTACAAGCATATTGGTGTGATGATACCAAGTAGTAAATGCCTTAATGAATGACTCCTAGGTTAAGGGTTGGAAATATGTGCAAAGTGATTTTGATTTGGGCATAAATGGGGTTGTGTATCTCACCGTGAAAGTGGAAGTCCCGGGGGGACAAACACTAGAAATAATATTTTCCGGCATTGGGGGTCTACACGATCGTGTTCTTGATAAACACTTGATATATATATAAATATATATATGTATATACCTATATGTAGGATGGATTTTTCCCTTAGTGGATTTAGTCTTCTTTTATTTTTTCCTTGGTCCATGCCGCTAACACGAACTGGGGACCTTTATGCAGGGGGAGATGAACTCATATAACCTATAGGTGCCCTTAGGATGGATCTAGCTTCATAGTCCAGGTTAATGATTTTAAACACTTATATTCATGACCCTTTTACCCTATTCTGGCATTTTATAGAGGTATATGTAAATGTGTACATGTGGTTTTGACAGATTTTTGGACATGACATTATGTTATCAATTTCCCTGAGTTATATGCAAGTGCGTATCAAATTGACCATCCTAGGACGCTACATCGTTTCATGATGTAGGTTCTAAAGACTTTTCTATTGCTCTTATGCAACATTTGGTAATTGAGAACGTCTATTGAGTTGTTGTGAAATGTTGAGCCTCCATCATCCAGAAAGTTTACCATTTATTTGTTTTATTTTCAAATTTTGGGAGATGTTAGTATTCCTTTTTGGATTCTTCTTTGGTCATGGTTGGGGGCATGTTACGACCCATTTGATATTCTGATTTTTAGAGGCTTTTATGGACATGTGTGGGTCGGATGTTGGTTATGATTCTTAGACTTTGTCTTATCTACTTTCATTTCTATATGTAAGATTGTCTTTCAATGTTTATCTTTATGGTGTTCTGGATATTGGGCTAAGGGGATGGGATTGAGATGCCCGTCAAGACTAGGCAATGGTTTGGGTCATGAAAAGTACCTTACTGAATACCCCACAACAGCTGACAACTTCTCTGACTATTAAAGTCACTATACCCTAATCCCGTCTTAAATCTATAGTTCTACATAAAGGGCCTAGTTGATTGGCACTACTATTGATATGGTTACTGCGGCAGATACCTATCCTGGAAACTTCTATACCAGTAGGCCTTATGAATATAGGATACGAACATCATCATACCAGTCCACAGGGCTCTACTAGACATATGCTCTTGTACTAATGATATCAATGAACCTAGGCTCTAATACGAAACATTCATGATCCAAAACTAAGGTCATGATGACACGTGAAATAGAAAAATATGGGTATCATAGTAATTTAAAGAATCTAAAGGGATAAATATACAATGCATGACATACAAAAAAGAGTGGAAAGGATAAAATCACAAAATGAATCCCCCAAGACTTGATATGGCTAGTATAAGATCCATCATATATAAAGAGTACTAGACAAGTGCAAAAATATATAAAGTAGTTTTTGAAGATACAAGTATAATACTAATACTTTCATGATCCGATTTACGATTTATGATGTCACCTGCTAAATCCGGCCAGTAGGTAACCCAAACCGTAACCCGAACCTAACACAATGGTTTAATTTGGTAGTAAATGCCCAACATAGGAGAAAATGAACAACACACTTATAAATAAGAAAAGTATTCTAATTAGTTAATGTAGTCAATACAAGATACCATCCCACAATGTGATAGAGCCAGTACAAGAGTACCTAATATTGATACAAATCAAGACACAGAATAGCCAACAACATCGTTATCAATATCTAAAGATTGAATATCAAAAGATAGAAGGAAATAGGTGACTTCGACTAGAAGAACTCACCCTATCTTTGGGTTATCAAAACAGCGTGATCAATGATCAATGACAACAGATAGTACTCAAATTTGCTCCAAAAAGGTATAAAAGTGTAGTATGAGTACCAAAATAGTTGGTACTCAGTAGGTATCATTGGATGAATGAGCTAAATCATGATATAAATATGATATGATGCAAGATAACATAACTAAGTCATGGTACTAAAATAACCTGAATTATCTCCAATACTGTTGTACAAAAGTAAATAATTTAATCGAAATAAAAATATAACCCAAGGAATCAATGTATGCCAGCATCACCAAGCAATATAACTAAATAAATCGGAATAATAACACATCACAAGGAATTACAAAATCAATCATAAACTATAAAATTGGCCCCCATACGTTAATTGGTGTGGAAAGTAGATAAATCATCATAGACTCCCATATGCCGGGAGAGTACACTAAAAGATAAAATAGGGAAACCATTCATCGCTTACAATTAACCATCTCATTATTTAACCATCATTCCATACTTTCTCATCTATGGGTCATTTACCAATATTTGACAATGTACCCCATTCCACAAGTTTGCCAAAACATAGCAACCTCATCATCATTATTCACTAGTCGCCATATATTAGCTAACCATCTCTCATAGACTAATTTATTTGATTACTAGTCATCATATCACATCTAGTCATCATTTAGCAACTATTCACCATATATCCGCTAATCTCCATTCATTAGATAGCCAACATCTATCATCTAACATCATTTATTATCTAATAATTATTTACTAACTAATCCTCAATTATCAACTAGTCATTATCTTATCAGTTAAACAACATTCACTACTAATCATCAATTATCACTAATCAACAATTATACCAGCTGTTAATCATTTACCACTTTCGGGCCAATTCATGGAACAATTGCTAATATCATCAATAAGAATATTTTCTAGCATGATTACTATCGTAATTTATTAGCATGATCACAATCACAAAAAATATCATGAGCTATGACTTACTAATAAAATCTTTAATGAATTATCAATAGCACAAAAAATAGTTTATCATTTGAATCATCGAGAGTTATCAAGCATGATTTATAGAACATTCATAGAGAAATCCATAGAATATCTAATAACTTACCATAACATGATCCATAGCTCATCATAGGATAGCCAAAAATATAATCAACTAGTCTATGAACATTACTTCTAATGTCATCATCACCGTAACCATCAAGTGCCAAGGTTTCTCAATATTTCCTCAAAAAGGGTATTCTCTAGGATTTAGTAAGCGTATAAGGGTTTCAAGAGAATTAATCATCAATCTTGAATTAAGGTTGGTCAAAGAGACTAGTTCTAAATCCCCGAAATACATTCTAAGTCAAATACAACCCTAGAGTAGGCTAAGGTATCTAAATCCTCTCTTAGATGTATAGAAAGCCACAATTAACCCTTAGGTAGAGGTTCTTCTCAATTATAACAACTAAGCCAATTAGTAACTAAGACAACCTTCCTTCCTTAATGAGAAACTAAGGGAAATCTTACCATAAGAATGAGTGTTTAAAGCATTTTTATCTAACTTGAGTGTTCTAAGTCATTCTCATACTAAACATAAGATACAAAGCCTAATTCACCTAAGGCTTAAGGAAACAAATTAAATATTTCAACTCAATGGTTTAAAATTAGCCTAAACGGTCCTACTAACATATGTCTTGCATTTTGTCAATCCAACACCTAAAATCTATCCTAACTCTAACACAATATCATAAGAATACTATTAGATAGCTCAACGAACCGCTAAACTATTATTTTTACCTTCAGAGAAGCCTCCTCAAGATGCCAAACTATAATCAATACGAGAATAATGATACTGATGTTCCAACTTTTGACGTAACATTTTAGGCATTTTTCTTAGGATAATTATGTGTTTTCAAGAAACTATTATTATATTTAACACCGGAATTTAGTGTTTTTAGGACAAGAACTAAGCATGAAGAATAACTTGGAATAACTGGGCAAAACAAGAATGTTGCTAAAGAAAAATGACCAGCGATGGCTTAGGTGATGAATCGTCAATCCTGCGATGAATTGTCAGCCTAAAACGTCACCCAAAAGTAGAAGTAAGTGTCACTGGACTACCCGCGATGGACCATCGACCCTGCGATGAACCATCGTTAAGAAACAGAATGCAGTATCACTGGAAGTCCTGTGACGGTCCAGGCGATGTACCGTCGACCCTACGACAAACCGTCACCCTCCCCATCACCAAGAAGAAAAATGTGGTATCACTGGAGCTCTAACAATGGTCAAGGCGATGGACCATCGCCTCATCTATAATCATCACCTGACCCGTCGAGCATAACCAGGCAATTCCGAGTTAAAATTTTAAAACCCCAGTCCCGGAATCATATAAATATGAAGTATTAGGTTTTATTTTGAAAAATTTGGATAGTAGAATCATACTTTCTCCTCTATTGAGAGCATTGTAACACTTTTCTTTGAGATTTAAAGCTAGAACTTTAGATCTGATTATCATTTCCTTATTTTCCACTGAAGATTGAGAAACACAATATTGTAACTTTTGTAAGTACTCTCTTGAATCTATTTATGAACATCAATATGTCTTTGATACCTTATATGGAGATGAGTAGTTAAACTCCCATAACTAGGGCAATGAGAGCCTTGATGTAGAGAGTTATTTGGGATTGTGAATCAATTTGATTTCTAACGTCTATCTAAATTGACTAAATCTCTCTTCATTATAGTGACATCTCTTGGTTGCAAACTTGAGAAGTGAGCCCATGAACACCACTAGTCTTAATAAGAAAGAGGATGTTGGGGAAAGAGGTGATTCACACGAAATCTATAGATTTACCCTTTGGGTTATGCCCTAACGGGATCAACCCTCATGAGAACTATATTTAATAATACATGAATCCTTTATGTTCGAAAGATGTAAAGGGTGAAATACCCATTAGGTTGAGAAACAAGTGGGTAATCCTTGGAATTCAATATTTCTTGCAATTGAAATTAAAAGTTCGAAATTGAACACAAATTCACAACCCTAAATGTCTGAACATCTTGGTGAGCATAACTCTAGTTAACTCATTCTCATTGACATTATACTTGCATTAACTCTCATTAGCTGGAGTTCTATGTGATACAAGAATGAAAGAACACTATTAACATATTAAAACCCCTTCACTCTGGAACCTTAGATCAATAGTTCATTAAGAATCAACTTACTTAATTGCACAAGTATTCCCTGTGGGATTCGACCCCAACCTTTTTTGGGTACTATATTTGACAACAACCGCTTGCACTTTCGTAAGAGAGGTGTAATTTTGGCATATCAAATACCCATATTGAACAATTGTGCTTCAAGTCCAAAATCACACAAAACCCCTATGTGGATACCACTTATGGAAAATCCATTTTCGAAACCAACCAAACATTCTTACAAGCACAAAGAATCAGTACCCTAAAAAGTGGGTGAAACTAAGCTAAATTGGGGATAAAATCAAGACTTAAAGGTTTTTGGGTTTTGAGAAATAAATCAAGAAATTTACAAAGAAAAGGGTAAATTCTTACCTCAAATCGAATGATGGTCGTAAAATTAAATGTTAATCTAGCTTCTCAATCACTGGCAAGCTTCAATTTTAAGCTCACACACTAATTAGGGTTCTTAGATCTCAAGGAAGTAATGAAGAATGGCCAAAATCATAGAAAAAAGGTCCTTTTATACCCAGTCCAAGTACTCAGGAGTCGCTATAAAAAACATGAGATTGATGATCACGGCATCTGATCACTTTTGCCACTCACATTTTGATTGTGACACCCCTTTATGATCACAGTATCTCCTCTACTCAAGCGAGTTGCAATCGCAATCCAAAGAACTACTATTGTGGTACACCAGCAAATAAACTATGTAACCATACAAATTTGATATTTTGGATGTCATGGCGTGACTAGATTTTTCCATCCAAGGTAGTTTTGACCAAATATGGGCCCCACACCCATATTTCATTTTCTTAACTCGGACCAATAGGTCTATCAAAGATAGAGTGGCTCAAGACCCAAACCAAAGGTTTACCTAGCTTAAAATCGTTATTTTGGAGTTGCTGGCACAGTCAAAATTTGCATATGATATTATTTACCTAAAGTTTTCACCCGATGGCCATTTAGAAATAGGGAAAACTTCAAAATAGGGAATTGTCTCTAAAAAACCAAATGACCTTCCCGGTAACCGAACTGTCAGTTCCAGCAAACCATAAATGACTTAGGACGGCTATGGAAAATGTATAATATTGAAAATAAGTGGAAATATGGAAAATGACCTGAAGGATCATTACTAATAGTAGAAGCTAAGAGATAGGCTAGCTCTTGATGTTGAAAGATCACCTAAATCTTCATTCCATAACTCTACTCAATGTCCGCACCAACAATGATGACTTGTCCAGGGATCTATACAAGGAAAAAAAATGAAAAAGTGTAATATGAGTATTGAAACATGTGGTACTCGATAGGTATCATAGGACGGCTGAGCTTAACTAAACAAAAATCTTAATAAAGTGCAAATCTATATCAATAGGCAATAAAAAAGGTTTGAATAGAAATAATAGTCTATGTAAATGTCAAAAACCAAACCAAGGCCTGGTTGTGATGGGTATCTCAAGTCCTATGTGGACCATAGATAACCCCTTGTACTTAAGATAACCAAACACACCACACCACAAGGTGAGATGAATTTTGAACATATGACAATATGGTGTGCAATAGCTTAATAACATTTTAATACATGTCAATGACCGACCACCGACGACCGACAAAATGACCAACCGAGACCGCCCAATATCCATAGTAGTCCAAAAAAGCCTTCTAAATAGTGATCCAAAACTAAATATAAATAAAATATTGAGACATGCCCTCGACTATAGCCAAAATCAAGTCTAAGCCATACGCAAACAAAGCATAAAATGTAGACTGTTGATGTATGAAACTTCACCACTTCAATGTCAACTCACGAGATGATCCCAAATCCTAATCACCGAGTAGGAGAAGTACAAGTATGACCATTTCCTGTATAGCATGGGGATAAAGCATCCGAAGACAGTTAGTATTGTGAATGCTAGCACGTAACTCACAGATAAGGATAACATATTGACATAATCAACAATTTAACATCATTCAAAACAATGCAAATAACCAAATGTATAAACATATATATATATACATATCATGCTGGTATAGGGAAGCCCTAGAGTATGTAACTGCACGGATCGAAGAATAATCTCATAGATATGCATATACGGGACTCAAACCTCCTAACATATACTAAGGTGACTTAAGCATCCCATCATATAATGATTTGCGATGAAATCGAACCTCCAAAATCATGAAATAATAAAAAGGATGACTCAAACCTTCCTGGTCACTCTGACCCCTGCGCCGACAAATGCTATTTCTAATATCGGTCACTCGGACCTCCACTTTCATGAATCAACTACACAATTCTTATTAGAGCCCAATTAAAACAAGTATCACACATTCTGATTTATTTAACTATATTCCACATTAAGGCATACATTTTTCGTATCATGATACCAACTACACTTTTTAGGTAACAACATCATGCCAAAACGATTCCCATTAACTTGGAGAAAACAAATCCCTTTGTTCATTAATAAAAGGTGGGGGACACCGACTTTCTTTGTTTATTACATCATACCAATGTATTTCAAATACCTCTTTATATCATGCAATAGTTCAAAACTAGTTCAATTTTACAAATTCCCACAATATCATAATTAAAACAAATTTCACATTCTGGGGTTAGGGACATAACCACTTCAAAAGTCACGAGTTTGGGAAAATCAAAATTCCCTAGTTCATTCACCATATCCATGCACCCACAAGTTCAAAACCATATTTAAAGCGTGAATAATCATGTATAAACTATAGGAAAACATTGTTCAACAATAAGAACTCAAAACCACAAACCCTTATTTCAAAAGTATCATAAACATCTCATGAACAATATTTTAAATCATATGCTTTTAAAAAATTAACAATGAGGGAAGAGTAACATGCCTGAAATATTAGGATGTACGGAGAGAAATCACTCTTAAAAGCCCTAAGTGATCAACCTCTTGAAAACCCTAAGTGTTCTTGACCTTGAGTATTGAGAATATTTAAGGAGTTATTAGTATTAGTTTCTGACTGCTAATGATACCCCTAAAGAGTTTATAATCCATGTGTTTCAATTTGAAAAAAAGGAGAAATGTCCAGAATGCCCTTAACTTGAAAGTAGAAAAAGTGTCACCTTTGACTATAGGTAACCCTTGACTTATAGCCACTCCGTATGAATCGACACCACGAATCGTAACCAAGGCAGTACCACCAAGGCACCCTAGACTGTTGACCTTAAATCTTATCCACAGAAAACGTAATGGGAACCTATGATTCGTAGGGTCCAGTCATAGTCAACATAGAACCTAAATTGGAACTTTTACTGGACACTCTATGATTGTACCTAAAGACTCATAACATAACCTTATAGCTCTTAGTGAGTAACTTATTCTCAGGGAAGAATCAAGCCTCAATCTTACTGATTTGGTTAAGGCTCATCCCAATGACTCGTTAGGACACCCTACAACTCATAGGGTCTAGTCGTAACAAGGGTAGTGAGCTGAAAGCTCAAGATATTTTCAAGGGACAAAATCCGGGGTGTTTTAATTCTCCCATACTCAGATCATTTATCCTCGAATGATAGGTCAAGGCAGTTGTTAGAATGATTTGACTCGATATACCTCTACTCTTACCTTTAACAAAGACAGAAAATAACGATGCCAAGGAAATCACTCTTTTTTTAACAAAGTTAGAAAACAAAGGTTTTAAGAATAAAACATACCTTAACAAAAATTATTCAGAGCGGAAAACAAGAATGGATACTTAGACTTTATGTCCTTTTCAGCTTCCAAGTAGTTTCTTTAACCTTTTGGTTCCTTCATAGAACCTTTACCAATGCTACATCCTTCATCCACAATCGATGAACTTTTTGATCCAAATTCAACTGGGACTTCTTCATAAGATAAGGAATCCGACATACCCACCTCCTCCAAGGAAACAAATATCGGAAGATAACCCACATACTTCTTCAATAATAAAACATGAAACACCGAATGAATGGAGATCAAACTAGAAGGAAACTCTAATTCATTGGCGACATTGCCAACTATCTTTAAAACAAAGTACAGACAGACATAGTTGGGACTAATCTTCCCCTTCTTACCAAACTGCATCACTCCCTTCATACTAGATAACTTTAAGAACACCCAATCACCAACACTAGACAGCAACTCCCTTCACCTCACATCCGCGTAGGAATTTCGGAGACTTTGGGTAGCCTTAAGTCTATACTGAATCACTTTCACATTTTCCATTGCTTGGTGAACAAAACTAGGGACAAACATCTCTGCCTCAACAACCTCGAACTACCTAATAGGATATACATACCTCCTACCATAGTATATCTCAAACATAGCCATCCCAATAATAGAGTCGTAGCTATTATTATATACAATCTCTATGAGAGGCAAATGATTAACCCAACTACCACTATAGTTAATCATAAAAGCCCAGAGCATATATTCTAATGTCTGAATAGCCCTTTACGCTTGCCCATGCAACTGCAGATGGAAAGAAGTACTAAGGCTCACCTTAGTTCCCAATCCTATCTGAAACAAACACCAAAAATTTGATGATAACTGAGTACCATGATCTTACATGATAGAAACAAGCACCTCATGAAACTTCAAAATCTCTTAGAGGAATAACTTTGTATTATCCTATGCCAAATAATTAGTCCTCACTTTAGTAGACTTAGTCATCCTATCCATTATGATCCAAATCTATTTAAACTAATTTTGAGACCAAGGAAGACAGGTAATGAAATCTATATTAATTATCTCACATTTCCACACTAGTAGTTCAATCTCTTGAGTCAACCCATTGAGCCTCAGGTGCTCAACCTTCACTTGTTGACACACCATGAATTTAGCAACAAAATTGGCCACATCTTGCTATATATTGTTCCACCAATAAATCTTCTTAAGATTATGATACATTTTTGTGAAACCAGAATGAATCGCATAACGCGACTCATGAGCCTCAGCCTATCAGGAACGCATAATCTACCTTGGTACCTCAAAATACCATCGCCACCAATCTTAAAGCTACAACCTTTTGTTATCCCATATCACTCTTAATCTTCGTTAAGACAGGATCCAGTACCTGCTCCTCCTTATTTCAGGAACAACGTCTAACTCGCCACCTTTTAAATAAACACACCACCATTGTTAAAGTCTAAGATACGAAATCCAAGGCTATCCAAATAGTGAATATATTTCACCAACTTTCATTTATCCTCATCCACATGAGCAAGACTCTCCATGGATAACTTGCTAAGAGCATAAGCAACCATATTAGCTTTACCTTAGTGGTAGTAGAGACTCATGTCGTAGTCCTTGAGCAACTCAAGCCACCTCCCCTGTCTAAGATTCAACTACTTCTGGGTGAACACATATTGCAGGCTCTTATGATAAAGAAAAGATATCTACATGGACTCCATAAAAATAGTGATGCCAAACCTTCAATGCAAACACCACAAACAACAACTCCAACTCATGAGTCGAATAATTCTTCTTATGGACTTTAAACTACCTAGGTGCATAGGCCACCGCCTTACTATGCTGCATTAACACACAACTAACTCCCATAGAGAACGCATCGCAATAAACCAAAAAACCATCATTACCCTCGGGCAGGGTAAAAACTAGATCTAAAGTCAACTTAAACTTCAGCTTCCCAAAACTACCCTCACAAGAATCAGACCATAAGAACTTTACCTTCTTCTAGGTCAACTTAGTCAGTGGACCAACTATAGTCTAGAAACTCTTCATAAATCTCCTATAGTAACCAGATCTACCCAAGAAACTTTGAATATCGGTTAGAGTCATGGTCCTAGGCCACTTCTTAAACACTGCAACTTTTTATAGATCCACCAGATACCTTCACTAGAAATGACATAACCTAGAAAAGTAACATCCATCAACCAAAACTTGCACTTTAGGAACTTAGCATACAAATGCTGATCTTTCAAGGTTTGAGACACTATATGGAGGTGATTGGCATGATATGTCTCTCTCTTGGAATACACTAGAACATTAGCTACAAACAGGATAATGAAAAAATCTAAAAACTGATGGAAGACCCTATTCATCAAGTCTATAAATGCCACCGAGGCATTAGTCAGACCAAAAGACATGACTAGGAGCTCATAATGACCATATCAGGTTCAAAAAGCAGTCTTATGGACATCTACTTCCCTCATGTTTAACTGATGATAACCTGACCATAGATCAATCATAGAGAAACATCTAGCATCCTGAAACTGATCAAATAAATCATCAATCCTAGTAAGGAGATACTTATTCTTTACTGTAACCTTATTTAACTAACGGTAATCTATAAACATCTGAAGGGAACAATCCTTCTTAAATATGAACTAAATAGGAGAACCCCATGGAGACACAATAGGATGGATAAAACCTTTTTCAAGGAGATTCTTCAAATTCTTCTTAAGCTTCTTCAACTCAGCCAAAGATATTTTATATGGAGGGATAGAGATAGGACGAGTGTCCGGATTAAGGTCAATACCAAAGTCAATTTCCCTATCGAGATAAACACCAGTAAGATCATCAAAGAAGACTTCAAGAAATTTATTTACCATAGGAACAAAAGGCAATGAAGGACTTTCTGAGCTAGAATCTCTAACCTAGATCAAATGGTACAGACACCTCTTGGAAATCAGTTTCTAGGCTCAAAGATATGGTATGAACCTTCCCTTAGTCACTAGAGGACCCTCTACCCACTTTATCATCGGCTCATTAGGGAATTTAAAAATGACCTTACGAGTTCAAAACTCTAAAGAGGCATAGCATGAATGCAACTAATTCATCCTAAATATGACATCTAAATCAACCATGTCTAACGCTATTAGATCTACCAGAGATTCTCTACCACCAACCAATATAGAATAACCCCTATAAACTCTCTTAGCAACCGCGGAGTCACCCATTAGGGTAGAAATAGAAAAGGGATTAGGGATACACTCAGGACCAAGAAAAATGCACAACCATAAATGGGGTCACTTAAGAAAAAGTAGACCTCGAATCATGTAAGTAATACACTTCACGAGAAAAGAGTCGTTACCTACCAGTGATGACATTAGGAGATGCCTCAGAGTCTTGAAGGGTAGCAAAAACATACAAGTGATTTCTACCAGTTTTGATACCAGAAGTAGCACCCTTTGGGGAAGGAGCAGATGATGTGGCAACAAGAATCTTATTTTCCCCTAAAGTAACCTTAGAAGGACAATACCTCTGCAAATGACTAATCTGTCCATATTTAAAGCACCAGTTCCTATCTTCTTCACAAAACCCATGATGCACCTACCCATAGAATCTATAAGGAGGATATGATGGAGTTGACTAAGCCCCACTAGCTGCGACTGGGCACCCTATTCCCAAAATAAACAATCATATTGAGAACGACGATCACTCAACAACTTTGGATAAGTAGCACTAACCATAGAGTAGGAACCATAAATCTCCTACTTCTTGTTAGACCAATTTCCACCATCTATACCACTCTGCTGCTAACCTTTACCTTAATCAACAAATCTAATCTTTTCATTCTGTCTTTCCCCGATCTCCACCTACATCTTCTCCTCTTCCTCAGCCTACTGAATATACTCAACCAATATGGATTCTATATGTAGTCTTGATGATGAGCAACTAAACTTCAAAGGACCGGGTACCTGGACATACAAAGTACTATACAGATGGCACACAGTATCTGCACAATTTCATCCTCTTGTGTAACAATCTTAAATGTGTTATTTTATACTGTCTTGGATAGTTGGTCCAATGATATTCCATCCCTAATCATCACTCATATATACAAGGAAAGAGATGCCTCTTCATTATTTAGTTTTTGCAAATTCTAAAGAAAGAAGTAAGACAACAAAAACTCCATTTCAAGATAGCTCAAGCATTTCTCATGTTCTTATCATTGTAGTATGCTTAATGAGTGAGTATTGATTTTTAACTAGACTACTGATGTTATAAGAGTAGTGTTTTCGTTTATTATGAGATATGATTAGGTAGAGTAGCCTAAGCTTGTGGCTGGTAAGAGTTAACAAGTTTTAGAGAGAAATATAGTACAGGTGTTAAGTATACTTGCAATATCGATATTTCAAGTAGGAGGAACCTAGAGTTAGGTTCAAAGTCGAGTTTATAATCAATACATTGGTTATAGTGGATTGTTTTGGTACTTCTGAGGGCCAGTTGTTGGTTTTCACTTCCTAGGTATCCATGTAAAAATTCTTGTGTTTTTACATTCCTGCATTGCCTTTATGATTTCTAACATCACCTAGTTACTTTGCTACACTATCGCTTGAGACTTGACTTTGAGGGATCTTATCCTTCACTGTGTGGTGAAACCCTTAAGGGTTCTAACACCGGAGATGTCCATATCCTTGTTCAATAAGGTAGACTTACTCTCTAGAATCAAATCACAGGATAATACAGAAGTAAATTTCCTTATTCTAGACCTCATACTAGACACTAACTCGGGAGTATATCGGGACAACTGATGGAATTTTAAGGCATACTTCTTGACTGTCATCCTACCTTGCTTCAGATTAATAAACTCTTTTTTTTCACCTCCCTCAAATCCTAAAGAAAGAAGCGGTCCAAAAAAATACTTGAGAAATCATCCCATAGTACGAAATCGGCATCGTCTCCCCTAGAGTATTCCTATTACGCAAGACATTGGTATACTATATCCTTTAGTTGATAGGCAGTGAATTATAAACCCTCTACATTAGTAGAAAGTATAACCCAGAAGATATTTTCCATCTCATTTATAAAACCTTGAGGATAATTCTCAACCTTAACACCAGTAAAAAATGGAGGACTTAACCTCATAAACTGGAGAACCCTTTTTTCCTCAAAAGATAGAGTAACAGAAACTACACGGTCAAACTAGGAAACTACCAATAGAGCTAGCATATGAATAGACTAATAAAATTCCACATTTGACATATCATCCTGATGAGATCGAGGAGGACAAGAGGGGATTGGTGGAACTTTAGAAGGGCAATTAGGAACTGGACCCTTAGACCAGGTCTCCACCTTATAAGCAGGCATATCCCATCGCATTGTCCTTAAGTAAGACAAAAGAGCTTCTATGAGCTTCAGATCATTTGGGAGGAATTATCTAAAAAGCAAACAAATGGGAATTAGAGAGACTTAAGACCTTAGACTCTATAGCTAGAAACAGAACAACCGAAATGGGAAACATTTCTAAATGTCTTTTAGCCTCTCCCTTATAAGTATGGTGTGCTATATACCCATAAACAAGACTGTACTTGACATGGATAAGTTGGACACCCAATGACACCAAACCATGCTCTGATACCACCTTTGTCACAACCCAAATTAGGGCCTAGCCATGATAGGTAACTCAAGTCCCAGATAGACTGGAGATTACCCCTGCACCTAACGAGATCACCCTTACACCTAAACAAAACACACCACCCCCCAAAGTCAAATGAATTTTAAACCTATAACAAGATAATATGCAATAACTTAAGAAAATATTAATACATGCCCATGACTGAGTACCGAAGATCAACCAAACGATCGACTGACACTACCGAATATCCACAGTAGTCCAAAAAAAGACTTCTAAACAATGATCAAAAATAGAATATCAATAAAGTATCGGGACATACCCTTGTCTATAGCAAAAATAAAGTCTAAGACATAAGAAAACAAAGCATGAAATGTAGACTTCTGATATATGAAAGCTTATAACATCAATGTTGACTCACGAGCTGATCTTGAATCTTAATCAATGAGTAGGAAGAGTAGAAGTAAGACCAATTCCTACATCGCATGGGGATATAACATCAAAATAAAGCTAGAATGGGTAATGTTATTATGTAACTCAGGGATTAGGATAACATAATGACATGATCAACATTTTAACGTCATTCAAACCAATGCACATAACCAAATGCATACCCCCTATATATATATCATGGTTGTATAGGGAACAAGTATTAACATATGTTTCAAAACTTTAGACTAGATTATGTAGCTCAACTATCATAACTTTTACCGACGGGCTATATAGGCCCTATCTCTCACCACCTAGTTGGGCCTCAGTGCGTGTAGCTATACAAACTGAAGAATAATCTCCTATATATGCACATGGGGACTTGAACCTCCAAATATATACTAAGGTCGCTTAAGAATCCGGTCATGTAATGATTTATGGGGGTCTCGAACCTCCCAACATATACTAAGGTGACTTAAGCACCTGATCATATAACTATTTACAGGGAACTCAAACCTCCCTAATCATGAAATAATATTTAGGGGACTCGAACCTCCCTGGTAACTTTGACCCCAAGATCAGCAAATGCGATTTCTAGTATTACTCACTCGAACCTCCACTTTTATGTCTCACCTACACAATCCTTATTGGAGCCTAATTAAAACAAGTATCATACATTCCCATTCATTTAACCACATTCCTCATTAAAGCACACATTGTTGGTATCATCGTAACAACTATACTTTCAAGGTAATAACAACATACCAAAACAATTTCCATTAACTTGGTGAAAATAACTCCTTTTGTTCATTAATACAAGGTGAGGGACATTGACTCTCTTTGTTCATTAAGTTATAGCATTGTATTTTAAATATCTCTTTATATCATAAAATTGCTCAAGACTAGTTCAATTTTATAAATTTCCATGGATCTCACAAATAAAACTAATTTCACATTATGGGGTGGGGGACATAACCACTTCAAAAGTCAAAAGTTTGGGAATATCACAACTCACTAGTTCATTCACCATACCTATGAAACCACAAGTTTAAAACCATATTTAAAGCATGATTAATTATGTATTAACAATTGGAAAACATTGTTCAACAGTAAGCATTCAAAACCCCCAACCTTTGTTTCAAAACTATTATTAACAACTCATGAACAATACTTTAAATCATATGCTTTTATAAAATTAACAATGAGAAAAGAGTAACATGCCTAAAATAGTAAGATGAGCAGAGAAAAATCACTCTTGAAAGCCCTATGTTGTAAACCACTTGAAAACCCTAACAATACTTGACCTTGAGGATTTGGGAGTATTGAAAAGTTACTTGGATTTGTTTCTGAGTGCTAATAATACCCTAAAGATGTTATAAGGTGTGGGTTTCAATTTGGATAGGAGAGAAAATATCCAAAATTACCTCAACTTAAAATATGAAAAAGTGTCACCTTTGACTATAGGTCAACCTTTAACTCATAGCCACTCTTTACAACTCGTCACCATGAGTCGTAAAAAAGAAAGTACCGCCAAGGAACCCAACACTATTGACCTTATGACTTGGCCACAAGAATCGTAATGGGACCCTATCACTTGTAGGGTCAAGTCATAATAAACACATAACCTAAATAGAAACTTACACTAGACACCCTACGATTATACCTAAGGACTCATAAAATAACCTCATGGCTCTAAGTGAGTCCCTCATACTCAGAGTAGAATCAAGACACAAGCTTACTGATTTGGTTACGACTTATCCCAACGACTCATTAGGACACCCTACGACTCATAGGGTCCAGTCAAAACCTGGGCCGTACGCTCAAATCTCAAGAAATTTTCAAGGGCCAAAATCTAAGGTGTTTTAGTAAAGTAAATGCAAAAATCACATGCAAATAACTAAAAAGTAAAAATAAATCTCACTATAATATAAGTAGACCTCCATAAGCCTAAAAGGTACACATAATAAAAATAAACTAACCAAGTCCTATAAGCATAATAAGTGCAATCAAGGAGTAATATCAGAGTAAAATCAAGTGTTGCAATGAGAATGTGAAAACTTGAAAAGATGTGTGATAAGTGTACCGGATACTCTTCACCAACCATAAACATAAATCATACAAGTCTTGAACCAAATTTCTAACCAGAGGTTAATACTAATGAATGCTTGGAAGTAATAGATAATAATCAATATTACTAGGTACCAAACTTAAATCAGGATAAAATATGTAACAAGTGGTTATAATCTAGAGTTCTAATTAAAACCAAATCTTATTAGTTATTTTTCTCATTTTAGGAGTCCAAATGCATCAAAGTTATGCAAGGTTTAATTTATTAAGGTGAAAATATCGATTTAAGGCCAAAATATTAAAATACCCCAGATACTAAAGCTAATGAACATAATAAAGTCAAGCTAACCAAATCCTAATAACCAATCTGTCAAAGTAATTTTATAATCATTTATGACTAAAGAGCATTTTATCTTAAAGTAACCTATTTTAAAAAGGAGCTATAAAGCACAATACCAGTCAAGAAAACCCATCATAAGGAAAGTGGCTACCCAAGCCTAGAATAAGGCATCATAATCCAATCCCAAGGGCCCATGTTTGCTAAGGTAAGTCTTAAATAGGAGCATCTATCGAGCCTAAAGGAATTTAGGGCCAAAATATATTATAAAGTCCCTAATCAACTACAAGGTTTGCAAAATACTTAGCAGATTATCCAAACCATAATACCCTACCAATAGTTTGTAAAATACTATGCCAATACCATGAAAGAGTAAAGTATAATGGAAAGATAATCCTAGCCTACCTAGACACCACTGAAAGAACTCAAAATCCACTAAATCAAAGCTTTCTTATCTGAGAAGCTTGTGACCACTATCACATTATCAAAATAGGAATCTTGGTTCAAGATGAGAATGATGATACCCATATTATAAATTTATACTCCGAGTAAGAATTTGGGTTGACAATTATTTGTTGGCCCTCCTTATGGAACTTGAAAATTGTAATCGTAAAAATGTCCCTCGAGGGATAATGATCTTTTTCTCACAAATAAAGAACAATTAGCTCCACGATCATCCCAAAGTATCCCCAAAATAAATGTTAGAAATTCGAGAACAAAATAGAGAATTTAATAAAAATTATACTGGGAATTTATAAGTTAACGACCAAAAAATGATCACTCTAGAAACCCCTAACTATTCCCTTCTTTAATTTAATTTTCTCCCATAATTTTTGGACCTCCTGTGATTAACAATGGTGTTTAGACATAATATTTAAACTAAAAAAGAAAGGAGGAAAATATATAACACTAGCTTTAGATGCTATAGTGGTCATCTTACTACTAAAGTGGTACCATAACAGTAGAAGAAAGATGACTTAAGTAGTCACTAGTAATATTATCTAGCTCCACTAAAGTGGACCCTTAGCCTCTAAAATGGATCCCTTAGAGCGATCAAGAGGCTGCCTAAGCGGCTGGTGCTGACGCCATCAAGCACAACTAAAGTGGCACCCCAATTGTTCAAACAACTTTACTAAAGTGGTAAATGGATGCTTTAGCGGTTGCACCAGATCAAATACTCAAGCAGTTTTCCATCCAACTCCAAATATCATAATCATGTGTTTAGGATTCTTTTAGTGTGCTATGTATGCAAATGAAATATGGTACCCTCCCAAATATGATAATTTGGACTTAGCGGAACCATTAAAATTTCCAACTAGGGTCATTTCAACAAAAAGTGAGTCCTACACCTAATATTTAATTTTTACTAAATTCCATCAAACAATACAAAGTGAGTATCAAAGCATTGAGACCTGAACCAAAGGTACCCCTAGCCAAAAGTCCAACTTCGAGAGCTAACAAAACTATGAAAACTATCATATGAGGTTATTTACATAAAACTTTGGTCGGACATTATTTTTTCTATTTTAGAAGCTCTAAAATAGGGAAACTGCTATAAAAACCAATTGAATTACCCAGGAAATAAAATATCAATCATCGCAAGTCATAAGAAAGATATAAGATAGATCAAAATGCAAAGAAAGTATGAAAAAGTAAAAAATGATGGGGAGATTCATTACAATGTTAAAGATAGCAAAATAAATTGTGATAAAACAATTTCTTCTTGATCAATCATCTGTAGTTACATGAATCTTCATACTATAAATATAGTTTATTTCTGTATATGTAATATACTATTATCTTTGGGTTACCTAAAATTTATCACTTTTAATAAGCATATTCAAGTTGCTTTCAGATTAATTGGATTCTTATTGTGTGATTTGAATAGTTTTGAAGTATGTGTTAGTCCATAGAGGGTAACAAGTTCTTTAGGATATGTGAACATTTATACAAGAAAAGTATTGACTCAGGAAATAATAAAAATAGACCATAATTAAATTTGAAAGCTCCCAGGGAATGCTCAAGCCTATGAAATAATAGGGAGATAATTTGGGAATTTTTGTAGAGCTGCTTTAATCTGAATATTTATTAAGATATTATAAAGTTTAGACAATTGAAAATAATGTACAAGGTGATAATCAGTATACAAGAATGATGTACAAAGATATACAGTAACTGGGTCTTTAGAAAATCTCTAGAAGAAGCTGATGAAGTTATCAACATAAAGAAGAATTGTTGAGAAAACACGAGACTATTTCATACATGGTAGAGTAATTATTCTATGTGAACAAAATAAATCTTGGAGGACAAAAAAAATTAACATAATTCTTCAAGGAACAGGTGTTCAAGACATGGTAAAGACCATGAATTACGATTCATGTTAAAGTAACTCGATAAATTTCTCTTTATGAAGGAAAACCATAACAGTTTTACACCTCAAGACATGATAAAGATCTTAAATTATGATTCAAATAAAAGTAGCTCAATAAATTCCCACTTTTCATAATTAAAAACCCATAATAGTTTCATACTTCTTCATATGCACTTTATCAACTTAATTCTTGCTTGTGTGTTCATGTACATCTTCACCCTTAGGAATAACTTCTGTATTGAAAATATTGACCTTAAAATCAACTCCATATTATTCTAGCTTCTGACATTAGTAAGATATTAAGCCTACTTTAGTTTATGAGCTAACTTTCTGATCACCATGGCTACTATTTTCGATGGGATTATCCCAATGGAGACTTCCTCAAAGCAGATTAATGAAGGAAATGGTAATGTAACTGTTTGAAAATATGCTATCATATTAAAATCTAAACAAAATATGCATGAGAATATTAGGGTTCCACCTAAACCAATAGTTATAATACATGGTGAACCCTCGATTACTTGAAAGTCGTCAGAAGTGAAAAGCCTGATCATGCAAGAAAACCTATAGTTTGCAATTGTTGGTAACTTTTCTTATGGTAAACCAGATGTAATGGAACTTAGAAAAGTAATTCCAAAGAAATGTGGGATTAAAGGGATTAAGTCAACTAGAGGACTATTCACAATTGTTATCAACTAATGCTTACTATGTCAAGGCTAGAGAAAGGTATTGGAAAATAAAGACACTTAACTGAGATCTATGGTTTGGTCCTGATGTTGAAACCATGATGGGGATGGAATGGATCTCACTACAAGATTTACCACCAAATGTTATTGCTAAGGAAACCATATTCCCTATAGTATCTACAGCGGCCAAGTCATTGGTGGTTGATATGGTTACAAGGAATCATACAAGGACAAGTTGTGCAAGAGTAAAGATAGAAATGGATTTGGTGGATAAACTACCACGCAAAATTAAAATAAAAAAGAAGATGACATCACAGAGAAAATCAAGTCCAAGTTGATCCATGTTCAATATGATAACAAGCTTAAGTATTGTAAAGAATGTTGTCTCCAACAACATGATGAAGACACATATTGGACTATTCACCCGAAGCAAAAAAAATAAAATAATAAGGTTAAAGAAGATGCCAAGGAGAAAGACAAAGAAAATATGAATGCAGATGCTGTGGATAAGAATCAATAAAGGCTAAGAAAAAGCAACAATAGAAGAGATCAATATGGTCATATCCTGGGAGAAATAAAGAAGAAGGATGCTAAATTTAAAACATCAAATGCATTTGATGTTTTGTAACATCATGAAAAAATAGATAATCAACAAAATCTAGTAGTATAGAGGGGAAAGAGAGCACTAAGGACTTGGTAACAAAGAGTTTTAGAATCACAAACACTATACCAGAAGGACAAGTACAAGTACAAGCCACTAATGATAGGTGTAAGGAACAACAATAGAGAGGAAAAGGAAGCAATGAAAAGGGACAACATACAGAAGATAAAGCAGCACCAAGCATAGAAAAATAGCATGAACAGGTGCAGCAATGACCAAAAAAGGAAGAAAAGATCCAGAATGAATAAAGAAATCTTATGGTGAGGGAGAATAGCACACATCAGGGACAAATTCTAGAAAATATAGTACCTCTTGTAATAGAAGCAAGGAATATGATGGAAGTTGCTAATAACAAGAAGGATGACTTGGATATAGAGGACTTGGTAGACAATATTGATGATGCAGCAGTTGAAGGAGAACTATCTCCCAAGCATATAAAATCACAGAAGACAAAGCATGGAAAACATAGGAAAAGAAATAAAAAGATAGGTTCCACTTCAATGTTGACAAGGAGCCACACATCATAATCAACATCAAAATAAATGCTCTAATATGTTACATAAGGGCAATTAACACTCATAAGGCTTTCATAAAGTTGATAACAATGCACAAAAGATACAAATTTGGTTCCTTTGGTCTTATGGAACCTTTTCAGACTGGTCAGAATATTGAAGATTATAAGAGAAGGCTAGGAATGCAACATGTTGTGGTCAATAGGTCAGGAAAGATTTGGGCTTTCATTGAGTCAACTATTGAGTATTCTATTATTATTGATGAGGAACAACAACTCTCACTCAGATTGAAGAACCATAATACAGGAGTGGTGGTTGTGGTTACTTTGATTTATGCAAAATATAATCAAATGGAGAGAGGCCTCCCGTGGGAGTCTCTTGGGGGTCTGAATGGTACAATAAATGATCCTTAGATAGTGGGTGGAGATTATAATATCATAAGTCATGAAAAGGAGAAGTTGGGAGGACTACCTGTTACTTTTGAAGAAACTAAAGATTTTAATCATTTTATAAGTAATTGTAATTTGGAAGATATTTCTTTCAAAGGGAGCAAGTTTACTTAGTGGAATGGCTGAGTTGATGGAGAGTGCATTTTCAAAAGACTTGTTAGATTTTTTTCTAATGATAAATTACAGGAACTATTTCCTATGTTGGAGGTGGAAAACTTACCAAGGAGTGCTTCTGATTATGCACCAATGTAACTTCACTGAAATACTAATCAGGAGCATTTGATCAAACCATTCAAGTTTCATAACCTATGGATTAAAGAAGAATATTTCTTGGAGGTTATTAATAAAAAATGGAAGGTAGAAATAGAGGGTAATCCATTCATTATCTTTCATGAAAATTTCAAAAGGTCTAAGGTTGCATTGACTCAATAGAGAAAGCAAACCTTTGGGAACATTTTTTAGGAAATTGCTAATCTGGAAGAAGTGATTAAGATAAGGGAGAAGCAATTTTATAAAAAATCCCTCTGGGGAAAATAGGGAAACTTTATTCAAGGCACAAGTTGATTTGACAGTGCAGTTGAAAAGAGGGGAGGAATTTTGGAAATAAAAATCAGGTTTTGAGTAGTTCAAGAATGGAGAAAGAAATACAAGATTTTTTTCATGCTATTGTAAAGGGAATAAGGTCCAGACTGAAGATTATTAAAATATAGAATGATTAGGGTAGATGGTTGGAGAACCAAGAGGAAATTGCTAAAGCTGTTGTTTCGTTCTATCAGAATCAATTTTAGAAGCCAGAGGGTGAAAGGACTTTACAATGCTGGATGCACTACCAATGTAGTAACAAAATATCAAAATGTATAATTAAAGAGAATTCCAACATAGAAGAAAGTGAAGGTAGTAGTTATGGGTTTGAAAAGTTACAGTGCAGGAGGTCTAGATGGTATGACTGGTGCTTTCTTTCAGGATACTTGGGGCATAATTGCTAAGGATCTTCACCAGATGGTAATTGCCTTTTTTGGTGGATATGATCTCTCAAGGTTTATCGCTCACACAAATCTAGTATTGATCCTAAAGAAGCTAGTAGTCAGCAATTTTTCAGACCTGAGACTAATTTCACTTAATAATTTTTTGAATAAAATATTTTTAAGAATTATTCATGAAATAATTAAGTGTATGTTTCCTGACTTATTATCTAAAGAGCAAGATGGATTTATGAGTGGCAGAAGAATAAATGAGAACATATTGGTAGTGTAGGAAATAGTTTCTAAAATTAGAAAGAGAGGAAAGACATAAAACATGGTTATGAAGTTGGACATGATGAAAGCCTATGATAGAGTGAAGTGGTTCTTTTTTAAAAAAATCCTAAGAAAGATTGGTTTTTATGAAGAGATCATAGACATGGTTTTCAGATTACTGTCCAATAACTAGTACTCCTTATTACTGAATATAATGCCTAAAGGATTTTTTAAATCAAGTAGGGGTCTTCAGCAAGGGGATCCCCTCTCACCTACCTTATTCATTATTGTATCAGAGGTATTATCAGGATAGTTGAATGAATTGATGCTTAGTAAAGAGTTCAAACTATTTGGCATGCCTAGAGGGAGTCCTAAACTTAATCATTTTGCTTTTACAGATGATATGATCATCCTTTCTAAAGATGAGTTGGGTACCTTACAACTTTTAACAACAACCTTGGAAAGATATAAGATGGTGTCTGGACAGAAAATAAATAAGGAGAAGAGTGCATTGTATTACATGATAGTGTGTCCAATGGAGAAGCAGTTATGGTAGAAATGGCTATTGGAATCTTGAGGAAAGACTTTCCATTCAATTATCTAGGTTGTCCAGTATTCTATTAGAGGAAGGGTAAGCTTTTACTATTTCGGGGAGAGTTGGTTTAATTAAGCACGTACTTCAAAGTATACCCATACACTATTTAGTAGTAATGAATCCTCCTAAAAATCTGTTAGTTTCTCTTCAAAATGCTTTGCTAAGTTTTTCTAGAGTAGAAATATAGAGGGGAAAGGTAAACATTGGGTAGCCTAGTCTAAGTTGTGTTTTCTAGAAGAGGAAGGGGGTCTAGGTTTTAGGATGTTACAAGATGTATCCACAACTCTCTTTTGTAAATTATGATGGAATTTTTGAACCAAATAATCTATATGGAGTGAAGTCATATTGAATAACTACTGCAGGAAGTTACATCCTAAAGAGGTGTTATGGAAATCAGGAGGAGGATCCCAAGTTTGGAAAAAGATGCAATAAGTAAGGGATCAAATTGATCATCTGATAACATGGAAAATTAGGGAGAAAATGCACATATTTGGTATGAAAATTGGATTAAAGTAGGAGATCTTTACTCCCTTATGGAGGAAAGCATGGAATGGGATGATAGACAACAAAGGTTCAAAGAGTTGATGAAGGATGGGCAATGGAATGTAGAGTTACTGAAGGAATAATTTAGAGAGGAAATTATGGATCACATAAGGTAGAAAGTGTCTCCTCCACAACAAATATTATATAAAGACAAATCAGTATGTTTATTGGAAGAAGGAGGGAATTTAATGTCAAATTATCATGGCATTATGCTAGACAGAAAGAGAATTCTAATGATTTCTACAAACAGTTGTGGATAAAGGGTTTTCCTTTCAAAAGTATTATTTATGTGGAGGATTTAGAGAGGGAGGATAGAAGAGACACTACCACTAGGAGTCGGGGTGTATAGGGTCCATCCAAGTGTTGGTGCTGCAAAAATCCAACACAACAGAAAATATCTCATGTGTTGTTGAGATCAGAATATGCTAACAGGACTTGGTCCTACTTCTCTTCATTTGCAGGTATAAACATCCAAGGTCTAAGTTTGAGGAATATAATATATGCTTGGTTGAATGAAGATGTAAATCTAAGGGTGAGAATCTATTTCAAAGCAATTGCCGACATAATAATATGGGAGCTGTGGAAGAGAACAAATGCACTAAAGCATGAAGGGAAGAGAGTGTTAGGAAATAAGTTGATTATGAATTTTACCAGTCAATTGAAGATGCTAATTAAGGTTAGAAAACCTACACTAGAGGTCTCAATGGAATGGTTATCAATCATGAAACAACTTAATCAATTAAAGCCGAGAATTAAGGTAATACTAATGCTATAAGAGTTTTCACAATTAGGTTGGGTTAAATATAATACAAATGGTGTATCTAAAGGTAACCCAGGAAAGAGTTCATGGGTTTTCTGTCTAAGGGACACAGATGGGGATCTATTACATGTAACAAGATCAATAATTGAAGATACAACTATCTTGGAAGCAGAGGCGTTGGCTATCTTACATACAACGAGATATTGTAATGGATCAACACATGGCAAGGTAATCATTCAAACTGATTCTCTACTAATGCAGAAGATGATAAACAGGTAATGGGAAATACTTAGGAAAGTATAAGACATAGTCATGCAAATATGGAAATTACTATAACACAAACAAGTGCAAATAGTTAATACATACAGGGAGGGAAATCAATTGGTAGATCTTTTAGCCAACAAGGCTTTGGAGATAAATATATTCACATAGACATCATTCCATCAGCTTCCAAGTACAAGTAGAAGAATCCTTAATAGTGATAAGTATCAATTTTCCTACCTGAGGCTAGCATTGTCAAAGAAGTAGACAGACTGGAGAGGCTAAAGAAAGTTTATCCACATACATCAAATTACATCCAAAGAGGGTGAAAAAAATAGGGAAATTTCTACTTAGCCTAATTAAACTAGACAACAAAAATGAATCTCAGTAGATCAGGGGGTAAAATGGTTTGATCTTCATTTCTTGCGGATACGGAATTGACATAATCCAGTTACAAGCGAGTCTAAGCATCTCATTATCTCCCTTCCTTCCATAACAGGTCAACAAATAGAAGGTTATCTTTTATGTGAATCAACAAAATAAAAAATAATAGAGGGATTAGCTTACAAGGATTGCATATCAAATCTCAGCACACTAGACCCTACTATTTAGCACAAAAAGGAATTTTATATACCCTTACACTAGAGATCTCATCTAGAAATAGAGAGAATATAGTGTTAAGTAAGATTCAAAGTAAAGGTGTTAACTCGGAAAGGGGAAAACAACTTACTCTTGCAGCTGGAGAAGGATCTATCATAGTGACACCAAGGTATTGTGTTGATTACACACAGATACAACCACTCAAATTAAAGATTGGAAAATCCAAGCATGGTGGAAGAGGGGGCAAGCTAAAGGGGAAGGAGCTATTCTTAGCTCAAATAGGAAACCCTACTCTTTTTTTTGTTGTGGACCGAGTCACGATTTGGGCCTGTCTTGATTGTGGACTCCCAAATTTTTTTTGTTTTGTGATTTGGATGGGTTGGTCCACTCATACTTTTTAATTATTAATAAAATTCCAAATTAAACAAAAAAAATTACTTTAGTTTATGTCAGACTTTTCAAATATGGTAAGCCTACTTTAATTTATATAGGCCCTTTTACCTTCAATTAATAAGTATTGAGATGGATAGGTTTGTGAATCTAATCATCTCCATATGTCTTCATAAACACATCTATTCATTATACGTATAAGGACCAACTGCTATCATCAATAAAATAAGTTTTAAATATTTTTATAGTGTGAACCTTTGTTCTTCTAAACACATACTATCCTTTTTGTCACATATATGAATATATGTAACACCCCAAAAATCAAAGCTAAGATTAGAACCATTATTCAAGTATATGTAGAACCAAACTTTATCTTTTGGTAGAATAGGAAGTGATTTAGATATGATTAAGTCCATTAACTCCTAGCTCATAGCCAAGTGTAAACCTTTCTTACCAATTTATTTCTTATGAAGAATCTTTTAATAGTCAACTTCAAACTAGAATGATTCCTAGGTTAAGAAGCTTTCTTGGGATCAGGATACACCAATTGATAGTTCTTTGGGCCTTATTTCTAGTGCGTCTAATTTCTCATTAATCCTATCCTATAGGTAAGAGTTATGGCTATTTTATTGAGGCACTATACTACAGCGAGATACCACAAACCACGGTACAATCATGTTTAGATAGTACGACCATACCCTATCCTTGTCAGCATAAAACAACCCTAAACACCTTCAAGTTGACAAATCTACCTTCTAAATTTAAAAGGATTTCTTGGTTAGAACCCATGATTGTTGGTATGATCTTGGTTCAGAAAGTACATTTTGGCTAGGACGTTCAACTATATGCCAAGGTATGATTATGAAAGGGTCCTACAAGTCATAGTATAACTTTTTTTATGGAGTCTATAGAAGCCTAAAATCTATACAACAACCCATGAGAACTACCCATCATCGTAGGCGAGGCCCATGATCATAGGATGGTTCATTCATCATAATTCTGCAGAATTTTAGATACATTTTGTAAGCGGCTTTCCAGTTTTTTCAAATATTTAAACCTCTAAATCCTACACTTAAACTATCCTAAGGATAAATAATAAGTCAAAATTATCCTAAGTCACTCATTACTCATAAAATCATTTGACACTTAGAGAGAAAATAGAAAATTTCATTCTCTAAGGAAAGTACTAGGGTTCTTTAATTTCTAGATCCAAACTAAAAAGACTCGTTAAGGTTTTCACTCTCAGGTATGTGGGATTTAATTATTTGTTTTATTCACCCATTGAGTGCCTATGTGAATTCAAATTCTTACTTTAAAACATTCCTCAAGTTAGTCTTTCTATGCACATATGAAACTCCTCTATGTCTCAGTCTCTTGCTTTGATTAAGCCATGAACACATATTTCCTATAAATTCTAGTGTCAGTACAGTATCATAGTTATGAATTCTCCATATATTTATAAATTACTAATTTGGGTTTGAGCTATGAAATTCCTTATCATGTTCAAAATATATAATTCTTATGATTAGTTACATTATTTAGCCATGGTGGGTTATGAATGCCTGATAACCTAGGATATCATGGATTATTAGTTAATGTACTGACCCTTTGATGTTCCAAATTTTGACAGAACATTTTGCATTTTTTTCTCGAGAAAATTGTGTGTTTTCAAGCAAATAAAGTTGTATTTAATGGTGGATTTGAGTGATTTCAAGTTATGGAGTTAGCTAAAGAAGAAAACTCAGGAAAACAACAGAAAAAGGTCACTCACAACTGAAATGGTGGATCATCAGTCATGCGACATACCACCGGGAGGATTGTCAAAGCTAAACGGAAGGTTCCATGTAGAAGACCCACACGATGGTCCAAGTGGCAGACTGTCAAGCTCGCGGCGGACTGCCAACTTGGCCATCAGGTTTAAACAGAATGCAGGACTTTAGACGACTTATCAATGGACTATGCGATAGACTATCGGGCCATCGACGGTCTTCCAGGGTAGCCATCAAGATTTAACAAAACTTTACATCATGGGGATCTCAGTGATAGTCTGTGTGATGGACCATCGGACTTTCGATGGGTCGTCAGTTGGATAGTCAACTTGAACGCGACATTTTCTGAGTTTAAATTTTAAATCATCTAATCTTAGGAACATATAAATACCCAGTTAGGGTTTTATTGAGGAATATTTTTGAATCTTGGATATTGTTACCTTTGTTTACCATCTTTGAAAATTTCTGTAATATAGAAATTTATGAACCAAGCTGAACATGTGGATCTAATAATTCCATTTCTATTGAAGATTAAAGGACTAATTCTTGTAACTTTTGTAAGTGATTCTGAATTTATTTATAAATAATACAAGGATTCTTTCTCTTTCTTTTACGGAGATGAGTGGCTAAGCTCCCATAACAAGTGTTATTAGATCCTTGATGTAAACAACTTTTATGGGTTGTAATTCCAATTTAGTTTTTGTATGTAATTAATATTGCAAAAACCCTTCTTCACTTTAATGACTTTTATTAGTTGCAAACTGGAAAGGTGAGCCCAAGAACATCACTTTTTTGAATAAAAAGATGCTTGTTGGGAAAAGAAAGGGTTTACATGGAATCTAGAGGCCTAAACCCTTAGATTAATGGAAAATTCCTTAGAAAGATTGAACTACATGAGAAAATGGTTGAATAATTAGTAAATTCTTTAAGATTGAAAGAATTAAAGGATAAATGATCCATTAAGGTTGAGAAACTAATGGGTAAACAATGGAATTCAGCTACTCTTGCAATTGAAGTTATTGATTGGAACTCAAGAGTGATTTACAACTACTTAAGTATTTTGGTAACCATGAATCTAGTTTATTTAATACCATTGAATTACGACTTGCAGAAAGAATTATTAGTTGGAAAAACTTTGTTACAATTATTTAGAATACAATTCATAAACTAAAACCCCTTTTATTCAGGAATCTTTGATCAATAGTCTGATAACAATTACAATACTCAGTAAATATAGTAATCACTGTGGGATTCGACACCTAACCTAGTTGGGTTCTATATTTGATAGCGACCGCTTACTCTCTCACAAGAGAGGTGTAGTTTGGGTGTATCATATTTTGGAACCATTGCTGGGGAATACGATTGTCAATTAAGTTTGTGTTATTCAATTGAACTTTTGTCAAGTTTCCCAAATTTTACTTTTTTTGTTGTTTTTATTCTGTGTAGGGTAGTTATTGTTTATGAAAAGTACACGGATATGGGGTGTACCATTATTACCATTACATTCGGTACCATAGATTATTAGTAGAATGTCAAACCCCCAAGACGTTGAAAGACTAGCCGCTCTGGCTAAAGATTAACTTAATCAGTAGAATGACGACCAACCGGTGGGTCATACTAATCCTGATGATGATGATTTGGGGGATGATGATTTGTTAGATCTTGTTAATCTAAGGCGAGTAGAGAATGTGGCTGCATTAGTGAATCAAAATTTAAATAGAAATTGTCCCTTTAGGGCGAGGCAAGATCGACAACTGATACAGTTTGATCTGAATAATGACAAAGATGGAATGGATGGAGAAGGTGAAAATGGAACTATTATCCCTCCACCTATAACACCTGGAGTTAAATTCAATATTACCAGTACGATGATTCAACTCCTTCATCTTAAGGGGTTGTTCAGTGGTTTTCCGGGAGATGATCTTAACATTCATTTAGTGAACTTTGTCACTATTTGAAAATATTTTGATAACTCGAGAGTGGGACATAATGCTATCCGCTTATTTCCGTTGTCTCTGTCTGGGGAGGCGACACTATGGCTCGATGGACTGACTCCTAACTCTATAACCAACTTGAGATAGTTGAAAGAGGCTTTTCTAAAAAGGTTCTTTCAACCCTCCAGGTGGGTACAATTGATGGATGAGATTAGTAACTTCTGGAAGCTTCTCACTGAAGTTCTTTATGACCTAGGAGAGGTTTAAAAAGAAGTTGATGCAGTGCCCAAATCATAATATGATGGATATTCATTTTATGGAGAGTCATTGTAAGGATCTAAACTCTATTATGAAGCCAATTGTGGATAATGCTGCATGAGGGTTATTTGTTGATCTCACTTTTCCAGAGGCTTCATAGATGCTTGATAGGATGACCAAACAAAATAGAGCTTGGCACACTAGGGATTTTGTGGTAGAAAGCCCTTTTCTATTCGTTAGTATGACTACAGAGCAACACAAGAAGGAGGAAGAATATGACCAGGACATGGCATACTTAAAGACATAGATGGATATGCTGACTAAGAATGTATTATCTGGAAAAACAGAGAAGGTAAAAGTTGTTGTATCTCAAGGTAGAGTTAACTCTGTTTCGAAAGAAGAGGAAAAATATCTAAATAATCAGGGGGGTTTCTCAGGCAATAACCAAGGAAATCAAGGTCAAAACTATTATAACAAGGCTGGTTACAAGGATAGGGATCAAGGAAATTGGAAGAGCAAGAATGATAGAAGTGGACTATATGTACCTCTCAGAAGCAGAGATAATGTTGCAACTAGATTTAGCAAGATGTCCATGCAGGACATGATGGAAAAATTATTAAATGGAATTGAGGCCACAAACTCTAGGTTGACAACTATGAAGATTGATTTATCTTCCATGAGTCATTTGCTAAACTCACACTCTACTTCTATCAAATAGTTGGAGCAGCAAATGAGCCAACTCTCAGCAATACTGAATTAGAAAAAGAGCAGAACTTTGCCAAGCGATACAATTCAGAAACCTTAAAATGATGGCTGTTGCATGGAAATTACCACATAAAGTGGTAAGGTATTACCATCCCTTCTGTAGGAAAAAATATTAATAAAGAGGTGATTAAAGAGGATGTTGAGCTTGAAGAAGGTAATCTAGTGAAATTTGAAAAACTGGATGGTATTGATATCTCTTCTAATCATCAGCAAGTTGATGAGCTAGGAAAAGGGAATATAAGGAAAAAAAGAAGAAGTGGTGACTACTCTCCCAAAACCACCACCTCCGTTTCCTCAGATATTGAAGAAGAAGGTCGACAATACAAAGTTTAGTAAATTTATGGCAATGTTGAAGAAGCTGACAGTGAATGTGCCTCTGGTGGAGTCACTCAAAAAGATACCAGGATATTCTAAATTTATGAAAGATCTTATGGTGAAGAAGAGAACAATAAGCTATGAACCAGTGGATATCTCTATCATTGTAGTGTTATATCTATAAGTTCCTTGGTGCAAAAGAAGGCAGAGCCAGGAGCATTCACCATCCCTTGTAGAATTGGGTCTCTGGATTTTCCTAATGCCTTATGTGATCTGGGAGAGAGAATAAATCTGTTGTTGCTATCTGTTTATAAGAAGTTAGGGTTAGGAGATCCCACACCCAAAAACATGCAGCTTGTGATGGAGGATAGGTCGGTGAAGTGACCTGTTGGTATCCTATATGATGTGCTAGAGAAGGTGGCTAGCTTCTTATTTCCTGTAGATTTCATTATATTTGATTGCGAGAAGCACTTTAAGGTTCCCATAATCTTGGGTTGACCTTTTCTCGCAACCAAAAGTATGTTTATTGATTTGCAATATAATGATCTCTTATTCAGGCTGAATGATGAAGTGGTGCAATTTGATGTGTGACAATCTATGAAGCAGCATAAGGAGATGAGTGTGTTTTCTATTACGGATGCTTATTATGAGGATGAACAGGAAGTACCAATAGAGGAAAAATTTGTTGTTGAGCCCTTAGTTGCAGTTCTAATGAGTTTTGATAGTGAGGGAATTAAAGAGTATGAAGAGATTATTTGTTCTTCGATGGAATGGGATCATATTCTTATGCTCCCAAGATGCTTGATCTAGATCTTAAAAATCAGCCAACACCACCAGCTATGCCGTCTATTGAGGAGCCATTGGTGTTGGAGTTAAAAGAATTGCCAGGTCATTTCCGATATGTGTATTTACATAGTGTAAATTCTTTACCTTTCATCATTGCGGCTTATTTAGGTGAGTAGCAGGTGGAGGAGCTTATTTTTGTGCTTCGGAGGTACAAAAGAGCGATAGGATGGACTATTGTGGATATTATTGTCTTCCCTCCAGGTGTTTGCACTCATAAAATTCAATTGGAAGAGGAATGCACACCAATAATTAAGCTACAACGGTATCTAAACTCTCTTATGGAAGAGGTGGTTAAGAAGTGAATCATCAAATAGATTGATGCAGGAGTTGTATACCCCATTTCAGATAGCAAATAGGTGATTCTCGTACAATGTGTTCCTAAGAAAAGGGGCATTAAAGTTGTAGCGAGCAAAAAAAATGATGTGATACCACTCAGACATGTCACTAGGTGTAGAGTTTGCATGGATTATCGAAAACTCAACTCATAGACATTGAAAGAGCACTTCCCAATGCCTTTCATGGATTAGATGCTTGATCGGTTGGCGGAAAGAGATTGATATTGTTTCTTGGATAGTTATTCCGGTTATAATCAAATTTCTATAGCCTCGGAGGATCAGGAAAAAATGACATTCACCTGCCTGTATGGTACTTTTGTATTCAAGCGAATGCCGTTTAGACTGTTTAATGCACCCGCTACCTTTCAACGGTGCATGATGTCTATTTTCTCAGATATGGTTGAAGACACCGTGGAGATATTTATGGATGATTTTTCTTTCGTAGGATATTCATTTGAGTTTTGTTTAGTGAATCTGAGTTGGTCCTTGCAGTGGTGTGAGGAGTTTAATATTATACTTAATTAGGATAAATGCTACTTCATGGTTAAGGAGGGCATTGTTCTAGGACATAAAAGATCTGCAAAAGAAATGAGGTCGATCGAGCTAAAGTCGAGGTTATTGAAAATCTTTTACCTCCCATTTCAGTAAATGGGGTGCGTAGTTTTATTGGTCACAGAGTCTTTTATTGGAGATTTATAAAAGACTTCTTAAAAATTGCAAATCCACTTTGCAAACTTTTGGAGAAAGAGGTTAAGTTCACCTTTGATGATGATTGCTTGAAAGAATTTGAAGGAATCAGAGGAAAGCTAGTTGACACACCTATTATTGTTGCACCGTATTGGTCAAAGGCGTTTGAGATTATGTGTGATGTAAGTGGTGTTGCACTTGGAACTTTACTTGTGAAGAAAATGGATAAGTTGTTTCATCATATTTACTATGAAAGAAAATCACTAAATGGGGTCTAAAAGAACTATACTGTTACTGAATAGGAATTTCTTGCAGTAGTTTATGCATTTGAGAAATTCTTAACATATTTGCTAGGAGCAAAGGTGGTGGTCCACACTGACCATGCAACCTTGATATATTTGATGGTGAAAAAGGATGCAAAACCAAGGTTCATTAGATGGGTATAACTTCTTTAAGAATTTGACTTTAAAGTCAAAGATAGGAAGGGTTGAGAAAACCAAGTTACAGACCATCTGTCTAGGTTGGAAGGGACGAAAGTAGTTGGAGATGAATTTTACATCAGTGATGCATTTCAAGACAAGGAAATCTTTGTTGCAATTATGGAGAAAATACCTTGGTACGCTTATTTTGCAAACTATATGGTGAGCGAGGTGATTCTGAAGAATCTTTCTTTTCATCAAATAAAGAAGTTTCTCCATGATGTGACACATTACTTCTAGGATGAGCCATATTTTTTTTGACATTGTGCTGATAATATCATAAGGAGATGTGTTCCAGAATTAAATATATTGAGTATCTTGGAAGCATGTCATGCTTCCCCGATTGGAGGTCACTATGTCGGTGACCGTACTACTAAAAAGGTGATACAAACTGGTTACTATTGGCCATGATTGTTCAAAGATGATTATGAGTTCGTGAGAAGATATGACCAATTTTAGAGGCAGGGGTCAATCTACAAGCCCCATGAAATGTCTTTGACAAAAATGATAGAGGTAGAATTATTTAATGTCTGGGGCATCGACTTCATGGGGCCTTTTGTGAGATCATATAGGATGAAATACATTCTAGTTGCTGTTATCTATGTCTCAAAATGTGTTGGAGCCGTGGCTTTGGCTAACAATGAAGGGAAAAGAGTAGTTTCATTCCTTAAAAGGAATATTTTCTCTCGATTTGGGGTGCCACGCACCATTATAAGCGATGGTAGATCTCACTTTTGCAATCTTGTGCTTTGGGATGCCTTAGCAAAGTGTGGTGTGAAGCAACACAAGGTACCGACTCTATACCACCTATAAACAAGTGGACAAGT
Source organism: Capsicum pubescens (assembly GCA_030864215.1). Classification (NCBI taxonomy): domain Eukaryota; kingdom Viridiplantae; phylum Streptophyta; class Magnoliopsida; order Solanales; family Solanaceae; genus Capsicum; species Capsicum pubescens. The sequence goes on along the minus strand of CM061538.1, from coordinate 188,649,761 downwards.
GGATATTTCAAATAGAGAGATCAAAGCCATACTTTCTAAAATAGTGAATACTAGTAGACAGAACTGGGCTAGGAAGCTTGATGATGCCTTATTGGCATGTAGAACAGTTTTCAAGACACCAATTGGCATGTCACCATACCAGTTATTTTATCCCAAGGCATGTCATTTAGCAGTTGAATTGGAACATAAAGCATTGTGGGCATTTAGGAGGCTGAATTTAAACTGGAATGAGGCAGTGCAGTTGAGATTGGGGCAGTTGAATAAGATGGATGAGTTCCGTCTCGGGGCATATGAAAGAGCTGATCTTTACGAGGAGAAGATAAAGAAGTAGCATGATCACAGAATTGAAAAAAGAGATGGTCAAAAAGGTGATTGGGTTCTTCTCTTCAACTCCAGACTTAAGTTGTTCCCAGGTGAGTCCAGTCCAAGTTAATCAACTCTACTCGTCTGGAGTAGTTAAACTTGCAAACAAAGATAAAAGTGTCTTAAAAGTTAATGGGAAGCGACTGAAGTTGAATATTCGTCTGATGGACTCGATAAAATGTATAACTTCTATCTATCTCGATGATGTTTGAGTAATCAACATAACCGCATTGTGCCGTGACATTAAATCCGGCGCTAGTGGGAGGCAACCCACCGAGTGTTGTTGTAATCATAATCAAAGTTTATTTGTTATTTTTGTTCAGTCTGATATATTTGTGGAGTGTGCAGGACTAAAATTTCTGAAATAGAAGAGTTCTTACAGTTGATGGGTGGTAGACAGGATAACTGATGGACCGTCGGAAGAACCGTCAACTTAAAACTGACATTCTAAGTTTCTGGAATGGATTGAAGAACCACTTGATGGAATGTCGAATCATTAATAGATCTTTAGAGTAACCGTAGCAATAAATCAGAGTGGCCCAACTTCTGGTAAGCTTCGACGGCCAACCCGGCGGACCGTCGAGAGTCTAACGGACTATCAGGTCAGCCATCGCATTAACCCTAAGTCGAAAGCTTATTTAAAATATTCGTATTCAACCCACATGCTTTTAAACAAATAAAATAGTGCGGTTACATATGTTGTATCCTCTGCAAATTCTACAACTGTATAACTCTATATGAAGGTAGTTACTCCCTCTAGGACTCTTCATCTTCTTTTTTCTACCCGATTTAAACAAGTCCCTTCCCCTCTTTTATCCTCATCACAAAAAAATAAGAAATCACAGGCTAAAGTATTACTTCGTTTTTCTTTATGAAGTGCAAGCAACTGGAGTGAAACTTCTGCATCATCAAGCTATGATTTTAACCTATTTTCTTTCTTCTCCAAAGTGCAAAACATAACTGAAATAGTTAAGGTATATAAAATTTCATCTTGTTTCCTCCAGTGTTTTAAATTATTGATATTATGAGTTCGGAACTTTGGTATACGTTGTTTGGGTGAATTCTGAGTAGCTAATGTGTTTAGAGTAGAAAAATATCTTCATAAATATGATATTATTGTCGTTACTATGCTGAAAACCGAATAAGGTCTACCAATTGTTCGACAAAATGCCAAAAGGAAGTCTAAATTTGAAAATGGGGACTGACTGTCACCTTGGCGGACCATCGAATTTGTGGTGGACCATTAGGTTGACCTTCACAAATTTTCAAAGGAAGTTTCTCACTGGATAAGCTACGACGAACAGCCTGGCGGACCGTCAGTAACCTGACAGACAGCCTGGCAGACCGTCAGTAAGCTGACGGACCGCCAGTTTGACCGTCGCAAGGACCTGATAGTCAAATCTCACTGGATAAGGCCTAACGACCTAACCGGCGGTCCATCTCATCATCGACTTCCCATCAGTTTGACCCTCAAGAAAATTTTTGTTAGTGTTTTGGCCTATATTTTTTGTAACTTATTCCTTACTCTTTTTGAGGCATCATGTCTCAAAAACTCCCATTGACTAGAAGCGGTGATCAGGTAAGAGGTCGAGGTGAACCTTCTAGTAGTGAGGAGGCACCATCCTTTAACACTCATCAAAGGGACCGAACACTTCCTACACTCTCCCAATTTGAAGAGGAAAGAGAAAGCAATACCAATAATACTAGGTCAAGCCCCGATGAGGCAAGGGTAGTCACATCTTGCCCCAACCCAGTTGAGGATGAAACTGAGACTACTAATGTAGAGGTACAAACTGAAGAAACTAATGTAGAGACTGAGACTGAGGATGACAACTTGATTAGATGTAAGGATCCTCAAATTAGAAAGGCCGTCAGATGGAAACTCGATGGAGCAAGGGAAAAATTTTACGATGGGTTGGCACCAATAACGAGTAGGCCAATTAAAGGGCCATTTGCTGAGGAGTATCAAATTATAACGATGGAGTTGCACGAATATCCTGAGTTAGAGAGTCGTTTTAATGAGTATGAATTAGCATAGATGAAAAAGCCCCCTGGATCATATCTGCCGAATCTGGTGAGAGAATTCTTAGATAACTATTTGGTATTTGTAGAAAAGATATTCCAAAGGGTTTGAAGATTTCTGATTTTCCGAATAGGGCATCAGTGATAGTCTGAGGGGTTTCTATTAACATATCAGCCCAAACCATCAATAGGATGCTATTTAGACCAGACTATGAAGCCCCACCTGCTATTCCAGAACTCGAGCACCGACTGCGTAATGCATCTACCTCAAGATCCTGGTTGGCTAGAGTGTTGACTTATTAGGGTAATCCTTCTTGGGCAACAAACCTACGTGTGTGCATATCAAAGTCTTCCATCAGCTTCAGAGCTAAATTTTGATGGGTTGTGGTTCAATTGAGACTTATGACAATTGGAGGTGATGCTAATCTGGATATTCATTGAGCTGTACTTGCTGCTAGTTTGCTTTCAGGAATGAAGATTAATTTTGGTCAGATCATTACCGATGAGCTGTGTGTGAGAGCACATAAGGTGTCTAGTGCTCTACTATTTCCTTGCTTAATCATGGGATTATACAGGCAGACCGATGTGCCTCTGATTCGTGGGGTGGATAATGAGGTCTGTGCGACACATAGGCAGGATATTGAGAAGTCCAAAGATGACTCAAAGTTCAAAATGAGGGTCACCAAACCTCTAGCCTATAAAATCCAGTCAGCACCAGGCCTAGATACTTCAGAGATTCCAACAGGCATACCATTGCCGATTACGACTTATGTACCACCTAATTTTATGCCATCAAGTGCATCCGCAGGGTCAGAATCTGCACCAACAATGGGTAGGGATGAATTTGCAGAATATAGGTTCACGTAGGAAAACTTCTCCAAGCTTGTGAAATTGCAAAAGAATTCAAGAAATAGCTTGACACTTGGGCTGCAGAATTCAAGACTTTTGTTAATAGAATTGTAGTTGAGGAAATGCGTTCATTACAAGACATTCAGATGAGGATGGATCACATAGAGAAGAGAATCAACAAAATATTAGATTCACTATCCATTCTAGACTTGGCAAGGTTTATGGCAGAATTTAAGAAAGCACAAGCTGACATCGAAGAGTTGAAAAATAGGCAGCCACAACAGCCCACTTTTGATCCAGCCTTGACAATGAGTGGTAAAGATGAGGGAATTATTGACCTGATGGTAAGACCATTGAAAGACAAGGGAAAGCAACAGGTAGATGAACGTACAAAACAAAAAGTTAAAAATAGAAGAAAGAGATAGGCTATGATGACAGAGGAGCGAGGGGATCATGATATGAAGAAAGCTAAGTAAAGTTCAAGAAAAGATAAAGAGACAAGAAAAAAGATAGTAGAAGATGAAACGGCTGAGTAGCTACCAGTTCTGCCCCAGTTAGGGGGAAAACTTCAGACCTAGTCTGGGATGTGGTACCTTCGATTCTGGAGGGAGAGTTTTTGAATACCCCCACCACCATGGGGGTAAATGTTGCAGCAATGGAGGACACAGGTTACTCATCACACTTCACAAATACCTCTGATTAATAAGAGGCAATACAAATATACCCACTCCTTTGTACTTTTATTTGATGCTTTGAGGACAATGCCTGTATATTTTTCTATGGGGGGTGGTGTAATTTTATGATGGGGTGTGTTTCCAATATTATTTTCCTCCTATGTGCTATCTAGGAGAATCGGGATGTCTAGGATTATGTTTATGTTCGTAATTTTTTTTTGAACTTTAAGTTCGCATTTTTTATTTTCTAGGATTAACTTTAGGTTTGCATCTTTCCTTTCTACGACCTATTCTATTGTTAAGGCTGGTCCATTAAATAAAAGTGTCGTTTGTGTTAGCACTTTGTTATGAATATGGATGATGAATGATATTGGCATCAAGCCATGACTATGTCTGTATGACTATTTACTTTTGTCTTCTAGTATATGTGATAAAATGTTAGTGAATCTGTAGTTGGCAATAAATTGTAACATATGCATGACATGTGATGTAAATCTTAATAACAGTAGAATGAGTTGGCCTCAGTTTCCTGTGTGTGCAAGTATTTGTATTAGTTCTTAAATAGTGTAGTACCTAGAACTTGCATGGTTCAATTGATGTTGTGTTGTATTTGATGAAATAAGAAATGATAGCAGGCCACCTTGTACTTTTAGTCCACTTAGCCAAAATAATTAACCCCACCAAATAGAATTTTCAATTTTTGAACCCTTCTTTGAGCCTATGTTAATTTTTTCTTCATCACCAATCACTCTAATTAACTCTTTTTAAGTTGTTAACACTTAGCTCTGTCCCTAGCCCAATAGTGGGCATTGTGAACCTAAACTTAGGAAAAACACCAAAGTTGAGGACGGCTATTGTCAAAGTTATTAGCTGTCTAAGGGAAAGTTGGTTTAGAGCATGGTTTAGAGCATCCAGCCCTGGTCTACTCAAGAAATTATGCATCTTGATAGATTGTATCAACATAAGTTGAGGGTGGCTGATTCTCGTGTAGATATAAAAAAAATATAGGTTGTTATGGTAAAGTGTAAATCAATGAGAAAAGGGTGAGTAAGCTAGTTCAGAAATGGCATTGGTAGGTTGAACTTCATGGAAAAGATAGTTAAATCCTAGTGTTGAGTCACTTTTTACCAAAAGTCCTTCCACACCTTGCCCTGAAGCCTTATTACAAGCCTAATAAATACCTTCTTAATCTTAGTAAATCAACTATAAGGAAGTGTTAAATGATAAGGGAAAGCCTATGTGTATGTGTACTATGTTTGTAACATCATTGATGAGTGTCAGAGTTCTGGTTTGTATTCAAAAAAATAAAATCAGTGGTGGATTTCTTTGACTATGAGGTTAACCTCAGTCACACTTAATTCAGCTCATCTCCTTAGATTTTTGTATCTATGTTGGTGTATATGTACTAATTTTGAAATAATGCCGGTTATGGACCCTAACATGTTAAGCCATATAATTAGGATGACAAGTGAATGGTTGTGTGAAAACTAGTTCATCAAGTTGAATGCTTATCATTGTATTGTTCATATTTGTAATTTGGTGTTGAGTTACTTAAGGACAAGCAATTATCTTAAGTTGAGGGTGTTGATGTTCCGACTTTGGATGGAACATTTTGAATCTTTTTCTCGGGAAAATTGTGTGTTTTCAAGGACCTAAAGTTGCATTTAATAGTGTATTTGAGTGATTTCAGGTTAAGAAGTTAGCTGAACTAGAAAACTTAGGAAAACAACAGAAAAAGGTCACAAACAACCCAAATGGCGGACCGTCAGTCATGCAACAGACCGCTTGGAGGACCGTCAGAGCTAAATAGAAGGTTCCATATGGAAGACCCATGCGACGGTCCAAGTGGTGGACCATGAAGCTTGAAGCGGACCGGCAACTTGGCCGTCAGGTTTAAACAGAATGCAGGACTTCAGATGACTTATCGACGTACTATATGATTAACCGTCGGGACATCAATGTTCTACCATGGTAGCCGTCAAGATCAAACAGAACTTGACATCCTGGGGATCTCAGTAATGGTCCGTGTGATGGACCATCAGACTCCCGACGAGCCGCCAGTTGGACCGTCAACTTGGATACAACATTTTTTGAGTTCAAATTTTACATCTTCTAAACCTGGGAGCAGATAAATACCCATTGAGGTTTTTATTGAGGAATATTTTTTTAATGTTTTATATTATTACCTTAGTTTACCATCGTTGAAATTGTCTGTAACGTAGAAATTTGTGAATCAAGATGAATATGTAGATCTAATTATTCCATTGCTATTAAAGATTTAATGATTTATTCTTGTAACTTTTGTAAGTGAATTCTGAGTTTATTTATGAATAATACAAAGATTATTTCCCTTTCTTCTATGGAGATGAGTGGCTAAGTTCCCATAACTCTTGATATGAACAACAAATATGGGTTGTGATTTCAATTGAGTTTCTATAGGTAATTGATATTGCAAAAACCCTTCTTCACTTTAATGACTTTTATTTGTTGCAAACATGAAAGGTGAGCCCAAAAATATCATTTGTTCGAACAAAAAGGTTCTTATTGGGAAATAAAGGGTTTGCATGGAATCTAGAGGCCTAAACCTTTAGATTAATGGAAAATGCCTTAGCAGGATTGACCTACATGAGAAAATAGTTGAATAATCAATACATTCTTTAAGTTTGATATAATTAAAGGATAAATGATCCATTAAGGTTGAGAAACTAATGGGTAAAGAATAGAATTCAGCTACTCTTGCAATTGAAGTTATTGATTGGAACTCAAGAGTGATTTACAACCCTAACTATTTAAGCATCTTGGTAACCATGACTCTAGTTTGTTTAATACCATTGAATTACGACTTGTTGAAAGAATTATTAGTTGGAATAACCCTATTACAATTATTTAGAATACAATTCATAAACTAAAACCCCTTTTATTCAGGAACCTTTTATCAACAGTCTGATAACAATCATAATACTTAGTGAACATAGTATTTCCTGTGGGATTTGACAGCCAACCTAGTTGGATTCTACATTTGACAGCAACCGCTTACTCTCTCATAAGAGAGGAGTAACTTAGGAGTATCACCCTTTAGATTTTTTTCTATATTTTAACTTATTTTTGACATTTATAGCTTTTCTATACCTACCTTAAGTCATTTATGACTTGCTGGAACTAACAGTTTGATTATCGGGCAGTTTTTTTTTAATTTTTAGAGCTAATTCTTTATTTTGAAGCCTTCGCTGGTTCAAATTGGCTACTTGGATAAATCTTTAGTTAAGTAACCTCATATGCCATTTCTATTTCTTTCAACAACTCTGAAACATTTATTTAAGGTTAGGTGGAGCCTTTATTAAGGCCTCAAGGCTTCCAAACTCATTTTAGGTTATTGGCCGAAAGTTAATAAAAATAGAAATAGTTTATTTGCACAAATGAGATTTAGAATGAATCCCGAGAGGTTGGAGGAGACTCTAAAAAATTTCAAGCCTCCAGCTGGTGCCTAACATTTGGTGTGACCGCAAAAGATGACCTTTGGGAGATTTAAATCCCCTAGCTCAGCCAAAAAGTTCCACTTTAGTAGTACCTAGGTGCTTTAGCAGCTAATGCTAAATCGGACCATGGTCCGCTTTAGCAGCCTACCATATTAGCGGGGGACTTCTTTAACGACTATCTGGGTGGTTTACAACCGATAGCTAATGAGGCTCTATTACATCTTTAGCATCACCCTCATTCCCATGATGGATATAAATTTCCCACTTATCCTGATTTTTACCAAGCAACTCCCATTATAAATAGTTTGGAAACTTGGGAGAAATATTTGTAGGTGATCTTGGAGCTTAGGAAAAGTTTATTTACGTGATCCTTCATCGAATTTGTGGTATGCTTCAATTATTTTCATAATTTAGTTGTCCATTCTTGACGAAAGCCTTTAGAGTGTTGGTTAATTGATTTTAGCACCATTATATCTCAAAATTCACCTATTTTTAAGGGTAAGTGTTCCTTGAGCATAGAGAGACGTTGTGTTGGTTTCGAATGTACAATTTTATAAAGGGTCCCTACATAGAATTTTGTATAATCTTAGACTCAAAAAAAATAGCTCAGTATGGGTATCATTATTCTCCTATTTATGGGTAGATTGTGATTTTGGTAGCTTGAAACTTTGCGAAAGCTTCTCAAAAAGGGAAATCACTGATTTAGCAGATTTTTTAGGATTTTCTTTGGCGTCAAAGTAGGATAGGTTTACCTTCTTCATATATTGAGCTATATCATATTATGATTATTATATTATGCTAGATGTGGGAAGAGATTTTGGTGTTGGAAGTATGAATGAGAATATTTGGTTTAGTTGGCTCGTTTAGGCTATCTTGAAACCATAAACGTGGAGTAATTATCATAGTGATTCATGTATTAGGTTACTTTAACTTCATGGTTCATGTTTAGAATAGAAATTCCTTAGTTACTCAAGATCGGAAAAATTGCCTTAGTTACTCATATTTAGGGTAAAACTAGCCTTAGATGCTTAAGTCAAGGAAAATTGCCTTAATTGCCATTATTTTAGGTGGGATTGAGTTATTCGTTCAAGTTGGGAAGAATTACTATCTTAGGGGTATTTATGGCTTACTTAGGCATCAAATATGAACTTAGACGCCTTACCCTAGTTTAGGGTAGAAGTTGTCAAAAATGGATTTCAGAGATTAGAAGTGGGCCCCTCCAGCCCACCTTAGTCCAAGACTTGTAATATCCTTGTAGACTTATTTACATATGATATAATCTTAGTAATAGTTGATTTGAATCTTTAGGAGATTGGATATATTTATTGAGTAAGTTAGTTGGATATTTAAAGATTGGTGGCAATTTCGAGTATTGATTAATAATATGTCTTATAACTATATATATGATTATTGAGATGTCTTCCTGGCATGAATAATGATTTGATTTATAGATATTTGAATGATGATATGGATTATCTACATATGATTATTGATATGGCTTTCAGATATGATTAATAATATGACCTATCAACATGATTAATGATAGAAATATTGACGTGATTAATGATATGACTTATAGATATATATGTCTCATATATATAATATGGATTATAGATATGATATGGGTTATGAATATGATATGGTTTATAGATATGGTATGGATAATAGATATGATATGGATCATAGATATGATTTGCCTTATAGATATGATATAACATATGGATATGATATGGCATAGATATGATATGGATCGTATATGTGATATGGCTGATAGATATGTGTATTATGGATGTGATACGGCTTATGAATATGATATGGCTTATAGTTATGGTATGACTCATAGATATAATGTCTTATATATTTGATATGTCTTATAGATATGTTAATGCTGATAGATATGATTAATGGTTTACAATATAATTAATCACTCATAGATATGATGTTCCTTATTGATATAATTTATGTCTTATAATGAATATTTAAATAACTTATGATTATGACTATTGACATGGCCTATGGGCATGGTTATTGGCATGACTTATTAGATGTGGTATTGGTATAGTTTGTTGATATGACTTGGTGATATGTTTCTTTCATACGGTTTATAAATATGAGTAACAGTTTAAGTCCTGTAGTTGATAATGATCTTTATAATATGAGTTCAAATCCAAGTCTGGGAAATATGATAATGATGATGCTACCTTTGAGCTTTGGTTCAAGTCTAACATTGGGAATTTTGTATGAGATAATACTATTTGGGTAAATTCCATGTTATGACATGATAAATTGGTGATTTATGGCTATTCGGTAGCTTCGTTTCCTTAATTGTACCCTCTAGGCTTATGAAGGCTTGAGTTGAGTTATTTACTCTTCCACATTTATTGGCTTATAGGTGCCAATCCTATAGTTATAATTGTGTGATTTTTTTGTTATTATCTCGTATGCATTTGTGTATTTATATAGAGCAGTGTCGGAGCATGTTTCTAGGTTTGTCCCTTTTATCATGACTTAGTCTATTCTTTATTGTATCTTATCTTATTTATATCATGATTTTTCTCACTCGACCAGTGATGCCTATTGAGTACTGAGGTTTTGGTACTCATACTACACTTCTATACTTTTTTGTTGAAAATTCAGGTACTAGTTAGTGCAACTGATCCAATATTTTGGAAGTTTTGATTTGGAGATTAGGTGAGCTCTTAGAGTTGGAGTTTCCCTTTTTTCTTTTTATTTATGTATTTCCAGTCTTTCAACTTTCAGACATATTGTAGTTGACTATCCAGTACTCATAGTTCATTTGCAGTAGTTCTTGTACCGACATTTCTAAAAGAGTATTGGAATTGTTGTTGATTTCCTATCTATCAATTAATCATTTATGATTGTATTATTGTTATTTAAGTCTTAAATTGTTAATTTTTGGCATTTAGGAAATTTTTCACCAAGTTAGCCCATTGTATTTAGCATCGATCTATGGTTTGGCTTACCTACTGGAAGGATAGAGTAGGTTCCATTATGACTCATAAATTATGTCTTGACAATTTGGTATCAGAGCCTAGATTTCACTAGTATTTTTGGTACAAGAGAAAATTTCTAGTAGAATCATGCAAATGAGAATGATGACGTCCGTTTTTCTATAGTACATTCTTAGGAGTTCTTCACTTCTTTTATTCATGCCAAGAGTCTGAGTTGGTTTCTAAAGCATTTCCTTGGGTTTGGTCTTCTGCAAATGGCAAGGACATGTGCTATCACTACACGAGACAAGGGTCCTGAGACCAAACCTAGGGATCCTATCATTGTTTGGTTACAAACTTGAGGTCGTGGACAACCTAGAGATGTGTCCCCATCTAGGGGCCTTGATGAGGGACCTTCCTAGACCATATTCTCACTCCCAAGCCAGAGATTCTTTAGTCAAAATTGGTGGTGGGGCATGGACTTGCCCAGGATCCATAAGAATTTATTTCTTCTTCCGTAATCAGTGATGATTTTGGTTAAACTTATGTAATTTGTTTGTGGTGCACCGTTTGATGTGCACAGTCTACAAATCTGATTAGTACTAAGGAAGGGGCACATCTTGTAGTTGCAGCTCCCAACTTTGAGGTCCCAGTTTTGCCAGTAGTTTCTCTACCGTTTGTTTCCCAACCTACTTTATCTGCCACAGGTCAGAAGATGCTGGGTAGATTCTTGAGATTCGGTCTGCCTAGGTTTTCTAGTGCACCAAGCGAGGATGCGTATGAGTTCTTTATTTCTTATAAGGATAGGCTTTATAATTTAGGCCTCATTGAGACTCGTGATGTGGATTACGCTACCTTTAAGTTGTACTTGGTAGCTCTACAATGGTGAGAGGACATCTTGATTCCAGGCTAGCTGGATCTTCTCTTTTGACACAGACCCAATTCTCCGAGATCTTCTTACAGAAGTACTGTCATGACCCAAACCAAGGACTGTCTATGATGGTGTCTTATTTCCACTGAGGATCGGAGGCCACCCCCCTTTTCCTAGTAAAATAAAATAGAACACACATAGCAATGGATGAATTTTGAACACATAACAAGATAGAGTAATCAATAATGATAATGTGCTAAGAATTCACAATACTAAATCCCAATCCACAGTGATACACAAAGCCTCTAAATAGATCCAAACCACTCTACTTCGGGATATGTCCCCAATGATAGCCAAAAGAAACCATGATAAATAGTCTATGACACAAAATAAAACAAGAAGTAACGACCATTCAGAAGAAGGAGGCTCAACACTTCAGGATGACTCACAAACGATCGAAGAATAATCTATTACTACGTAGGAAAAATAAAAGTATCTTTGTCCCCAACATAATGTGGGGATACAACATCGAGAGATGGTTAGCGTGGTGAATGCTAGCATGTAACTAAGTCATACGGGTAAATTAATGTCAAGTCAAATACAACTCAAAAACATGTACACATCATCATATACATATATAATTGACATGCAATGATAGGGAACATGTTTTATCATGATAGTTATATATTTTCCTAGACTATGTAGCTCAATCATCATAAATCATCACCTTAAGTTATATGGGTCAGATCCCCCGGCTAAAAAGGGCCCAGTACATATTAGCTACATGAACTAGAAGTATTAAGGAAGAACAGGGAATGCCCCGACCCCATGTTAATCCTTGATTCAAATATATCAGTAGTCTGAACCACACATATGGTCATCAAAATCAATCCTTACGTTGGTAAATGTGAGTTTCCAGTATCAGTCCTCCGAGACTCACACCTTCAATCTTTAGCTACATAACTTCAACTAAGACCAATAAAAATAATTTTCATATAACCCATTTATTAAACCAAGGAATTATACATCAAGCACACTACATGTGTCATAATACCATTATTCTTGCAAGCTTATCATTATGCCATATCAATCCCATTACTTAGGTGAATGCCTCAACCCACTTTGATTATTAAATAAAATATGGGGAATGCCTTGACTCCTTTTTAGGTTATCAAATCAACTCATGGAATTCCTCAACCCTTTTTATTCATTAAACAATTTTAAGAGAGAAAGCAAGGCCATTAAAACTCATTTCATTCATTTAACCATTTATGCAATACAATAATGTAAGTGAATAAGGTAAACCAAGTGACAAATCATATTTCAAAGTTAATTACTCAAGTGGGTTAAGGAAATCACAATTTCACAAACTAATTTCCATTTTAAAATCATCATTTTGGAGTAATGACTCGACTCCCATTCCAATTTTCCACACCCATGCACCCAATTAGGTCAAAAACCACTGATAAAGCATGAATAATGCATATAAAAATCACGGTAAAATAGTTCAAGAAACATTCATTCAAAATAAACCCATATTCATAAACCATAATTAAATCATATCAATAACAATTTAAACATATTATTTCAATAAAATAAGCTTTTGGGAAGAGAAACATGCTTCAGGATATCCTAATTATGGAGAGAATTTACCCTTGGGAGTTCTAGATGACCAAATCCTTAGAAACCCTACTACTCATGCTTGAAAGATTTTGAGAGAGTTTGAGAAAGTGTATTTGATTTGTTATGAATGAAAAAGGGGTCCCAATATTGATATAAGATCATGGGTTATATTTAGGTAAAGAGGAAAATGTCAAGAATACCCTTAATAAAAAACTAAAAAACTAATGCCCAGTTTCTATAGGTGACCTTACAACTCGTATGGCCACCTTATGGATCATAAGAATTCACTCATAGTCTAGACAATATCCATGGTCACCAACACTGGTTTCACTATGAGTCATACCATATGACTTTTACCCCTATATTATGACTCATAAGGCTCCATAGTGATCAGGATAGAAACATTAAGCACTATACTGATTTGGCTACGTATGACACCATATGACTCATTTAGAGTACTTATGCCTCATTGAGTATCAATCATGATCAGAAAAGGAACTCAGCAAAATAAACTATTTAGGCTACGAGTAGGGTCCTACGACCCGTAATGACACCCAACGACTCATTCATGATCATATTCTTGGAAGTAAGCTCAAAGATCAAGAAATTCTTAGGGAATAAAATTTGTGGTGTTATAAGTACATGTCTCATAGTTTAAGGGATAGTTTGAAAGATCAGTTCTTAAGGTTGAAGTAGGACTCAATGACTATTATAGAGTATGAAGTTCGATTTCATGAGTTAGCCAAATATGCTACTTCTATTCTAACTATTAAGTATGAGAGGGTTTATTTCTTTGTTGGAGGATTAAGACATCCTCTTCGCATGTCAACAAGGAGTTTGGTTGATATAGGTAGGTCTTTTGTTATGTTTTCTGATCTTACTCATCTTATAGTGGAGATGCATTATGAGCCCTATGGGAGAAGTAATAAGAAGCCATAATATCAGGGTAGGTTGAGTGGGAGACATTGTAGCTCCTAGTTCAGAGTTTGTAGTTCTCAGGAATAGTACTATATGTGTTAGTCGTTATAGCATTATGGTCAGTATAGTGGACTCGTTCAGGCTGTTCTTTCAATTTTTGATAGAGGTTATCCTAGAAATACTACCTATCTTTGCTAGAGTCGTGGTCGGTTATTGATGGGTTCATCTTCTGGCTATTCTAGTTGTGGTGGTTATTTGGGACAGTTGAATCTTCTAGTTTTGGCTCAACGACTGGGACATGTAATGTTGTGGATATTTTGGTCGTTTCTTAAGAGAGTACCCTAATTATGGAGAGATTGTTCCTTCATCTTAAGGAGTTCCACCTATCAGGGTAGTTTATCAGCCAACTAGAGGTGGTATGCATGGTCATAGGGGTGGTCCTCAGGGTGAGTGTGGATGTTGTTAGGCAGGTAGGATAGAAGATCGATCAGGAGACCAACAAGATGGAAAGCTTGGTGAGTCGTATACAATACCTACTAGGCTTGAGACAGAGTCTTTGGATGTTGTTATCACAAGTATGATTTTGGTATTTGATTAGTCGGCTTTTGGTTTATTTGATCTGAGATCAACTTATTTTTATGTGTCTCCTTATTATGATCCACGGTTAGAGGTATCTAAGGATTAATTATCTATGACATTACGTGTATCTACTCTAGTCGGTGATTCTTTAGTAATTGATCTGATTTTCAAATCATGTGTTGTGACTTTTTGAGATCTTGATACTCAAGTTGAGCTAATTATTTTAGACTTGGTTGATTTTGATATGATTCTAAGCATAGAATAGTTATCACCCTATCATGCGGTCCTAGATTGTTTTGCCAAGACTATTACCTTAGCCATGCTCGGTATACCCTTAATTATGTGGAAAGAAACTGTTACCTGTGAGTCGATGGGGATTAATTCTTTTATTTGTGCTAGGAGACTTATTTTTAGGGGTTACGAGTCTTATCTTGCATATATTCATGATGTTAGTGTGGATTCCTTGTTTCTTTACTCTTTTTCTATAGTTCATGAGATTCCTAATATTTTCCCTACTAATCTACTTAACCTTCCTCCCAAGTGTAGTATTAAGTTTATTATTGATCTTGAGTTGGTCACTTGACCTATTTATATGGAACCTTACCGTATGGCTTCTTTCAAGCATAAGAAGCTGAGTTCTCAGCTTCAGGATCTTCTTGGTAAGGGTTTTATTAGGAAAGGTGTGTCTTCTTGGAGATATCATGTGTTGTTTGTGAAGAAGAAGGATTGATCCATGCGTATGTTTATTGATTATAGGCAGCTCAATAAGGTACCGTGAAAAACCTTTATCCTATTCCTCACATTGATCATTTTTTTGACTATCTTGGGAGTAAAAACGTTCTTTAATATTGATTTCAGATCTTGTTACAATCAGTTGAGGATTCGTGCTGAGGATATCCCAAAGACAACTTTTAGGACCTGTTACGGTCATTATGAGTTCTTAGTAATGTCTTTTGGGTTGACTAATTCCCCAGTTGCTTTTATGTATTTGATGAACCATCTTTTCAGGCATTATTTGGATTCTTTATAATTGTGTTCATCAGTGACATCTTTGTATATTCGACAAGAAGAGAGGAGCATGTGTAAAATTCAAGGGTTGTTCTCCATACATTAAGAGATTATATTCTTTTTGCCAAGTTCTCTAAGTGAGAGTTTTGGCTTGAGTAGGTGACGTTCTTTTGAAATATGGTGGCTAAGAATTAGATTATGGTAAACCAGTGATGTTTGAGGCTATTCATGATTTGACTAGACCTATATATATGATTAAAATTTGTAGCTTTATTGGTTTGGCTAATTAGTATAGATGGTTCGTTGAGAGTTTTTCAACTATTACAGCATCGATAACCAGATTGACTCGGAATGACGTCCCATTTTGATGTACGAGGAGTATGATTCAAGATTCGAAAAGCTTAAGGTATTTCTCACTTTATCTCCTATTTTAGCTCTTTCTATTGACTGTGGGGGATTCACTGTATATTGTGATGCTTCTTCTATTGGTTTGGGTCGGGCATTTATGCAACATAGTCGTGTTATTACTTATGTGTAAGGCATCAAAAGGTTTATGAGTGCAACTGTAATACCCCATATTTCTCAAGCTTAACTTATCTCTCAGTTCATGAGTTACCCAATACCAAATTTTTTAAACACTCAGTATTTTTTAGTTTAGAGCCTACCATTGCGTAGGAAATTGAATTAGCTTTCCAACGATATAAAATTCGGCTAAATTCGATAACCGGGTAAAAAGTTATGGATATTTTATGTTTCAGTCTTTAAACACCGTCATTTAGACCAATAGCGCATCGCGGAGTATGTCAAAATGGAAATTGTCAGTTTCTAGTGAGGTACCACGATACCGATGCATCACGCCATAACTCATTTTCACAATTGTCCATTTTCAGTGTACCAATACGATTCCACCGCATCGTGGTGAACTTCCAAGTCCCAACCAAAGTTGCAATGCAATACCACTGCTCACACCACCATTCATTTTCCCAGTTGGCAGTTTCCAGAGACACAGCGCGAAAGCATCGCGCCGCACCTGGTGCCTATTTCAGAAAATTTTGATGGAAATTAAATGTTTCATCCAAGTTTAAAACAGTCTTTTCCAATGATTTTAACATGCCCAGATACGAGATTTAATCCCTAAAAATGTTTTAAGTCATTACTCACTCAATTTATCCCCAAATTGAAAGCATTCTCTCTCAAAAACTACAAACCCTAGCATCAAGAAAACAAGAGCAATCTCAAAGGATTCACCAAGAACATCAAGAAACTCACAAATTAAGGTATGTTAGGTGTTCATCTATGGGTTCTTTTCACCCATAGAGTCCATGAATTTATTTTCAAAATACAAGATTGTTGAATTATGAACTTCCATGCTTAAATTGAATTCAATTCATATTCATGTTGTTGTTGGGTTTTAGTCCATGATAAAATTACACGCTTATATGAAATTAATCATTGTATGGATTGAATAACATGATATACATGATAAACCCTTCAATTTGCGAGTTGATTGATGTAGCCATGATGACTATATGTTTTGATTATTGTATAACCAAAGCATGCTCCCCCATATGTTTGATAAAATGCCTATGTGAATAAAATAGTGTCATTATAACATGATAACATGTATTCCCCATTAATGTATATGTAGATGCATTACAAGTGTTTGATTAAATGCCTCTATGAGTGAACTAGAGACAAGTATACATTGTTATGATTTTCAAGAGTATATTATGCTTATTTTTCATACTGTCGAGTCCTGGGGGTATTCAATACCCGACAATTTAGTTGTGTGCCTTGAGCCAGTGTCAGTTACATAATCTTAGTCATGTCACAATCTGTAGTAATCTCAGTCATTTACAAAATTAAGTAGAACTCATTCAGTTATCGAACTCTGGAAAACCCAGTAAGCTCAGTATCATTCCATTCCAGTACACTATACTCAGTTCAGTGTCTTTAAGTTGGGAATAGGATTCAGCACCGAGTGAACCCAAGGAAGGGGGTTCACTTGCCAGTAGAGGGTGTGATCTCTAGAAGCAATCCTTGCATTCCAGAACTATATAGAAAGCGTAAGTTAAAACATAAAATCTTCTAGTTGAGAGTTGATGAGGTGTTTTAACCTTTCAGATGAGGATTCCACCGTTATCATTAGAGTACCTGCTAGATGAGGATAACTCTTCAGTGTCGTTACCCATGGCACGGTACTGACACCTTTCCAACTAGGGTCACAGGCTAGACCCCAACTCAGTTATCTTATTTAAGGCATGTCGGTTAGATGATTACTTCCCACAGTCTCAGTTTCAGTCATCAGAATAGAACTTAGTTTAGTTCTACAGAATCTCGACTATCAGATATAGTCAACCAGTATCAGTAACTTCAGATATCAGTTACTCAATATTAGAACTCAGGACTTCTCTTTAGATTAGCTTAGTCACAGTATTTATTTATTTGTAGAGTAGCGTATACTCAGTATTTATAGTAGTATCAGTTATCTATGTACTCTCATGTTCAGTTACTCTATATTATGTAGTCAGTTATTATTCATGCAAATGAACCCTTGCATTCAGCCTTACCTCATCTAGCATACCAGTACATTCAGCGTACTGACACATACTCTTTCTTTGCGCTATGATGTATCATATCATAGGTTCGGATGGTCAGGTTCCCGACCGCACATAGATACATTTAGATTCATCTAGCAGCAGTAGATTAGCTGTGACTCCTTATCATGCGAGGATGTTCTTTTATTTTATTATTTCATTAGACTCAGTATTTCAGTAGATGGAGTTAGTTGGGGGATTATCCCATCAATTCCACTTTCTGACAGTTTCAGTTAGACACTTTTCAAACTATTTTTTAGATAATTTTCATTTTACAGATCTTTATTTTAGTTGATATAATTTATCAGTATTTACAGATTTTGAACCTTCTGGCATTTCAGCCTATTATTCCATATTTATTATGGTATCATGTTTCAGTGCTCACAACAGATAGTATTCATGGGTTAGCTTGTGGTCCTTTAGGGTCGTAAGCATCGTGTAGCATCCGGGATATAGTTCGGAGCATTAAAAACTTTGTATTAGAGCTTAAGGTTCAACAGAGTCCTAGGAAGTATGAAAGCCACATCTAGTAGAGTCTTGTGCATTAGTGCGTAGCGCGCCACACTTATGGACATAAGGCTATGAGATGTTTTTGGAAAAGTTTCCCTTCTTTTAGTATTCATGTCGTGTGAGTGAGCATGAGCCCAAGTTAAACTCTCAGTCTAATTTGTTTCTTTTTTTGTTTCAGAATATGCCTCCTAAAAGGACGAACAAAAGATGAATCGAAAATCAGACAACACCTCAGCCCCTTCAGGAAGATCCCCTGGACGATCATGTCTCCCATGCAGAATATAGAGTTGTATTCACTACTCTAGCCAATTCAGTAGCAGCCCAAAATAAATGGACAACTGCTATTCCATCTAATACAGTGGATAATACTGCTGCAGCCAAGATTCGGGACTTCACCTGAATGAATCCTCCCCTATTCTCGAGATCTAAGTTAGAAGAGGATCCACAGGAGTTCCTCGATCAGGTTTAAAAAGTCATGGATATCATGGGAGTGACTTCCAGTGAGAGTTCTGAGTTAGACGCCTATCAACTGCAAGATATAGCTCATACGTGGTTTAAGCAGTGAAAGTTAGACAGGGGCGAAAACACAGATCCCGCAAAGTAGGAGGAGTTTGTTACCACTTTTCTAGATAGATTATTTCCTTTAGAGCTAAGAGAAGCCAAGGTGTTAGAGTTTATAAATCTCAGGTAGGATGTATAAGTGTTAAAGAGTATTCCCTCAAGTTTACTAAGTTAGCCAGGTATACTCCCAATGTTGTAGTAGGCAATAGGTCCAGAATGAATGAGTTCATATCTAGGATGTTAGTGTGGATAAGGAGTGCAGAATAACTATATTGATTAAGGAGATGGACACATCCAGGCTTATGGTCCATGCTCAGTAGATAGAAGAGGCTAAGACCAAAGAGAGATAAAGAGGAAGAATAAGAGAGATAGAATAGGTATCTTCAATTTCAACCAGCCTAAGTCAGAGGGAAGTAACCGTTTCTAGTTTTTTCCAAAATCTTTAGTTCTAGCTCTTTCCTCAGCCAGTGCTCCAGTACCTAAGTTCAAAAATGGTAATAGCGATAGGGCACCAGGCTCTAAATCTTAGGGTAGTGTCAGCAGTGCTTAAACAAATTCTCTTTTTTAGACATGTGGTAGAAACCACAAGGGTGTCTGCAGAGCTGGCAATGATGTTTGTTCAGGTGTGTCAAGCCAGGCCACAAAGTCAAAGATTGTCCTTATTCAGGTTCTCAGGGTCATCATACTCGTTCTTTAGCTCAGTCAGGTCGCCCGAATTAGTAGGGTGCCACTTCTAGTGCCACCAGTGGGAAATGCCAAAATAGGCTTTATGCACTTCAGTCCATACAAGATAAGGAAAATTCTCCTGGTGTGGCCACTGGTATGTTACATATTTGTGCCTTTCTAGATCTAGGATCTTTTTTATCTTTAATAACTTCTTATGTAGCCATTAACTTTGGAGTCAGTTCAGAAATCCTAGCAGAGCCTTTCTCAGTTTCTACTCTATTAGGTAAATCTATCATAGCCCAATGGGTATACAAAAACTGTCTAGTTATGATATCTCAGAAATTTACTTTAGATGACCTTGTAAAGCTAAAGATGGCTAATTTTGATGTCATTCTTGGCATAGATTGGCTCCACTCATGATATGCCTCAGTTGATTGTAGAAATAGAATAGTTCATTTTCATTTCCCAAATAAACCAGTCCTTGAATGGATGGGTAGTACTACAGCTCTTAGGGGTTAGTTGATTTCATAACTTAGAGCGAGAAAAATAATAACCAAGGGATGTATCTATTATTTTGTACGAGTTAAAGACTCTAGTTTAAAGACTTCCAGTCTTGAGTCAGTTCCAGTAGTAAATGTATTCTAAGATGTGTTTCCCGAAGAACTTTCTAGAGTTCCTCCCGTTGGGAAATAAACTTCACAATACACCTTCTTCAAGATACTCAGCCTATATTTATTATGCAATACAAAATGGCACCAGCAGAACTCAGAGAGTTAAAAGAATAGTTGAAGGATCTCCTAGATAAGGCATTCATCAGACCCAATGTTTCCCTGTAGAGTACACCAGTCTTATTCATGTGTAAGAAAGATGGTTCATTCAGAATGTGTATTGACTACCGTCAATTGAACAAAGTCATAGTCAATAATAAATGTCCACTTCCCAGAATCGATGACTTGTTTAACCAACTTCAGGGTGCCAGTTACTTTTTTCTAATAGACCATAGATCAGGCTATCATTTGCTTAGAGTCAGAGAATGTGACATTCCAAAAATAGCTTTTAGAACCCGGTATGGTCAGTTCGAGTTTTTAGTCATGTCCTTTGGTCTTACTAATGCCCCAGCAACTTTCATGGACTTAATGAATCACATTTTCAAATAGTACTTAGACATGTTCGTTATAGTAATCATTGAAGGTATTTTGTTCTACTCCCGTAACAAGAATGATCACGCATAACACCTTAGAATCATACTTCAGATTCTCAGAATCCATCAGTTGTCTTCCAAATTCAATAAGTGTAAATTTTTGCTAAAGTCAATAGTATTCCTTGGTGACATTATTTCTGGTGATGGCATTAGAGTTGATTCTCAAAAGACCAAAGCAGTGAGAAAGTGAACTAGACCCATCTCTCCATCAGATATCAAGAGTTTCTTGGGTTTAGTTGTCTATTACTATTGGTTTTCTAAACGGTTCTCATCTATTGCATCCCCCATGTCTTGAGTGAATCTGAAGAAAGTCCAATTTCAGTGGTCAAATTCTTGTGAGAAGAGGTTTTAAGAGTTGAAGACTCGACTCACCTCAGCCTTAGTTTTGACTCTACCAGATGGGTCAGATAGGTTTGTTGTGTATTGTGATGCATCTAGAGTAGGTTTGGGTTGTATCTTCATGGAGAGAGGTAAGGCCATAGCCTACACCTCTAAACATCTTAATCCCCATAAAAAGAATTATCCGACTCATGATCTTGGGTTAGAAGTTGTAGTGTTCGCCTTAAAGATTTGGAGTCACTATTTGTATGAGGTGTGTGTAGATGTGTTCACAGATAACAAGAGATTGTAGTATGTCTTTTCTCAGAAAGATTTAAATTTGCGTCAGAGAAGGTGGTTAGAATTATTGTAAGATTATGACATGAGTGTTCTTTATCATCTAGGAAAAGCCAATGTAGTGGCTTATGCTCTCAGTAGACTGTCTATGAGTAGTGTTTCTAATGTTGAGGACTGTAAGAAGAAGTTAGTTCAGGAAGTTCATCAGCTTGCTCTACTAGGTATCCGCTTAGTCGATTCTATAAAAGGTAGTGAGTTGGTTCAAAATAGCTTTGAATCCTCTCTAGTTTTTGAGGTAAAGGAAATATAGGATAGAGATCCCAGTCTTGTTAAGTTGAAAGAGTCAGTCATAGATCAGAAAGTAGAGGTTTTCTCCCGAGGGAGAGATGGTGTATTGCGTTGCCAGGGTCATTTATGTATGACAGGTGTAGATGACTTGAGCTAATAAATTCTTGTAGAAGCTCATGGTGCACGTTACTCGATTAATCTAGGAGCACTAAGATGTACCGTTATTTGCAAAAGATCTATTGCTGGATTAGGATGAAGATGGATAATGCAAAAATTGTAGCTAATATTACAAAATTTGTAGCTATGTGCTCTATATGTCAGCAAGTTAAAATTGAGCTCCAGAATCCTAGTGGGTCCATGCAGGAGTTTAGTATTCCCACATGGAAATGGGAAGAGGTGAACATAGAATTTGTGATGCGTTTTCCTCGTACTCATTGTCATCATGATTCTATTTGGGTTATCGTAGATAAGATGGCCAAATAAGCTCATTTCTTGCCAGTTCATACTTTCTATTTAGCCGAGGAAAATGCCAAACTCTATATCAGAGAGTTGGTCAGATTACATAGAGTTCCAGTATCCATTATCTCAATTAGAGGTACCCAGTTTACATCTCATTTCTGTAAAGCATTCTAAAAGGGTCATGGTACCCAAGTTCACCTCAGTACAGCCTTCCACGCTCAGATAGATAGTCAAGCATAAATGACCATTCAGACTATAGAATATATGCTAAGAGAATGCGTTGTCAATTTTAAAGGTAGTTGGGATTACCACTTGCCTTTAATTGAGTTTGCATAAAATAATAGCTATCACTCTAGCTTTTATATGGATCCATTTAAAGCTCTCTATGTTAGGAGATATAGATCTCTAATTGGTTGGTTTGAGGTAGTTGCAGCCATAGTATTAGGGCCCAAACTAGTGTTCGATGCCTTAGAGTAGGTTCTGTTAATCAAAGAAAGACTTAGGGATGCCCAAAGATAATAGAAATTGCATGTAGATGTGAGGATAAAGGATCTTGATTTTGAGATCGGTAATTTTGTGTTCCTGAAAATCTCTCCCATGAACGGAGTAAAGAGGTTTGGCAAGAAGGGAAATCTCAGTCCCCGATATGTCAGTCCTTACAAAATTCTCAGCCATTTCGGAAAGGATGCTTATGAACTTGAGCTGCCTTCAGATTAGCCGCAGTGCATCCAGTATTTCACGTCACCTCGCTAAAGAAATGCATTAGTGACCAAGCAGTCATAGTTACCTTATAGGGTGTAACTATTTAGAATGATATCTTTTTCGAAAAGGTTCCATTCCAGATCCTCGATCATCAGATTCACAGACTGAGGAACAAAGAAGTCCCCTTGGTTAAAGTTCTTTGGAAGAATCAGTCTATAGAGGGAGCTACTTGTGATACCCCATATTTATTAAGCTTAACTTTATTCTCAGTTCATAAGTTATCCAATATAAAATTTTTGAAACACTCAGTAGTTTTTATTTTAGAGCCTGCCATTGCATAGGAAATTGAATTAGCTTTCCAACTATATAAAATTAGCCTAAATCCGATAATCGTGTAAGAAGTAATGGCTATTTTAAGTTTTAGTCGTTAAACACCGTCATTTAGGCCAGTAGCGCATCGCGGAGTATGTCAAAATGGCCATTGTCAATTTTCAGTGAGGTATAACGATACCAGTGTGTTGTGCCATAAATTATTTTCATAATAATCCATTTACAGTGTACCAACGCGATTCCACCACATCGCGGTGAACTTCCAGGTTCTAACCTAAGTTATAACACAATACCACCGTGTCGCGCCCTCATGCATTTTCCCAGTTGGCAATTTCCAGAGACACGGCGTGATAGCGTCATGTTGTGCCAGGTGCCTATTTCAGAAAATTTTAATGGAAATTAAATGTTTCATCCAGGGTTAAAACAGTCTTTTCCCATGATTTTAATATGCCCAGATAGGGGATTTAATCCCTAAAAATATTTTAAGTCATTACTCACACAATTTATCCTTAAATTAAAAGCATTCTCTCTCAAAAACAACAAATCCTAGCTTCAAGAAAACAAGAGCAATCTCAAAGAATTCACCAAGGACTTCAAGAAACTCCCAAATTAAGGTATGTTAGGTGTTCATCTGTGGGTTCTTTTCACCCATAGAGTCCATGAATCCATTTTCAAAATACAAGATTGTTGAATTATGAACTTCCATGCTTGAATTGAATTGAATTCATGTTCATGATATTCTTGGGTTTTAGTCCATGATTAAATTACATAGTTTTATGAAATTAATCATTTTATGCATTGAATTACATGATCATCATGATAAACCCTTCAATTTGCAAGTTGATTGATGTAGCCATGATGACTGCATGTTTTGATTATTGTATAACCAAAGCATGCTCCCCATGTGTTTGATAAAATGCCTATGTTAATAAAATAGTGCCATTATAACATGATAGCATGTATTCCCCATTCATGTATAAGTAAATTCATTACAAGTATTTGATTAAATGCCTCTATGAGTGATCTAGGGAAAAGTATACATTGTTATGGTTTTCAAGAGTATATTATGTTTATTTTTCATGCTATTAAGTCCTGGGGGTATTTAATACTCAACAATTTAGCTGTTCCTAGATCCAATGTCAGTTACAGAATCTCAGTCATGTCACGATCCATAATACTCTCAGTCAGTTATAGAACTCAGTAGAACACAGGCAATTCCCTAACTCAGGAAAACTCACTAATCTTAGTATCAGTCTAGTCCAGTTTAGTGTCTTTCGGTTGGGAGTAGGATGAAGAACCAAGTAAACCCAAGAATGGGGGCTCACCTTCCAGTAGAGGGTGTGATCTATAGAAGTAATCCTAGTGTTCCAAAAATATGAAGCTAGCGTAGGTTGAGACATCAAACCTGTCAGTTGAGGGTTGATGATGTGTTTTAAATTGTTATATGAGGGTTCCACCATTCTCATTAGAGTACCTACCAAATGAGGGTAACTCTTTAGTGTATTTACCCATGGCACGGTACTGACACCCTTCTAACTAGGGTCACAGGCTGGACCCCAACTCAGTTATATTATTTGGGGTATGTCGGTTAAGTGATTACCTCCCACAGTCTCAGTTTTAGTCTTCAATATAGAACTCAGTTCAGTTCTACAGAATCAAGACTGTCAGATATAGTCAACCAGTATGAATAACTTCAGATATCAATTACTCAGTATCAAAACTCAGGACTTAGCTTCAAATATACTAAGTCACAGTATTTATTTATATGCACAGTAGTGCATACTCAGTATTTATAGTAGCATCAATTATCCATGTACTCTCATGTTCAGTTCTCTATATCATGCAGTCAATTATTGCTCATGCAAATAAACCCTTGCATTTAGAATTACCTCATCTAGCATACCAGTACATTCTACGTACTGATGCATACTCTTTCTTTGTACTATGATGTATCATATCATAGGTTCAGATGCTTAGGTTTTTTACCACACATAGATAGATTCAGATTCATCCTGTAGCAGTAGATTAGCAGTGAGTCCTCATCATCTGAGGATATTCTTTTATTTTATTATTTCAGTAGACTTAGTATTTTAGTAGATGGAGTTAGTTTAAGGATTGTCCCATCAACTCAACTTCTATATAGTTTCATTTATAGGCTTTTTATACTAGTTTTCAGACAGTGTTCTATTGTACATATTGTTATTTCAGTTGATACACTTTGTCAGTATTTTTAGATGTTGAACCTTATGGTATTTCAGCCTATTATTCTGCATTTATTACAGTACCATGTTTCAGTTCTCACAGCAGATATCAGTCATGGGTTAGCTTATGGTCCTTCGGGGTCATAAGCACCATGTAACATTTGGGGTATAACTCAGTTCATTACAACAACTACCCCACTCATGACTTAGAATTAGCAGCAATAGTTTTTGCACTTAAAATTTTAATGCGTTATCTTTATGGTGTGCATTATGAGATCTTAATGAATCATCGTACTCTTCAATATCATACGACCCAAAAAGAACTTAATGTTAGGAAATGTAGATGGATAGAGTTTCTTAAGGATTATGATATCTCTATTTTGTATCATCCATGCAAGGAAAATGTAGTAGCAGATTGCTTGATCTAAAAAAAAGTGAGTATGGGTTTTATGGTTTGTCTTTTAGTTTATCAAAGGTCGTTGGCATACTACACTCAGTCCTTATCTAACATGATGGCATGACTTGCTATTTTATACCCTAGGAGGATTCCTGCTAGTGTTGAGGTGAGTTCCTTACAATTTGCACATATTTGGGATCGTCAGTTTAAGCATAAGATACTTTACATCATCCATGAAAAAGTGTTATGTGGTGAGTCCAATAGGGATACAATGTATTTTGAGGAAGTTTTTAGATTTAATAGTCACATTTGCATTTCAAGAGTTGATGACTTGATTGAGTCAATTTTTCCTGAGGCTCGTATCTCTAGGTATTCTATTCATTCGAGTATAACTAAGATGTATAGAAATTTGAGACAATATTATTGGTGGAGTGGTATTAAGTGTGGTGTGGCAGTCTTTGGAGTTCATTGCTATGTTGTCATCAAGAGAAGGTCATGCATCTACAACTTTGAGGTTTTATTTAGAGATTTCCTATTCTCAAGTAGAAATAGGAGCATATTACCATGAATTTTATTAGTGGGTTGCCTCGTACCTCCCATGGTTTTGATTGTATTTAGGTCATTGTGGAACTATTGACCAAGTCGACATATTTCATTCCTATTCTAGTGTCCTTCAGCATCGAGAGGTTAGCTCATGCTAGTGACATAGTCCTTTTGCATAGTGTGTCTATATCAATCATTTTAGATTATATTTTAGTGTTCACTTGTAGCTTTTGGACAATATTTTAGAAGGCGTTGGGTACTTAGGTGGATCTTTGTACAACATTCCATCCTCAGACAAATGGACTATCAGAGGGAAATTTTTTAATTCTTGAGGATATTATCTGATCTTATGTAATGAATTTTGGAGGTCAGTGGGAGCAACATTTATCCTTGGTAGAGTTTTCTTATAGTAATAGTCATTATTCAAGCATTGAGATAGCGCCTTTTGGGGCCTTATATTGTAGGAGATGTCTTTCCCTGATTAGATGGTTTGAGTGGTACTAACTTGCGTTAGGATTCAATAGATAGATTAAAGATAGATTGAGGGTAGCTCAGAGTGTGCAAAAGGCTTATGCATATCGTAGACTTTATGCCTTGAGATTTGGAGTTGTTGACTTGGAATTCTTTCGTGTATTTCCCATGAAGGGATGATGAGGTTCAAGAGTAAATGCAAGCTAATCCCCAGATATATTGAAACTTTTGAGATTTTTTGCATAGTTGGTGAGGTGGCTTATGAGTTAGACTTACCCCTAGATTTTTATGTTGTCCATTTGGTTTTCCATGTTTCTATGTTGCAGCGATATATTCCCAACCCATCCCATATTCTTAGATGGGACTCAATCCAATTGGATGAGCATTTGACCTTCCTGGAGGAGCCTGTGCATATTTTAACTAGTAATGTGAGGTGATTGTGCACTAGAGAGATTCTAGTATTTATGGCTCAGTAAAGGCACCACACAGTAGAGAAGGCTACTTAGGAGATTGAGGGTGAGATGAATATCTTGTATCCTCACTTATTCCAGACTTCAGCTACATTTTTATCCTTTACTTTTTCAGGCAAAAGTTCTTTTAGTAGTGTATATTGTAAGGACCCTTCAATTCATTTTCTACATTTCTACTTGTTTTTTCCTTTAGATATTTTCTATAGATACTCCATGACATGTATGACTTACTAGAGCTGGAAATTCGGCTATCAGGCAGATTATTTGGTTTTAGGACCAATTCCCTATTTTAAATCCTTTACTGATTCAAATTGTATACAAGGCAAGAACTTTATTTAAACAACCTCGTATGCCAATTTTGAAAATTATGACATCTCTAGAACACTGATTTTAGGTTTGGTGGCCCTTCATTTCAGTCCCAAAGCTCTCAAACTCATTTCAAGATATAGGTCAAAAGTTAAGAAAAATAGCAAGTGAGTGTGGGTCCTACTTTTCTTCAGAACGACTTCGGATGGAAATTTCAACTACTCCATTGAGTCCAAAACGTCGAGTTTAATTGGATTTCATAATTTATTTATGTAAATGAGATTTTGGATGAATCCCGAGGGGTTGGGGGAGACTCAAAAAAATTCCAAATAATCCAACTAGTGCCTGATATCTGGTGTGACCGATAAAGTGGACCTTTGGTCAGTTTAGTAACCCTTTGGTTACTTTAGAAGCCCTTTGGACTCTTTAGAGGCCCTATATCAAGCAACATGTATTGCTTTAGTGGCAACTAGGGGCTTTAACGGCTAGGGCTAAGCGGCTGAAGGTCTGCTTCAACAGTCTGCTAGGTTAGAGGGAATAGTTTTAGCAGTAATATGGGCTTTAATTCCAACCTAAGCATTCCAGTATCTGATTTAGTGGCACCTGTATGCCTGGGAAGGGTATAAATTCTCTACTTAGCCCAATTTTCATCATTCTTCTCCCATTCTCAAGAGACTAAAACCCTAAATAGAGTGAAAAATTGGGAGAAACATATGTCGTTGATCTTAGAGCTTAGGGAACATTTATTTACATGATTCTTCATCGAATTTGATGTAACCTTCCATTAATTTCATGATTTAATTATCTATTCTTGACTTAAATCCCTAGTATGTTGGTGACTTGATTTTTAACACCATTATAGCTCAGAATCCACCAATTTTTAGGGCAAATAGTCCTTGAGAATCGAGGAAGGTTGTGTGGGTTTTGGATGTGCAAATCCATAAATGGGTTCCACATGGGATCTTTGCATAATTTTTGACCCATAGCATAATAGTGCAATATGTGTATCATTGGTCTCGTATTTAAGAGTAGATTGTGATTTTGATAGTGTGGCACCTCGCGAAAGCTTCTCAAAAAGGGAAATCTATTATTTAGTAAATTATTTGGACTTTTATTCGTCATCCAGGCAGGCTAGGTTTACCTTCTTCATAAATTGAGCTATCTCATAGTATGATTATGATATTATTGTAGATATGGGGTGGGACTTAGGTGTTGAAAGTATTAATGTGAATATTTTGTTTAGTGGGGTCATTTAGGCTATCTTAAAATCATAAAATTAGAGTAATTAGCGTGGTGATTCATATCTTAGGTGAATTTGACTTCGTGGGTCAGTTTTAGAATTTAAATACCTTAGTTACTCAAGTTAGGTGAAATTTCCTTGGTCATTCATGTTTAGGGTGAAACTAGCGTTAGGTGCTTAAGTTACAAGAAATTGTCTTAGTTGCCATTATTTTTGGTGGGATTCATATAGTCATTTATGTTGGGATGAATTACTTTCTTCGGGCTATTTATGACTTACTTGACATCCAGAAATGAACTTAGATACCTTAGCCTAGTCTGGGGTTAAAGATGCCTAAAATGGATTTTGGAGATTAGAAGTGGGCCCTTCTAGCCCACCTCAGGATAAGACTTGTAATAGCCTTATGGAATTATTTACGCATGATATACTTTTTTTAATGGTTGGTTTGACACTTGAGGGGATTGGATATATTTATTGAGTATGATAGTTGGATATTGAAAGATTGGTGCCAATTCCAAGTATTGAATAATAATATGGCTTATATATGTATATATGATTATTGAGATGTCTTCCGGGCATGACTAATGTTATGATTTATATATATATATATATGAATGATGATATGACTTATCTATATATGATTAATGATATGGCTTCCAAATATGATAAATAATATGGCCAATCAATATGCTTAATGATATTACTATTGACATTATTAATGTTATGACTTATAGATATAATATATATAGATATTATATGGCTTATAGATATGATTTGTCTAATATATATAATATGGCTTATAGATATGATATGGATTATACATATGATATGTATTATGGATATGATATGGCTTATAGATATGACATAGCTCATAAATACAATGTAGCTTACGGATATGATATGACTTATGGATATGAAATGGATCATAGATATGATATGGTGTATAGGTATTATATGGATCATATATATGATCTGTCATACAAATATAATATGGTTTATAGGTATGAAATGGCTTGTAGATATGGTTAATGTCTTATAGATATGATTAATGACTTAGTTATATGATGTGGATTATCTATACGATTAATGGATTATAGATATCATTGGTGGTTGATATATACAATTATTGAAATAACGCATGGCCTACGGGTGTGATTATTCGCATGAGTTATTAGATGCGGTATTGTTATAGTTTATTCGGTTAGTTTATCTATATGGATTGGTGATATAGTTTGTTGATACAACTTATAAATATGAGTTTCTATTCGAGTTCGATAGTTAATAATGATATAGATAATGTGAGTTCCTGTTAATGTCCAATAAATAATGATGATACTATGGAGTTTTGTTCAATTTTGAAAATGGAAAATATGTATGATATAAACTGTTTGGATTGATTCTTGATTATGGAATGATAAATTAGTGATTTATGGCTATTCAGTTGCTTAGTTTCCTTAATTGTACCCTTCAGTCTTATGGGGCTATCTATTAGGTTATTTACTCTACCCTAATTATTGGTTTATGGGGGTTAATCTCTTTGTTATAATTGTGTGATCTTTATATTATTATCTCATATGCATTTATGTATTTATTTACAGCGTTGTTGGAGCGTATTTTTCGATTTATGCCTTTTATATTGACTTAGCTTATTCAATCTTGTATCTCATTGTGTTTATTTCATGATTTAACTCAGTTATCCAATGATGCCTACTAAGTACCCATGGTTTTGGTAATCATACTACAATTATGTACCTATTTGGTAAAGATTCGAGTACTACTTGTTGCCGCTGATTCAACGTTCATGCAGGGTTGATTTTGAAGTTTGGTGAGATCTTTGAGTCGTAGTTACCTCTTTTTCATCTATTTATTTATTTCTAGTCTTTCATTTTCGAGATGGATTGTAATTGACTATTCTGTAGTTCTAGTTCATTTGTAGTAGCTCTTGTACCGACATTAATGAGACTTGGGATGGTTGTTTATTTACTATTTATCAATTAGGACTTTATGATTGTATTATTCCTATTTAAGTCTAATTGGTTTCTTAGCTTTTAGGCCATTTTCCACCAAGTTAGACCATTCCATATAGCTCCGGACTATGGCTCGATTTACCTACTTCCGGGATAGAGTAGGTGCCATCGTGACTTATAAATCGGGATGTCACAATGTAATACTTAATCCTTCAGTTTTCATAATTTAAAATGCTTTTAGATGATATACTTATATATTTTTTTTCAAAATATCAATATTGCTGAGCATTTTGATATATCAGTTTACTTTCAGTTCGAAGTAGTACTAAATTTTGAATGAATATGAGTTCAGATAACCAACGTCCCAATCTACTTGCCATCATAGGTTAATGTGGTGCTTTCCAGTTTGGAGTGGTTCCCTTGCCCTTAATTGGATCATGAGTGAATTCATGCTATTCATGATTCAAACCCTTGAAAAGGCACATAACGCCCTCCCAACTTGGATTACAGGCTGGATTCCACATTGCTAACGTTGTCTATGACGGTTAAAGTAACTCCTACAGTTCAGAATCAGACCTTACATGACCTTGTATTCATTATATTATGATGTTACATGTTCAGTTTATCATGTCATTTTTGGTATGTTTATTTTATATTATGTGGTGCATATGTCACATGCTAAGTACATTCAAAGTACTGACCACATGCTTTTCCTTATGCTATATTTTCTTAAAATATTGGTTCGAACATTCAACATCCTGATTATAGTTAACTCAATTCAACATCATTTGAGCAGCAGTGTTGTTGTGAGTCCTCATTATTTGAGAACTAGTTATCAGTATTTCATTTTATCATTATTTTTGTTTCAGCCAAGCAGAGTTAGCTAGGGACTTGTCCCAGCCACTTATTTTCTTTAGAGGTTTTAAGAAAAATAGATCGATTATCAGTTTTATCTTATGGATTTGGATTTTCTGTATTTATATTAGTTTTTATTATTGTTATATAATTTTACTTTAGCTTCCACTCAGTATTAATCAGTTACGTATAGTATTCTTAGTGTCAACCACTCCATGGGTTAGCAAGGGGTCATTGGTAACTCTAGGCACTATCTTACGACTAGGGAATAGTCTCAAGTCGTTACAAACATTGTATTACATCTAAGTTTAAAGTGTACTAGGGTTTATGGAAACCATATTACATAGACTTATTTATGTGTGTAAAGTATTCCACCCTTTTCAGTGAGAGATAATGAAATATTTTAGGAAAAGCTTCACTTCTTTCATGTTCATATCATGCGATAGAGTGTATACTCTATCAAAATCTTATTCTAATTTATGCTAGATGTTTATAGAAAATGCCTCCAAAAAGAGATTAAATAAAGAGAAATAAAAATGGAAATGCTTATTGAGTAGAAACCAACAAGCACCCCCTTCTCTAGAAGACCCTCTAAATGAACATGTCTTTTATGCTGCGTTCAGGGATTATTTCATGGTGCTAGCTAAAGTCATTATCACTCAAGATAATCAGAAGGTCGTTACCTTGGTTAATCCTACTGGTAGTACAATAACAGAGTTCAAGATTTTACTCAGATGAGTCCTCCCAAGTTCCATTATTCTAAGACTGAGGAATATCCGAAGGAGTTTCTTGATGATATCAAGAAGGTTACTATGACCGGGTGTCATTCTAGATGAGAGTGTTGGTTTGGTTGTGTATCAATTACAATGAGTGGCTTACACTTTGTGTAAACAGTGGAAGGATGATAAGGGTGCAAATATAGGACTAGTAGAATGAGGGAAATTTTTTGCTATTTTTCAGGATAGGTTCTTACCACTTGATTTAAAGGAAGCAAAGGTTCAGAAATTCATAAATCTGAAACATGGAAACATGAGTGTGAAGGAGTATTGACACAACCCGAACCAGGGCCTTGTCTTAATGGGCATCCCAAGTACAACAAGGATTGAGGACCACCTCCAATACCCAACCCAATCTCTAAACATATACCCTGAGTTGGATGAATTCCGAAATATAACAAGATGGGGTTATGTACCAAACAAGAATTTAGGATAGTTCCATGACAATGAACAATCCAAACAAGTAAAACCATCTAATACCGAACCAACAAACATAATGTTAAACAATCCATAACCAACAACAATAACCCAGTATATTCCCACACGGTGAGGTCTGGGGAGGGTGAAATGTACGCAGTCCATACCGCTACCTCCGAAGAAGTAGAGATGCTATTTTCAATAGCCCCGTGGCTCAAGAGAGAGCATAGTATAGCAAGGTCGTAATGCAACACAAAAACGGATGTATAACACAACAAAAATAAGAGATAAGATAATAACAGTAAATATCAAGGAAGTACAAAATAAGTAAAGTACAAGCAATACAAAATAAGATATACGAAAAGGGATACTCTCCTAGTAGTAAACAATACACTCACAGACCTAATAGGACTACTACCCTCACACTATCCTAACACCTAGCCACAAGCCACACACTCACACTACCCTTCAACCCTAATCTGTAACCTCCATACCTTTCTGTCTAGGGTCATGTCCTCAGTAAGTTATTGTTTCTCCATGTCATGCCTTATCACATCCCTCCAGTATTTCTTTGGCCTACCTCTACCCCTTCTGAAGCTATCCAAAGATAGTCTCTCATACCTCGTAACAGGGGCATCCGTTCTCCTTCTCATCACTTGCCCAAACCTTCTCAATCTACCTTCTATTATCTTGTCTTCCACCGAAGCCACTCCCACCTTCTTTTGGATAATCTCATTCTTGACTCTATCCCATATAGTGAGACCACACATCCAATGCAACATCCTCATTTCCACCACTTTTAATCTTTGGATATGAGAGTTCTTGACTGGCAACCATTCAGCTCTATACAGCATAGACGGATGGACTGCCACTCTATAGAATTTTCCTTTAATCTTAAGGTGCGCCTTCCTATCACATAACACTCCCGAGGAGAGCCCTCACTTAATCTAACCTGCTCTAATATGCGTAGAGATATCCTCCTCATCTTCCCATTCCCCTGAATCATAGACCCAAGATACTTAAAACTATTATTCTTAAAAACAGCCTGAGAGTCCAACCTCACCACCACATCGTCCGCCCGACTCGAGTCACCTAACTTGCATTCCAAATACTCTGTCTTGCACCTACTCAACCAGAACCCCTTAGATTCCAGGGTTTGCCTCCAAACCTCTAATAAATCATTCACACCCCCCGCGTCTCATCAATCAGCACTACATCATCCGCAAATAACATACACCATGGCACCTCACCTTGAATAGTCCATGTCAATATGTACATCACCAACACAAAAAGGAAAGGGCTGAGAGTCGATTCCTGGTGCAAACCTATCTCTACCAGAAAATGCCCTGAGTCTCCTACCTTCATCCTCACCCGAGTCTTCCATCTATCGTATATTTCCTTAATAGCTCTGATATATTCCACCTGCACTCCTCTCACCTCCAAGCATCTCTAAATAAACTCCCTAGGGACTCTGTTATACACCTTCTCTAGATCGATGAACACAATGTGCAATTCCCTCTTCTTTTCCCTCTACTGCTCCACCAATCTTCTCATCAGGTGAATTGCATCTGTCGTCGAGCGACCAGGAAAAAAACCAAACTAATTATTTGAAATGGATACGACCCTCCTCAATCTCCGCTCAACCACCCTCTCCCAAATTTTCATAGTGTGACTCAACAGCTAATTTCCCCTATAGTTATTGCAACTCTTAATGTCACCCTTGTTTTTATACAATTGAATCATCGTACTCTATCTCCAAGCCTCAGGTATTCTAGCAGTCGTGAAAATTGTGTTGAACAAATCAGTCAGCCACCTTAAGCCTGCCCCACTAGCATACTTCCAAAAATCCATCGGGATCTCGTCAGGCCCCGTTGCCCTACCCCTTCGCATTCTCTGAATAGCCTCTCTGACCTCCTCAACCTTAAAACGTCTACAGTAACTGAAATCGCGGCTCTTATCCGATCGCTCCAACTCCCCTAACACAATGCCTTTATCCCCTTCCTCATTTAAAAGCCTAAGAAAATACTCCTGCCATCTCTTTTTAATGTGAACATCTTCCACCAACGCTCTACCATCCTCCCCCTTAATCCACTTCACTTGATCGAGGTCACGACCCTTCCTCTAATTAGCCTTAGAAAGCCTATACAACCTTTTTCCCCATCTTTCTTCTCTAACCCCGCATACAAAGCCTCAAATACTGTTGTCTTAGCAGCCGTAACTGCTAACTTAGCCTCTTTCCTTGCTACTTTCTAGATCTCCCTATTCACCCGCTTCTCCTCTTCATCCTTACTCTCAATAAACTAAATATACGCTCCCTTCTTGATCTCAACATTCTTCTTAATTTCCTCATTCCACCACCAGTCCCCCTTATGTCATCCTACCCGACCTCTCGGAACACCTAACACCTCTCTAGTCGCCTCCTTGATACAGCTGTCCACCTTATCCCACATAAAATCTATGTCCCCCTTACACTCCCACCCCCTTA
Organism: Capsicum pubescens; assembly: GCA_030864215.1. NCBI lineage: Eukaryota > Viridiplantae > Streptophyta > Magnoliopsida > Solanales > Solanaceae > Capsicum > Capsicum pubescens. Next base: position 188,614,370 of record CM061538.1, on the reverse strand, counting down.
TTCCCACCACCTTTTTCCCTATCTCCAACGCACTAACAGGCATCAAGCCACCCCACTTAATTCTGGGTTGACCCTCTCCATCCCTACTCTTCTTATTCTTCTTTATAATCAATTCCATCACTAGAATCCTATGATGAGTAGAAAGATGCTCAATCGAAATGAATTTACAATCCTTACACATAGCCCTATCCCCCTTTCTAAGAAGCAGAAATTCAATCTGAGTCTTGGTTGAAGCGCTTCGGAAAGTAATCAGGTGATCCTCCTTCTTTGAAAAGTTTGACCAATCCATAACCATTCCATAATATAATAAGATGGAACAATCAAAGATCAAATAAAGTCAATCGGTATCATCCATAATGCCAATACCAATTCCAAGGATGACACCAATGCCGACACCTCTCATACCAATCCATAGTAGTCTCACAATGCCTCTATCTGAAAGTTAAATAGAATTTGGTAGGGACATGCCCCCGACCATAGCCAAAACCAAAGTCTAAGAAATAAGTAAAGTATGATGACAAGACCACAATATGAAATGGAGACTTTTGGAGTATGGAAAATCACCATTTCATCCCAACTCTAACTTATTCCCCAATCTGATCACTGAGCAGGAGGAGTAGTATGGTCAATTCCTGGATCGCGTGGGGATACAACACCCGAATATGGGTTAGCGGGTGAACGCTAGCATGCTCTCAGGATAAGGATAAAATAACGCTAATATTTAAAATGAAAAAAATAACCATCTGCATTCACATCGATAAATATATATACATAACCAATTTCGAGAAAGGAAATCAGGTTTATCATGCATTTAAAACCATAAACTTATGTTTGTGTAGCTTTACAATCCTAGAACCATGGTAACGCCCAAACTACAGCTCTCGTAAGAGTGTAAACGGTCGTTGTCAAATATAGAATCCAACTGGGTTGGGTGTCGAATCCCACAGGGAATACTTGGTCACTAAGTGTTGCAATTATTAGTAGACTGTTGATCGAAAATTCCACGGAAGAGGGGGGATTGGATTGTAGCGTGAATTAATGCTATCAAAGTAACAACAGAATGCTTTGTTTAGTAAGATTTAATCACAGAGAAAAATAAGTTAGGGTTATGTCCACCTTATGAGTTCTACGTATCTATTAACTATGAGTAATGCGGAATTCAGACATGCATGCACTTATAGAGATTCGTATTCTAATGGTAAATCCTAGTGTTTCTCAACCATCAAGGATTATTTCACTTTAACTCTCTTGATCTTAAAGCGTATAATTAATGGTACGAACTCTCCAAGAGGTTAATCCGGTTAAGGCATTAACGTGTAAACAGGGGTTGGTAGCCCTATTTCCTTGTCACACTCTCTTTTCCAAACATGTAACTTTTCTCTCGAACAAGTTAATGCTATAATGGCGTATTCTATATGTTTGCAACCACAAGAATTTAATTAAAACAAAGAGAGTAATGATATAAGTAGCATACACATCAAGAATTCACAAACTCATAGTAATAGATAGTATATCAAAAGGCTTCCATAACCCTAACAGAGAAGTTTAGCTACTCATGATTGTAAAGGAAAACAATGAAGAAATCATCATCATCATACCAAAACGATAACAATCTCCTGATGGGTATGTATTGGCGTCACTATAAGAATGACGTGATTTCCTCTCTAGCCGTTCTTGTAGCGTTTTTTCTGTCTAAAGTTACAGAAATTGTAACGTGAATAATACTAAAAGTGTCGACTGAATTATGAAAAGCAATGCTGAAAAAATCAGCAAATAAGGTTTTTATAACATCCTTGTCCTAGTCCTACTAGGTTACTGCTGCACCCCTAAGTATTAAGAAATACTGATTTTGCCCGGAACAGATTCTCCATGCATCACATTCAGTCCACAAGCTTCCAAAAACTGCCTTCCTTCTTACATGAAGTTTTTCATTGCTGCCCAAAGGTCCACAAAGTGCTGAAATCTTCATCATTAATACCTGAAAACATGCTAATCACATAGGTTAGCTCACTTACAGGAAAATGGACTAAAAGTGCAGGAATTATATATTTTGTCCTCAAAACTTAGCTAAAATATGGGTAAATTATGGTTCTTAGGCATGCAAATACGCCCAACATCAAACCACCCACGAGCTATATGGGTCCAGTATTACCCCCTCAACGAGCCTAGTGCGTGTAGCTACACATACCGGAGATATCATAGGGGTAGGGAATTCCCATCTACCCTTCAACCTCCATGATACATATATACAAGTTAAACATAGAGGATTCATGTTTACCCCACAAGTACATAGTCACCATGACCAATCCTCATGTCGGCAAATATGATTTCCAGTATCCGTCCATTGGACTCACACCTTCACGGTTATCTATCACAACTTTCCATTATTTCCCAATTAAAACCATTAGCACATAGCCCAACCACCAATTCCTTATATTATTAACCAAGGCTATTAGAACCGGTATTGTCACACTGACTATATCTTGCAAGAAATATCCTTATCCAATCATCTAAGGTATTCCCATGTACCCCGTAGATTCCATTATTAGATTCACTTGGGGGATTTCCATGTACCCCACTAGGTTTTTAATCAAAGTCGTGGACACCAAGGCCTTACAATTTAGCCATTAAAACGATTTAACCAATTTAGGTTCCATTACCATATTATACCATGAGAAGTTTTCAATGAAAGTCCAACAATGTAATAAAAGCATTCTCATAGGCATTTTATCAAATATGTTGAGGGCATATATTTTCCAAAACCAAAACCAAGTACCAATTGACCATTCTTAAGCACCCATATGTTTAAACAACAATTATAATATGAAAACCATAAGTAAGAACATAAGAAAACATAAATCAACCATTGATAACCAAAACCCCCATCATATAATTCAAAACCCAAGACCATATGACAATTATGACATGAAAATCATTCATAAAACATTCATTTATTTGAAATAACAAGGAGGAAGAAGTAACATGCCTTAGATTAAGAAGAAGATGGAGAAAAATCACCCCTTTAAAGCCTTAATTGACCACCTTGATGGAAACCCTAGCCTTTGCTTCACCCAAGAGCTTAAGAGAGGTTAGAGTGAGTTTTTAAGTGTTAAAGATTATAATAATAGGGTAACTGATGTCCAAATAGTGTATTTGGTCATGGGGTCTGAAGGGGTTAAGAGGGAAAATGTCCAGAATACCCCCAACATAAACTATATAAATTCCCGCAGAAAGGTACGACTCTCCCATTGAATTGTACCCATATCATATGAGTGGTACCTACCACTCATACCATGGACAGGATGTTGGACATCACACATATTCCACCATACAACTCCCCTTTCCCCAGTCGTATCATGATTATACGATCCGTACCTTCAACCCGCACCTTAGGCAAAAACATTTACCATGGACATTGGACATCATACTATTTAGATCATACAACTCGTACCCTACGTATGGCTCTTAGTGAGTGACTCGTACTCAGAGGTAATTCAAATCACCAAGTTTCAGATTAAGTGAAGGATCAACCAACAAACCCATCACCAACCATATGACTATACCACCAAACTGTTAGCAAACTAGAAACTCAACCACCAAATAATGGTTAGCATACGAATTGGGTCACATGACCCATATCCTCACCATATGACTCGTATGGTGATTCATATGATTAACAGAGACTCAAAACCTAGGATATTTTCTAAGGACCAAAACCCAGGGTGTTTTAATTCTCTACCACTAGGATCATTTCTCCTCGGATGATGGATCAAGGAAATACACACACGATTCACAGCCCAACACCTCAACTCTAACCTTTAACAAAGTTAGAAAACACTAATTCAAGGAAACCAATCTTTTCTTTAACAATGTTTGAAATCAAAAGTATGATGAAGAATACATACGTTCCGCATGAATTCCCAGAGCAGAAAATAACAATGGATATTTGGAATTTATGTCCTCTTTCGCCTCCCAAGTAGCTTCTTCAACCTTTTGGTTCCTCTATAGAATCTTAACCAAAGCTAGTTTCTTGGTTCACAATCAATGAACACGCCGATCCAAGATCTCAACCGGGACCTCCTCATAGGACAAAGAATCCGAGATACCAATATCTCTAAAAGAAATGATTTGAGACGGATCACCCATACACTTACTCAACATAGAAACATGGAACACCGAATGGATGTAGTTCAAACTAGAAGGAAACTCTAACTCATATGCAACCTTACCTACACTTCAAAAAAACAAGTAAAGACCCACATATTGGGGGCTGATCTTCCCCTTCATACCAAACCGTATTACTTCCTTCATGGTAGACACCTTTATGCACACCCTATCCCCAACCTCAAACTTTAACGCTCTTCGCCTTACATTCGCATTAGACTTTTGGTGACTTTGGGCATCCTTTAGTCTATCCCAAATCACCTTTACTTTTTCCATAACTTGGTGAATTAAATTTGGAACAAACATCTCTACCTCGCGGACCTCAAACCACCCAATAGGAGACCGACACCTCCTACCATACAAGGCCTAAAACGGAGCCATCCCACTGCTAAAGTGATAGCTATTATTATAAGAAAACTCTATAAAAGGTAAATGTTCAACCCAAATACCACCATAATCAATCATGCACTCCTGAAGCATATCATTTAATGTCTAAATAGTCCTTTCTTCTTGCCCATGCGACTATGGGTGAAAAGCAGTACTAAGACTCACCTCAGCCCCCAACTCTTTCTGAGATAACCATCGAATGTGAGATATAAACTGTGTGCCAGAATAAGAGATGATAGAGATAGGCACTCGATGCAACTTCACAATCTCATGAAGATGCAACTTTGCATAATCCTCAGCTGAAAAGTTAGTCCTTACTAGTAAAAAGTGAGCTGACTTTTTCATCCTATCCACGATGACCCAAACTTAATCAAACTGATTCCAAGACCAAGTAAGACTAATGAAATCTATGTTGATCACTTTCCATTTCCATTCATGCAATTTAATTTCTTTATATAATTCTCTGGGCCTCATGTGTTCAACTGTCACTTGTTGACACACCATGCATTTTGCCACAAAATCAGTCACATCCCTCTTCATACCATTCCACCAATACATCTCCTTAAGGTCAGGCAACATCTTTGTCGAACCAGGATGAACAACATAGCGTGATTCATGTGCCTCAGACAAGATCCTTTCTTGCAACCCATCGATATCGGGAACATATAACCTCCTTTGGTATCTCAAGGTACCAACACCACTAATCTTGTGGCCATCATCTTCTACCCACCAACATCACCTTTGATCCTTACCAAGACAGGATCTAACATTTATTTCTCTTTGATTTCAGCACCAAGAGACGATTGTGCTACCTTCTAAATGAACACTCCACCATCCTCAGTGTCCATGAGAAGATCACTAAGGTTAGCCAAATAGTGAATATTATTCCTCAAATCCTGCTTATCCTTATCCACATGAGCAAGACTCTCTATGGATAACCTGCTAAGAGCATCAGCAACCACGTTAGCATTACCTGGGTGGTAGTAAAGACTCATGTCATAGTCCTTGAAAAGATCAAGTCATATCCTTTGCTTGAGGTTAAGCACTTTCTGAGTGAACACATACTTCAGGCTTGTATTATTGAAAAATATATCCATATGCACCCCATATAAATAGTGATGCCGGATTTTTAGTGCAACCACCACAACTAACAAATCCAAATCATGAGTAGGATCATTCCTCTCATGCATCTTCAACTGCCTATAGGCATAGGCTATCACCTTGCCATTTTGTATCATCACACAACTGAGTCCCTCATAGGATGCATCATAATAAACCACAAACCCCTAGTACCTTCAGACAAAGTCAAAACTGAAGCCAAAGTTAGATTTACCTTTAGCGTCTCGAAACTACCATCACACGCATCCGACCACAGGAACTTAACGTACATCTTAGTCAATTTATGTAACGGGGTAGCTAAAGAAGAAAATCTCTCAATAAACCTCTTATAGTATCGAGCTAAACCCAAGAAGCTCTGAATATCGATTGGAGTCATGGGTCTAGGCCACTTCTTAACAACTGCAACCTTTTGCAGATCTACCATAATCCCCTCACTAGAAATAATGTGACCCAAAAAAGCGGCAGTGTTCAACCAGAACTCATGTTTAGAGAATTTGGCATACAACTATTGCTCCTTTAAGGTCTGCAACACAACTCGGAGGTGATCGATATGATTTACCTCACTCTTAGAGTACACAAGAATATCATCAATGAAGATAATGAAAAACAGATTGAAAAAATAACAAAAGACCCTATTCATAAAATCCATGAATGCCGCATGGGAATTGGTCAAACTAAACGACATCACCAATAACTTGAAGTGCCCATACTTGGAATGGAAAATAGTCTTAGAGATATCTACCTCCTTAATGTTAAGTAGATAATACCCAGACTAAAGAATAATATTAGAAAAGAATTTGGCACCGTGCAACTGATCAAACAAGTCATTTATCCTTGGAAGAGGATACCTGTTCTTTACAGTCACCTTATTCAAGCATCAGAAGTCAATACATATTTCAAGTGAACCATTATTTTTACGCACGAACAATACCAGTGCACCCCATGGGGACACACTAAGACAGATGAAACCCTTATCCTAAAGATCGTTGAGTTTCTTCTTGAGATCCTTCAACTCAGGCAGAGCCATTCTATAGGGGGTAGAAATTAGATGAGTGTCCGAAACAAGATCAATCCCAAACTCGATTTCCCTATCCGAAGGAACACCAAGAAGAACATCAGGGAAGACCTCAGGAAATTCATTCACCACTGCAACTGAATGCAAAGAAAGATCCTCAAAATTAGAATCTTTAACCCAAACTAGATGATAGAGACACCCCTTGGAGATTAGTCTCCGAGCTCTGAGATATGTTGTACTTCCCCTTAAGATCTACGGAACCACCATCCCATTTAATAATAGTCTTATTAGGAAATGTAAAGACAACCCTATAGGTCGGACAATCTAAGGATGCATAGCACAAGTGCAACCAATCCATCCCTAAAATAACATCGAAATAAACCATATCTATTTCATACAAATCCATAAAAGTATCCTTACTACCAACAGATACCACACATGACCTATAGACTCTTTTAGCAATCACAAAGTCACCTACCGGGGTAGAAATAGAAAAAGGCTTCAAAACACATCTGGACCAAAACCAAAATGCACAGCCATAAAGCGTGTCACATAAGAGAGAGCGGACTCCATATCAAGTAACAAATATACATCACAAGAAAAGAGTTGTAAGATACTAGTCACGACACCAGGAGATGCCTCAAACTCCTGTCATATAGTAAGAGTAGAAAGATGGTTCCTACCAGTGCCGAAAGTAGAGGGTGCACCCTTTAGTGCTAGAGCTGAAGACGAAGCAAGTAGAACCTTGTTTTCTCCAGAGGCAACCTTACGAATAGGATAATTTCTAAGCATATGGCTTGGCTGACCAGAGATGAAAAACCTTTCCCTTCCCTTATTACAGAAATCCCAGTAGACGATAACAAAACCTGCAGGAAGGATATAATAGAGCTGACTGAGCTCCACTAGCCTGAGATTGGGCACCGTGTGCCCTGAAGTTGTCACTACCACATAAATGCCTATCACCAAACGGATTTGGGTAGGGAGCACTAGACGTCGAAGAAGATCCAGAGTTGCCCCACTTCTTCTTGGGCTACTTACCACTATCCCTTCCCTTCTACTATTATCCACCACCCTACTCAGAGAACCTAAGTTACTTTCCCTACCTCTCATGTATTTTAGCCTACTTTCTCTTCTTTTCATCTACTTGTTGCATAGAGACAACCAACCTACATATATCTATGTCTTTGATTAGAAAGCAAACCTTTCTTTCAAGGATAAACTCACGAGACAAACCTAAAGCAAACTTTCTCATCTGGGTCCTTATATCAGATACCAACTTTGGAGCATATCAAGACAACTAGTAAAACTTTAAGTCATACTCATTGACCGAAATCTTCCCTTACTTCATAATAACAAACTCCTATGCTTTTATTTCCCTTAACTCCTTAGGAAAGAAGCTGTCCGGGAATGCATTGAAGAATTCTACCACACTGATGACTCATCAGAGTCATCCTTGCCTGATCTCATTTCTCGTACAATTAGTACACCACATCTTTCAGCTGGTAGGACACAAACTCCACCCCTTCAACATTCGTGGCATTCATAACCCAAAAAATATTTTCCATCTCATCCAGAAAACCTTGATGATCCTTATCTACCTTATCCCCCATAAAGGTCGGAGGGTTCAACCTGAGTAACATGAGCACCACACTCAAACTGAGTAGTAACCATTTGTGCCAAAATATGAATAGATTGATGAAACTCAGTGTTTGTCTCATCAGCCTGAGGAGCTTCAAAAAAACTAGACAGAATCAGAGGAACTCAAAAACTAGAATCCTAGATCGAGTATGGATCCCATGAGTAGAGCATGTCCCATCAACATTGTCCTCAGTTGGGACAGATAAGTTTCCATGAGCATCAGATCATTGAGGCATGATTTGGAAAGAAAATAAAAGAGGATTATAAAAGATTCCATGACTTAGACTTCAAAGCTTGATGATAGAACATTAGAAAAAAAACATTCCTAAATGCCTTGTAGCCTCTCCCTTATGAGTGTGGCGCACTACACACCCTTAAAACAGAATCTACCTGACATAGCTTTATGGACTCCCAATTGACCATGAACCTAGATCTCTGATACTAACTTAACATGACTCGAAAAAGGGCCTTGTCATAATGGGCATCCCAAGTCCAATAAGGACCGAGGACTACCCCTGATACCCAATCTAACCTCCAAACATATGCCCTTAGTTAGCTGAATTTCAAAAATACAACCAGATTGAGTTATGTACCATACAAGACTTTGGGATAGTTCCATGACCATGACCAAACTAAACAAGTTAAACCATCTAATACTGAACCATCAACCATAACATAAACCAATCCATAACTATTTTATAACATAATAAGATGGAACAATCACAAATCAAGTACAGGCAACCGATATCATCCATAATACCAATACCAATGCCAAGGATGACACCAATGCTGAAACAAATCATACCAACCCATAGTGGTCTCACAAAGCCTCTATTCGAAAGTAAAATAGGATTCAGATGGTACATGGCCCCGACCATATCCAAAACCAAAGTCTAATAATTAATCAGAGTATGATGACAAGACCATAACATGAAATGGAGCCTTCTGGAGTATGGAAGCTCAACATTTAAATCTAACTCTAAGTTGTAACCAAATTTGATCAATGATCAGAAGGAGTAGTATGGTCAATTCTAGCATCACATGGGTATACAACGATCAAAGATTGATTAGCAGGTGAATGCCAGCATATACTCAAGATACGTATATAATAGTACCAATATTTAAAACCAGGTAAATAACCATAGGCATTCATATCCACACATATAGAAACATAATCTCTGTCGGGAAAGGGAATCAGGTTTAGCATGTATTTCAACTTATTAACTTGGGTTTGCATAGCTTAACAATCCTAGAACCACCCATGGGCTATATTGGTACAGTGTTACCCCTGAAAGGGCCATAGTGCATGTAGCCGCATGTTATCATAGGGGTAGGGTATTCTCGTATACCCTTCACCCTCCATGATACATATATAGAAGTTTAGCTTAGGGGAATCCTATGTACCCCACAAGTACATAGTCTCCATGACCAATCCTCATGTCGACAAACATGGTTTCCAATATCATTCCATTAGACTCACACCTTTATGGTTAGCTAACCCGCCATTATTTCCTAATTAAAAACATTAGCATACAGCCAAACCATTGATTTAATATATTATTAATCAAGTCTATAAGAATTAGTATCATCATACCTACTATATCTTGAAAGAAATATCATTAGCCAATCATCTAGGAGATTACCATGTACCCCATAGGTTCCATTATTAGATTCACTTAAGGGATTCCCATGTACCCCACAGGTGTTTAATCAAAGCCATGTCCACCAAGGCCTTACAATTTAGCTATTAAAACCATTTAACCAATTTAGGTTTCATTACCATATTATACCATGAAAAGTATTAAATGAAAGTTCAACTATGTAATAAAAGTATTCTCATATGTATTTTATCAAACATGTTGACAGCATATAGTTTCCAAAACCAAAACTAAGTAATAATTGACCAATTCCATGAACCCACATGTTCAAACCACCATTATCATATAAAAATCATAAGTAAAAATATGTTAAAACATAAATCAACCATTGACAACCAAAGCCCCCAACACATAATTCAAAACCCAAAACAATTTCATAATTATGCCATGAAAACTATTCATAAAATATTCCTTTAGTGGAAATAACAATGACGGGAGAGTAACATGCCTTAGATTATGAAGAATATTGAGAGAAAACACCACTTTAGAGTTTTAATTGACCACCTTGAAGGAAACCCTAGCATTTTCTTAACGCAAGAGCTTGAGAGAGTTTAGAGATAGTTTCTAAGTGTTTAAGATTAGAATGGTAGGGAAAATGATGACCCAATAGTGTTTTAGGTCATGGATTCATAAGGGGTTAGGAAGGGAAATGTCCAGAATACCACCAACTTAAATTGTAAGAATTACCATAGGAAGGTATGACTCCCACCTTGAATTGTACACACATCATACGAGAGGTACCCATCACTCGTATCATGGATAGGATGTTAGACATCACACACTATCCACCATACGACTCCTCTTGCCCCATTCATACCATAATCATACAATCCTTACCTTTAACCCGCACCATAGGAAGAAATATTTAGCTAGGATACTAGGAAACATACGATTTAGATCATACCACTCATACCATATACTTACTGCTCTTAATGAGCCACTCCTACTTAGAGGCAAGTCAAATTACCAATTTTTAGATCACATAAAGTATAAACCAACTAAACTATCACCAACTATACGAGACATACCACTAAATCATAACAAAACTAGAAACTAAACTACCAAACGCTAATTAGCATTTAAATTAGGTCACACGACCCGTATCCTCACTATACGGCTCGTATGGTAAGTTGTATGATAAATTAAGACCCAAAACCTAGGAAAATTTCCAAGGACCAAAACTAAGGGTATTTTAATTATTCTCTCATGTTTACTCAACTTTCAAAGTATGATATGGCAATGGTTGCTAATTCCAGGGCTTGCATGAGAAAGTTTGTGTTAGGTATTTTGTAGGTTGTGGTTAAGGAGTATAGAACTATATTTTTTATAAAGGATATGGACATCTCCTTGTTTATGGTTCATTCTCAATATATTAAGGAAATAAAGGTTAAGAAAAAGGGAAGAGAGATTATGAATAAGAGATCTAGAAAAGGAAACTTGGATAATACTCAATAGAAATAGGGTGGTGGAGGTCTATCTTAGTTTTAGCTGAGGTCTTCAGCACCAACAAAATCATTTACAAGTGTTCCATCTCCTAAGACCAAGCAAGATCAAAAAGGTAAAGTTCCAGACTCTAAGTCTCATTATAGCTCTTCTAGTGGTCATACTTTCCCAACTTGGAAAAAGTATTAGAAAAACCATCCCAAAGAATATTGATAGGTAATGATGGGTGTTTTAGTTATGGGAAAAAATTTCACATACATTGAGATTTTTCATTATCCAAGAGCGGTGATGCCAGTAGACGCACTCAGGTTACCTCTTTAGAAGCTCTAGCCAGTCGCCTGACTCAATAGGTTTCCTCATCGAGTGTGGCTGGTAGACAACATCAGCACAGGTTTCATTCTCTTAAGACTCAACTATATTGGAAGGATTCTCTTGATGTAGTCACTGGTGTATTGTAAGTGTTTTATATAGATGTTTATGTATTATTAGATATCGTAGCCACACTTTTCTTTATGAACCCATATATAGCAATAAAATTTGGCGTCATTCTTAAAGTCTTCTTATTATCCTTCTCAGTCTCGACTCTTATTGGTGATTCAGTCATATCCAAATGGATATACATAAATTACCCTATCATTGTTTTAGAGGACGTCAATTTAGTTTACCCTTGTAGATATAGACATAACGTATTTTGATATCATTCATGACATGTATTGGATACACTTTTGCTATGCCATAATTGATTATAAAAATAGAGTAGCTTAGTTTTAATTTTCCAACTGAGCCAATCATAATGTGGAACGGTAGTACCTCAATGCGTATAGGTCAGTTTGTATCTTACCTTAAGGCTACAAAATAATTTCCAAAGGATGCATCTATCATTTTTTTTTGTTTCAAGGATTAAAAGTCTTAGACTCTAACTCTTCAGTCAGTACAAGTGGTAAATGAATTCCCAGGAGTGTTTCTTGAAAATTTAGCCGGAGAAATTGACTTTGAAATAGATCTCTTTCAAGACACCCAACTTATCTCAAATCCACCATATAGAATCACTCCAATGAAACTTAATAAATTGAAGGAATAGTTGAAAGACCTTTTATACTAAGGCTTTATCATCCCCTATATCTTTGCATGTAGTGCTTCAGTTTTTTTCATGCACAAGAAAGATGGTTCTCTTAGAAAATTTACCAGTTGAACAAAGTCACAATTAAGAATATGTATTTCATTTCTAGGATTAATGAATTGTTTGATCTCTTTAGGGTGCCAACTATTTTTGAAAGACATAACTCATCCAACTTTCATCAGCTTAGACTCAGAGAGTGTAATATTTTGAAGATAACTTTCCAAACTCGGTATGGTCTCTTTGAATTTATTATGTCTTTTAGAATAACCAATGCTTGTGCAGATTTTATGGACTTGCTGAACAAGGTGTTCAAGAAATACTTTGATATCTTTATCATTGTCTTCATTTATGACATTTTTGTTTATTCATAGAGTGAGGATGAGCACATAAACTATTTCATGATTGTCTTGCATACTCTTAACTATCACCGATTATTCACTAAATTCAGCAATTACAAATTCTAGTTAAAATCAGTAGCATTTCTTTGCCATGTGTGTTTGGTAAGGGAATTTAGGTTGATTCTCAAAATACAAAATTCATTAGAAATTGTCCTTCACTATCTCTCCATCAAGTATTAGGAGTTTATTAGTATTAGCTAGTTACTATAGATGGTTTGTTGAGACATTTTGATCTATTACTTCTCCTATATTCTGATTGACTCAAAATACAATCAAGTTCTATTGGTTTGATTCTTGCAAGAAGATATTTTAGGAATTAATGATTCGAGTCACCTCGGTTTCAGTTTTGTAACACCCCAAAAGTCCAAGCTAAGATCAAAATGAATCTTCAAGTAAATTTCGAACTAAACTTACTGATTTGGTATTATGAGAAGTGACTTAGACATAAGTTAAGGCAACAAGTAATTCCTAGCTTATAACTAGGTTGAAAGCTTTCCAACAGATTGAATTCTTGTAAAGAATCTTTCTATTGTCAACTTCAAATAACTATAACTCATAGATTATGAGGATTTTTGCATATGCAGACCCACAAAAAGAAAGTCATTTGAGTCTTATCTCTAATGAATCCAAATACCCATGAATATAATATCAGAGTAAAATTATAACCATTTTAGAGAAGCACTATTAAGCTGTCAGATTTGATGATCCATACCACGATTGAATCCCATAATTATGGGTGGAACCTATGATTTTTTATATTGGATCATATAATTAATTCCAAAGACCTGAAAAGACCTCCAAAAACACATGACTGGATCCCACAATCATGGTAAGAAACAACGACTGCAGATGGTCTATTTGACACTGAAAACTAAATTTGTCAACAATTTTTAAAAAATGGTATTCCAATATTTTAAAATCTTTTAACCACCTAAAATACATTGTCTTAACCATACTAATTCTGAATATTAATCCTAAACAACTCCTAATCCCTTATTCACCTCAAAACATACGAAAATATTTTACACAGAGAAATATATGGAAAAATAACTCTTTCTCCTCCAAAGCAAGAAATTAATGTTCTTTATATTCAAGATCAAATCCTCCCAACTTTAGTTCAAAAATCAAAAAATTAGATATGAGGGTATTCAATAAGAGATTCCTTTGACCCTTATTTCCAAAACATAGTTTTAAATTGTGGATTTCAGTTATGATTTTATGAACTCAAGATCTTTGGTTCATACCCAATTATGCTAAATTCTTGAAAATAAATTCCTTCATATTATTTAATTATTATAGCTCCCATTCAAAGTTATTCGGTATCATTTTCATGGATTTAACTTTGTTATTTAATATGTGAATAACATGTTTTGTAGATTTCATCCTCTATTAGAATGAATTATGCATGATTTGATGGTTTCAGTCTATATTAGTTTTACATGCCTTTTTTTCCCATAAGAATTTAATATATTATCATTCTTGTGATTCATTACCCCTCCATATATTGAATAATTCAAGAATTTGTACTTGTGTTATGAAATTTCACATTCTATTCAGATTATAAAATGTGTTAGGATAGTATTGTAATCTTCAAAGATGTTAGGTTATGAATACCTAATGACTAAGGATATCATATATAGTCAGTTGGATACTTCTTAGTTCATGAACACCCAATGACTTAGGATATCATGTATTGTTAATTGGATACTCAGTCCTTCAATTTTCATGATTAAGAATACTTTTAGATAAAGCAATTATATTTCATATCTATATTAATAGTCTTATTAAGAATTTTAATATATCGGTTTTCTTTACATTGGTAGTAGTACTTAGCACTAAAGGGACAAACGTTCAGACAACCCAGGTTCCAAATTACTTTTCACCATAGGTTAAAAGGGTCCTTGCTAGTTGGGAGAGTCTTTCTTACCCAAATAGGCTCATGAGTGAAGTCATGCAAGTCATGGTCCTTATCCTTGGAAAGGCATAGAAAACCTTTCATGATGGGTTATAATTTGGATTCCATGTTATTCACATTGTCTATGATGGTTATGAAAACCTCTATAGTTTTAGACTTAGTGTTTTTACATGACCCTTTATTTAGTTTTACCTGTTTTTAAGCTATATCTTTTTAGATTATCATTGCATTTTAGTACATTTGTATTTTATATAGAGTCATTATATTTCAATTCAACGTTTTTCATTCTTTAGTATTTATTATAGTTTTACAGCATGTTCAACACCAGTTTTAAATCATATGAATTATTTATGCTTCCATAATTTTCCAGTTTTTTTGAAATATTTTAGCTCGTGATTTAGAGATTTTAATATACCATAAAATTTGAATGTACATACATATTTTAAATGCACATTTTAGTACATGTCTTATGTCCTCGGTTCTAAAGCATGATTTAAGTGTTGTTCATGATTACCGCATTTCTCACATAGTCATTACATTCAAAAGTACTGATTGCATGGCTCTTTTTTCTATATTTTTCATGTGATGTAGACTCAAGTGCTTACTAATAAGAACTTAGTTAGCCAGATCAGAACTTTGAGCCAGCAGGTGATTAGTTCTCTTGATTCAGAGATTCACGTTAGTTTGTAGTTCCAGTATCTTATGTTTATTCATATGTATTTATTAGTTAAAATAGGGGTCCATGTACCAGCTACCTATTGTCAATATTAGTAGGTTCTTCTTAGATATTTAGTAAAAGTTGTCTTATTTAGTTTATCTTTCTTTTCAAACTATTGATGTTGTAAATGAGCTTTCTAATAATAAATGTACCAAACCAATTTATTTCATGATTATGTTTTTACACGGTCAGTTTAGCTTTTGTATACATTTTAATTAGTTGCTCATGAATTATGCCAATAATATAAGTTATCTTGGGATCTCTTGTGGTTCTAAGAGCCGTGTTATGACTAGGATAGTCTTGGATCATGATAAGTTTTGACTCTACTAAAGGGTTCATAAAAGTTTGTAGTTTGTTGTGATGCTTCCAGACATGACCTTGGTTGTGTGTTGATGTAGTATGACAAGGTTATAACATATGCCTCTAGATAGCTCAAAATTTATGAGAAGAATTACCTAACTTATGATCTCGAGTTTGTATTAGTGGTGTTTGCCTCAAATATTTGAAGGCATTATCTTTATGGGGTTCATGTAGATGTGTTCATGGATCACTAGAGCCATTCGTATATGTTTTGCAAGAAAGATCTAAATCTTTATTAGATAATATGGCTAGAGTTGTTAAAGGATTATGACATGAGTGTATTTTACCATGAGGATAAAGCCAATGTTTTGTATAAGGCTCTTAATAGGATGTCTATAGGAATTGTTTCTCATATAGAGGATGTAAAGAAAGTGTTAGGTCACGAGGTTCACTGACTTGCTCGACTGGGAGTTTGGTTGTTTGATTAAATCAAAGGTAGAATATTGGTTAGGAAATATTCATAATATTCTTTGATACTGTGGAGAATGAAAAGCAAGATAGTGATCATACTTTGCTTAAGTTGAAAGAAGTTGTCCAATGTTTTACGGTTGTGATTTTCTCCAAGGGAGAGTAGTGTGCTTCATTTCCAGGGTAGGCTTTGTGTTCTAGATGTGGATTAATTGAGACAACGGATCCTAGTAGAAGCTCATAGTTCTTAGTATTCTATTCATCAAGAATTCACTAAGATGTAACATGAACTATGGGAACTCTACTGGTGGAATAGCATAAAGAAGGAGATTATGGAATTTGTGGCTAAGTGTCCAAACTGCCAAAAGATGCAATTGAGAACTAGAGACCTAGTAGTTTTACCCAGGATACTAGTATTCCTACTTGGAAGTAGGATGTAGTAAAGATGAACGTCGTTACTTGGTTTCCTTGTACTGTCCAATAGTATGATTCTATTTGGGTTATTATAGACCGAATGACTTAGTCAATCTATTTCTTTTTTGTCAACACTTTAAATTCAACCATGGATTATGCTAAAATCTACCTAAGAGAGTTGGTTAAATCTCATAGAGTCACTTTGACTATCATCTCATATAAGGTTACTCATTTTACATATCAATTTTGAAAGGCATTTCTGAAGGCTCTTTGGTACCCAAGTATATCTTAGAGTGAATTTTTATCTAAAAATAGATGGTTAGGTAGAGCAAACAATTATAAATATAGAGGATATGTATAGAGTATGTGTGATCAATTTTAAGGGTAGTTAGGATGATCACTTGTCGTTGATTAAGTTTGCCTATAATAACAACTAACCTTCCCCTATTTAGATCGCCCCACTCAAAGCAATTTATGGTAGGAGATGTAGATATCATATTAGCTAGTTCAAGGTTGGTGAAGCTACTTTGATAGAGAATAATTAAGTCCATCAGGAAATGGAGAAACTTTAGTTTATTATAGAGAGGCTGAAAATAATTTAGAGTTATCATAAATCCTATGCATATCTAAGAAGAAGGAACTTGAGTTATCTATTGGTTATTTTGTATACTTGAAAGTTTTAACCATGAAATAGGTGAAGAGATTTTGAAAGAAGGGAAAGCTCAGTCCATGCTATATTTGTCTTTATAAGATTATGGGTCGCTTTGGGAATGTAGCCTATGAGTTTGATTCACCTTCAAACTTAGCATTAGTGCATCTAGTTTTTCATGTGTCATTGTTAAAGAAATGCATTAGTGAACTCACATCAATTGTGGCTTTAGAGAGTGTGGGTGTGAAAAATAGTCTCTCTTACGAGGAGATCCCAATTAAAATTCTTGAACTTAAGGTTCAAGTTGAGGAACAAAGAGGTCACTTCCATAAAGGTTCCTTGGAAGAATTAAGTAGTTTATTGAGATACTTAGGAAGAAAAGGCGGATATGATGACCAAGTATCCCCATCTTTGTTTTTCAAATTCAGTTCCATCCCGAGGTAATAGTTTCCCCTTAATTAATTATTTCCATACCATGTAATCAATTACTCTCATGTCATAGAATGTATTTATGATTTCATTTCAACACATTTTTCAATATGGACATAGTTTATCATATCTATATTTAGCTCTTATAAATTTAGCATATTGGTTTGCAACTCTTTACCTATCTTTTTAGCTTAAATAGTTATTATTCGAGGACAAATGATCCCAAAGGGGAGATATTATAACACCAAAAAAATTAAAACCATGATTCAAATACATATAGAACCAAATTTCATGTTTTTATGTTGTGAGAAGTGATTTAAACATGTATTAAGGGCACGAGTAACTCCTAGCTCATAGCCAAGTTGAAACCTACCTTACTGATTGATTTATTATGAAGAATCTTTATATAGTCAAATTCAAAAAAAAATAACACCGACATTCTGAAATTTTTCTTGGGCTTAATACCAACCAAATTAAAGGCCTTTGAGTCTCATTTCCAACCCATCCAATTGATCATTAATCCAATTTCAGAGCTTAGAGTTATATCTATTTTAATGAAGCATTATCCTGTAGTAAGATTCCATGAACCAAGGTACAATTATGGTTAGATAGAATGACCATACCATGTCCTCATCTACATGAAACAAACCCAAATACCTGTAATTTGACAAATATAACTTACAACCACAAAAGGATCCTGCGATATTTGTTAAAACCCACGATTGCTGGCATGATCTTGGTTTACAAAGTATGATTTTTCTTAGAATATTAACTAAGGACCAAGGTATGATCATGGTAGGGTCCATGAGTCATACCATAAATTTTTTGATTATGTCCAGAGAAGCCTCAAATAAAAACAATCTGTATGTACCACCAACGATCATTGGTGGATCCTACAATCGTGGGATGGTCCGTCTGTCAAGTTTCTACAAATTTTAGTTGCATTTTATAAGGGGATTTTTATTATTTCCAATGTTTAAATGATAAAATATTTTGGTTAAACTATCCCAAGGTTAAATAATAATCCTAAATTACCCTAACTCAATTATTAATCAGAAAATAATTCGACACTTGAGAGAAAATAGAGAAGACAAGAAATTTCATTCTCCAAAGAAAAAGAACTAGGGTTCTTACATATCAAACATCAAATTCAAAGGATACACCAATTTTTTCACTCTCAGGTATGTAGGATTTCATCATTGGGTTTCGTTTCACCTATTGAGTCCTAAAGTGAATTCAAATTCCCAATTTTAAAACATTTCTCAAGATAGGGGTTTAATGAAAACTATGAAATTCCTCTATGTCTTAGTCTATTACTTTGATTAATCCATGAATACATGTTTCCCATAGATTCTAGTATCTATACATTCTCAGAGTTATGAATTCTCCATATATCGATAAATTCCTAATTTTGGGTTTGAGCCATGAAATTTCTTGTCATGTTCAAATTATTTAATTGTCACGATTAGTTGAATTCTTCAGTGATGGATAGTAGTGAATATCTCATGGCCTAGGATATCATGTATTATTAGTTGAATACTCAGTCTTTTAGTTTTCGTGATTAGAATGCTTTTAGATAATGAACTTATTTTTCAATCATAGAACATCAGTATTGATAAGAGTTTTAGTATATCAGTTTAATTTTTATTGGGAGTAATTATTATCACTAAGAGGACACCAGTTCAGATAACCCAAAACACATGACATTATAGGTTAAAGGTGCCATCACTAGATAAGAGTGTCTCCAGTGCCCTAAATGGGCTAACGAGTAAAGTCATGCAATTAATGGTTCATACCCGTGGCAAGGAATAGAACACCTTCCCAACCAAGGTTACAGGTTAGATTCCATGTTTCTCGCATGGTCTAGGTCACTTACAGTAACTCCCCCTGTTTTAACTCAAACCTTCCATGACCTTGTATTCAGTTTAATCAATATATTGTGTTGTTACATGTTCATTTTATGTCAGTTTCAGTATGTTCAATTTAAATATTATGCTCGGTGCATTTAAAGTAATGACCACATACTTTTCTTTGCACTACATTATCTTATAATATAGTTTTGGATTTTCAACATCCTGATCATGATAAGCCTAATAGCATCATTAAAGTTGTAGTGTTGTGGTGACTTCTCATTATTCGTGGACTAGTTATCAGTATCTCTTTTCATCATTATTCGTGGACTTTGCTTGATGATCACATACTTTTTCGTAAAAATTTTATGAAAAATAGCCATTCCCCATTCATGTGGGGGATTGTTGGGTTCAAAGTTTGAAGAAAGTGTGAATGGAAAATGGAGAGAAAAATGGTGGAGGGAAGGAGACACCGATTTGAAAAGTGTACTCCCGAAATTAGATAGTTCACTAAGTATCCCACATTGGTGGGAGAAGGGAACTTTGGAGTGTTTATAATAATGAACACTTACTCCACATGATAAGTGAGGCAAAAAAATAGAGATGCCTCATGCCGTCATCATCGTCGCTCGCTCGGCTCGACTTCGGCTTCAGCTTCGGATTTGGATTTGGATTTGGATTTGGATTTGTCAAATGATCGATCGATGAGATCTATCTTTTTGGACAAATTTTATTTTAATTCTGAAAAATACCAAAGGGAAAATGCAAATGCAGTAAAAAAAAAATTCTTTTTCTTGCAGTGTTTCAAAACTCTATTTATACATACATACAGAATTTGAAACAATGTTTCAAACTGATGCAATACTTCATTGAACTGGTTCCACTGTTTCATGAACTGGTACCACTATTTCCTGAACTGGTACACTGTTTCATGAACTGGTATGCCTGTTCGGGAAAACACACGTTCTTTAGATGAACGGACATAAATTTCCAGAAAAGACACACCATTTAATTGAACCAATGCCACCTATTCAAAGAGGCATGTTATGTCTATATAAACCTTCTTTCATTCATAGGTTTAGATACGAAATTTTCAGAATACAAAATTCTTTTTTATTTTAAAATTACTCTATGTGATTAATAAAAATGTTCTGTGCGTTCGAAGATATTCCAGTTGTTTGAGGTGCCTCAACAATTGGTTTGTTTGGCCATTTTATCCTGGGAGAAAAATTCTGCAACCTTAGGTACAGTGAGGGGAATTATTTCCTTAAGGAAAGTCCGTGAATTCGGGCGACTTGGCCATTTCTGTTTTCATCATTATTTCTAAAATTCAAATACACCTCTTAGAAAGATCACCTTGATCTTGTGTTGAGGGTGTTTAATGTACTTCATTGTGTTCTTATTTTTAAACATAGAACTAAAGTTGAAGTTGTTGTTCTACATATACAGATTCTGCGTGTTCGTAGAAGGAAATAATAATCTTATGGAAATAATCTATTATTACAAAATCTGTATTGCTTGTTTTTGGAGATTAAATTTTTAACTTTCTACTCCGCCTGAACTTAACTAGTGATTTGAATTCATAAAAACATCATCACAAGTTAAATATCATTCGGTTGACAATTGAAAGTCATAAAAACTTCATTGTCAACTAGAAACAAGAAGAAAAGTTTAAAGTTACTTAAGTTTATAAGTAGTATTTTGCAAAATACTAAGTATTTTTTGACTTGTGGTGACAGAAAAATGACAAGCAATGGTCAAAATCAAGATGCAGCAACGTCTGTGGGGGCAACTAATATTGCCACATCAAGTCGAACAAATACTCCGCCTACAATGGCACCGGCGGAGAAGCCTAGAAAATTTATGGGCATTGACTTTAAGAGATGGAGGCAAAAAATGTTCTTTTACCTCACCACTTTATGTCTGCAATGGTTCACTAGGGAAGATGCTCCCGAGGTGCCCGAGGGAACCTCGGACAAAGAGAATTTCATAAATTTAGAAGCTTGGAAATATTCAGACTTTCTTTGCAGGAATTATATTCTGAGTGGTCTCCAAGACGGCCTCTACAATGTTTACAGTGGAACTACGTCATCGAAGGAATTATGGGGGGCACTTGAACGAAAATATACGGCAGAGGATGCGGGAATTACGAAATACTTTGTTGCACGATTCCTGGACTTTAAACTGATAGATAGCAAATCGGTTGTCTCTCAAGTGGAGAAGTTGCAAGTCATCATACGTGGTCTCCTAGAAGAAGGTATATCTTTGAAAAATACCTTAGTTGAACAAATTAAAATGGTTCTTAATACTCACATAAACTGTCTTGTAGTTTTGATTGTGAATGATGTATTTCAAGTAGCAGCGATTGTTGAGAAGCTTCAATCTTTGTGGAAAGACTTTAAAAACTACTTGAAGCATAAACGCAAGGATATAACTGTTGAGGACCTTATTGTTTGACTACGTATTGAAGAAGATAATAAGGCTGCCAAGAGAAGGTCAAAAGGGAATTCTATAATTAATGGATCACATATTGTAGAAAATGATCAAAACAATTCTAAGAAAAGGAAAAAATTTGAACAAACAAGCAATCAACCCAAGAAGAAATACAAGGGAAAATGCTACAGTTATGGAATGATTGGCCACAAGTCCACGGATTGTTGTGCCCCTAAGAAAGGCAAGAAAAAGGACCAAGCTAATATGATTGAGTCCAACAAAGAATGTGATGATATGTGTGCAATGTTCTCAAAATGCAACTTGGTGGGGAATCCTCACGAATGGTGGATGGATTCTGGTGCCACCCGCAATATATGTGCCAACAAAGAGTGTTTTTCATCTTTACTCCGGCTCAAGAAGAAGAAATGATCTACATGGCCAACTCCGCTACTGCTAAGGTAGAAGGAATAGGGAAAGTGTGCTTGAAAATGACTTCGGGAAAGGTCTTGACACTTAACAATGACTTGTATATTCCATAATTATGTAGGAACTTAATTTCTGTTTCACTTCTTGACAAGAACGGATTCAAATGTGTAACCATTTCTTCAAAAATTATAATTAGCAAAGGAGAAATGTATGCAGGAAAAGGCTATCTCACCGAGGGCCTTTATAAGATGAATGTAATAACTATTGAAATAAATAAAAGTTCAAATTATTCTTATTTTCTTGTTTCTTATCATTTATAGCATGAACGTTTTGTCCATATTAATTATAAAATATTTCGAAAACTAATTAACTTAAAATTTTTGCAAAACTTTGAGTGCAATAAATCAAAGTGTCAAACGTGTGTGGAATCGAAGTATGCAAAGCATCCTTATAAGTCCATTGAAAGGAATTCCAATCCCTTAGACTTAATACACACTGACATTTGTGATATAAAGCCAACACCATCACGTGGTGGGAAATAGTATTTCATAACTTTTATTGATGATTGCACTAGATACTGTTATGTCTACTTGCTAAATAGTAAAGATGAAGCAATAGATACGTTTAGGTAATATAAAACTGAAGTTGAAAATCATTTAGACAAAAAGATCAAAATGATAAGAAGTGATAGGGGTGAAGAATATGAATATCCCTTGTGCAAATATGTGTAGAGAATGGAATAGTCCATCAAACTATGGCCCCGTATTCACCTCAATCTAATGGAATTGCAGAGAGGAAAAATCGAACTTTGAAGAAAATGATGAATGTCTTGCTTATAAGTTCTGGTTTACTATAAAACTTATGGGGGGAGGCTATACTTACAACCAATAATATACTCAAAAGAGTTCCCTATAGTAAGACACAATCCATTCCTTATGAAAAATTTAAAGGAAAGAAACCCAACATGAAATATTTAAAAGTGTGAGGGTGTTTAGAAAAGGTCCAAGTTCCTATGCCCAAAAGGGTTAAGATTGGACCTAACACGATGGACTGTGTGTTTATAGGATATGCTAAAAGAAGTAAAGCTTATCAATTTTTAGTTCATAAATCTGAAAACCCGAATATTAATGAAAATACAGTAATTGAATCAGACAATGTTGAATTCTTTGAAAATATTTACCCGTATAAAATTAGACAAAAAACAGTCTAGTGGAGGATTTAAATGACCTCTTGATGAACCAAATGAGAATGTACATAATGAGGAAAATCCAAGACGTAGTACACGTCAAAGAACGTCTACTTCATTTGGATCGGATTTTGTAATATTTCTCTTAGAAAATGAGCCTCAAACATTTAAGGAAGCGATGGCATCTTCAGATTCATCCTTTTGGAAAGAGGCAGTCAATAGTGAGAGTGATTCAATATTAAGAAACCATACATGGAAATTAGTTGATCTTCCTCCCGAAAATAAACCTTTAGGTTCAAAATGGATCTTCAAACGGAAGATAAAAACGGATGGTACTATTGACAAATACAAGGCAAGACTTGTAGTAAAAGGCTTCAAATAAAGAGAAGGCCTTGATTACTTTGATACATACTCGCCAGTAACAAGGATAAGATTATTCGAATGTTAATTGTCTTGTCTCGGTATAT
This sequence comes from Capsicum pubescens, assembly GCA_030864215.1. Lineage (NCBI taxonomy): Eukaryota > Viridiplantae > Streptophyta > Magnoliopsida > Solanales > Solanaceae > Capsicum > Capsicum pubescens. Next base: position 188,590,173 of record CM061538.1, on the reverse strand, counting down.
GGTCTTGAAATCCATCAAATGGATGTGAAAACCGCTTTCCTAAATAGAGAATTGGAGGAGGAAATTTACATGGAACAACCTGAGGGTTTTGTGGTTCCAGGGAAGGAGAATATGGTGTGTAGACTTATTAAGTCATTGTACGGACTAAAACAACAACTAAACAATGGCATACGAAGTTTGACCAAACCATGTGGGCAAACGGGTTCAAGATAAATGAATGTGATAAATGTGTATATATTAAAGACACTCCAAATCACCAAGTCATTATTTGTTTATATGTGGATGATATGTTGATCATCAGAAGAGATATTTCTGACATAAATGCAACCAAACGAATGCTCGAGAGCAAGTTTGATAGGAAAAACCTTGGATTTGCAGATGTTATCTTAGGTATAAGAATCCATCAAACTCCATAAGGGTTAGGATTGTCACAGTCTCATTATATCGAAAAAGTACTTGACAAGTTCAAATATATGGAATTCGGTATTGCCATGACTCCATTGGATGTGAACTTTGCACTTCAAAAGAATGAAGGTGAAAGTGACTCACAATTGGAGTATGCAAGAGTATTAGAATGTTTAATTGATATAATGAACTGTACACGACTAATCATAGAATATGCTATTAGTAAATTGAGTCGGTACACAAGTAATCCCAACAAAACTCTTTGGATGGCAATGAAAAGAGTTTTGGGGTATCATAAATACACTCAAGATTATCCTTTGCATTATGATAAATATCCTGCAGTACTTGATGGATATAGTGATGCAAATTAGATCACCATATCGAATGAAGTAAAATCCACAAGTGGATATGTATTTACTATTGGTGGAGGAGAAGTCTCTTGGAAATCATCCTAACAGACTTATATTGCTCGCTCTACAATGGAATATGAATTTATCGCATTGGATAAAGCCAGTGAAGAAGCAGAATGGCTCCGGAGTTTCTTAGAAGATATTCCTTATTGTCCCAAGCCAGTGACACCAGTATGTATATACTGTGATAGCCTAGCAGTAATAGGTAGGGCAGGGAGCATGATGTACAATAGTAAATCTCATCACATACGATGGAGACATAATACCGTTAGGAAACTTCTTTCTAGTAGAATTATCACAATTGATGATGTAAAGTCAAAGGATAATAGGTCGGATCTACTTACAAAAGGCCTATCTAGAGAAGAAGTGGAAAGGACATCCAAGGGAATTAAAGAGATCTCCTTATAAGTCAGCATAGCGGTAACTCTACCTAGCATACTAGAGATCCCAAGAGCTAGGTTCAAGGAGATCAAACAAAGTTGTGTCTGACAGGTTCAACATTGTCAATTACCCAACCCATTCTCATGATGTAGATAATGTATAGTAATCAAGAATAAGACGTAAAGTGAAAAGTCTTTTAATCATTATCTAAATTTGGCAGATTTGACCTAATAGTTTAATCTATAGAATTAAACATGTAGAAATTACCTATGTGAGGGCGAAGTGAGAGCTTCTTTAAGGAGAATGTTAGTAAAGGCATATTCTCTAAGCTCTCATGAAACTGAGAAGTGTTCCTGGCTGAAAATAACAAAACTATGAGAACCATAAATGTTAAAAGGCTGGTTGTATGACATGTATTATCTAGGTGTATATTAAAGCTCGACGGTTCGAAGATATTAAATATACCGGTTGACCGAGTGCATCCGATGTATGTTGACTACGGAAAGTTCAAAGGAAAACCCACTTATTCAGATACCATCAGTCTTAGGTTGATGATCACATACTTGTTCGTCATAATTTTATGAAAAATAGCCATTCCTCCTTCATGTGGAGGATTGTTGGGTTCAAAGTGTGAAGAAAGTATGAATGGAAAATGGAGATAAAAATAGTGGAGAGAAGGAGAAACCGATTTGGAAAGTGTACTCACGATAAGTGAGACAAGAAAATAAAGATGCTTCACGCCGTCATCATCATCGCTCGCTCGGCTCGGGTTCGGCTTCGGCTTCGGCTTTGGATTCGGATTTGGATTTAGATTTGTCAAATGATGAATCGATAAGATCTATACTTTTGAAAAAAAATTATTTGAATTCTGAAAAATACCAAAGTGAAAATGCAGACGCAGTAAATTTTTTTTTGCTTTTTCTGCAATGTTTCGAACCTCGATTTATACATGTATGCAAAATTCGAAACAGTGTTTCGAACTGATGCAATACTTCATCGAACTGGTGTCACTGTTTTATGAATTGGTGCCACTGTTTAGTGAACTGGTACACTATTTCGTGAACTGGTATGCCTGTTCGGGAAAAGACCTGTTCTTTGGATGAACAAACATGAATTTCTAGAAAATACACACCATTTAATTGAACCAATGCGACCTTTTCAAAGAGGCATGTTATGGATATATAAACCTTCTTTCATTCACAGGTTTAGATACGAAATTTTCAGAATACAAAATTCTTCCTGACTTCAAAATTACTCTGTGTGATCAATAAAAACATTTTGTGCGTTCGAAAATATTCTAGTTGTTTGAGGTACTGCTACAATTGGTTTGTTTGGCCATTTTATCCTGGGAGGAAAATTCTGCAACCTCAGGTACAGTGAGAGGAATTATTTCCTTAAGGAAAGCCCGTGAATTCGGGCAACTTGGCCATTTCTGTTTTCATCTTTATTTCTAAAATTCAAATAAACCTCTTAGAAAGATCACTTTGATCTTTTGTCGAGGGTATTTACTGCACTTCATTGTGTTCTTGTTTTTAAACATAGAACTAAAGTTGAAGTTGTTGTTCTACATATACAGATTATGCGTACCCGTAGAAGGAAATAGCATAATCGACCCTCCTCATTTTAAAAACACATTGAGATTAATTCTCTTAAGAAATACAACAACATCATACTGATTTCCAAGAATTTTCTTTATTTTTATATTGTGTTGCAATTCAGTAGACTCTTTAGTTGTCGAGAAGTTGATTCCGGCTCGCTCATACTAGACTCAAAAATGCTTAGATTTGTTTCTTAATTTTCTTACTTTTGTTGTATTATATTCCATTTATTTTTGTTATCTACTAAAAAAATCAAATTGAAAGTTAATCAAACCTAACATAATATTAAACCATAACATGTGCTCTTGTAAACTACAAATTCAACTTTACTAATTTTAGGGTAAACACTTTGAGTGATTTGGTCACAACCAAACTTAAAGTTGGTATCATAGTTAGATCTTTTAATAATGGCTAACACCTTAAATGACTAAATATGTCTTCACCATCAGAAGATTTAGAAGGTCAATCAACAAAAGAACCACCATGATTGAATGATCAACATTACAGTTAGTAGAAGCTAAGAATAGAAGACGTCATCATTGGTTAAAATTCCAAATTATTTAGCTTCATTAAAAAGTATCCAAACAAAATCTGGCATAAGGATGCCCTATTGTATAATAGATCAAGAAGAATTTTATATGTGACATTAATCGTAATGAAATTTGTAAGGTCTTCCTATGTCATTACAGATCAAATAAAGTTGTCACGCCTTGAAATTCCATACTATGTGTTGAACTTGTGGGAAAAAGTTAATTTAGATGCATGGTATAACATTTACAAAAAGATATGTCATACCCAATAACGTGTTTGCATTTAAATTCTTAAAAAACTAGTTGCTCATTAATCAAAGCTAATAATTAGAGTTGGAGGAAACAACTTACCTTGGTTGTACCAGTATGTTATTTTTACTCCCTTTCTATCTTTGAAACTCTTTCCCCAACAACTAAAATAGAATAGGAACATCAATACAAGCATCATATGAAAATATGAAAGATAATTGAGGTTATAATATGAAATTTTTACCTTAAACATTGGAAAATAGTGGAGACACCTTAGATGCCATCACTGGTAACTCCCTCTACTTCACTCTCCAGAACTCTCGAATATACTTAAATTTAGATAGGATATAATAAGAGTTAATGGGTTATTTTTGCAACACAACTTGAAGAACTTTAATAACCCTACTTGGGACAAAATAGGTGGTTATTGAAATTAAAAGAGACTATTATGAAAAAGAAAATCAAAACCACTACAAGAATAATCTATTACCAGTAACTTTATTTAAGTTTAGGTTATTGGTTTTGGTTTGCTTTTGAACCACCCTAAATAGGATGTGAAAGAAATTAGCTCAATCAAGTTAGACATGTAAGAAAATATCTCAATCAAGTAGGACATGTAATTAGGTAGCTAAAGCATATCGGTGAGGTTCATCCTAACAAACTTTCGTCTTGAGCAATCTATGGTAAAATGTGTACGACTTCTTGTACCGAGTTGTTTGATTTGTTGAAAATGACTCATAGACTAGTGGTTTGGTTTTCTTGTAAATGACTTATAGACCACTAGTTTAACAGGTCATCCAATTATTATCTCTTTATAACTAGGTAGGGACACTCCTTTATTGTTAGATATGGATCGCTCAGAAAATAATTTAACATAGTTTTACTTATAGCTTAGCTTGTACTAAGGATCTTTTGACTCAATAGTACACTAGATATCTTAGTATTTAAGATTAACCACCCTGATCTCCTTTTTTCAACTATATTTCATAGCATTAGGTGATTCATAATATGTCTTAGTGATGTGGTTTATTACAAGCAACAACAGACATTAAGAAAGTTTGATGTCATTAGGATTATTGTGGATAGGTTGACAAAATCTACTTATTTTGTTTCTATTAAATGACCTACACTTTAGAGAGATTGTCCATAATCTACATTCAAGATATAGACTATTTGCATAGGGTGTCTTTTTCTATTATTTGAAATTAAGCTACTCAGTTCACATCTCATTTCTGGAGATCTATGCAAAAAGAGTTGGGCACTTGGGTTGAGCTTAGCTAAATATTTCACCTACATATGAATGGTTAGTCTGAGTGGACTATTAGTGTTCTAAAAGATATATTACGTTTATGTGATAAACATTTGGGTCATTGGGACCAGTTATCCCTTGGTTGAGTTTGCTTATAATAATTATTACCATTCTAACATCTAGAAGGCTCTATTTGACGTTTTATATTGAAGAACATGTATATCTCTAGTAGGTTAGTTTATGCTTTTGAGGTCAGGTCATAAGGTACAAACTTGTTGAGATACTATATCAATAAGGTTAAGTTAATTTAGTGATGACTTCCATATAATGACCCTTTAGATCATTTTCTTGTAATTGTTCATGGTATTTTTTGCATTTCCATAATGGATATAGGTCATTTATGACTTACTAAAACTATTGGTTCGATTTTTGGATAATCCATTTGGGTATTAAGCCCATTTCTCTATTTTAGAGATTTTGAAGTTTAGAAATGGTATCTAACATAGAATCTTAGTACACAGACTCAGATGGAAATTCCAACAACACCATTAGATCTAGAACATGGATTTTAGGCTGGGGGTCTGGATCTCGAGGCTTTTGTACTCATATTAGGTTATTGATCAAAAGTTGGTTAAAATGACATATAAGGTTTAGGATCCAAATTTTTTCAAAAATGACCTCCATTGGGAATTCATCAATTTTGTTGAGTGTTAAATGCCATTTAGCATTATTCATTTTCATCCACAAGACTCCAGATGGTTTCAAAGCGTCCAAATAAAAGTTGGGATTATGCTGGTTTCTAGTGCATCGCCTAAGCAACCATCTTGATGCCTAGGAATGTTTGCCTAAGTGACTAAGGGTGTCACCTAGTCAAAGTGTGTTTTTCAGGCATATGTCGCCTTATCGGTCCCATTTGGCACGTAGGTGATACTCCATTGGCTACCAAAATAGGCGTCAAGGTGACTATATCATCCTTTTAGGCTTGCTTCTTTCTTGACTCCAAATCATTTACAACTATTTTCAAACCACCTTAAATGTTATTTGAGCTCCAAAATTAATTTGGGAACATCAATTAAAGTTGGGGATATTACGGAAATATCAATGATCATCATTTCTTCTAAAACTCATAAATTTTGTGCTTCTCTCCTCTTAATTACTACATTAAAGTTTCTTGATTTGTCTAATGTTGGGGATGATTTAAATGATCTAATAAGCTTGGATTGTGACCAAATATTATGCACATGTTCGTTGAATCATGAGGTACCTAATGGCAAGTTCAATTGTGGGATTTCGTGCATTATGGTGCAATGTAGGTATTGTTTTACTCGTATTAATATGTAGATTATGATTTTAATGTCGTGGCAAGATAGTCTTATAATTATCCATTTTTAATGGCATAGGCTAAATTATTATTGTTATTTAACCTACATAATATGTGGACTATTATAAATCTGAACGTCATTAAATTATCAAATCTTATTCATTTTATCTTTATTATAAAATATTAGTCACTATCCAATATATTTCTCAAAATATTAAATTTATTACATTCATATAATAACATAATAAAAACTATTTCTGTTATTTATTATTTTAAAAATGTATGTCAAATTAATGGTTATTCAAGATCATAGAGAAAAGATGAGTGTTTCATGGATTATTTGAGGTTGTAGTTTGGCTATGAAGTAGAATTTAGTCTACTTTTTGCTAAGAGATGGGGTCATAACCTAATTTGGCAGGTCATGATGGCACCTACTGTAACTCAACAGTAGGTAAGATGACCCGTAGTTTGAAATTACTTTTAATGACTCTCATGGTCAGTTTCTTCATTTCACCTTGTTTTCACTATTTAGAGCTTTACTATAGCTGCCCCAGATCATTTATGACTTGGTCAGAGATGACAATTCGATTATCGGGTAATTTTTTTAATTTTTGAGACGATTCCCTATTTGAAATCTTTGCTAGTAAAAATTGGCTACCGGACAAAAAATTTAGTCAAATGACCTTGTATGTAAATTCTGACAGTTCTAACGACTCTGAAATTGATTTTAGGCTAGGTGGACTGTAATACACCGAAGTTTCCTAACTAATTTTATCTCAAGAATATCAAGTATTATCTTTTAAATTGAATGATATTTATTCCATGGGGAATTTTGAAGATTTTCACTTTTTGTCATGTGGAAAATCTAATAAGCTTTTCATCGATATAAGATTCGCCTAAATTAAATAATCGGGTAAGAAGTTATGACTATTTCAAGTCCCCATCGTAAAACAACGCCATATTGGTCAGTGGCGCACCGCACCACAAGATAAAATGGCAATTGTCCTTTTACCAGTGTTCAAGGGTGATTTCTCCGCATCGCACCAAACTTCAGTTCAGAAATGAAGTGGCAACGCGATGGGTCCGCGTCACTCCATTTTCCTATTTCCCAATTATCAAATTCCAGTGACACGGCGCGATAGCTCTGCGTCACGCCAAGGATCCAGGTTGGGAATTTTTCACCAATTTAAAAGACGGGTCCAGGGATAAAAGGGTCAATTTCGCACCCCTTTTTAAGCCCTTTAACATGAGATTCAGCTATTCGGAACCCAAAATATACTAGTTTCTCTCAATTTTCTCTTAAGAAAAAACTAGGGTTTCAATTGGGAATTCAATTTCAAGAAAGTCTCTCCATCAATCTTCGCTAAATCAAGAATTAAGGTATGTCATGTGTTAATTCATGGGTCTCCTTCACCCATGAATCTCAAGAATCTCTTTTCATAATCAAAGATTTGTATATTTACGAATGTTCATGATTTGATTGAATTAAAAAGTGAAGTTCATGTTGTTCTTTGGTTTCATTCCATGTTAGAGACTATTAATTACAAGAATTGTATCTAGTATGTGAGGAATTACACGGTATTCATGATAAAACCTTCAATTCACAAGTTGATTGATGTATCCTTGATTATTAGATATGTTGATGATTGTATAACCATAGCATTCTCCCCCCATGTTTGATTAAATGCCTATGTGAAGGAAAAGTGCCATACTAGTATGATAATATGAAATCTCCATTCATGTACAAGTTATGTATGTCAAGTGTTTGATGAAATGTCTTAGCCAATGGATTATGTATTTTTGATGTTGGTCCTGTACTCAAGAAAGTCATGCTTTGTCAGTTTCCTTCTATCGAGTCCTGGGGGTACTTGTACCTACAAAATATAGTTGTGTGCCTAGAGTCTGTGTCAAGTTTACACGATATTATCAGTCAAGCCATAATCCATAGAACTCAGTCAGTCATGTGACTCAGGAAAGCTCAGTAATATAGTAATCTTAGTACTATTCCGTCAGTCAATGAAACTAAGTTAATTTAGTCTAGTTCTATTCAGTAATCCATGATCAGTGTCTATTTAGATAGGTGAAGGAATTAGCACCGAGTGAACCTAAGGATGGAAAAACACACTGTCAGATAAGGGTGTGATTCTTAGAAGTCATCCTTGTATTCTAGAACTATGTAGCCAACGTAGGTTGAGACATCAACACTGTCAGATGAGGGTTGATGAGGTAGATAAGCACTGTTAGATGAGGGGCCCACCATTCTTTTTTGGAGATACTGTCAGATAAGGGTCACTCGCAGCTTGTCCTTTCCATTGGTGCGGTATTGATAGCCTTCTAATTGGGGTTACATATTAGACCCCAACTCATCCATAATAGCGTATTAGGGGCATGTCGGCTAGATAACTACTTCCCACAGTTTCAGTTACAAAATAAGAACTGTCAGATACAGTCATTAAGTTTCAGTAAAAGAACTTAGATAGTTCTACATAATTCAAGACTGTCAGCTACAATCAACTCAGAATAGTATGGAACTCAGCTAGTTCCATCAGATTCAGGACTGTCAGATACAGTCACTCATGTCATCAGTTATATCAGTCATCAAAATTTAGTTATCAGTCATGTTAGTTATCAGTAAATTTATATTATCATGATCTCAAATATAGTTGCGACGTATTCATGCATGTATTCTCATGTTCATATTAGTTTGTTAGCCAGTATTGTTCATGCCTATAAACCCCATGCATTCAGCCTACCTTCCATGCAGTCTGTTAGCTAGTATTGTTCATACATATAAACCCCATGCATTCAGCCTACCTTCCATGCATACCAGTACATTCAAAGTACTCATGCATATTTGCGCTATGGTGTCTTATACAATAAGTTCAGAAGCACGTGCTCCAAAGCATTAGTAGTATTCCAGTCTCAGCAGTCAGAGTTAGCAGTGAGTCCTCATCTTTCGAGAGTATGATCATTTATTTACTATCTCATTAATTAATTTATAAGTTGGAGTTAGTTGGGGACACGTCCCATCAACTCCTTATCCAGATAGTTATGTTTTAGAGATTTTTCAGACTATAGTATAATCAGATAGTATTTCAGTTTTGGGTTTCTATTACCCCACTCAGATGTTATATTTTATCAGTCATGCATTTTATAACCTTATGGCCTTTTAGCCTCCATTTTTGAATTATATTTAGTATGTTATACAGTGTATAGGTACAGATACCAGTCATGGATTAGCTTATAGTCCTTTGGGGTCATGAGCATCGTGTAGTGTTCCGAGTACCAAATTCAGGGTGTTACAAACTTGGTATCAGAGCCTAAGGTTCAATAGTGTCATAGGAAGTCTGAATGCCGCATCAAGTAGAGTCTTGTACATGGGTGTATTGCGCGCCACATTTATGTACATGAGGCTATGAGATGTTTTAGGAATAGTTTTCCTTCTTTCAGTATTCATGTAGTGCCAGTGAGCATAATCTCAAGTCAATCTCTTAGTCTAATCCGTGTCACCCTTTCTTCTACAGAACATGCCTCTTAAAAAAAGAAATGGGAATCAGTCAGCCCCTCAGCCCAAAAAATCTTTAAGCGAACATGTTACTCATACAGAGTTTAGAGCTGCATTCACTACTCTTGCTCAGTCAGTTGCCACTCAGAATGAATGAAAAGCCATCATTCCGGCCAAACCAGTGGGCAATTCAGCTGCAGCTAGGATTCGAGACTTCACTCGAAATAATTCTCCATACTTTCTCCGGTCTAAGTCAGATGAGGACCCTCAGGAATTCATCAATCAGGTTCAGAAGGTTACAGACATCGTGGTGGTTACTTCTGTCGAGATTACTGAGCTAGCTACATACCAGCGGCAGTATGTTTCCCATACTTGGTTTAAACAGTGGAAGTCATAAAGTCTAGATGATGCAGCTCCTATTGAGTGGGGGGAGTTTGTCACTGCATTCTTAGATAGATTCTTTCTCTAAGAGTTGAAAGAGGCTAAGGTGTTAGAATCCATCAACCTCAGGCAGGGAAACATGAAGGTGAAAGAGTATTCTCTTATGTTTACTCAATTAGCCAGATATGCTCCTCGTGTGATTGCAGATAACAGGGACAAGATGAGTAAGTTTATTTCTGGGTCGAACAATAGTGTTGTCAATGAGTGTAGGTCTGCGATGCTGAATAGTGACATGACTTTAACCAAGTTTATGACTCATGCTCTGTAGATAGAAGATCAAAAGTTTAAGATGAGGGATAAACAGAATAAGAGAGAAAAAACAGGTAGTTTCAACTTTGCTCAACCCAAATTAGAAGAAGCAAACCGCTCTCAGTTCTATCCTAAGTCATCATTTCCAGCTCCATATTCAGCCAGTGGTCCAAATCCTAAGTTCAGGGATGGACATAGAGTTAGGGCACTAGGCTCTAAGTCTCAGGGCAGTGTCAGCAATGCCCAAACTAATCCTCTTTGTCAGACTTGTGGTAAGAACCATAAGGGTGCTTGCAGAGCTGGTAGCGATGTCTGTTTCAGATGTGGCAAGCCAGGCCACAGAGTCATAGATTGTCCCCAGTCAGGTTATCAGGGTCAGATGAACCGTTTCTCAACTCAGTTCAGTCGCCCAAATTAGCAGGGTGCCACTTCTAGTGCTAATAGTGGGCAACACCCAAATAGACTCTATGCTCTCCAGTCCCGGCAAGTTCAGGAAAATTCTCCTGATGTGGTTACTAGTATGTTATAGATCTTTCATGTGCATGTATACGCATTGCTAGATCTAGGAGCTTCATTGTCTTTTGTCACTCCTTATATAGTAGTTGATTTCGGAATCAGTCCTGAAATTATAGCAGAGCCCTTTTCATTCTCTACCTCAGTGGTTAAAATCAACATAGCTCGGCGGGTATACAGGAACTTCCCAGTTATGATATTTTAGAAAGTCACTTCAGCAGATTTAGTCAAATTAGAGATTACTAATTTTGATGTCATTCTCGGCATGGATTGGCTTTATTCCTGCTATGCTACAATTTTCTACAGAAACAGAATAGTATAGTTTCAGTTTTTGAATGAACCCGTACTAGAGTGGAGGGGTAGTACTTCAGATTTCAGAGGTCAGCTTGTTTCCTACCTTTGGGCATGGAAAATGATATCAAAATAATGTGTCTATCATCTTGTTTGAGTTAAGGACACTAGTTTTGAAACTCTTAGTCTTGAACCAGTCCCAGTAGTGAGTGAATATTCAGACGCCTTTCCCGAAAATCTTCCAGTAATTCCTCCTGAAAGGGAAATAGACTTCGGCATTGACCTTCTTCCAGATATTTAACCTATATTAATTCCGCCATACAAAATGGCACCAACAGAACTCAAAGAACTAAAGGACCATTTGAAGGATCTCTTAGATAAGGGATTCATCAGATCCATTATGTCCCCGTGGGGTGCACCAGTCTTATTCGTGCGCAAGAAAGATGGTTCTCTCAGAATATTCATTGATTACCATCAGCTCAATAAAGTTACGGTCAAGAACAAGTTTTCTCTCCCTAGAATTGATGACTTGTTTGACCAACTTAAGGGTGCCAGTTATTTCTCTATGATAGTCCTCAGATCCGGATATCATTAGCTTAGAGTCAGAGAATGTGACATTCCAAAAATAGCCTTTCGTACCCGGTATGGTCACTTCAAATTCCTTGTCATGTCCTTTGGTCTTACCAATGTCCCAACAATTTTCATGGACTTGATGAACCGTGTGTTCAAGTAGTACATGGAAATGTTCATCATAGTCTTTATAGATAATATTCTGGTCTATTCCCGCAGTGAATGTGATCATTCAGACCATCTGAGAATTGTACTTCAGGCTCTTAGAAATCATCAGTTCTTCGCCAAATTCAGTAAGTGTGAATTTGGGCTAAGGTCATTAGCATTCCTTGGCCATATCATTTCCGGTGATGGCATTAGAGTAGATCCTCAAAAGACCAAAGCAGTAAGAAACTGGCCAAAACCTATCTCTCCATCAGACATCAGGAGTTTCTTGGGTTTGGCTAGCTATTACAGATGATTTGTTGGAGGATTTTTATCTATTGCATCCCCTATGTCCAGATTGACTCAGAAGAAAGTCAAGTTTTAGCGGTCAGATCCTTGCCAGAAGAGCTTTCAGGAGTTGCAAACTCGACTCACCTCAACCCCAGTCTTAGCTCTTCCAGACGGTCCAAATGGGTTTGTAGTATACTGTGATACTTTCAGAGCAGGTTTGGGTTGTGTCCTCATGCAGCATGGTAAGGTCATAGCCTATGCCTCCAAACAACTTAAACTCCATAAGAATAATTATCCTACTCTTTACCTAAAGTTAGCAGCCGTGGTTTTTGCCTTAAAGATTATGAGGCATTACTTGTACGGAGTTCATGTTGATGTATTCACCAATCATAAGAGCATTCAGTATGTCTTTTCTCATAAATATCTCAATCTTCATCAAAGAAGATGGTTAGAGCTCTTGAAAGATTATGACATGAGTATCCTTTATCATCCAAGCAAGGCAAATTTAGTGGTCGACATTCTCAGTAGACTGTCTATGGGTAGAGTTACTTATGTCAAGGATAGACTAGGCATCTGCTTAGTCGATTCAGAGGAGGGTGACATGTGGGTTCAGAGTAGTTCAAAATCATCTCTAGTTTTATAGGTGAAAGAAAAGTAAGATAGAGGCCCTAGTTAAGTCAAGTTGAAAGAGTCAGTTAAGGACCAGAAAATAGAGGTTTTCTCCCAAGAGGGAGATGGTGTATTGCATTTTCAGATTCGTCTCTGTGTTCCAGGTATAGATGACTTAAGTGTAACACCCAGAAATTGGATCCCGTGACGTCACACGGTGCTTAAGGTCACAAGTGACCTCAAGCTAACCCTTCATCTGGCACAACCCAAAGCAACTGAATAAAATACATAAAATAGAAGGAATAATGCAAAAACAACCCATAACTTAGTCTGACCAACATGAAAGTAAATTTACACGGTCACAATTCTGCTCATATATATACAAATCTGAAACTGAATACACTGACTACTAGTCACTGTCTATGAAGCCTCTACTAGCATTGACCAAAGATAGCCGGGTCATGACTCCCAACTACCCCTACTCAATACGACTGAATACAAAAAATACAACACACCTCAAATCTGAACAACTCAAGTCCTTGAATAAAAAGGACTAATCACTTGCTGATCGAGAGCTGCGACCCAGCTGAACATGATATGTGCGCTATAGCTTGTACCTATATTTTGGTAAGAATGTAGCCCATGGAAATATGTGGGTCAACACTTTGAAATGTACTGAGTATGTGGGAGTGCATGCAACAATATAAATAGAATAATCAATTTCATGAAAACATGCATATGGACAATGATGACTCACTTGGCTTGAGTTATATCAAATCATACTTTTCGTAATTTCATAATAAACAGTTCATATGATAAAATCTCGTAATCCACGTAAATCATTATAAATCATAAATTATGATAAATTATCCTAAATCATCATAAATTATTATATCATCAAAAATCATCATAGGTAATTATAAATCATCATAAATGACCATAAAACATCATAAACATCTCAACTCTTTGACTCAAATCTCGGAGTGACTTGGTAATTCAAGAAACTTAATCTTATGGACATGGGAATTTTCTATAACCGACAACCCCACGTGAGCTACATGGAATACCAACGTTTAAAACCCCCGTTGGCGGGAGCGTCATACTCTTTGCCAGGGAGTACGACCTTAAAACTGCAATAATCACAATTGGGCTCTGTGGCCAATAATATCATCATCAAACAACCCTACGGTGGCACATAGGTTTGGGAAAATACCAAATTTCCCTCTCGGTGCTAAGTACTACTCCCCGACAAGCTCAGAACGCGTTAGGAAATGCACCACAACATCACAAGGGTCTATCATAAAGACCATATAAAATCTCTTTCTTATTTATCAAATCATATCAATTTGTAGATTCCTATCTCAACACATTTTAGCTCAAAACATTTTAATCTTCCTCAACATCAACAAGGTATCAATGTATTGAACCATAACCGACTCGTCATTTAGAAAAGGATATGAGGACTCAATACGTAATATTTTAAACAATTTAACTCATCAAAACCATCCAAAAAATACCAAGACTCATTGCAACTTAAATATCAATATATCCAATAACTCAAATCGTCATTAGAAAGCTCAAAATTTGACACATGGCTCGAAAATACTTGGAAATACCAATAATTCATTCTTGAACTTAAAACGTGGATACATGTTCAAAATATGTCAATTCTTGATAGAAAAACCAAGAATCCCAATATTAAATCTCAATTCATAGAACGAAAATAGTCAAATACTCATGTGATTCAAAACTTACAATTCAAATCTTTATAAGTTCACAATCGAATTATTTAGACATAATTCAACTTATAAAACCATATGAATCCATTAAATAATCATAATTGGCAAGCTTGAACAATTTACATATATACATAATCAAAATCTCATGGTAGGATATCTTGTAAATAAATTCATTTGCCAAACTCATAATAATCCATAATAAAAATTAAAGATACGGGCACAAGAATGGAAGAATTATTCTTGTTCAAAGCCCCACATACCTAAAAATGGAAGATGAATATGAACTTCCGACTCTGAAACTTTATTCACGAAAATAAAGTGTACTTCTCGAAGACCTTAACATGATCAACTCGAATCCCAAATCAGTTTGAACTTTCTACGGTTCAATCAAGATACATGGAAGGATGAAATTTGGAGTAGTAGGGTTGGGGTTTGAGCCTTAGGAAATTTTGGAGAAAAATGATCTATTGAATTCTCTTAATGGAATTAAATCCATGGTTTACCCGGATGAATTGGAGTGGGAATGATCAAAATTCCCTTAAAAATCAAATAATGTCAAATCTGTCCTTTGGTGGACTATTTTGATAGGCTGAAGTATATCGACCATAACTTTTTTATCCGATGGACAAATTGGATGAAATCAATTTCATTGGAAAGAGTACTCTCAGAGATTTCTTTTGATATATAGTAGCTCACCCAGATCATTATGTACAAGGAGTTATGATCGTTTGAATTTGACCCTAAAATTCGCCTGGCCTTAGTATTTTTTTCCTGCACATTTCCTATTTACCACTATTCACGGTTAGATCGGAATGATCATAACTCATCACTCGAGTGTCCGTTTTGGATGATGCACATATCGTTGGAAAGATTATTCGATTCTCTACGCGATGACGGGTTGGATATCCAGAAATTCCACACAGAAAAATTATTAATCACGATAAAGAACAGAATTCAACACATTTTCGTCCGAGATCTTAACGGACTCTTGGAAAGATAAAAAGGCTTTAATGACTTGACACATTTGGGAGCGAAATATTTAATGGAAAAACTCGGGGTATCACATCATCTCCCCATTGGAAACATTCATCCCCGAATGTCGCTCGTTGGGTTAGGAAGACAAGGAAAATTGAGGATACCTAACTAAAATAGCCTGATGAACAAGTTTATATTTTTCGAAGCTTTGGAGTACTTTACGACGCATAAGCTCATGATAATCACAACGACATAGTTGAGTCTATTACTAAAAGAGTTGGATGAAGGAAAAATTATTAACTTCGATTTAAATCCGTATTCACAAAGAAAGAGATGAAAGATCTAGGATATGAAAACTCGAGATATCACAATATCTCCCTCTTGGGATCGGTTCTCCCCGAATAATACTAATTGATACACGAGACACTTTATGATCGAACCATGGCTTAATACTTAGGTCGGGAACAAAAGCAAAGGCTAAATAAAATTTGGTAACTCGCTTCGATGCAAATAAATCATTCTTGAAATGGTTATGCTCACGAAACTTCAAGTAGTGAGATTGGACCACATCGGAAGATGGAAGAAATATATGAATCCGTCGGAATAACTATCAAGTTGATTTTCTAGGTGCATAGGCCGAATCAAGACATTCTCTCATTCAATTAGGACATGATTCAAAATCTTTCCAAGGAACTTTCAACGCTACTAGGAAGCAATTGGGTTTGGGATATGGTCCGAACAATATATATATATTGAAATAAGGATTTATAACTCGACCCTAATTTTAGGTACGGAGCGTAGGTCGATCAGTCTTAAATCAAAATAAAAGTACTAGACCCCACGCAGTACAACTCCTTACTTTCAAGCTTATCAAAACGCTTCGCACACCCTTTCTCCGCAATACTATTTTCCCCAAATACCATACTTACTTGATTCAATTCATAATTCTCACAAGGCATTTGCAATCTTGGCTATTCAAATTTAACTAAGACAAACTCTCTCTCCTCATTTTCAAGCTTAATTTGGAGTCACCAATTCCTCCACCTAACACCGTAACATAGCACCATTCCGAATTATAAATTTACACACTTCCACATTGTTACAATTCCTCATCTCACAGATAATTCTTATTACCACTCAATCAACTCTAATCCACTTAATACTCACCATTTTCAACCATCATATTCATATCAACAAGTCTTGAAGCTTAGGGAACTATTCATAGGAATATATGCAATTCAATTTATAGCAAGGCCAAGGCTTGCAACTAATATCCTTAGACAGAAGATATATTCACAATACATGAGTGCTATGCAAGATCAATTTACAAGAGCTTTTAGCTTAGACTTCTAAATCAACATAGACACCAAAACTTATCGATAATATAAACTTTAATCTCCGTCCATTTATACACACATGATGTTCAAGCCTATCTTTATAATTACGTATACACTCCTAATCAACACCCATAAAACACCTTTTTCAAATTCTACAATCCTTTATTAAGACAACTTGCAGGCACTATTCTTAAGAAAACACTCACTAACTATTCCAATTAACTAAGCCATGCACAAGACTTCACTTCAATAATTCCCTACCTACAAACCTAGATAAACCATCACACAACCACTTTCACAAACACAACACGAAATGCATCAAATAACCATGACATCCATCAAAAGCCTAGCCTCAACCTTACTCCACACTTTCCACCTTAGCTAAAATGAACATGCCACAATCATTATCAACATAAACCCGCTCACTATCTCCTATCGTAACTATTGTTCATCCACACTCCCTCGACAAATGGAAAGTCATAAAAAGGTAGAATATGAAGGGATATTGTGTATGACTTGGTGCGGTTATTGAGGCAGGAGAACTAGGGCATCAAATGCATGAATTCAACCAGAATCAAGATTAAATATTAAGGACACCCAAGACATAAATTGAATCTTATTGGTCGCTAAGGATATTGCCGGTGGACAGAACTTGAAGATACAATAAAACTTAAGCACATGCATTATGAACCGCGCAACTTGAGTTTGGAGTTTATAGCTTATGGAATGTCGATTTCGCCCGCTAGAAAAATGGGGACTCCATATTTCGATAGATAGGAAAATACATGATTTCCCATGATATGCATAAACATTTATTATGATCGGGGGAATGAAACATAAGGCATGAGAAAATATCAAAGTCATTGAAAAGGATGGGGTAAAATAGGATCAACACCACTACTTATCACCACCAACTTACAACCCACCGATACACCTACCTGAATCCCGCAACCTTAACTTAGATAAAAAAAAAATTCTACTATCTCCCCCTTAGACTTAAGGTAACACTCCGAGTCAACGAATAACCATACAAACTCTAGTCCATGGCATTCGCTTTACTCCAGGGTCCCCGGATATACCCATACACAAGATCCATAACTTAACCCGCATAACTACACCCACGAGCGCAAAACCCAATCTTAACATAACTCTCAAATACCCACCAACTTAGACAACTTTAAAAGTTATCATACAACAATTCATGCACTCCGCATCTTAGATTCTAGCACTTACCATGGATACATCAAACCTTTGCTAAACCATACTAACTTCTTCGTGCTTTACTAATATCACATCTCAAACTAACACCCTCATCAACCTTTAATGCCCAAGTTAACTCACAATTACATCGTATACCACATATCATCATTCATACTTACCCGATCGAGGATAACACTAACCGCTTAACATTTAATAAGTTAAAAAAAATCCCCATAACACCTTGAGCATACTACTACCTCAACACACAATATCACACTTAATCACAAACAAATAGACTTAAGCTCTTGTACATACGGTTCAAACCTACTAAATCTCTTGCCAATCACTAATGTCATAGAAATTCAATCATTAAATTCATTTTTCTCGTCACCCGCTATACAAACTTAACAAATCACTCTGACTACGATTAACAACAATCTCAACAACCATTTCAATCTATCAAACACCCCAAATATTCTAGTCCACAAAAACCTCATAACGATAATAATCATCCACAATTCCATGGCCTATGCCATAATAATTTATTAACACCGCCTTCCACCACGTTTCCAACCCCTCGGTTCCAACCAATGCAAGAACAACAGAGTAAATAGCCAGCTGCTAGTGAATCGAAACAGGCCTCACTCGACTTCACTAGACTTTGGTCTTGTATTTTGAAAAAGGAAATAAATATCAAAACAATTATGCTAGTGAATCGAAATAAGCCCCAGACGGCTTCACTAGACTTCAAGTTTAAATCAAAAGATGATCAAAAAATATTTTCAAGAAATAAAAGCCTGGTACACCATAATCAAGGATCCGAGAATATGTGTCTCGCTTTACCTCAACAAAATGACTCAAGAGGGATGAGGGTTCATCTTGAAAGCTATGGAACCTTTGCTAGTAAGCCCAGGAATATAATCAAAAAAGGAAATTAGAACTAGTTAATCACCCTGTCTCAACATTAGTACACGGATAAGGAAAATACAAAATCGCATCATGAATTCTAGGGGGAAATCCAAAAACACTTCCGACATAGGCTTAATGCACAACCTTCAAGAACGTACATATGACACCTCAATTTTTTGGAACTCAAGAGAACTAATGAAATCTTTTTTTTCCTATCTCACTTCCAAGCCCGTAATATCAGAGGAGATTATCTAAGAAAGCACCATCTATAAGGATTTATGCTTGACTATATCCGGTATTTTAGAACAAGGCGAAATGGTCCAATTTATGCAAGATATGAACCCGTATGAATTTCTTAAGGAACCTTTCCACAGCATGATCTACGACTTGAAAAAAGGGAATATTTTCCTAAATGCCTCATAGCCTCTCAAAGAAAAGTATAGACGCCTCCGTACCGGTCCGCAAGACTCTACTAGACACAGCTTCATAGACACCCTAGGACTCCTGAACTCTGTGCTCTAATACCATGCTTGTAACGTCCCAAAATCGGATCCCGAGATGTCACACGGTGCTTAAGGTCACAAGTGACCCCAAGATAAACCTTCATCTGGCATAACCCAAAGCAACTGAATAAAATACTTAAAATAGAAGGAATAATGCAGAAACAACCTATAACTTAGTCTAACCAACATGAAAGTAAATTTACACGGTCACAATTCTGCTCATATATATACAAATCTGAAACTGAATACACTGACTACTAGTGACTGTTTATGAAGCCTCTACTAGAATTGATCAAAGATAGCCGGGTCATGACTCCTAACTACCCCTACTCAATACGACTGAATACAAAAAATACAATACACCTCAAATCTGAACAACTCAAGTCCCTGAATCAAAAGGACCAATCACCTGCCAATCGAGAGTTGCGACCCAGCTGAACATGATATGTGCACTACAGCTTGTACCTACATTTTGGTATGAATGTAGCCCATGGAAATATGTGGGTCAGCACTTTGAAATGTACTGAGTGTGTGGGGGTGCATACAACAATATAAATAATATAATCAATTTCATGAAAACATGCATAGGGACAATGATGAATAACTTGGCTTGAGTTATATCAAATCATACTTTTTATAATTTCATAATAAACAGTTCATATGATAAAATCTCGTAATCCACGTAAATCATTATAAATCATAAATTATGATAAATTATCCTAAATCATCATAAATTATTATATCGTCAAAAATAATCATAGGTAATTATAAATAATCATAAATGACCATAAAACATCATAAACATATCAACTCTTTGACTCAAATCTCAGAGTGACTTGGTAATTCAAGAAACTTAATCTTATGGACATGGGAGTTTCCTATAACCGACAACCCCACGTGAGCTACGTGGAATACCAACATTACAAACCTTCGTTGGCAGGAGCGTCATACTCTTTGCCAGGGAGTACGACCTTAAAACTGCAATAATCATAATCGGGCTCTGTGGCCAATAATATCATCATCAAACAACCCTACAGTGACACATAGGTTTGGGGAAATACCAAATTTCTCTCTCGGTGCAAAGTACTACTCCCCACCAAGCTCAGAATGCATTAGGAAATCCACCACAACATCACAAGGGTCTATCATAAAGACCAAATCAAATCTCATTCACATTTATCAAATCATATCAATTTGTGGATTCCAATCTCAACACATTTTATCTCAAAATATTTTAATCTTCCTCAACATCAACAACGTATCAATGCATTGAACCATAACAGACTCAATATTTGGACAAGGATATGAAGACTCAATACGTAATATTTTAAACAATTTAACTCAGCAAAACCATCCGGAAAATACCAAGACTCATTGCAACTTTGATATCAAAATACCAAATAACTCAAATCATCATAAGGAAGCTTAAAATTTGATACATGGCTCGAAAACACTTGAAAATTCCAATAATTTATTCTTGAACTTAAAACGTGGATACATGTTCAAAATATATCAATTCTTGATAGAAACACCAAGAATCCCAATATTAAATCTCAATTCATAGAACGAAAATACTCAAATACTCATGTGATTCAAAACATACAATTCAAATCTTTATAAGTTCATAATCGAATTATTTAGACATAATTCAACTTACAAAACCATATGAATCCATTAAATAATCATAATTGGCAAGCTTGAACAATTTACATAGATACATAATCAAAATCTCATGGTAGGATAGCTTGGAAATAAATTCATTTGCCAAACTCATAATAATCCATAATAAAAAATAAAGATACGGGCACAAGAACAGAAGAATTATTCTTGTTCAAAGCCCTACATACCTAAAAATGGAAGATGAATATGAACTTCCGACTCCGGAACTTTATTCACGAAAATAAAGGGTGCTTCTCGAAGCCCTTAACATGATCAAATCGAATCCCAAATTAATTTAAAATTTCTACGGTTCAATCAAGAGACACGGAATGATGAAATTTGGAGTAGTAAGGTTGGGGTTTGAGCCTTAGAAAAAATTAGAGAAAAATGAGCTATTGAATGCTCTTAATGGACTTAAATCCATGTTTTACCTGGATGGATTGTAGTGGGAAGGACCAAAATACCCTTAAAATCAAATAATGTCAAATCTGTCTTTTGGTGGACTGTTTTAATAGGCTGAAGTAGATCGACCATAACGTTTTTCTCCGATGGACAAATTGGATGAAACCAATTTCATTGGAAAGAGTACTCTCAAATATTTCTTTTGATATATAGTATCTCACCCAGATCATTATGTACAAGAATTTATGATCAGTTGAAGTTGACCCTAAAATTCGCTTGGCCTCAGTATTTTTTTCCTTCACATTTACTGTTCACCACTATTCACGGTTAGATTGGAATGATCATAACTCATCGCTCGAGTGTCCGTTTTTTATGATCCACATATTGTTGGAAAGATTATTCGATGCTCTAAGCGTTGAAGGGTCACATATGTAGAAATTCCACACAAAAAAATTATTAATCATGATAAAGAATAGAATTCAACATATTTTTGTCCAAGATCTTAACGGACTCTTGGAAAGACAAAAAGGCTTTAACGACTTGACACATTTGGGAGCAAAATATTTAATGGGAAAACTTGGGGTATCATATTAAGGCAGGAAATTCCTGCAGAAGCGCATGGTGCGCCCTACTCTATTTAACCAGGGGCCACAAAGATGTACCGCGACTTGTGAGAAACCTATTGGTGGAGTTAGATTAAGAGATATATTGCAGAGTTTGTGGCTAAGTTCTCTACATGTCAGTAGGTTAAGATAGAGCATCAAAAGCCTAGTGGGTCCATGCAAGAGTTCAATATTCCTACTTGGAAGTGGGTAGAAGTAAACATGGACTTCGTGACGGGTTTGCCTCATACTCGTCATCAGCATGATTCAGTTTGTGTCATTGTAGACAAAATGACCAAATCAACCCATTTTCTTTCAGTTCATACCTCTTATTCAGTTGAGGACTATGCCAAACTCTACATCAGGGAGTTGGTCAAATTATACGGTATTCCATTATCCATTATTTTAGAAAGAGGTACCCAGTTCACCTTTCATTTCTGGAAAGCATTCCAAAAGGGTGTTGGTACACAAGTTTATCTCAGTACAACCTTTCATCCTCAGACAGATGGTCAAGCGGAAAGGACTATTCAGACCCTAGAAGATATGCTAAGAGCATATGCAATTGATTTCAACGGTAGTTGGGATGACTACTTGCCTTTGATTGAGTTTGTATACAATAATAGCTAGCATTCCAGTATTCGAATGGCTCCATTCAAAGCTCTCTATGGTAGGAGATGAAGATCTCCAGTCGATTGGTTTGAATTTAGTGGGGCCTTGGTGATAGGAACTGACTTGGTATTCGATGCCTTAGAGAAATTCTAGTTGATCAGAGAAAGACTCTGGGCTGCTCAGAGCTGACAGAAGTCTTATACAGATGTCCGTAGAAAGAATCTCGAGTTCAAGGTTGGTAAATATGTATATCTAAAGATCTCTCCCATAAAGGGAGTGAAGAGGTTCGTCAAGAAGGGAAATTTTAGTCCCTGATATTTTGGTCATTTAAAAATTCTCAGTCACTTCGGCAAGGTAGCTTATGAGCTCAAATTGCCTTCAGATCTATCCTCAGTTCATCCAGTCTTCCATGTCTCTTTGCTCAAGAAGTGTATAGGTGACCCAGCAGTTGTAGTCCCTATTCAGAGCATAGATGTTCAGAACAGCCTCTCTTATAAGGAGATTCCAGTCAAAATTCTAGACTACTAGACTCGTAGACTGAGGAACGAAGAAGTCCCTCTAGTCAAAGTTCTTGGTGAAATCAGTCTGTAGCAGAAGCAGACATACATACCAAGTACCCTCACCTATTTTTCGCTGACTCAAATCAAGTTCAAGGTAATAGTTCTCCTTAAGATTTTCAGTTTTTATGTCCAGATTTCAGTTACAACTTGGTATCATCCTCATGTTCAGGATTCCATTTTTAAATTTGGTACTAAGTACCATTACATACCCAATTATATGGTCATGCATCAGATTAGTCATGTGTTTATGCATCAGACATGAATTCTCCATGTGAGAAGACTCAGTTATTAGAAATCTTAGTCGTGTAATCAGTTATGTCATGTATTCATGCATTACATATGTGTGATCATCTTATCAGTACTCCCAGTCATGCATTCATGTATCAACTCAGTCATGAAATCATGCATCAGATATGCATGCTCTATATGAATCTCATAAATATCAGTTATATAGTCATGTTTTAGTGTTCATGTTCAGTATGTACTTCGGCTTATCGTTTCTCCCCTCTCATTCACTCTCATTCGAGGACAAATGTTCCCAAGGGGGAGATATTATAATACCCCAAAGTTTCCTAACTAATTTTATCTAAAAAATATCAAGTAATAACTTCTAAATTGAACGATGTTTATTCCATGGGGAATTTTCCAAATTTTCACTTATTTTTATGTGGAAAATTTAATAATCTTTCCATCTATAAAAGATTCGCCTAAATTCGATAACCAGGTAAGAAGTTATGACTATTTCAAGTCCCCGTCATAAAACAACGTCATATTGGTCAGCGGCGTGTCAAGCCAAAAGATAAAATAGCAATTGTGCTTTTTCTAATTTCCCAGTGCAATTTATGTACATCGCACCAAACTTTGAGGTCACAAATGAAGTGGCAACGTGATGGCTCCACGTCGCGACATTTCCCTATTTCCTAATTATCAAATTCCAGTGACACGGCGCGATAGCTCCGCGTCGCACCAGGGGTCCAGGTCGGGAAATTTTCACCAATTTAAAAAACGCGTTCAGGATTAAAAGGGTCAATTTCCCACACCTATTTAAGCCCTTTAATACGAGATTCAGCTATTTGAAACCCAAAATATACTAGTTTCTCTCAATTTTCTCTCAAGAACAAGCTAGGGTTTCAATTGGGGATTCAATTTCAAGAAAGTCTCTCCGTCAATCTTTGATAAATAAAGAATTAAGGTATGTCATGTATTTATTCATTGGTATCTTTCACCCATGAAGCTCAAGAATATCTTTTCAAAATCAAATATTTGTATATTTATGAATGTTCATGATTTGATTGAATTGAAAAGTGATGTTCATGTTGTTGTTTGGGTTCATTCCATATTATAGACTATTAATTACAAGAATTGATTCTAGTATGTGAGGAATTACGTGGTATTTATGATAAACCCTTCCATTCACAAGTTGATTGATGTATCATTGATTATTAGATGTGTTGATCATTGTATAACCATAGCATGTTCCCCCTATGTTGATTAAATGCCTATGTGAAGAAAAAATGCCATACTAGTATGATAATAGGAAATATCCATGCTTGTACAAGTTATGTATGTCAAGTGTTTGATGAAATGTCTTAACCAATGGATTATGTATTGTTGATGGTTGTCCTGTACTCAAGAAAATCATGTTTTTTTAGTTTCCTTCTATCGAGTCATGGTGGTACTTGTACCCAAAAAATATAGCTGTGTGTCTAGATTCCATGTCAAGTTTTCACTATATCCTCAGTAAAGAAATAATCCATAGAACTCAGATAGTCATGTGACACCCTTGTTATCCACAGCTTGTCCTTATCAGTGGTGCGGTATTGACACCCTTCCAATTAGGGTTACAAATTAGACCTCAACTCAGATATAATAGCGTATTAGGGGCATGTCGGTTTGATAACTACTACCCACAGTTTCAGTAATAGAATCAGGACTGTTAGATACAGACATTCAATCTCAATAATAGAACTCAGATAGTTCTACAGAATTCACGACTGACAGTTACAGTCAACTCAAAATAGTACAAAAGTCTGCTAGTTACATCAAATTTAGAACTGTCAGCTACAATAACTCATGTCATCATTTATATCACTCATCAGAATTCAATTATCAGTAATGTGAGTTATCAGTAAATTCATGTTATCACAATCTCAGATATAGTTACGACGTATTCATGCATGTATTCTCACGTTTATATTAATCAGTTAGCCAGTATTGTTCATGCATAGGAACCCCATGCATTCAGCCTACCTTCCATGCATACCAGTATATTCAAAGTAGTGACGCATTTGCGTAACGGTGTCCTATACAATATGTTCAGAAGCACGAGCTCCAGAGCATCAGTAGTATTCCAGTCTCAACAGTCAGAGTTAGAAGTGAGTCCTCATTTTTCGAGGACATGATCATTTATTTATTATATCATTAATTAATTTATATGTTGGAGTTTGTTGGGGACATGTCTCATCAACTCCTTATCCACACAGTTATGTTTTAGAGGTTTTTCAGACCACAGTATATTCAGATAGTATTTTAGTTTTGGGTATTATATTACCCCGCTCAGATGTTATATTTTATCAGTCATGCAGTTTTGAACCTTATGGCCTTTCAGCCTCCATTTCCGCATTATATTTAGTATGTTATACAGAGTACAGGTACAGATATCAGTCATGGGTTAGTTTTTGCTCCTTCAGAATCGTGAGAACTATTTAGCATTACGAATACCATATTCGAGGCGTTATTTGGACTCTTTGTTTGGGTCTCAAGGTTTTCAAACTCATTTTGGGAAATTGGACAAAAGTTAAGAATAAATGGAACTTGGGTGTAGGATTCACTTTTGATAAAAACAACCTCGTATGGAAATTTTAACTATGCCATTGAAACCAAAACATCAAATTTGATAGGGTAGCATAGTTTGTTAGCATATACGAGATTTCAAATGAATCTCGAGGGCTCAGCGGAGACTCAAAATATTCTAAGTCTCCAACTGGTGCATTTCAGCCGGTGTGACTACTAAATCATCCCTTTGGGCGCTTTAGCGGCCTTCCAGCACATAAGTGGCCCTGTCCAGCTCAACAAGTGTTGCCTTAGCAGCATGTTGGCTGCTAAAATGCAAGCTACTTTATATCCAACTCGATGCCTAATTTCCGACCTCATCAGCACAGGTACCTCTTTAGTAGCACCTAGGCACTTTAGCATTGACAATTAAAGTGGTTCAGCGCTCGCTTTAGCAGCACCTGGTACTTATAAAATTCCCACTTAGCCCATTTTCTCCTATTTTTTCCACCAATTTACAAGAGCTTAGAACCCTATAAAGTGTGAATACTTTGCAGAATTATTAGTAGGTAATTTTGAAGCATTCATATGCTTGGATTTCATGTTTCTTCTTTGAATTCTTGGTGAATTCCCATCAATTCAACGGATATTTTCTCTATTAATTTTCAAAATCCGTAAAATATTGGTGTGTTTATTTTATCACTATTTGAGCTCAAAAATTACCCATTTTTGAGAAAGCTGAATTGAGTATGAGTAAATATTGCATTAAATTATTTTTGAACCAATTTTATGATATATAAAGGTTATTGGAACATAATGGTTGGATTTAATGAATAGATAGAGAGCCGGTGTTCCACCACCATGTATTAATGAACAAAAGGAGTTATTCTCACTGAATAATGGAATTAATTTTGCTTATTGATGATACCTTGCATATGTAGTTGGTATGACGATACCAACAATGTATGCCTAAATGTGTATTATGGCTCAATGAGTAAGAATGTGTGATAAATGTTTTAATAGGGCTTAAAAGCGGGTTGGGTAGGTATGACGTGAAAGTGGAGGTCGCGAAGGACCAATACTGAAAACCGTGTTTGCCGGTGTGGGGATCGAAATAGCCTAGGGTTAGAGTCCCCTCGCTTATGACCAGGTGGTTTGAGTCAACCTTGTTATTATATAATTGGGAGGATAGAGTCCCCCGTATCACTTCTCATGATTGGGTACTTAATTCACCTTAGTAAATGGGAGTTTTGAGTCCCTCGTGCATATATATGAGATTATTTTCCAATTAGTCACACATTGGGGCTCGACCAGGGGGTGATAAATGGGGACAATATATCCCATGGGTACTAGTAAATAATGATTAAGATACATAAGTCAGGCTAAATATTTAAAGTGCATGTTAAGATTTGTACCCTATCCCATAATTTTTACATAAGTATATATGCATGCGCTCATGTATGTGAACATGTACATTAAGTTGAACTGGATTTTTGAAAGATTATTACTTTATCCTTATCCTTGAGTTACATGTTAGTGCTCAACCCATTAACCATCTATTTATGTTGTATCCCCACGCGATGCAGGCACCAGAGATACTTTTACTATTCCTGTGTAGTGTTAGGTAGATAGGATAGGTTCATCGATCGTTGTGGTGAAGTGGTGAGCTTTCATTCTCCATAATAATTGATTATTCCATTGGTTTTCTTTGCATAAACTAGAATTTAAGAGTTTACATTAACATTGTCATTGTCATTGTTTGGGACGGGAGATATGTCCCAACTTATATTATTTTTGGTTTAGTAGAGGCTTGATAGATATTACAGTGGGCTTGGGTATTGGTTATTAATTATTGGTTACTGGTTATCGGTTATCGGATATTAAAAAGCCTTAAATATCTTATAAGTTGTTAAGTATGTTATCGTGTTATATATTCGGAATTCTTGTTGCTAGTATTGTATATTGTTTGGCTAGGCAAATGAGGTGGTATCCGATCCTCGGTGGGGACTTGAGATACCTGTCATGGCCAAGCCCTGGTTCGGGTCGTGGCAATTTATCTTAGTTAGACAATGATTCCTACAAAGTACCCGTGGCTTTGGTACTCATACTACACTTCTGCACCTTTATAGGGTAGATCCAAGTTTTAGTATCCACCGTTGATGACATGATTGTGTTCATTTCAGTTCTGAGATAGGCTGATCTCTCCAAGTTGGATTTTCCCTTTACTTCAATTATATACATATAGTCTTATATTATTTTGAGACTAGGTTGCATTTTACCATCACAATACTTTATTTCCTTTTTGTTACTAGCTCTTTTATCGACACTACTAGGTCATGGATGTACTTTTATCTTTTATCTATCTATCAGACTAGAGTCATTACTTAAATTATTATTGTAAGCCCTGACTTGCAAATTTCGGACTTTTATACCTATTTCCATCAAACTAGCCCATTGTTTCTATCTATAGGCTATAGTTTGTCTTACCGACTAGTAGGATAAAGTAGGTTCCACCATCACTTGTAAATCAGGTCATGAAAATGTTAGTCATGAACTATTAAAAGAAATGGAGGGAAATAGCTAAATAAAAATGATAAGAAGATTAATATATATAAATACAACCCAAAACCTAGTGAAGTTAGTATAAGAGCTTCTAGTATAATAAGAGTACAAAGTGAAATACAGAGTAAATATAATTACAAACCATCTATGAATACAACATAGACACCAGTCTAATCAATAAGAGGGAGAACAGTAATATTTTGAACACTGGGAGCTCACCAAAATATCTGATCCATAGCTTCTCTGTAAGATGCACACTACAATAGAGAGAACTCATACTATGATCTATAGGATGCAAAAGTGTAGTATAAGTACCAAACATGTGGTTCTTAATAGGCATCGGCCAACTTAGCTCAATAAATAATGCAAGCATAAATAATATGTAAAGAATAAATATAAGCTATAGGCAACTAACAGGGAAGCTAAATAGGTTGATGGCAATGGAGCAATAAGGATAAATTGTCCTGTTATCAAAGAAATCAGGGCCTAAAGTGCAATGTTGTATATCACTATTCAATATAAAGGAAGAGTAAAAGAAGGTTATAAAGCAGTATACAAGGCCAAACATACATAAACAACATGAATGGGAAAGAAAGAGGGGGATATATGATAATACCATACCTGTACATATTTATATAGGAATACTCAAGGTAATGACCTAATATCTCAAGGCATCCTAACCAAGTAGGAAAGCTAGTGTTGGCATAATCAGGGTTCCTAACCAAACTGTCTAACAAAGAGGTAACTATCTATAATGTAATTTACCATAAAAAGGAAAGGGATCAGAATCGTACATCTAAGATCAGTACCAGTCCATAATTTGCCAAGTGTATACATGTACTCTAGCTCAACATCTTGCAAATGAAATACCTACGAAGACCATTATTATCTTGCACAATGTCTCACGGATGAAGAGAACCCTAGGTGATTTAGGAATTTTCATATACACTTACCTGACCTCAATCTAGGATTCCCAATCTTCATCATCATTAAAATAATCTATCAAGTACCAAAGAGATGTATATAAATATAATTGCACATACTCAAACCATAACTAAAAGAGTGAAAGTCTGTAAATACATTGCCTGGTATCAACTCCAAAAATAAAATATCATAATAGAGTATAAAGGGCAAAAATATCTCGCGAACGAAGTAAATGAGTGGATAAACCATGGAGTCAAATTTCTAAAATATCTTATTTAGTTTGAAAGCTCAAAATTCAGTAAATAAGGTGGTACGATCCCCACTATAATAGAATCCATTTTACAAGTGAAAATTGGGAATGATTTTTTTTTTATAAAATAATAGTAAAATCATGATTTTTGTTGAAATCATACCACTAAATGAGATTGATTGTTACGTGAATATGTATGTCGTCACCAATATCCAAACAAACACAACCATAACCATCTAACCATCTATAGTCCAAGGCCATGTCCTTTATAAGGATATAATACGCACCTAGAGTCCAACTAGTATCATTATCAAAATCTCAGTACCAATAGTATATACCTAGAATTATGATAATATGATAATTTAGGAAAGAATGATCTAATCTATAAAGTGAAGTAATAAACCTTATACCCCAAAGTTTCCTAATTAATTTTTTCTCAAGAATGTTAAGTATTAGCTTCTATATTAAATGATGTTTATTCAATGAGGAATTTTCAATATTTTCACTTTTTTTCATGTGGTAAATTCAATAAACTTTTCATCGATATAAAATTTTCCTAAATCTGATAACCGGGTAAGAAAATATGACTATTGCAAGTACCAGTCGTAAAACATCGCCATATTGGTCAGTGGCATGCCGCGCCAGAAAATAAAATGGCAATTTTTCTTTTTTCAGTGTTCCAACATGACTTCTCCACTCCGTACCAAACTTCCAGGTCACAAACGAAGTGTCAACGCGATGGATCTGTGTCGCGCCATTTCCCTATTTCGCAATTATCAAATTCCAGTGACATGGCACGATAGTGCCGCATCGCGCTAGCGATCCAATTTAAAAGATGCATCCAGGGTTAAAAGGGTCAATTTCTCACCCCTATTTAAGCCCTTTAACATGTGATTCATCTATTTGGAACCCAAAATATACTAGTTTCTCTCAATTTTCTCTCAAGAACAAGCTAGGGCTTCAATTGGGGATTCAATTTCAAGAAAGTCTCTCCGTCAATATTCGCTAAATCAAGAACTAGGGTATTTCATGAGTTGATTCATGGGTCTCTTTCACCTATACAGCTCAAGAATTTTTTTTCAATATCAAATATTTGTATATTTACCAACGTTCATGATTTGATTGAATTGAAAAGTCATGTTCATGTTGTTGTTTAGTTTCATTCAATGTTATAGACTATTAATTACAAGAATTAATTCTAGTATGTGAGGTATTATGCGGTATTCATGATAAACCCTTCAATTTAGAAGTTGATTGATGTATCCTTGATTATTAGATGTGTTGATAATTTTAGAATCATTGCATGCTCCCCCGATGTTTGATTAAATGCCTATGAGAAGGAAAAGTGTCATACTATTATGATAATATGAAATCTCCATTCATGTACAAGTTATGTATGTCAAGTTTTTGATGAAATGTCTTAGCCAATTGATTATTTATTGTTGATGTTGGTTCTATACTCAAGAAATTCATGCTTTGTCAGATTCCTTCTATTGAGTCCTACGGGTACTTGTACCTGAAAAATATAGTTGTATGCCAAGAGTTTGTGTCAAGTTTTCATGATATCCTCAGTCAATCCATAATCCATAGAACTCAGGGAGTCATGTGACTTAGGAAAGTTTAGTAATACAGTAATCTTAGTACTATTCTGTCAGTCAACGAAACTCAGTTAATTCTGTCCAGTTCATTTCAGTAATCCATGATCAGTGTCTATTCAGATAGGAGTAGGAATTAGCAACGAGTGAACCAAAGGATGGGAACATACACTGTCATATGAGGGTTTGATTCTTAGAAGTCAACCTTGCGTTCCAGAAGTATGTAGCCAGCATAGGTTAAGATAACAATAATGTCAAATGAAGGTTGATGAGATGGATAAGAACTGTTAGATGAGTGCCAAACCATTCTCTTTTGGGGACACTGTCAGATAAGGGTAACTCACAACTTGCCCTTACCAGTGGCGCAGTATTGATACCCTTTAAATTGGGGTTACAGATTGGACCCCAACTCAGCCATAATGGTGTATTAGGTTATGTTGGTTAGTTAACTGCTTCTCATAGTTTTAGTTACAGAATCAGGAATGTCAGATACAGTCATTCAGTCTCAGTAATAGAACTCATATAGTTCTAAAAAATTTAGGATTGTCAGATACAATCAATTCAGAACATTACAAAACTTAGCTAGTTCCATCAGATTCAGGACTGTCAGACACAGTCACTTATGTCATCAGTTTTATCAGTCATCAGAATTCAGGTATCAGTCATGTTAGTTATCAGTAAATTAATGTTATCATAATCTTAGGTATAGTTACGATGTATTCAGGCATGTATTCTCATGTTCATATTAGTCAGTTAGCCAGTATTGTTTATGTATATGAACCCCATGCATTCAACCTACCTTCCATGCATACCAGTACATTCAAAATACTGATGCATTTGTGCTATGGTGTTTTATACCATAGTTTCTGAATCACGAGCTCCAGAGCATCAGTAGCATTCCAGTCTTAGCAGTCAGATTTAGCAGTGAGTCATCATCTTTCGAGGACATGATCATTTATTTATTATCTCATCAATTAATTTATGAGTTGGAGTTAGTTGGGGACATGTCCCATCAACTCTTTATCCAGAAAGTTATGTTTTAGAGGTTTTTCAAACTACAGTATGTTCATATAGTATTTCAGTTTTGGGTATTCTATTACCTCACTCAGATATTATATTTTATCAGTCATGCAATTTTGAACCTTATGGTCTTTCAACCTATATTTCCTCATTATATTTAGTATGTTATACAGTGTACAGGTACAGATATCAGTCATGGAATAGCTTATAGTACTTTAGGGTCATGAAAACCATGTAGTATTCGAGTACTAGATTCGGGGAATTACATAAAAGGTCCCTAGCATCAACTATAATCAACATGCTAATAACCTAGGGTGATAGGATTCAATAGACATAACAAGTATTTAATCTTAAGAGTCGGCTCACCCTTCTATCCCCAAACTAATAAATTAGGATATGTGATGATATTCTAGTCATAAATACATCCTGTAATACCCACCTAGAATGCCTCCACACTATGGACCATCTCATGAAGAAGAGTCGACCAAAGCTTACCTCGACACCAAACTGTAATCCTTTAATTGTTTAGAAATTACCCACATTTGCTCCACATCCCTGAAATACCACCACTCTACCAAAATAATAATAATATACATATCATTAGGATTAAAACAATACCCATATTGATATATAAAAGGTAGGGTCAGAATTAGGGTAAAAAACAAACTCGCAAGGCCCACAAAAGAAATCCAAAATTAAATTTGTCATGAGGTCCCTTAAAGAATAAGGAATATGCTCAAAAGTTGAGCACAAATAGTGAATAAATCGAGGCTCAAATCATCCCCTAATTTTTAAGGGTTCAAACACCTAATTTCTAAGACTTTAAATAAAAAATAGATAGAATCAAAGAAATGGGAAATGGTTGAGGGGTGTTAGGCTAACTTACCTTAATTTTAATGGATGATTCCCCATACTTTCCCTCTCTTAATTCTCTCAATATGGTGGAAAATTATGGGAAAATCAGATGAATAAAAGGGATTTAACAATCCTAGATGCTTCTAAAGCAGTCACTTATCCTCTTAAGCGCTATAAGTCGGCTAAAGTAGTCAAGTAATGGAATTCAGGCATTGCTAAAGTGGTCTCCTGGTTGCTAAAGAGATGTCCACTAATGCGGACATTCATTGCATAAATACTCCTTGACAAAATAGCCA
The DNA here is from genome assembly GCA_030864215.1 of Capsicum pubescens. Taxonomy (NCBI): domain Eukaryota; kingdom Viridiplantae; phylum Streptophyta; class Magnoliopsida; order Solanales; family Solanaceae; genus Capsicum; species Capsicum pubescens. Next base: position 188,556,648 of record CM061538.1, on the reverse strand, counting down.
AGGACTCTAGAGTTACCCAATATTGCTAAAGCAGCTACTGCTTAAGTGATTGCACCATTAACTTAAAGCATCAGATATTCTAAGTCCAAAATAGACTCTTATTAGGCATTCGTGATTGATTCTGATCCATATATGCACAAACAAACTATGCTACCATACCAAATTTGATATTATAGACTTAATAAAACTATAAAAAACCTCCATTCGTGATCATTTTGATTAACTGTAGGGCTCAAACCTATAGTTCTATTTTTCATATAATCCATCCAATTTCCCAAAATAAGTTCAGAAGCCTTAGGACCTGAACCAAGGGTCCCCTTATCCTAAAATCAATGTTTTGGTGTTGATGTCACTATTGGAATTCTCATCCAAGGTCGGTTACTAGGAGTTTTGGTCTGAGACAAATTTCGTAATAGTGATAGCTTCAAAATTAAAAAATGATCCTAAAATTCAAATGAACTATCAAATAATTAAACCAAAATAGTCATAAATGACTTGTATCAACTACGGGGAGGATCGAAACACCAAAAAATCATGAAAATCAAGGAAATTAACATGAGGATCATTACAATATCCACTACTAAAGGGACTTTTATCTGCAAAAAGTCAAAGGATAGAAAGAGAAGGAAAGCTCAAAAGGATGACTTAGTGGGCCCACAAGCTCCAAGAAAGACTCCCTAGATAATCTCTAAGAAGAACAAGGCTTCTAAGGGATTTAGCTATCGATATCCCCTTTTCAACCAACCTCCTTACTTTCCTTTTCAAATCACTAAAACTCAACCTCAATAACCAATTATCCCCTTAATGAACTAAGAATGGATTATGCTCGTATATTTGTACTACAATACTTTAATATGACATCCATACAAGGATAACCAAGTTAAAACTCAACTAGGATGTAGGGCAATCCAAAGCATGAATCATACTACCAACTTCCATATCCAATCTAACCTTTCTTTTCCTTTACAAATTTGGTATCAACTCCAAACCAAGTAGAAAGTTGTCTGAGTCCTTTCCACCCAACTCTATCATACTAAACTTAGAGAAATTAAGTTGATCTATAAAAATCCTATAATGACCCTTAAGGTCATTTTTGATATGTTTTTCTTTTTTTCATTAGAGCTTTTCTATAGCTATTGTAAGTAATTTAGGACTTACTGGAACTAACAGTCCAGTAATTGGACAGTTCATTTGGTTTATAGAGAAAATTCTTTATTTAGAAGTCTTCGATGGTTCCAAATGGCCATCGGGAAGAAACGTAAGTTAATCAACCTCAAATACAAATTTTAATTATTCTATAAGCTTTGGAATGTTAATTTTAGGCTGGGTGGACCTTTGCTTTGGGTCTTGAGGAACCCAGGCTTATTTTGACCTATTAGTTAAAAAGTTAAGAAATTAGAAGTTAGGAGTGGGACCCATTTTTCATTGAAACGACCTTAGATAGAAATTAAGAATATGTCATTGAGTTTGTAATGTCAAATTTTGTATGTTTACATAGCTTGTTTGCATATACGGGGCTCTAGATAAATCTTGAGGGCTTGGTAGAGACTTGGAATATGTCTCAGTTGTATTTGGTGCACTCACATTTATGAACCAGGGGTCGCTATCGTCATACCCTTGGTAGGAACCAAGTGTGGTGATCGCAACATGTTGGGTTTCAAAAGAGATTCCTTAGGCATATTAGTGGGAATGCAATTGCGATAAGGGGATGTCGCGATGAACTTTAGACCCCTGTTAAAATCCCAAAACCTTGGAGGCTAAATTTTAGCCCCAAATTAGCTCAAATTTCACCCATCCTAGAGGGAAATGATTCCTTAAGCATATGGGGACATTGGGTTGGCTTCAAAAATGTGATTTTTCTATAAATAGAACCTACATAGGATTTTGATGTGATTTTTGAACCCAGAGAAAAATAGTGTAATATGGGTATCATTATTCTCGTATTGATGAGTAGAACATGAATTTGATAGCTGGCATTTTTTGGGAGCTTCTAGGAAGGAGAAATGGTGATTTAATGGATCTTTAAGCTTTCTTTGGAATTCAGGTAGGCTTGGTTTTACCCCTTGTTAGATTGAGCTAATTCATAGTATGTTTATTATATTGTGTTAGATTTAGGATGGGTTTTAGATGTTGGTATGTTGAATTGTAATGCTTAGGTTAACTGAACCATTTAGGTTATTCAAAAATCACAATTTAGGCATAATTGACGTAGTTGCTCATTTTTTAGGTGAATTTCCTATCTTAGGGATAATTTAGGCTTGTTTAATGTCTAAAAGTGGAATTAGATACCTTAAGCCTAGTTGAGGTAGAATTTTCCTAAAATAGAGCTTCGGGGATAAGGAGTGGTCCCTTGACCCACCTTAGTCTAAGATGCATGTTAGATTTTGTAGACCTTTATATGTTTGTTAGACTTTTGGAAATGCTTAATGAGGAATTATTGAAAAATTTAGACACTTGATGGTTATATTTGTTTATGTTAGGGTTGACACTGATTGATTATGATATTATTTATTCTATTGATGATACCATGGATTGCATATCTATATATATAAATATATATATAATTACCAGTTTGATTCCAGGGGATGGTTATTATATTAATTATATTTAGCCGGTTTGAATCTAGAGAAGATTATGGGATTTGTGATATATTTATTGGTTTGAGTTTGTCTACTGATTATATTTATTGGTTCAAGTTCGGTTATTGGTTAGATTAAATGATTTAAGTATGGATATTGATTACATTTACCGGTTCAAGTCCGTCTATTGATTATATGTATTGGTTTAAGTCTAGCTATGTATAATATGCTATCACTCTATATTTCTTATGATATAATGATATCGGGGTGTGAGATCAAAAATAGCTATTTAGCTAAGTCTAAAAATGAAGAAATTGCTATAATGTGTAATAATGTTTGTGGATTCTAGTGGAATATTAAAAATTGGAAAATGATGATTGTGGGTACTATCATATTTTTATCCACTCGTCTTATGGGGGTTTGGAATTGGATTATTTACTTTTCTTCACTATTTGGCATATGGGAGCCAATTTTGTAGTTATGATTGCGTGTGTTGATGCTTTGTGCTATGTTATGTTCTTATTTTGGGTTATTTACCTTTTTATGCACAAAAATGTTGGAGATGATCCAGGTTCATTTCTCCTTGTCTTAGTTATGTTATCTTTTATTTTATCATATATATATATATATATTATATTTTAGCTCAGTCGGCTGATGATTCCTACTAAGCACCCATGGTTTTGGTACTCATACTACGCTTCTACACCTTTTTGGTGCCAATTTGAGTACTAGGTATTGTCGTTGATCGACATTCGTGCTCAGTTTATATCCAAAGATAGGATGAGATCTTGGATTCAGGTCTACCTATTTCGTTCTACCTGTCATTTCTTGCCTTTAGTTTCAAGACAACATTAATTATGACTATTTAATACTTGGGTTGTATTATTATTACTAGACGCTCTTGCACTAGCTATACTAGGTCATGGGATGGATTTCTATAGTGTTCATTACCCTTATCGATCTATATTGTCTTGGTAAATTATAAGATATGTTGTTTATTTTTGAATTATTGGGGATTTTCCACCTAGTTAACCCATTGCGTTCAGCTTTCGGTTAGGGTTTAGCTTTCCTACTAGAGGGATTTAGTAGGCCCTGTCATAACTTATAAATCCGGTCATGAAAAATTAGTTTTAGAGCCTAGTTTTCATCGATATTGTTGGTATAAGAACAAGTGTCTAGTATAGTTCTATTGATGAAAACGATGGCATTTGTTTCATATCTTTGGGAGGCTATGGGACATTCTTTGTAGTACTTCACTTCTTTCACTTATATTGTTCTAAGAGTTTCAGTTGGTTTATAAAACATTTTTTAAATTTTACTCTTTTGTGGATGCCCAGACACGTGTTGTTGCTACACAAGATGAGGGTCTTAAGACCGATCCTAGAGATGTTACTCTTACTCGTGGATGACCCAGAGATGTTCCTGTAGCTAGGGTCTATGCTAAGGGGCCTTCACCAGAACCTATTCAGCTCCCGAGCTAGAGATTTTTTTACCCCAGCCAACAGTGGGTTAGGGACCAACCCAAGATCCACAAAGGTTTATTTCTTCTTTATTGATCAAAGATGATTTGGTTTAGCATTTGGAGATGGTTGATGGTACGCCATTTTATGATGCACAGTCCATGGATCAGTATGGTATATAGGCGAGGGTGTAGCCTGTAGCTACGCCTCATAGATTTGAGGTCCCTCCTATATCGATGGTTTCTTAGTCGATAGTCGCTAAGACAGTGGTTGCCCAGCATACTATTTTTGTTGAGCAGTACAAGATATTGGATAGATTCTTAAGATTGACCTCACCTAATTTTTTTTGTTCTCCAAGCGAGGATGCGTGTGAGTTTCTAATTACTTGTGAGGATAGGATCTATAATTTAGTCCTTGTTGAGACTCGTGGTGTGACTTACACTATATTTTAGTTGGATTTGTCTGCTCAACATTGGTGAAGAGGTTATATGAATTCTAGACTAGCCGAATTTTCTCTTTTGACTCAGGCCCTATTCTCTGAGATATGCTTAGAGAAGTACATGCCTCACAACCTTAAGTATAACCTGAGAAATTAGTTTTCAAAATTGGGGAAAGGCTCTATGATAAGTGCAGAGTATAAGGCTGAATTTCATAAGTTGGCTAGGCATGCTACTTTTATTTGGGGCATTGAGTATGAGAGAGTTTGTTTCTTTGTTTGAGGATTGAGACTTCCCCTTTATATGTACACTCAGAGTTGATTGCTACGAGTAGGTCTTTTGTTGAGGTTTTGGATTATGCTCAGGTGATGGAGGAGATACATTGTGAGGACCAAGGGTGCAATAATAAGGAGCCTCGATATCAAGGATATTTTAGTAGGAGCTATAGTAGTTTCTGATTCAGAGGTAGTAGTTCTCATGGTGGGTATTCTCCGTATCCATCCTATTCAACTTAGAACCAGCCCAGCCAACCAATTCAGGCATCTCTTCAAATTACTTTCAAAGATTAGTCTAGTGCTAGTGATCACCCTAGTCAAGTTGGTGGTCAGTTTTTGATGGGTTCATCTTCTGGCTATTCTAGTCGTGGTGGTTACTTTAGGCCGAATGAATATGTTTGTTATAGTTTGTCTCAGGGAGCATGTTATAGTTTTTGATCTTTCAATCATTATTCTCAAGAGTGCTCTAGTTGTGAGGTAATTATTTCTTTAGATTAGAGTCCTCTCCATACTAGAACAGTTTATCCCTCAGCTAGAGGTAGTTCTTAGGGTCGTAGAGGTAGTATCCAGGGTACTCGAGGAGATTCTGAGGCAGGAAGGATAGGAGGTTGATTAGGATCCCAGCTAGGTAGTGGGTCTTATAAGTTTTATACAGTACCTGCTTAACCTGAGGCTAAGTTTTCGAATACTGCTATTACAGGTAGAATTTTTATGTGCCATCAGTTAGCCCATACTTTATGATTTGATATCTACTTATTATTATGTATCTGCTTATTATTCTCTACAATTAGAATTATCATGGGATTTATTATTTGTGACCTTGCGTGTGTTTACTCCCGTGGGTGATATTTTAGTAGTGGATTAGGTTTTTAGATCTTGTGTTGTTACTGCTAGAGATGTTAATACTTATGCTGATCTTACTATTCTAGATATGGTGGACTTTGATATTACTATGGGCATGGTTACCCACTATCATACGATCATGGATTGTTTTGCTAAGACTTACATACCCTAGTGATATGGAAGGGAGCGGTTAGCCGCGAGATGATATAGATTATTTTTTATTTTCATGCTAGGAGGTTTATTTTGAGCAGTTTCGAGTCCTATTGCTTAAATTTTTAATACTACTGTGGAGAGTCCATCGCTTGACTCTGTTCCTGTAGTTTGTGAGTTTCCTAATGTGTTCTCTACTGACCTCCCTGGTATCCCCCTTCTCCAAAAGATTGAGTTTTCTATTGATCTCTACCCTAGAACCCAACCTATTTATATATCACCTTATTGAATGGATCCTTTTGAGCTTAAGGAGCTAAATTTTAAGTTTTAGGGTCTCATTGGTAAGGGTTTTATTAAACCGAATGTGTCACCTTATGGAGCTCCTGTGATATTTGTGAAGAAGGACGACACCATGCATATGTGTATTGAATCTAAGAAGCTTATAAGGGGATGGTGAAGAATCATTATCCTATGCCTTGCATTGATGATTTGTTTGACCAGCTTCAAGGTGCAGTTATGTTCTCTAAGATTGATTTGTGATTTGGTTACCGTTAGATGAGGATTCAGGATGAGGATATCACAAAGACAACCTTTAGGACCCATTATCATCATTATGAGTTCTTGGTGATGTCATTTGTCTTAACTAATGCCCTATCCATATTTATGGATTTGATGAACCAAGTGTTCAAACCTTACTTGGATTCCTTTGTAATTGTGTTCATTATGGACATCTTTATTTATTCAACGAGTAGAGAGGAGCATGCATAGCATTTGAGCATTTTGCTCTAGACTTTGAGAGATAATGTGATTTTTGAAAAGTTTTCTAAGTATGATTTTTTGTTTAATTCAGTGAAATTCCTTGGATATATGGTGTCTAAGGATGACATTATGGTAGACTGGTGAAATTCCATAGATATGTGGTGTCTAAGGCTGACATTATGGTAGATCCATCTATGATTGAGGCAATTTATGATTGGTCTAGACCTACATCTTCGACTGAGGTTCGTAGCTTCATTGGTTTGGTCGGTTACTATAGATGATTCATCGAGAGTTTTGCTACTATTTTAGCACCTATGACCTGATTGACTCAAAAGGAGGTTCCATTTTGATGGTCCGAGGTTGTGTGTTGAACTTTCAGATTTTCTTACTTCAACTCCTACTTTATCTCTTCCTATTGAAGGTGAGGGATTCACCATGTTTTATGATGCTTTCATTTTTGGTCTAGGTTTTTTAATGATGCATCATGGTCGTGTTATTACTTTTACTTTGATACAACTTAAGGCGAACTAGCACAACTACCCCAATCACGATTCAGAGTTGGAGGAGGTCAGTTTTTCTCTTATGATTTAGAGGCTTATCTGTATGGCATATATTGTGAGATTATAATTAAGCATCGTAGTCTTCATCTTCTTATGATCCAGAGAGATTTTAATTCTAGACAACGTAGATGGATAAAGTTTCTTAAGGATTATGATATTTCCATCGTGTATCATCCGAGCAAAGATTAATGTGGTAGCAGATGCCTTGAGTTAGAAGGCAATGAGTACGGGTAGTTTGGCTTGTATTTCAATTTCTCATAGGTCTTTGGCACGGGACATTCAGTCCTTAGCCAACTTGATGGTTCTCCTTGATATTTCAGCTCCTAAGATGATTCTTACAAGTGTTGAGGCGAGGTCTTTGCATTTTGAGTAGATTTGGGATAATCGTCTTGAGCATAGTAAGCTTTGTTTCCTTCGTGATCATGTGTTCAATGGTAAGTCTAAGAAGAACACCATAGATTCTGAGGGTATTTTGCAATTTGATGGTTGCATTTATGTTCCCAGGATTGATGAGTTGTTCAGTTGATTCTACATGAGGCTCATAGATCTAATTATTCTATTCATTTGGGCAAAACTAAGATGTATAGAGATTTGAGACAATATTATTAGTGGAGTGGTATAAAGAGAGATATAGTATTATGTAGTTTGTTGGCATTATTGTCCGGAAGTAAAGGCCGAGCCCAGGAACTGGTGGATTGATTCAAATATTACCTTTTCCTAAGTGGAAATAAAGCGTATTACCATAGATTTCATTACTGTTTAGCCTTTCACTTCCTGTGGTTTCGATGATATTTGAGACATCATGGACCGATTAACCAAGTCAGTGCATTTCATTTCTATTCAGATGTCCTTCAACGCTGAGAGCTTAGCCTGTACCTATGTCTGTGAGATAGTCCATCTTTTTTGTGTGCCTATATCTATTATTTTAGATTGGGGTTTTGTGTTCACTTCTAGCTTTAGGAGATCTTTTCAGGAAGAGTTAAGTACTAAGATGGATCTGAGTATAGCCTTTCATCCGCAGACTAATGGCATGTTCGAGCAGACTATTAAGGTACTTAAGGGTATGTTTCGAGCCTGTGTTATGTACTTTGGAGGCTAGTGGGAGGGGCACTTAGCCTTGGCAGAGATAACTTATAACAACAATTATCAGTCGAGTATTGAGATAGTGCCTTTGGAGGCTTTGTATCGTAGGAGATGTCATTTAGCAACTGGATGATTTGATACTTCAAGGTTAGATCTTATGGTATTGATTTTCTTCAGGAGTCATTGGGTAGATTTAGAATTATTAAGGACAGGTTGAGAGTAGCTTAGACTAGGCAAAGGCCTATGAAGACTGTAGGCTTTGATCCTTGAGATTTGGCATTGGTGATCGAGTATTCCTCCGAGTATCACCCATGAAGGGTGTGATAAGGTTCGAGAAAAAGGGCAACTTGTCCTTAGGTATATTGGACCTTTTGAGATTCTTCATAGAATATGTGAGGTGGCTTATAACTTAGCTTTACCTCTAAATTTTGTTGGTGTCCTATCTAATTTTCCATGTTGTGGAGACACATTCCTGATCCATCTCATGTGTTTAGATGGGACCCAGTCTTGTTGGATGAGTGATTGACCTTCGCGAAGGATTCGGTGCTAATTCTGGCTAGTGATGTTAGGAGGTTGCGCACAAAGGAAATTCCTATAGTTAAGGTTTAGTGGAGGCATCTCCTAGTAATAGAGGCTACTTAGGAGATCTATAGAGAGATGCAGACACAGTATACTCACCTATTTGAGACTTTAGGTATATCTAATCCCTAACTTTCGGGAACAAAAGTTACTACTCTAATGACCCTTCAGGTCATTTTCCATATTTCCACTTATTTTTTCCATTATAACTTCTCTATAGTTGCCCTAAGTCATTTATGACTTGCTAAAACTATTAGTTTGGTTACCAGGAAATTTATTTGGTATATAGAGCAAATTCTATATTTAGAAGTCTTTCCTAGTTCCTAATGGACACCGGGCAAAACCTTCAGCTAAACAACCTTGAATGCAAATTCTGACTATTCTAACAGCTTCAGAATGTCAATTTTAGGCTAGGTGGACTTTTGGTTCGGATATTGAGGCACCCAAACCGATTCTTACCTATTGGTCAAAAATTTAAGAAATTAGAAATTAGGTATGGGACCCAAATTTTTTTAAACAACCTCGGATGGAAATTTCGACAGTGTCATTAAGTCCAAAATGTCAAATTTGGTATTATTACATAGTTCATTTGCATATATGAGATTTTGGATGAATCCTGAGTTGTATCTAGTGGACTCGGAATCGTGAGCCAGGGTCGCAATCGCGATACCCTTGGAAAGAACCAAGTATCACGATCACGACATATTGGGTCACGAAAGAGATTCCTTAGGTAGTTGACTAGGACTGCGATCACAATAATGGGATTTTGTGATAGCTACTTCTGATCCTATCGCCATGTGTGGAGATCTTTAATATTGGGTCACGATAGTGAGACCCGAGAAACTAGTATGGACATAAATAGAACCTCTTTGCATAATTTTACCCATTCTTCATCCATTCTAAAAAGGATAAAACCCTAATTAGTGAAAATAGCTTGGAATTGGAGCTTGTGGATGATTAGGGAGCTTTAATATTGATTGATTACGATTTTTCTTCAAATTTAAGGTAAGATTCCTCTAATTTCATGGTAGATTTACCCATTTCTTGGTCAAAATCCCAAAACCTTAGAGGCTTTATTTTAGCCCCAAATTAGCTCGAATTTTACCCATTCTTGACGGCAATGATTCCTTCAGCATGTGGGGACATTGGGTTGGTTTAAGAAATGTGATTTTTCATAAATGGGACCTGCATGGGATTTTATTGTGATTTTTGTATGCCAAAGAACAATAGTGTCATATAGGTATCATTATTCTTGTATTGATGAGCAGAACATGATTTTGAAACTTGGCGTCTTGCAGGAGCTTCTCGAAAGAGAAAAGTAGTGATTTAGCAGATTTTTGAGTTTTCTTCAGCGTTTAGGTGGGATAGGTCTTACCCTTTGTTAGATTGAGCTATGGGATAGGTCTTACCCCTTATTAGATTGAGCTAATTCATAGTATGTTTATGATATTATGTAAGATTTGGGATTGGTTTTAGGTGTTGGTCTGATGAATTGAAATGCTTGGGTTAGTTTTAGGATATTCAAAAATTGCAATTTAGGCATAATTGACCTAGTTGCTCATATTGTAGGTGTATTTACTATCTTAGGTATAATTGAGGCTTGTTTAACATCTAAAAGTAGAATTAGATACCTTAAGGCTAGTTCGGGTAGAATTTGCCTAAAATGGAACTTCGGGTATTATGAGTGGGCTCTTGTCCCACCTTAGGCTAAGATGCATGTTATCTTTTGTAGAACTTTATGCTCTTGTTAGACTCTTTGAAATACTTATTGAGGAAATATTGAGAAACTTGGACATTTGATGGTTATGTTGGTTGATTTGAGGGTTGAGACCTATTGATTATTCTATTATTTATGCTATTGATGTTACTATGAATCACATTGATATTTTTATTACTACTGGTTAGAGTCTTGATCATGGTTATTATATTAATGATATTTACCCGGTTCGATTCCAGAGTAAGATTATTACATTGATGATTTATTTATTGGTTCTAGCCTGACTATTCATTATATTTACCAGTTTAATTCTAGCTATTGATTATATTTTTTATCTGTTTAAGTTCAGCTATTGATTATATTTCCAAGTTTTGGATATGGATTATATATACCGGTTCGAGTTCGGATGTACATAATATGCTATGATGATATATTTCTTATGATATAATTATATCTAGGTGTGATATTGAAAATAACAATTTGGCTAAGTCTGAAAAGGAGGAAATGGCTATAATATTGCATGATATGAGTGGACTTTAGTGGAATATTCAAAATTGGTAAATAACAGTGGCGGGTTATACTACCTTGTTTGTATACAACAAGCTTATGGGGGCTTACGTTGGATTATTTGCTTTTGCATACTAATTAGCGTATGTGAGGGTAATTTGTTGTTATGATTGTGTGTGTTGATACTGTGTTATGTTATGCTTTTATTTTGGTTTATTTACCTAGTTATGCATAGATATGATGGAGATGATTCAGGTGTTTTTCTACCTTGACTTAGTTATGTAATCTTACACTGTATCATATTTATATCATGTTTTAGCTCAGTTGGTCGATAATTCTTACTGAGTACCCATGGTGTTGGTACTCGTTCTACAGTTCCTTACCTTTTTGGTGCAGATCTGAGTACTAGTTATCATCGTTGATCGATGTTCGTATTTTGTTGATATCCAGAGATTGGGTGAGCTCTTAGTGTAGACAACACATTGTTAGTAACCCGTGGCAAGGTGTTAACACACTTCCAACTGGGGTTATAGGTTCGACCCCATATCAGTCTATAATCGGGGTATGTCGGTTAGATGAACACTCCCACAGTCACAGTTTCAATCTCAATATTTAGTAATGAACTCAGTCAGTTCTACATAACCATGCCTACCAGTTATCAGTTACTCAACCAGTAGAATTTCGTACTCAGTTTCAGTATAATCTCATATACACAATGTATACCTATATGTGCATTATTGCATGTTTAGTATGTTCAGAAGTTGTAGTTTTGCATGTACTCTCATCCAGTTACTTCATGATTTTTATTCATTTAGTTATCATCTCATGTATATAAACCCATGTATATCAGCCTTACCTAACTTAACATATCAGTACATTTCATATACTGATAACATACTTTCTTTTATGCTGTGATGTCTCATATCATAGGTTCGGATGCTCAGGTTCCTGACCATACTTAGAAGCTCAGGCTATCAACAACAATTATAGTGGTGAGTTCTCCTATTTCGAGGATAGAGTTTATCTATTTCTGTATTGCAGCAGTTTAAAAGTTATTTCAGTCGCAGTTAGTTGGGGGTTTGTAACGCCCCGAATCTGGTACCCAAAATGCTACACGGTGTTCATGACCCCGAAGGACCATAAGCTAACCCATGAATGATATTTGTACCTTAGCACTGCATACTATACTGTATGAATGCAAAAATAAAGGCTGAAATGCCATAAGGTTCAAAACTGTAACATAACTATATAAAAAAATAAAATCTAGATGGGGTATGAAAAATCCAAAACAACAGAAATAACTGTCAGATCATGATAGTCTGAAAGCCTCTAAACTGTCTGAATAAGGAGTTGATGGGACATTTCCACAACTAACCATAACAACTGAAATAAACTAATTAATGAGATAATAAAGTAATGGTTATGTCCTCGAAGGATGACGACGCACTCCTAACTCTAACTACTGAGACTGGAATGCTACTGATGCTCTGGATCTCGTACTTCTAAACCTAAGGTATTAAACACTATAGTGTAAATGTGTCAGTATATTTGGATGTATTGGTATGCATATGAGGTAGGCTGAATGCAAGGGTTCACATGCATGAACTATCCTAATTGACTGGATAACATAAACGTGAGAATTCATGCATGGATACATAATAACTGTAAATGCATTCATGATAACATGATTACTGAGCCTGAGTACTGATAACATGAGATATTGATAACTTTATAACTGAAATAGCTACTACTGAGCGACTGTATCTAACCATATAGTTTCTGATGGAACTGGCTAAGTTCCGTACTGTTCTGAGTTTACTGTATCTGACAGTCCTGAATACTGTAGAACTATCTAAGTTCTATTACATAGACTGATTGATTATATCTGGCAGTCCTGATTTTGTATTAAAACTATGGGAAGTAGTCATCTAACCTACATGCACTAAATAATATATTATAGCAGAGTTGGGGTCCAATCTAAAACCCCAATTGGAGGGTGTCAATACCGCGCCACTGGTAAGGACAATCTGTGAGTAACCCTCATATAAAGGGTGACTCTAGTGTGAAAGGTGGGAACCCTCATATAACAGGTTAACCACCTCATTTGCCCTCATATAACAGGCTATGATGTCTTAACCTACGCTGGCTATGTAGTTCTAGAACGAAAGTATTGGTTCTAAGAATCACACACTCATATAACAGCTGGGTTCCCATCCTTGGGTTCTCTCAGTGCTAATTTCTACTCCCGTATAAATAGACACTAAAAATGATTAACTGAACTGACTGGACTGAGTTAACTGAGTTTCGTTGACTAACGGAAGACTACTAAATTTCTGATGTCTCTGAGATTACTGAGTTTTCCTGAGTCACATGACCAATTGAATTTCTGTGAACATGGCTTGACTGAGAGTATCTTGAAAACACGACACTGATTCTAGACAAATAGCTAAATTTTAGGGTACAAGTACCACCAGGACTCGATAGAAGGAAACTGACAAAGCATGATTTTCTTCAATACATGACCAACGTGACAATCCATAATACAATAAGTTGGAGATTTCATGAAGTAGAAGTTCAAAAGAACCACAATGGCCACACATACATCCATAACTCATTGACTAAAATATTTTATCGAACACTTGACATGCATAAACTTGTACATAAATGGTTATTTCATATTATCATACTAGTATGGCACTTGTTCTTTCCATACGAATTAAATCAAACACATGGGGAGCATGTTTTGGTTATACAATCATCAACAGAAATAATAATCATAGATACACCAATCAACATATAAATTTAAGGGTTTATCATTATTATTATGCAAATCATCACATCCTAGGGTCAATCATTGAAATATGTAATTTCAAACATGAATCAAAACCCCACAACATCATGAACATGAATTTCAATTCAATATAAATCATGAACATTCATAAATACACAAATCTTAGATTTTGAGAAGAGATTCTTGAGCTTCATGGGTGAAAGGGGCCCTTGAGTCAACACATGACATACCTAGGTTGTGAGTTTCTTGAATATTAATGGAGGAAAACTTTAATTCTTGACTTGGAATTAAAAACCTAGGGTTTTTTGTTCTTGAAGATTATCTTTGAGAGAAAATCCTAATTTGATTTTGTTGATGGATAGTGAACTTATGAGCCTTGATCTGATATTATTAGGGGTTAAAACGGGTGGTAAAAGACCAAAAAGACCTTTTAAAAATAACTTAAAATAGTTGAATGAACTATGCAATAGTGGGTACGAAGGTACGTCGATGGGTCGACGGTCCGTCGGTCCTGACCATCGCACCTGGGCAGAATAGGGATTCACTACCTCTTTTGTGACGGCTTGGGCGATGGTTCGTCGCTAGCTCGATGGTCCATCGGCCTGAGCCATATCTTTTTGATAGAAGGTAGTCTCACTACCTCTATTATGACGGCATTGATGACAGTCTATCGCTAGCTCGACGATCCATCGGCTCTCACCCTCACACCTGGGCGGTTTTGACTGCCTTCTGTTTTTCGACCAAAACTTTGTCTTCCGATATTGGATTTGGACAAAATTTGTATCATTGGAAAGCTAATTTAATTTCCCACATGATAAAAGTTAAAATATTAAAAAATCTATGTATATAAAAGTGGATTAATCTTTAAAAGTATGTTTCTAACATACTTGGGATGATTTCAAGCAAAGTAGAAGTACGGGATATTACAATATCTCCCCCTTGAGAACATTTATCCTTTAATGAGAATGAGTGATAGGGGAGAAGATAAACTGACATACATACTGAACATGAATAACTAGAACATGATCTCATGACGGACATGACTGATAACTGAATATATCATACCGAAATACATATCTGATGTATGTGTAACTGATTCATGAATGCATGACTGAGTGTTCTGATTAACAAAGGTTCTCACAATGAGAATACATGTATGATTCATGATTATATAACTGAATTGATACATGAATGCATGAATGAATATTCAATGGTATATAATACAATGTTTATAATGGAATTCTGAACATGAACTGTATACCAAGCTTGGAACTAAAATATGAACATGTAACTTAACAACTTAAGGAGAACTGTTACCTTGAGATAGATCTAAGTTGGTGGAGAAAAGGTGAGGATACTTGGTCCGCATGTCTTCTTATTCTTTCCAAGTAGCTCCCTCAATGGACAGATTCCGCCAAAGAACTTTGACTAGAGAGACTTCTTTGTTCCTCAATCTACGAGTCTGGTAGTCAAGAATTTCGACTAGAATCTCTTCATAAGAGAGGCTGTTTTGAGCATCTATGCTCAAAATAGGGTTTACGGCTGCTGGGTCAGCTATTCACTTCTTGAGAAAAGAGACATGGAAGAGTGGATGAACTGAGGCTAGATCTGAAGGTAATTCAAACTCATAAGCTACCTTGCCTAAAAGATAGAGAATTTTAAAGGGACCGACATATCGGGGACTGAACTTTCCTTTATTTCCGAATATCTTCACTCCCTTCATGGGAGAGATCTTTATATAGACATAATCACCAATCTCGAACACGAGATCTTTTCTGCGCACATCTACTTAAGACTTCTGTCGGCTCTAAGTAGCCCAGAGTCTTTCTCTGATCAACTGGACTTTCTCTAAGGTATCGAATACTAAATCAGGACCTATGAATAAGGCCTCACTAACTTTAAACCAACCGACTAGAGATCTGCATCTCCTACCATAAGGAGCTTCGAATGGAGCCATCCAAATACTGGAATGATAGTTGTTGCTATATGAAAACTCAATCAAAGGCAAGTGGTCATCACAAATACACTTGAAATCAATTGCACACGCCCTTAGAATATGTTCTAAAGTCTGTATGGTCCTTTCTTCTTGACCATCTATCTGAGGATAAAAGGTTGTATTGAGATAAACTTGTGTACCAAGACCCTTTTAGAATTCTTTCCATAAGTAAGAGGTGAATTAGGTACCTCTATATAAAATAATAGATAACGGAACACCATACAAGGTGACCAACTCTCTGATGTAGAGTTTGGTGTAATCGTCAGCTGGACAAGAGGAATGGACTAGAAAGAATAAAGCTGATTTGGTCATCCTGTCTACAAGGACCCAAACTGAATCATGTTGATGAAGAGTACGAGGAAAACCTATCACAAAGTCCATGTTCACTTCTTCCCACTTCCAATTAAGAATACTGAACTCCTGCATGGACCCACTAGGCTTCTGATGCTCTATCTTAACCTACTGACATGTAGAGCACTTAGCCACAAACTCTGCAATATATCTCTTCATCCCACTCCACTAATAGATTTCCTGTAAGTCCCAGTACATCTTTGTGGCCCCTAGATTAATAGAGTAGCGCGCACCATGCGATTTTACAAGAATTTGCTTCCTTAAGTCGTCTACACCTAGAACAAAAGACGACCCTGACAACGCAGAACACCATCTCTCACTTGGGAGAAAACCTCTACTTTCTGATACTTGACTGACTCTTTTAACTTGACAAGGATGGGATCTATATCTTGCTTTTCTTTCACCTAGGAAACTAGAGATGATTCTAAACTACTCTGAACCCATATGTCACCTTCCTCTAAATTGACTAAGTGAATGCATAGTCTGCCAAGCTAATGGATTTCCTGAGCTAACTTCTTCTTATTGTCCTCAACATGAGAAACACTACCCATAGATAGTATACTGAGGGCGTCGGTCATAACGTTAGCCTTTCCCGAATGATAAAGGACACTCATGTCATAATCTTTCAAGAGCTATAACCACCTTCTCTGATCAAGATTAAGGAATTTCTGAGAAAAGACATACTGAAGGATCTTATGATCTGTGAACACATCTGCATGAACTCCATATAGATAATTCATCCAAATCTTCAATGAAAAGACAACGGTTGCTAACTCAAGATCATGAGTAGGATAATTCTTCTCATGGGGTTTAAGCTTCCTAGAGGCGTAGGCTATGATCTTACCATGATGCATGAGGAAACAACCCAAACCTACTCTAGATGGATCATAATACACTGCGAACCCATCTAAACCATATGGAAGAGCTAAGACTTGAGCTGAGGTGAGTTGAGTCTTCAACTTCTGAAAACTCTTCTCTCAAGGATCTGACCACTGAAACTTGTCTTTCCTCTGAATCAATCTAGACGTAGAGGATGCAATAGAAGAAAATCATTCAAAAAACCATCTGTAATAGCCAGCCAAACCTAAGAAACTCCTGATATCTGATAGAGAGACAGGTCTGGGCCAATTTCTTACCTCTTTCATCTTTTGAGAATCAACCCTAATGCCATCACCAAAAATGATATGACCATGGAATACTATTCATCTTAGCCAAAATTTTCACTTACTAAATATGGTGAACATCTGATGATCTCTGAGAGTCTGAAGTACAATTCTGAGATGGTCTGCATAATCATGCTCACTGTGGGAATAGACAAGAATGTCATCTATGAAGACTATGATGAACATATCCAAGTAGTGCTTGAACACCCGGTTCATCAAGTCCATGAAATTTGTTGGGCATTGGTAAGACAAAAGGACATAACCAAGAATTCAAAGTGATCATACCAAGTTTGAAAAGCTATTTTTGGAATATCACATTCTCTGACCCTGAGCTGATGATAACCTGATCTGAGGTCTATCTTTGAAAAATATCTGGCACCCTGAAGTTGATCAACAAGTCATAAATTTTGGGAAGAGGATACTTGTTCTTGATTGTGACTTTATTGAGCTAGCGATAATCAATGCACATTCTGAGAGAACCGTCTTTCTTGCGCACGAATAAGACTGGTTTGCCTCACGGGGACACACTGGGTCTGATGAATCCCTTATCTAGGAGATCCTTCAACTGCTTTTTTAATTCTCTGAGTTCTACTGGTGCTATTCTTTATGGAGAAATAGATATATGCTGAGTATCTGAAAGAAGATTAATGGCGAAGTCTATTTCCCTTTTGGGAGGAATTCCTGGAAGATCTTTGGGAAAGACATCTGAATATTCATTTATGACTGGGAATAATTCGATACTAGGAGTTTCAGAATTAGTGTCCTTAACTCGAACAAGATGATAGACACATTCTTTAAAAATTATTTTCCTTACCCGAAGGTAGGAAACAAGCTGACCTCTGAACGCTGAAGTACTACCCTTCCACTCTAGGAAAGGTTGATTTGAAAATTTATATTAGACTATTCTATTTCTATAGTTGACTATGGCATAGTATGAATGAAGCCAATCCATGCCGAGAATCACATCAAAATCAGTCATCTCTAATTCGACTAAGTCTTCTGAAGTGACTTTCTGAGATACAATAACCAGATAGTTCTTGTATACCTATTGGTCTATGATGGTTTTACCTACTGGGGTAGAGATTAAGAAGAGCTCTTCTAGAATTTTGGGACTGACGCTGAAATCAACTGTTATATAGGGACTAACAAAAGACAAAGAATCTCCTGGATCTAGAAAAGGGTAAACATGAACTTGAAAGATCTAAAACGTACCAATAACCACATCAGAAGAATTTTCCTGATCTTGCTGGGACTGTAGAGCATAAAGTCGATTTGGGTGTTGCCCACTAGTAGCACTAGAGGTGGCACCCTACTGATTTAGGCGATCGAACCGAGCTGGGGAACATTTTTGCTGACCCTGATAGCCTGACTGGGGAAATTTTTTGACTCTGTGGACTGGCTTGCCACATCTAAAATAGACATTTCTACCAGCTCTGCAAGCAACCTTATGGTTCTTACCACAAGTCTGACAAAGGGGATTAGTTCGGGCATTGCTGACACTTTCCTGAGACTTAGAGCCTAGCGCCCTATCTCTATTACCGTCCCTGAACAAATAAGCTGAAGCAATGGATGAATAAGGAGCTACAACTAATAACTTAGGATGAAACTGACAACGGTTTCCTTCTTCTGATTTGGACTGAGCAAAGTTTAAACTACCTATCCTTTCTCTCTTATTCTGCTTCTCTCTCATCTTAATCTTTTGCTCTTCTATCTACTGAGCATGGGTTATAAGCCTGGCTATGTTCATGTCAACATTCAACATCACAGACCTGTACTCATTGACCATATTATCATTCACCCGAGCGACAAACTTAATCATCTTAGCCCTGCTATCTGCAACCACATGAGGAGCATATCTGGCTAATTGGGTAATCTTAAGAGAATAGTCTTTCACCGTCATGTTGGCCTGTATGAGGTTGATAAGTTCTAACACCTTAGCTTCTCTCAGCTCTAGGAGAAAAAATCTATCTAAGAATGAGGTGAAAAACTCCTCCCACTCTATGGACCCTGCATCAACTAACCTTTTTGACTTCCACTATTTGTACCAAGTATGAGCAACATCCATCAACTGATATGCAGCTAGTTCAGCACTCTCACTAGGAGTAACCCCCATGATATCCGTAACCTTCTGAAATTGATCAAGAAATTCCTGAGGGTCCTCATCTGACTTAGACCGTAAAAAGGATGGAGGATGCATTCGGTTAAAGTCCTGAATCCTAGCTGCAG
The DNA here is from genome assembly GCA_030864215.1 of Capsicum pubescens. Lineage (NCBI taxonomy): Eukaryota > Viridiplantae > Streptophyta > Magnoliopsida > Solanales > Solanaceae > Capsicum > Capsicum pubescens. Next base: position 188,537,172 of record CM061538.1, on the reverse strand, counting down.
CTGAATTGCCCCTAGGTTGGTCCGAATGATAGCTGGTCGTTCATTCTGAGAAAAAATTGACTGAGCAAGAGTAGTGAATGTAGCTCTGAACTCTGCATGAGAGACATGTTCGCCCAAAGGATCTTTGGGATGAAGGGCTGGCTGTTCCCATTTCTTTTTTTGGAAGGCATGTTTGGCAGAAGAAAGGGAGAAATAGATCAAACTGAGAGATTAACTTGAGATTATGCTCATTGGCACGACATAAATACTGAAAGAAGGGAAACTATTCCTAAAACATCTTATAGCCTCCTGTACATAAATGTGACACGCAATACACCCATGCACAAGACTCTATTAGGTGTGCCTTTCAGATTTCCTAGGACTCTATTGAACCTTAGGTTCTGATACCAAGTTTGTAACGCCCCGAATCTAGAACCCAAAATTCTACAAGGTGCTCATGACCCCGAAGGACCACAAGCTAACCCATGATTGATATCTGTACCTTAACACTACATACTATACAGTATGAATACCAAGATAAAGGTTAAAAGGCTATAAGGTTTAAACCTGTAACATAACTGATAAAAATATAACATCTAGATGGGGTATGAAATACCCTAAATAATTGAAATAACTGTCTGAACATGATAGTCTAAAAGCCTCTAAACTATCTGAATAAGGAGTTGATGGGACATGTCCCCACCAAACCCCAACTACTAAAATAAATAAATTAATGAGATAATAAAGTAATGGTTATGTCCTCGTAGGATGAGGACTCATTGCTAACTCTAACTGCTGAGACTGGAATACTACTGATGCTTTAGAGCTCATGCTTCTAAACTTATGGTATAAAACACCATAGCGCAAATCTGTTAGTATGTTTGAATATACTGGTATACATGTGAGGTAGGTAAAATGCAAGGGTTCACATGCATGAACTATTCTAACTGACTGGATAACATAAACATGAGAATGCATACATGAATACATTATAATTGTAAATGCGTTTATGATAACATGATTACTAAGATTGAGTACAGATAACATGAGATACTGATAACTATATAACTGAAATAACTACTACTAAGAGACTATATCTTATAGTTTAGTTTCTGATGGAACTAGCTGAGTTTCGTACTGTTTTGAGTTGACTGTATCTTACAGTCCTGAATACTGTAGAACTATCTGAGCTCTGTTTTTTAGACTGATTGATTGTATTTGACAGTCCTAATTCTGTACTTAAACTGTAGGAAGTAGTCATCTAACTGACATGCCCCAAATAATGCATTATAGCTGAGTTGGGGTCCAATCTGTAACCCTAATTGGAAGGGTATCAATAACGCACCACTGGTAAGGACAATCTGTGAGTAACCCTCATATAATAGGTGAATCTAGTGAGAATGGTGGGAAACCTCATATAAGGGGTTAAGGCACCTTATCTGCCCTCATATAACAGGAAATGATGTCTCAACCTATGTTGGCTACATAGTTCTGGAACGCAAGGATTTCTTCTGAGAATCACACCCTCATATAATAGGTAGGTTCCCATCCTTGTGTTCACTCGATGCTAATTTCTAATACCATCTGAATAGACAATGAACATGATTAACTAAACTTATTGGACTGCGTTAACTGAGTTTCGTTGACTAACGGAAGACTACTCAGATTACTGAATTTTTGAGGTCTCTAAGATTACTGAGTTTACTGAGTTTTCCTGAGTTACATGACTGACTGAATTTCTATGAACATTTCTTGACTCAGAGTATCTTGAAAACACAACACTGATTTTTGTACACAGCTAAATTTTTAAGTACAAGTACCCCCAGGACTCGATAGAAGGAAACTGAAAAAGTATGACCTTTTTCAATACATGACCAACATCACAATCCATAATACAATAAGTTGGAGATTTCATAGAGTAGAAGCTCTAAACCACCACAATGGCCACACATAATCATAACTCATTGACTAAGATATTTTATCGAACACTTGACATGCATAAACTTGTACATAAATGGGGATTTTATATTATCATACTAGTATGGTAGTTTTTCTTCCCATAGGCATTTAATCGAACACATGGGGAGCATGCTTTGGTAATACAATCATCAACACATCTAATAATCATGGATACACCAATCAACATATAAATTTAAGGGATTATTATGATTATTATGCAAATCATCACATCCTAGGGTCAATCATTGGAATATGTAATTTCCAACATGAATCAAAACCCCACAACGTCATGAACATAAATTTCAATTCAATATAAATCATGAACATTCATAAATATACAAATCTTAGATTTTGAAAAGAGATTTTTGAGCTTCATGGGTGAAAGGGACCCATGAATCAACACATGACATACCTGAGTTATGAGTTTATTGAATATTGATGGAGGAAAACTTAAATTCTTGACTTGGAATTAAACACCTAGGGTTTCTTGTTCTTGGGGATTATCTTTGAGGAAAAACCATAATTTGATATTGTAGATGGATAATGAAATTATGTGCCTTGATCTGATATTAATAGAGCCTAAAACTGGTGGTCAAAAACCAGAAAACCCTTTTCAAAATAACTTAAAATATCTGAACGAACTATGCGATGGTCCATCGCTGGGTCGACGGTCCTGACCATTGCACCTGGGCAGAATATGGGTTCACTGTCAATGCTGCGATAGCTTGGACGATGGTTCGTTGCTAGCTCGAGAGTCTGTTGTCTTGAGCCATCACTCTTACAGAAGGTAGTCTCACTGCCTTTGCTATGACGTCTTGGGCGACGGTCCATCGCTAGTTCGACGGTCCTTCGTCTCTCACCATCTCACCTAGGCGGTTTTGACTGCCTTCTATTTTTTGGCCATAACTTTCTCTTCCAATGTTGAATTTGGACAAAATTGGTATCGTTGGAAATCAAATTTAATTTCCCATATGATAAAAAGTAAAACTCTTAAAAATTCCACATATATAAAAGTGGATTCATCTTTCAAAGTAAGTTTCTAACATACTGGGGATAATTTCAAGCTAAGTTGAAGTACGGGGTATTACAGTCAGTTATTTAGTTTTTAGATGTTATTATAAGTTATACTCAGTTATTAATTTAGTATTTTTAGAACCTTATTGTATTTTCATATTTCTTCCGCATATATATTCTAGTATTATATTAAGTGCTCATAGTAGGTACCAGTCATGGGTTAGCTTGTGGTCATTTGGGTTCATAAGCACCATGTGACACCTAGAGTGTACTCTTGAGGCATTACAATATTGGATATTAGTTATATATGAGTTAACGAACCTCCCATAGGTCCTACGTCGGGATGCTTTAGCTTTGTAGGTGTATATGGAGATTGTGAAACAACCTCATACATAATCATCATTATCATCATTACCATCATTATCTCCATTGCATTTGTATTTACTTTGAACATTTCTGTGATGTATTATTGTCCTTGATGTGATACATTTCTATATGTATTTTTTCCTTTGCATTCGTATGTTTGATATTTGTATTCTTATATTTCTCTTTTGTATTGATATGGTGATTGTAAGTATGATAGCACTGCTAGTGGAGATGGTGAAAGCTACCATTTAGGATATTTTCTTATTTTGGCTGATGTACCCTTAGCGTGCATTTTACATGCTTTATTTTCTACTACGCTCAGTCAACTTATGATACCTACAGAGTACAAATGGACCATACTTACACCTACAACACCCTTTTGGTGTAATTTCGATATGAGTATTCCTTATGGTGGTTGATTTGGGTGATATTTAGAGCCATATGAGTTAACAGTTGGATTCTTGCTTTTGGTCTACTACTACCTTTCCTTATTTAGGCTATGTCTTTATTTGTGTTCGGAGATAGAGTTGTTCATATTTTAGATATCTAATGCATTTTGATCTTGAGTTGTATTGGTTATGTTCTTACAATATGACTCCAGGTTTTGGTATTTGGTTTTATATCATTGTCTGTGTATTTTTGCTTTTAATATATATATGTATGGTTTGACTATATTATAGGAGTTCTATCGTAGGTTCTGATATCGTTTTTTATAATTCATATTAATTTGATTGATAGGCTTTCTTGTAAAGACTTATTGCGATAAGTTCCATCATGACCCTTGATTTTTGGATCCTGACAAATTGATATTAGAGCAGCCAGCTTAATTAGTCTCAACTATGTAAGAATAATATATCTAATAGTCTCATGGATTAGTTCATAGATGTTCATCTCTATCATTGAGAGGCTATAAGATTTTATTAGGAAACGTCTCTTATTTTGTTCCTTATTGTGCGAGTCTATCTATACCTTATATTCAAAATCGTATTTAACTCTTTTCTACGTGAATGTACATGGTATTCCACCAATTTTGATTGTAGATCCTTTAGTGGTATTGATGTTTGCTTGTGGTACTATAAAGACTCCGAGTATGTTACTTTTGTGCTAGTATTTGTGTATGGTATTCCCAAGGGCAGGTGTTCAGCCTTCATCTATATTGCCATTTCAGGTGGTATCTCAGCTAGCAAGATTTGTTATGCCACTTATAATTGCCAGTACAGTTATGTCTTTTGAGGATTAGAAGAGGTTTGAAACATTCATACATTTGGATGCACCTAGGTTTCGTGGTGTTGTGAGATAGAATGCGTAGGAGTTCTTGATTTATTATTGGGAAAAGTTGTATAACCTTTGTTTCCTTGAGTCACATTTAAGTTGAGAGATGCAACCAGAGATTGGTAGAGGTCACTTGTAAGTTGTAGACCTCTTAATTCTCTAGAGATGACTTGGGATCAGTTTATTAGGGCCATTTTAAGAAGTTTGTACCTTACAGTGTGATGGATCAAAAGAGAGATGAGATTTATCACTTGGAGTAGGGCTCTATGACTATTGTAGAGTATTAGGAACACTTTTGTGCCTTTTTTAGATATTTATATACTAGAATTGCCACCGAATTTTAGAAGATTAATAAGTTTGTGAAGGGGTTGGATGTTTCCCTTCAACTAGCTACATCTCAAATGGTAGTGTCTAGATCATCATTTTAGAGTATAGTGGATCCTGCAAAGTTGAATGAGGGTATTCTTCGAGGATCTTAGGGATGCGCAAACAAGATGTGTAGTTTGGGTGAGTTTAGATGTCATACTTCTTGAGAAATTAATTCTAGAGGTTTTCAAGGATATTAAGGTAGGTTAATACAGGTAGCCTTGTAGAGTTCAGGTAGTAGGTTTTTTTGTTCAGCAATTAGTAGTCGTACCGATCTAATCGTACCACTCTTTTTATGTCGGGTTGTAAAGTTTTCTATGTGTCTGATAAGACTAGTCATTTGACCAAAGATTGTCCCCGGTGTGTGTTTAAAGCTACTCCTATTTTAGTTGTGAGAGTTAGGGGTTCTACTAGAAGTGTACAAGGCAGAAGTAATGGAGCTCGTAGTGGTGGTCATAGGGATATTCATCTAGTCGGTGGTCGAGTATAGTGCAATATTATACTCGCAAGACCTGAGGCAGAGACTTTCGATGCCATTATCACACATATCATCCTTATTTTTTTTGGATCTGCATCTGTGTTATTTTATTCGGGATTAACTTTCTCCTATGTGTCTGCATATTTTTCTTTGGGTTTTGATTATGCTAGTGAGACTTTTGCCATGCTTATTCATGTATTTACCCCTATAGAAGATTATTAAGTAGTGGATCAATTGTATTAATCTTGTATTGTGACTTTTTCTAGACTTGAGACTTGGGTAGATTTTCTTGTCTTAGATATGGTTGACTTCTATGTTATTTTAAGTATGGATTGGTTGTCTTCTTACCATGCTATCCTAGATTATTTTGCTAAGATTGTGACTTTTTCTTTTTTCGAGTATACCAAGGATAGCTTGGAAGGGTGCACTTTATTTGTATCCTAAGTGGGTTATATCTTATGTTCAAGCACATCACTTGGTTGAGAGGGAATGTTTATCTTATTTGGCTCATATTCATGATACTAGTGTTGCTTTAACTCCCTTCTTAGATTTTTTTTGGGTTTTATATGAGTTCAAGGATGTGTTTCCGATGAATTTTCTAGGATACCTCTGAATAGCGATATTGACGTTGCTATTAATGTAACACTGTGCACCAAACCAATTTCTATTCCTCCTTATAGGATGGACCTAGCCGAGCTGAAGGAATTGAAGGGTCAGCTATAGGAGTTGTTGGATAAAAGATTTATCCAACCCTATCTTGTTTGTGAAGAAAAAAGATGGGTTTATGCGTATCTGAATTGATTGTCGGTAGTTGAACAAGGTGACAATTATGAATAAGTATTCTCTTTCTTGTATTGATGATTTAATTGAAAAGATTTAGGGTGCTTTGGTGTTTTCGAAGATTGATTTAAGGTTCGGGTATCACCAATTGAAGATTAGAGCTTTGGATACAGCGAAAATAGATTTTCAAACTCGATATCACTATTATGAGTTCTTGGTTATATCCTTTAATTGACCAATGTCCCAGCTGGTTTTATGGAGTTGATGAACATGGTATTTTAATCGTATCTCAACTATTTTGTTATTGTATTTATAGATGATATATTAGTTTACTCCAAGAGTGAGGTCAATCATGAAGAGCATTTATGGATTGTGTTGCCGATATTGAGGGATGAGAAGTTGTATGTTAAGTTCTCTAAGTGTAAGTTTTTTTTACAGTCTCTTTCTTGGGTCATATTGTGACCAAAGATGGTGTTATGGTTGATTAGGCCAAGATTACAGCAATTTTTGATTGGTCTAGACCTACTTCTTCTATCGAGATTCAAAGTTTCATTGGTTTTGCTGGTTACTGCCAGTGTTTTGTTGAGGGTTTTTAATCTATTAAAACTTCTTTGACCAAGCTAACTTAGAAAAAGATTTCCTTTCAGTTGTCGAATTCTTGTGAGGTGAACTTCCAAAAGATAAAGAATTTGTTGACTTCAACTCCTATCTTGACCTTTCCCAAGGAGGCCGCGGAGTTTACTATCTTTTGTAATGCTTAAGGTGTTGAGTTACTTGTTGTTTTATGAAAGAGAGTAATGTGAGTGTGTATGCTTCTCGCTAGTTGAAGCATTATGAGAAGAATTACCCTACTCATGATTTGGAGTTATGTGCAGTTTTTTTTTGGATTGAAGTTATGGAAGAACTATTTGTATGGTGTTCATTGTGAGATTTTCTCAGATCATGATAGCCTTTAGTACTTGCTTATCTAATAAGAATGTAATACCTCGAGACTCTAACCAATAGTGCAACCATGAATCAAGCTCATGAGTAATAAATTATAATGTTTTGGGTTGTTTTCTGATTAAGGATGATGTGTATAAAGGCCATAAAGATATCCTAACGATTGGGTGAATCAAAACATTCCTTACCGATTGAATTCTCAGTAAGGATATTGGTATAGTCAACTTCAAACGAACGTATATCTCATTATACTTGAAATTTTTGAACTCATGACCTATCAACAGATAGATAATTGAATTATATTTCCAACGATACTGATTTTGCCAAAATCCGATACTGGAGCAAAGAGTTATACCAATTTTACTCCAGCAAGTCAATCTGGAAAAGGGTGACGACGTTTCTGACGTCCTATCACGTTTCTGACGACATTTCTGACAACATCGTCACGTTTCTGATGACATCATCACGTTTCTGATGATATCGTCACATTTTTGACAACATTTCTGACGACGTCCTCAGCCTTAGGTAGAAAATCATAAAATTCGACCCTTTTGTGACGACATTTCATGACGGCCTATCACGGGTCTGACGTCCTGTCACGGATGTTGTCAGCTATTTTTTTTAGCAATTTAGAGACGTTTTTGCAATGGTATTTTGGTCTTTTCCCATCATTTGGAGGACTCTATAACTATGAGAATCCCATCCAAACCCTAATTCCATCATTTTCTCATCCAATTCTCTTGAGATAATATATTTAGGGTTATATCAAGAACATAAATCTTACAAGAATCATCCATAAATCTTCAAAATTTCTTAAAGAACCAAGTTCCTCATAGTTTGGGCTTCAAGAATTATTTATTTCAAGTGCGGATAAAGTCTCAAGCACTAAAGTTCATCCAATTTCAAAAATTAAGGTATGTGGGGTTTTGAACAAGAACACTTCTTTCGTTCTTGTGCCCAAATATTTAATTTCAATTGAATTTCATGAATTTTTCAAAGTGGGTTTACACCCAAATTACTTTATCAAGAATTTATGAGATTTGAGCTATACAAGATTGACACATATGACTACTTCATTGACTTATTTCTTAAATTAAGAATTTATGTCATGAGTTGTATATTGTTATCATGAAATGATAATTTCTAAGTAATTTATGATAAGTGTGATGATTTATGTTTTTCCATAAGAAATTTGTTTATTGAATATATATTGATTTTAAGCTTGAGAGTCAAGAACGAGTTCTATGAAGTTTTCTGAAAGATTTGATACTTGATATGATTTTATAAGCAAGTGTACTTGATGATGAAAAAGATTATATTGAGATTGAGTCGAGTTAGGAATCCACAAGTTGATTATGATTTACAAGTGAGATATATATTAATATTTTGGTTTTCGTGATAGACCCTTGAGTTGATTAAGGTGTATTTCCTAATGCGTGCTTAAGTCTGGGAGTAGTATTTAGCAACGAGCGAGAAGTATGGGTTCAGCGCATCCTACTTCCCCAGAACTACGTTCCACCGTAGGATTAAGATTAAGGGCCATAGACCAAGACAGTTATCACTAAAGTTAAGGTTCTACTCTGATGGCAAGGATAGAATAACTCTCCCCAATGTGGGCAAGACGTTGGACTCCATGTAAGCTCACATGGTTTATGTCGATTATAAGAAACTCCCAAGTCCATAATAGTCCAAGTTTCATGAGTTACCGAGTCACTCTAAGTCATGAGTCAAAGAGTTTGAGTTGAGTCCAACGGTTTGTGAGATTTATGAAGCATGTGTTATTATTTATGATTTATGGAAAATATGTTTCAGGTAACTCAAGCAACGAGAGTCATTTTTATCAGTATGCATGATTTTCTTATACATTTATGATTTTATTTAAATGTTGCCTGCACCCCCACATACTTAGTACATTCCTAAGTACTGATTCACATACTCTTCTATGTTCTATATTTTATCGTGATATAGGTTCAGGTGCTCAGTCTCAGCAGCGACAGTTATCTTCGAGTACCTCCATCTACATTCGTACAGTTGGTGAGTCCTCATAGTTCGAGGACCTATGTCACCAATTTTTTTCTTGATAGTAGATGGTTGTTTATTTCCAGTTCAGTACGGGTCAGTTGGGGATCTGTCCTAATGGCTTCTCAGTCTTATGTAGTAGAGGCTTTGTCAGACTAGATTACCGGTATGTACAGAACTTCAATATTTTAATTGTATAGGATAGTATGTCTTTTTATTCCAGTATGTTCATGACATGATTATTCTTGTTTATTACAGCCTGATTATTGTGATAGTGAGTTATAGAGGAGATGACGGGCTCAGAGGGTTAGCTTGAGGTCGCGTGTGGCCTTAAGCACCGTGTGACGTCTTGGCATGGGATCTTGGGGTGTTACAAGCTTGGAATCAGAGCCTAAGGTATAAAGGAGTCCTAGGGAGTCTGACAAGCCGTGTTACGTAGAGTCTTGATCATCGGTGTGTAGCGCGCCATATCTATGAGCTAGCGGCTGTGGGACATTTTAGGAAAAGTCATTTCTTTCTTTCAGAAGTCTTTCGTGCCTATGACTGTTTCTCTCTGCTATTAATTCATGCTCTCTTATGACAGAAAATGCCTCTTCGTAGAGCTCATAGAAACAACGAATGACCTCAACATGTTGATCCTTTAAATGAGACGGTGACTCACGCCTAATTTCGGGCAGCTTTTCAGGCGCTAGCCTAGGCAGTTACCACCAATACTGAGGCAAATGTTCAGGCCGCTATTCCACCTCCGTAAGAAGGTAATTCTGCAGCATCTCGAGTTCCGGATTTTATACGGATGAATCCACCTGAGTTTTATGGGTCAAGGGTAGGTGAGGACCCACAGATGTATCTTGATGAGGTGAAAAATATCACTCAAATTATGCATGTAACAGAGGAAGAAAGTGTGGAGCTAGCTTCCTATCAGTTGAAATATGTTGCTTATTATTGGGTTGAGTTGTAGAGGAAGAGTAGAGGGGAGGATTCTGCTCCCATGACTTCGCAGTTGTTCTGGGATGCATTCTTAGACTGATTCTTTCCCCCGGAGCTGGGGAAAGCAAAACTAAAAGAATTTATGAACTTGAGACAAGGCTCCATGATAGTTAAGGAATATTGTCTTAAATTTAATGAGTTGTCTAAGTATGGTCCCGGTATGATGGCTGATTCTAGGACCAGTATGAGTAAGTTTTTTATTGGAGTATCAAGTTATGTTATGAAAGAGTGTAGGTCCTCTATGCTTAATAGGGACGTGGATCTTTCTAAATTGATGATTCATGCCCAACAGATTAAAGAAAACAAGGTGAAAGAGAGAGAGAGAGTGAGAGGGAATAAGAGAGTTAGATCAGGGTATCAGGGGTATAGTCAGAGTAGATTTTCAGGAGGGATCCGCCCTCAGTTTCAGAGCCGTTCTTTTGTGCCATCACCGTCATCAGCTATTACTCCCGCATCCCGAGTCAGGCAGGAGTAGGGTAATAGATCTACTGTGTATAGGTCTTAGGACAGTGTGAGTAATAGACCTAACTATCCCCCATGTGCTAAGTATGGTAGGACGCATCCTGGAGAGTGTATGGCTGAGCAGAGAGGTTGTTTTGGTTGTGGTAAGTTGGTCCACAAATTCAGGGATTGCCCATATGCTAGATAGGGGAGCCGTGATGTTTGTCCCCAGATTCAGGCTATTAGTTCTCCAACCCCTTAGGTTTGTCCTACTCCTTCTCAGGGTGCCTCATCTAGACTTGCTAGTGGTCAGCGCCAGAATCGCTTTTATGCTATACCACCCCGCCAGGAGTAGGAGGATTCACCAGGTGTTGTTACTGGTACGCTCTGTGTATTTCATTTTGATGTGTATGTGTTGATGGACCCTGGGTCAAGTCTTTCTTATGTGACTACGTTAGTGGCTGTGAATTTTGAGATCAATGCAGAAAAGATTCCTGAGCCTTTTCTAGTTTCTACTCTAGTAGGTGAACCTGTTGTTGCTAAGCAAGTATATAAGAAGTGTCCTATCACTGTCCTTCACAGAGTTATGTTTGCAGATTTAATTGAGCTATGATGATAGGCGTATTTACACGCCTAAAGTCCTATAATTTACCCATATTTTAGCTAAGTTTTGAGGACAAAATATATAATTCATGCACTTTTAGTCCTTTTTCCTGTAAGTGAGCTAACAAACGTGATTAGCAAGTTTTCAGGTATAAATGATGCAGATTTCAGCATATTATGGATAACTTGACGCCCAAGGAAGCTTCACGAAAGAAGGAAGGGAAAGATTGGATGCCAAGGACCAAAAGTGACGCATGGAATATCTGTCCCGGGCAAAAACAACATTTCCAAAGACTTTGGGGATCAGCAGTAACTTATTAGGATTAGGATAATGATGCAGTACCCTAGTAGGACTAGGATAAGTAATGCAGTATCCTATTAGGAATAGGATATGGGTGTTATAAATACCCTATGTTGCTGAAGTTTTTATGATCATCTCTCTCCTTTCATACAATCAATTCTGGAGTTCCGAAAACAATTCTCTTTCAATTAATTACTTTCTCTTCATCTATTCAATTCTTAATTTCCACAACAAGAGAACCGCTATTCTAAAAGGGAATTCACGCCTAACGCCATACCAAACCCTACTACACGTGAGATCTTTATTTTGGTATAATGATAATGTCTATTGTGATTTCCGTTGCACTCATGAATAGCTAAACTTCTCTGTTGGGGTTATGGAAGCCTTATGAGATACTATCTATTCCTATGAGTTTGTGAATTTGTGACACGTATGCTGCTTATATCATTATTCTCTTCATCTTAATGCAAATTCTTATGGTTGCAAACACATAGAATACGCCAGTATAGCATTATCTTGTTCGAAAGAAAAGTTAGATGTATGGAAAAGAGATAATGTCAAGGTAATAGGGCACCAACCCCTGTTAAAAAGTTAGTGCCGTAACTGGATTAACCTCTTGGAGAATTTGTACCATTAGACACGCTTTAAGCTCGAAAGAGTTAAAGTGAAATAATCCTTGATGGTCGAAAGACGCCTGGATTTACCATAGACTACAATTCTCTATAAGCACATGCATGTCTGAATTCCGCATAACTCATAGCCAATAGAGACGTATAACTCATAAGGTGGACATAACCCCAACTCTCAATTCTCATTGGTTAAACATCTTACTGAACATTCTTTCCTTTTTACTTTGCTATTTTCCGTTTTTACTCTACCATTTTGTTACATTATTGCACGCTACAAAATCCCCCCTTATACGAGACTTGCACCAAAAGTCTAATAATCTTTGCTTACTTAGTGAACGGCTATTCTCTGTGGGATTGATACCCAACCCAGTTGGGTTATATATTTGACAACGACCGCTTACACTCTTACGAGAGTTGTAGTTTGAGCGTTATCAAAAATTGGCGCCGTTGCCGGGGAATACGGTTGTCAACTAAGTTTGTGATAGTTACTAGACCCTTTGGTCAAAGATTCTTGAATTTTACTTTTAGTTGTTGTTTTTGTTTTATTCAGGTTTACTTGATTGCATGCCAAACACTCAAAGTTCAGGTCAACCGTTATTACCTATCAATCCTGAACCACAACTTATTGGCAAAATAGATGCACAACGTGAAATTGACAGAAGGGCGGCTCAACAGGAGCAGGCTAGAGTAGTTGCACTGGCAGTTGCTCAAGTGCATAAACAGAATATTGATAACCCAGGTCGGGAAAAAAATCCTGATGATGAGGACCTGGGTGATGAGGAGTTACTTAATCCACGGCGTGCAGATGAATTGGCAGAACCTATGCACAGGAGAGATCGTCAAGATAGAATGAGACCTGACCACCGAGCTGTGCAGGCTCCTTTTGATGATTATGATGACGATCTGGATGGAGCTGGTGCCACAGGGGCTATTATTCCTCCACCCTTGGCACCCGGAGCTAAGTTCAATATCCCTAGCACCATGATTCAGTTACTGCAGCTCAAGGGGTTATTTGGTGTACTCGCAAGAGATGATCCGAATATGCATCTGATCAACTTTATTTCAACATGCAAGTCATTTGACAATCCAGGAGTTGGGCAGAATGCAATTCGGCTGCGCTTATTTCCATTGTCTCTGTCTAGGGAGGCAACTCTATGGTTGAACGGGCTAACTCCTGATTCTATTACTAATTGGAGGCAACTGAAAGACGGTTTCCTAGAAAGATTCTTTCCGCCATCCAAGAGAGCACAGTTGAGAGATGAGATCAATAATTTTCGACAACTTCCAACTGAAGCTCTCCACGAAACATGGGAGAGGTTCAAAAAGAAGCTTATGCGGTGCCCAAATCATCAGATGACCACCATCCACTTGATGGAGATATTATATAGGGCTTTGAACTCAGTGAAAAAACCAGTGGTTGATAATGCTGCAGGTGGGTCATTCATGGACCTTACTTTTCTTGAGGCGAGTGATATGCTGGATCGTATGACAAAGCAGAGTAGAGCTTGGCATTCTAGGGATTCTGAGGTAGCGAGCTCTACTGTATCTATTGGCATGACTGTAGAGCAGAGACGAAGACAAGAGGAACGTGACCAAGATATGGCTCACATAAAAATGCAGATGGATCTTCTTACCAAGCATTTATTATCAGGGAAAACTGAAAAGGTTAAAGCTGTTATATCACAGGGAAGATATTATTCCCATTCTGAGGGGGAAGCAAATTACTTGAATAATCAGGGGGGTTTCCGAGGCAATGCCCAAGGAAACCAAGGTCGGATCTATTATGATAAATCTAGATACAAGGACCGCAATCAAGGTGGTTGGAAGAATAAGACTGACAGGAGTGGTTTGTATGTTCCTCCTGGAAACCGTGAGGTTGTGGCATCTGGCTCTGGAAAGATTTCCATGGATGATATGATGGCTAAGCTGTTGAAAGGAGTGGAGGCAACCAACATGGGCCTAACCTAGGTGAAGAATGATTTGTCTTCAATAAACCAATTGGTTGACTCGCATTCTACTGCAATAAAACAGCTGGAGCAACAATTGAGTCAACTATCAGCGGCATTCAACCAAAGAAAAGATGGAACACTACCTAGTGACACAGTGAAAAATCCGAGAATTGATGGATCGTGTATGGCTATTACTACCCGAAGTGGTAAAGTGTTGGAAAATACATCTAAAGGTAAGCAGGTAGTTGATGATTTAGCGGATAATGTTATTGATGCAGAATGTGAAGAGGCCGAAGAAGCTGAAGAATGTGTTCATGAAGTCACCCCTAGACGTCTGCAGCCTGAAAAGATTGATAGTTGGAAGCAAGGTAAAAAGAAAGTGGTGGAGAAAACTATTCCCCTTCCACCATCACCTTTTACTCAGAGACTGAAGAAGAAGGTTGACGACACTCCTGAAAAGGTTGATAATTGGAAGCAAGATAAAAAGAAAGTGGTGGAGAAAACAATTCCCCTTCCACCACCACCTTTTCCGCAGAGACTGAAGAAGAAAGCTGATGATACCAGGTTCAGTAAATTTATGACTATGTTGAAGCAGCTGACTATTAATGTTCCTTTGGTCGAGGCACTGGAACAAATGTCTGGGTATGCTAAGTTTATGAAGGACCTATTGAAAAAGAAGCGGGCATTAAGCTATGAGCCGACAGATAATATTCATCATTGCAGTGCAATTACCACAAGGTCCTTAGTACAGAAGAAGGCAGACCCTGGTGCTTTCACTATTCCTTGCACGGTTGGATCTATGAATTTTGCTAAGGCATTGTGCAATTTGGGAGCTAGCATCAATTTGATGCCACTATTCATCTACAGAAAGTTGGGGTTGGGCGACCCTACACCAACCAATATGCGGCTCGTGATGGCAGATAGGTCGGTGAAACGACCTGTGGGTATCTTGAATGATGTGTTGGTGAAGGTGTCTACCTTCATTTTTCCTACAGTCTTTGTGATTTTGGATTGCGAGGTGGATTCTGAAGTTCCCATAATCTTGGGACGTCTTTTCCTTGCAACAGGAAGTGTGCTTATTGACATGAGAGCTAATGAGCTTTTATTTCGGTTGAATGACGAAGTGGTCCTCTTTGATATATGCAAAGCAATGAAGCAGCCCAGCGATATGAATGTGTTCTCCGTAGCTGATGTTCATTATGAGGATAAGAAAGCATTATCTGTAGAGAAACAGCTTACTGTTGAGTCCCTATTTGATGTGCTGCTGAATTTTGGGCGTGAGGAGGCTGAAGAACATGATGAAACCGTTTGTGCTCTAACAGGAATAAGGTCCTATTCTCATGCTCCTAAGAAGCGGGACCTTGATCTTAAGAATCAACCATCACCAACAATGATGACATCCATTGAAAAGCCCCCAGTGCTAGAATCGAAAGAGCTCCCCAATTATCTAAGGTATGCATGCTTGGGAAGTAGAAATACACTTCCGGTGAGTGTGACGGATGATTTAAGTGAACATCACATAGAGGCTCTTATCTCTGCTCTGAAGAGATACAAGAGAGCTATGGGTTGGACTATTGATGATATAATTGGTATCCCTCCTGGGATATGTATGCACAAGAGTCATATCGAAGAAGATTGCATGCCTACAAGTAAGCATCAGTGTCGTCTGAATCCATTCAGAAAATGATGCCCCATCTATCTCGATGAAGTCTAAGTAATCGAGATAGCTATGTCGTGCTGAGACAATAAATCAAGCGTTTGGTGGGAGTCAACCCATCGTTTTTAATTGTTTTGATTTCTTAAGATTTTGTCGAGCCACGACCAAAACTAAGGCGCTTGATGGGAGGCAACCCATCGCTCTAATCATTTTTGTTGCTTTTGAGTAAGTGTAGGTGCAAGA
The DNA here is from genome assembly GCA_030864215.1 of Capsicum pubescens. Classification (NCBI taxonomy): domain Eukaryota; kingdom Viridiplantae; phylum Streptophyta; class Magnoliopsida; order Solanales; family Solanaceae; genus Capsicum; species Capsicum pubescens. Next base: position 188,521,187 of record CM061538.1, on the reverse strand, counting down.
GGTGTAAAGGAGGAGATTGAGTTCAACTCTTGATTTAGAAGAATTGCATGATCAAGGTGGTAAGTTAGGATTGAAGAAGCAAAAGGCTATGGGTTGGGCATTGCCTATGAAAATATAGGCAAAGAACAAGGCAAGGCCTATGTAAATCTAGGCCACAAACAAGGCAAGGCCTATACTATGGCCTAAGCTCTCGGAATCTAGTGTGCCATAGCATAGGCGCCGTCCATGCCTAAGTGTGACATAGCATAGGCGCCGCCTATGCAAAATCATTTTGTCTCTGAATCTCATGTTCCATGGCATAGGTGCCGCCTATACCTAACAATGCCATGGCATAGGCGCCGCCTATGCTCAACAATGCTTTTCAAAAGGCGTCGCCTATGCCAAGCATAGGCAAAGAAAAAGGCGCCGCCTATGGTCACTTTTGGTCTCCAAATCCGATTTTAAATGGGTCAAAACCCTACCCAAGCTTACCCTATAAATAAGAAACTTACTCTTATACCAAAAATACATTGCAAACCTAAGAAAAACGCCGCCTACATCTCCAAATTCTCTCAAAAATTTTCCTTTTGCTCTTTTACTTCACAAGAACATCTTCCAAAGGCATCAACCAAGTAAGTACTTCTTTGTTCTTCTTTTATATTCCGTAAGTACTACAATACTACGCCTACAATAAATTGTTAGATCTTGAAGTAGTATTGGTGATTTGAATGAGGTTGATTTGTTGTGATACTACTAAGTGAGTGAAAGAATACGTAAGGATGATTTTAACTTATTTCCAACTTGTCTTTGATTTTCATACACTGTCATACTTTTGCGGAATTGACATGGGCACGAAAATTGCATAATCTTGTAAACAGAAACCTTACATGTTGGAATGACTTGTTCATCGAGATGAGAATCATGGTTAAACTACCAACTTGTGAGGTTGTGATTATTTCTAGATGTTATAACTTGATTCAATCTCTATGTAGTAGTCTTGATCAAAAGATGTATCAACCATGAAAGTATTGCCAAGATTTTTTTGGAATTATGACTGCACTGATTATATTGTTGGAATATAGCGCCTAAAATGTATATCAATGAAGTCTGAGTAATCGACATCGTTCACTTCACTAGTTCATACCAACAAACTAAGTGTGGGGTGGTGCCATTACTGCTTATTCATTGATTGTATCCACCGATATGAAGCTAACATGAATATTATTTTAATCTCAGGTACAATGGCACAAAAACCAAGTCAAGGAAAGGATAAAGCAACCACTTCACAAAAAGGCCAGAAAAGGGGACAAAAAGAGCAAGGCGAATCCTCCTCGCTGCAAATACCTCGCCGCATGTTCGTAATTAAATGGGTCTTAGAGGAGAAAGGAAAGGAGTGGTATAGGAACAATAAAGAGAATAAATATGTTCACATGGAGTTGATACACAAGGAGAGCCTAGCAAAGAAAGAACCTCGCATGTTGGCTAAGATAATGGCGTTACATCATGATTTCATCTTTCGAGATATGGGAGAGTGCAATCTTGATTTAACACGAGAATTCTATGCCAACTGGTCACCAAAAACTACAGGGAGTGAAGTTAAGATTCGGGGCCAAGTTCTGCAACTAAATGCGGAGTTCTTCAACTCCTTTCTAGGCTTGCCATCTGTTAATCCCGCACCATTCAAGGAGATTTATCACAGACCTCCATACAGGGCAATCAGACACACACTATGCGGAACAAGATCAATGGCATGGTGGAGTCATCACAAGGATACCGGTCGGCACAATACCTTCCCGAACGCCTCCTTGAACAGAGAAGCTAGGATATGGCTGTGAATAGTTAACTCTTGCCTCATTCCAGGGACACAGTACACAAATATAACATGAGATAGAGTGTTCCTGGTGTATGCATTGATGACGAATGTCCCTATCAACATTGGGGCAATTATTTGATCTACAATGCGGAAAGCTAGGCTACACAAGAGGTCCCACTTCAGCTTTGGCAACCTGTTGACTGCAATATTGAGGAAGGAAGACATCAAAGAGGAACCGGTTGATCATAAGCTTCCATACAACCCGAAGAAGGTTGACCTCACAAAGGTTAAAGATGCTGAATCCATGCATGGCGTCAACCTAACCACTGCAGAAAGACATGCTCGCGAGGAAAGCTTCTCCCGTCATTTATATGGCATGATGAAGTTTACCATGATGAGCGGGGGTCGTGTTCCAACTGCTGCAGAGCTCCAACAGTTGGATTATGACTACCCAATGAATGAGCATGCGAGGGAGATGTGTGGAGTAGGTGTATATTTTGAGGAACCTCTTGATGACGACATGCCAACCGATGATGATCGACGAATGCCAGACTCCGACGTGGAAGAGAACTCTGATGACGACGACTCTGATGATGATTCCGACGCAGGGGGTATGACCCCAAACATAGAGGAGGAGTCCGACTAACCAGGTTCTTCTTATTTATTTTCCACTGAGGGCAGTGTGTCCCGTCTAAGTGTGGGGTGCTGGTATTTGCATGCTATACTTCTTTATCTGCATTTGCATTTATTTATGTTTGGTTGTTTGATTTAGTTAGTAGTCATAGATTTTTTTTTTAGATTTTGATGCATGAAATTGTTCTGATAGGCGGCATGGTGTTATGACAAGAGTTTGTGCTAGAATCATTACTATTGAGACATTTAGGCTCTAAGTGTGACTCACTGTGTGATAATTGTGTGGTTTAATTCATTCATCTGTTAGGGTCAAGAGTCTATAATACTCCCAATAAAGTTGACCATGTGCCTTGTGTGTGTGAGATGATAGTATATTCTGTGTTTGTGACTGATGCTAGAACTTGCCTGGTGTGTGTGTAAAGAGAAATAAAGAGTGTGAGTTTAGGAGATGATTTAGGCATTTCTTTGGGAACCGATACTTGTTTACCTTCGTTTTACCTACCCGTGGACATTATCCTAGTCAACCCCTTTGAGCCTTTAAGCCATTTTCTTTGACAGCCTTATATGTAAGCCTAATCCATTTTTTTTCAAGACCATAATTTGATCCAAATTCCTAAGTGCTTTAAATTGTGAAGTCATGTGACAAAATAAGAGGAAATTGGGTGAGAGTGATGCCTTAGAGTGTATTGGTACTTGAATTTGTTATGAAAAAGAGTGGCTATCATGGAGGTGTGTTATAAAAAAAAAGAAAAAAAAAGATAAAAGAGAAAGAGAAAAGAAAAAGAAATAGAAAAACAAAAAGATAAATTGTGTTTATGATTAAATAAAAAGATAGTTATGCTTGAATGGCAAAACAGGTGAAAAGGGGTGATAGATGAAATAAAGGTAGCAGGGTTGATTAAAAGAGAGTGTTAATGGCATAATGTGATGTATTAAAGCGCTTAGGAACATAGTCACTATTTCTGGCAAAAATAGTCCTACCCGTCCCTTAGCCTACATTACAACCTATAGAAGACCTATTTGATCCTAAGCTTAGCATTCTGATATTTAGTGGAGCATTACACTAAGGGCAAACCTATGGTCATCAACTGAAACATATGAATTCTTTGTGAGAGTGAGAGCAAGGATAATCTTATACCTATGTTCTGAAAAATACAATATTTGAGAGTGATTATGGGTAATATCTTATGTGAGACACACATGGTTGATGAGTTTTGGGTAGTCTTGTATGATTCTTTGTGGCTTAACTTGTGGATACGAATTAACCATCATCACGAGTCTATATTAGAGGTTGAATTGTTTCTAGAAGTGATTAGAAAACTACTCTTTGTTTATAATTATCGTGCCTGTCTTGATGAAAATTTTGTGTTGTTACTGTGAAAACCTAAGTAGATGTTTATATGGACATGATATATTGTTCGAGGAAGATCAAAGCTTTAAGTGTGGGGTGTTGATGATAGGCGTATTTACACGCCTAAAGTACTATAATTTACCCATATTTTAGGTAAGTTTTGAGGACAAAATATACAATTCATGCACTTTTAGTCCTTTTTCCTGTAAGTGAGCTAACAAACGTGATTAGCAAGTTTTCAGGTATAAATGATGCAGATTTCAGCATATTATGGATAACTTGAAGCCCAAGGAAGCTTCACGAAAGAAGGAAGCGAAAGCTTGGACGCCAAGGACCAAAAGTGACGCATGGAATATCTGTCCCGGGCAAAAACAACATTTCCAAAGACTTTGGGGATCATCAGTAACTTATTAGGATTAGGATAATGATGCAGTAACCTGGTAGGACTAGGATAAGTAATGCAGTATCCTAGTAGGAATAGTATATGGGTGTTATAAATACCCTATGTTGCTGAAGTTTTTATGATCGTCTCTCTCCTTTCATACAATCAATTCTGGAGTTCCGAAAACAATTCTCTTTCAATTAATTACTTTCTCTTCATCTATTCAATTCTTAATTTCCACAACAAGGGAACCGCTATTCTAAAAGGGAATTCACGCCTAATGTCATACCAAACCCTACTACACGTGAGATCTTTATTTTGGTATAATGATAAAGTCTATTGTGATTTCCGTTGCACTTATGAATAGCTAAACTTCTCTGTTGGGGTTATGAAAGCCTTATGAGATACTATCTATTGCTATGAGTTTGTGAATTCGTGACACGTATGCTGCTTAGATCATTATTCTCTTCATCTTAATGCAAATTCTTGTGGTTGCAAACACATAGAATACGCCAGTATAGCATTAACTTGTTCGAAAGAAAAGTTATATATCTGGAAAAGAGATAATGTCAAGGTAATAGGGCACCAACCCCTGTTAAAAAGTTAGTGCCGTAACTGGATTAACCTCTTGGAGAATTTGTACCGTTAGACACGCTTTAAGCTCGAAAGAGTTAAAGTGAAATAATCCTTAATGGTCGAAAGACGCCTGGATTTACCATAGAATACAATTCTCTATAAGCACATGCATGTCTGAATTCCGCATAACTCATAGCCAATAGAGACGTATAACTCATAAGGTGGACATAACCCTAACTCTCAATTCTCATTGGTTAAACATCTTACTGAACATTCTTTCCTTTTTACTTTGCTATTTTCCGTTTTTACTCTACTATTTTGTTATATTATTGCACGCTACAAAATCCCCCCTTTTACGAGACTTGCACCAAAATTCTAATAATTTTTGCTTACTTAGTGACCGTCTATTCTCTGTGGGATCGATACCCAACCCAGTTGGGTTATATCATTGACAACGACCGCTTACACTCTTACGAGAGCTGTAGTTTGAGTGTTATCAAGCTAGACATGGTTGATTTTGTTATTATTCTGGGTATGGATTGGCTCACTCTTATTATGCGTTTGTAGACTGTCGTATCCGTGTAGTCAAGTTTTAGTGTACCAATGAGCCAGTCTTTGAGTGTTCTGAAAATTTTGTATCTCCCAGGAGTCATTTCATATCCTATCTTAAAGCTAGGAAATTGATATCCAAGGGTTGCATCTATCATTTGGTTTGAGTTAAAGATACTAAGTTCGAGACTCCGACCATTCAGTCAATCAACATTGTTAATGAGTTTTGTGATGTTTTTCTAGAAGATCTGCCAGGGGTACCTCTCGATAGAGAGATAGAATTTGGGATTCATCTTCTCCCCGACACACAGCCTATTTCTATTTGTCCATATCGTATGGCCCCCGCAGAACTTAGGGAGTTGAAAGAGTAACTCAAAGATCTTCTAGATAAGGGTTTCATAAGGCCTAGCATATCTCCTTGGGGTGCACTCGTTCTGTTCGTGCGAAAGAAAGATGGTTCTTTGAGGATGTGCATTGATTATTGTTAGCTTAACAAGGTCACAGTCAAGAGCATGGACCCTCTTCCTAGAATTGATGACCTGTTTGATCAGCTGCAAGATGCTAACTAATTCTCAAAAATAGACTTGAGATTCGGTTATCACCAGCTTAAAGTTAGGGAGTGTGACATTCCAAAGATAGTTTTTCGCACCCGATATGGTCATTTTGAGTTCTTTGTCATGTATTTCGGGATAACAAATTCCCCAGCCGTCTTTATGGACCTCATTAATCAGGGGTTCAGACAATACCTTGATATGTTTGTTGTTGTGTTCATAGATGATATTCTTGTATACTCCCGAAGTGAGAATGACCATGTAGATCATCTCCGAATAGTCTTTTAAACCCTTAGAGATCATCACCTATATGCCAAATTTAGCAAGTGCAAATTTTGTCTAAGGTCAGTTTCTTTTCTAGGTCATATTGTTTCTTCTGAAGGTATTCAAGTTGACCCTCAAAAGATAGAAGCTGTGAAAAATTGGCCTAAACCTATGTCCCCGATTTTTGTCTTGATAGTAGATGGTTGTTTATTTCCAGTTCAGTACGGGTTAGTTGGGGATCTATCCCAGTGGCTCCTCAGTCTTATGTAGTAGAGGCATTGTCAGACTAGAGTACCAGTAAGTTCAGAACTTCAGTATTTTTACTGTACAGGATAGTATTTATTTGTATTCCAGTATGTTCATGACATGATTATTATTCTTTGTTACATCTTGATTATTGTCATAGTGAGTTATAGAGGAGATGACAGGCTCAGAGGGTTAGCTTGAGATCGTGTGTGGCCTTAAGCATCGTGTGACATCTTGGGATGGGATCTTGGGGCATTACAAGCTTAGTATCAGAGCTGGCTACTACCGTCGTTTTGTTGAGGGTTTCTCTTCCATTGCATATTCTTTGACTCGGTTGACCCAAAATAAAATAAAATTTCTATGGTCTGACTCTTGCAAGAAGAGTTTTCAGGAGTTGAAAACTCGACTCACTTCGGCCCCTGTGTTGACCCTTTCAAATGGTGCAGATGATTTTGTGGTATACTGTGATGCTTATAGAGTTGGGATGGGTTGCGTGTTGATGCAGAAAGGTATGGTTATAGCCTATGCCTCCAGACAGTTGAAACCGCATGAGATGAACTACTCGACCCATGACCTTGAGTTAGCTGCAGTGGTTTTTGCCTTGAAAATTTGGAGAGACTATTTGTATGGTGTTCATGTTGATGTCCTTACGGATCACAAGAGTTTGTAGTATGTGTTTACTTAGAGAGAGTTGAATCTTCGTCAGAGGCAATGGTTGGAACTGTTAAAGAACTATGATATGAATGTGTTGTATCACCCGGGAAAGGCCAATGTTGTGGCAGATGCCCTTAGCAGGTCATCCATGGGTAGTGTAGCACAGGTCAAGGAAGATAGGAAGGATTTAGCTCATGAGATGCATCGTCTGGATAAGTTGGGAGTTAGATTTCTTGATTCAGTTGAGGGAAATATTTAGGTCCAGAGTAGTTTCGAGTTTTCTCTACTTTCGGAGGTAAAGGAGCAGCAAGATATGGATCCTATTTTGGTCAGACTGAAGGAGTCAGTTAAAGACCAAAAGGTGGAGGTTTTCTCCCAAGGGGGAGATGGTGTATTGAGATTTCAGAATAGATTATGTGTGCCTGATTTTGAAGATTTAAGGCAGAGAATTATGGCTGAAGCGCATGGCACGCGATATTCAATTAAACCCGGTGCTACCAAGATGTACCGCGATTTGCGAGAAATCTATTGGTGGAATGGTATGAAAAAGGATATATCAAAATTCGTAGAGAAGTGTACAACTTGCTAACAGGTTAAGATAGAACACCAAAGACCCGGTGGAATGATGCAAGAATTCAGTATTCCTACTTGGAAGTGCGAGGAAGTAAATATGGATTTTGTGACTGGTTTAGCTCCTTCTTGCCGTCATCATGATTTGATTTGGGTCGTTGTAGATAGGTTGACTAAGTTCGCGTATTTCTTACCAGTGCATACATCTTTCACCACTGAGGACTATGCTAAGCCGTACATTTTAGAGTTAGTTAGGATGCATGGAGTTCCTTTGTCTATTATCTCTGACAGGGGTACTCAATTTACTTCTTATTTTTGCAGGGCTTTTCAGAAGGGTCTTGGTACCCAAGTTCATCTTAGCTCCATTTTTCATCCGCAGACCGATGGTTAGGCTGAGAGGACCATCCAGACCTTGGAGGATATGTTGACGGCATGTGTTCTAGATTTCAAAAGAAGTTGGGATGGACATTTTCCATTGATTGAATTTGCTTACAACAACAGTTTTCAAGATAGCATTGGAATGGATCCATTTGAGGCTTTATATAGAAGGCGATGTAGATCACCCATAGTTTAGTTTGAAGTTGGTGAAGTCGCTGTGAGTGGATCTGATGCTATGTTTGAGGCTATGGAGAATGTTAAGCTGATTCGGGAAAGGTTGAAGACAACCCAGAGTCGTAAGAAGTCATATGCAGATGTGAGAAGAAGAGCTCTTGAGGTTGAGGTTAACGATCTGGTGTACTTGAAGATTTCACCCATGAAGGGGGGGAAAAGATTTGGTAAGAAAGGAAAGCTTAGTCCCTGATATGTTGGCCCCTATAGAGTTTTGAATCGTGTTAGGAAAGAAGCTTACGAGATTGAATTGCTTGCCGAGTTGTTAGTTGTCGATCCTATCTTTCATGTTTTATGCTCAAGAAGAACACTGGTGATTGTGTTGTTGCTGATCCGTCAGAAAGTTTTCATGTTCAGGATAGATTTTCATATGCTGAAGTTACAGTTAAAATCCTAGATTATCAAGTTCGTAGACTAAGAAATAAGGAAGTTCTTTTGGTCAAAGTTCTGTGGTGAAATCAATCAGTCGAGGGTGCTACTTGGGAAGAAAAAACAGATATGCAAACAAGATAGCCTCATCTCTTCTCCGCGAGTTCAAATTAAGCCGAAGGTACTATTCTTCCCTAATCTAGTTTCCTTCTAATCCAGTGTATTCAGCTATATGGTTATTCTCTCTATGATTCATGCATTTTGTGAAGTACTCGAAAGTTTAGAATGAAGTAAGCCCTTTTAGTTAGTCGTTCCAGCTATACGTCCTTATTTTCTCTTGATTTTGGCCTATCTAGCCACATTCGAAGACGAATATTTCCAAGGGGGAGATATTGTAATACCCCGAGACTCTAACTAATAGAGCAACCATGAATCGATCTCATGAGAAATAAATTATAATTTTTTGGGTCTTTTTCTGATCAAGGATGGTGTGTATTAAGTCCTTAAAGATGTCCTAACGATTGGGTGAATCAAAACATTCCTTACCGATTGAATTCTTGGGAAGGATATTGGTATAGTCAACTTCAAACCAGGATATCTCTCATTAGTCTTGGAATTTTTGAGCTCATGACCTATCAATAGACAGATAATTGAATTAGATTTCCAACGATACAAATTTCGCCAAAATCCGATACCGGAGCAAAGAGTTATATCCATTTTACTCCAGCATGTCAATCTGGAAAAGGGTGATGACGTTTCTGACGGCCTGTCACGTTTCTAATGACATTTCTGACGACGTCGTCACGTTTCTGACGACATTTCTTACAATATCGTCAACCTTAGACAGAAAATTATAAAATTCGACCCTTTTGTGATGACATTTCGTGACGGCCTATCACGGGTCTGACGGCCTGTCACGGATGTCGTCAGCTATTTTTTTAGCAATTTAGAGACATTTTTGCAAGGGTATTTTGGTCTTTTCCTATCTTTTAGAGGCCTTTATAAATATGAGAATCCCATCCAAACCCTAATTCTATCATTTTCTCTTCCAATTCTCTTGAGATAATATATCTCGGGTTATATCAAGAACATAAATCTTCTAAGAATCATCCATAAATCTTAAAAAATTTCTTCAACAACCAAGTTCCTCATAGTGTGGGCTTTAAGAATTATTTATTTCAAGTGTGGATAAAGTCTCAAGCGCTAAAGTTCATCCAATTTTTAAAGATTAAGGTATGTGGGGTTTTGAACAAGAACACTTCTTTCGTTCTTGTGCCCAAAGATTTAATTTCTATTGAATTTCATGAATTTTACAAAGTGGGTTTACACCAAAATTACTTTATCAAGGATTTATAAGATTTGAGCTATACAAGATTGACACATATGACTACTTCATTGTCTTATTTCTTAAATTAAGAATTTATGTCATGAGTTGTATATTGTTATCATGAAATGATAATTTCTAAGTGATTTATGATAGGTGTCATGATTTATGTTGTTCCATGAGAAGTTTGTCTATTGAATATATATTGATATTGATCTTGAGAGTCAAAAACGAGTTCTATGATGTTTTCTGGAAGATTTGATACTTGATATGATTTCATAAGAAAGTTACTTGATGATGAGAAAGATTATTTTGAGATTTAGTCGAGTTAGGAATTTACAAGTTGATATGATTTACAAGTGAGATATATATTTATATTTTGGTCTTCATGATAGACCCTTGAGTTGATTAAGGTGGATTTCCTAACATGTTCTGAGCTTAAGACTGGGAGTAGTATTTAGCACCGAGCGGGAAGTATGGGTTCAGCGTATCCTACTTCTCCAGAACTACGTGCCACCGTAGGATTAAGATTAAGGGTCAAAGGCCAAAACAGTTATCACTAAAGTTAAGGTTTTACTCTGATAGCAAGGATAGAATAGCTCTCCCCAACGTGGGCAAGACATTGGACTCCATGTAATCTCATATGGTTTATGTCGGTTATAAGAAACTCCCAAGTCCATAATAGTCCAAGTTTCATGAGTTACCGAGTTACTCTAAGTCACGAGTCAAAGAGTTTGAGTTGAGTGCAACGCTTTGTGAGATTTATAAAGTATGTGTTATTATTGATGATTTATGGAAATTATGTTTCAGGTAACTCAAGCGACGAGAGTCATTTTTATTAGATTTTCTTATACATTTATGATATTATTTAAATATTGCCTGCACCCCCACATACTCAGTACTGATTCCCATACTCTTTTGTGTTCTATATTTTCTCGTGATGTAGGTTCAGGAGCTCAATCTCAGGAGCGACAGTGATCTTTGAGTACCTCCATCTATATTTGTACAGTTGGTGAGTCCTCATGTTTCGAGGACCTATGTCCCCGATTTTTGTCTTGATAGTAGATGGTTGTTTATTTCCAGTTCAGTACGGTTCAGTTGGGGATCTGTCCCAATGGCTCCTCATTCTTATGTAGTAGAGGCTTTGTCAGACTAGAGTACCAGTATGTATAGAACTTCAGTATTTTAATTGTATAGGATAGTATTTCTTTGTATTCCAGTATGTTCATGACATGATTCTTCTTTTTTATTACATCTTGATTATTGTTATAGTAAGTTATAGAGGAGATGATAGGCTCAGAGGGTTAGCTTAAGGTCGCGTGTGGCCTTAAGCACAGTGTGACATCTTGGGATGGGATCTTGGGGCGTTACAGAGAACTTAATATGAAATAGCGTCATTAGCTTGAGTTTCTTAAGGATTATGACTTGAATATTCTCTATCATCTAGACAAAGCTAATGTAGTTGCATATGTCTTAAGCTAAAAGTCGACTACCATGGGTAACTTGGCAAATCTTTTGATCGAGGAGGCCTTTGGCCTTAAAGTTTCAGTCTTTGGATAACCATATAGTTAGGCTCAATATTTTGACACTTGGGTGTGTTTTGACATTCATAGATGCTAGGTCTTCTTTGATGGAACATGTTCGGGATCATCATTTTGATAATGTTGTATTGAGATTGATTCGGGATAAGGTGTTAAGTGGTAAGTCTACGGAAGCATCACTTGATTCAAATGATATTTTGAGGATTGGGGGCCAAGTTTGTGTGATGAGAGTGGGTGATTGGATTATATTGATTATGGAGGAGTCTTATTATTCCAGGTACTTCATCCATTGAGGAGCGACTAAGATGTATCATGATTTAAGATAGCATAACCAATGGGGTGGTATGATGAAGGATTTAGTGGACTTTGTAGCTCGTTGCCTTTGTTACCAGTAGGTAAAGGCCAAGTATTTGAGGCCTTGTGGATTGCTTCAGAGGTTACCCATTCTCGAGTGAAAGTTGGAACTAACCACTATGGACTTCGTGAATGGGTTTCCTCGTACTTATCAAGGTTCTGATAGTGTTTGGTTCATTGTGGATTGTTGTCCAAATATACCTAATTTATTCTAATTCAGGTCTCCTTAAATTTTGAGAGTTTGACCCATATCTATAGTTGTGAGATTGTGCGTCTTTATGGTTTGCCAGTGTCCATTATCTCAAATCGAGTTTCAGTGTTCACATCTCACTTTTGGAAGACCTTTTAGGATGAGTTGGTTTCTCAGGTTGATCTTTGTACACCATTTAACCCCCAGAATGACCAACATTCAGAGTGAACTATTTATGTTTTGGGGGATATGTTCTGTGCTTGTGTGATGGGCTTTGGTGGTTAGTGAAAGCAGCATCTAGCAATGGTAGAGTTTGCGTATAATAACAACTGTAATTTTAGTATTGGTATGGATCCTTTTGAGGATTTGTATAGTAGGTGTTGTAGCTCTTCAATTGCTCGGTTTGAGGTTCTTAAGATTAGACCTCACGGCATGAACTTGCTTCATGAGTCTTCAAATAGAATTTGGGTCATTCAGGATAGGCTTCGAGAGACTTAAAGTAGGTAGAACTACTCGCAGATCATAGACTTCGTACTTTGAGATTTGGTTTTGGTGATCGTGTTTTCCTTTGAGTTTCAGTTATTAATGGTATGATAAAGTTTAGGAAGAGGGGCAAGATTATCCCTAGGTATATTGGCAAATTTAATATTCTTCGAACGATCGGTTATGTGGCTTATGAGTTGGATTTTCCCCCAAACTTATCAACTGTTTATCCAATTTTTCATTATTCCATGCTTCGCCATTACATTTCGGATGAGTCTCATGTCATTCATTGGGATTTAACTTACTTAGAGAAGAGGTTTTCTTTTGTGGAGGAGCCTAGCTCCATCTTGGCTAGGGAGTTCAGATGGTTACGTTCTAGAGATATTCCAGTGGTTAAGGTCCAATGGGAACATAGACTTTTTGATGATTCTACTTGGGAGGTCAAGACTGATATGCATAGTTCTTATTCCCAAATTTTTATGATTCGAGTATTTCCCTTTACTTTGTTCAAGGACAAATTAGATTTGTTGTGGCAGATGACGTAAACACTCGACTATTGATTATTTATGTGAAACATTTAATTTGTGTGATTTGACCATTTTACCCCTCGCTGTGGTTTGTTTGTGGTATGTCTGCAGAGTGGAGATGATTGGAATGATTCTTTGTGCATTTTGAAGTGATTTATGTGATAATATGGGTTTTGGTGTCTTTAAAAGCCTTATAGTTGATCTTGATCAACATTTATTAATCTATGCATCTTTTGGCAAAACAGACTGCTCCAGCAGATCTAAAATGTTAATTTTAGGATGGTAATACGGTTGGTATGGTTTTATGGCTTTTATATCTCATTTCGATCCTAGGTTCAAAAAGTTGTGAAATTATGTTTTGGGGGTCAACTTTGTGAAAATGATATTTTTTTCAAAAATCTGATATCACCATTGAATCTAGAGCATCGAATTCGATAGTGTAGCATAGTTTGTTTGTGCTCATGGGATTTTGAATGAATCCCAAGGGGTTCACAGAGACTTGGAATTCTCCAAGTCTTTTCATTGGTGCACTCGTGTAACTGACACTATGGTCGCTTACGTAATTCAGTAGATCAAACCAAGTGTCGCTTACGCAATATCTTGGTCGCAATCGCGAACCCTGTATTAGTGATGACAGGATTTCTTATGTAGTACCTGTCCTCAGCACGGTATCATGTACACAATACTTGGTCGCTTAAGCGATAGTCACTTAAGAAACTCGGTGATCGCGTAAGCGAAGTTTGTGTCCCTTAAATACTTATGTTTCGCTATTTTTCACAATTTGTGAGTCTTGGAGCTTGGGATCTCACATTTTTAGAAATTTCTTCCATTTCTAAGCTTTGGTAAGCTCTAAAAAACCAATTTCAACTACTTTCCTTCAAATTTTATCATTTAATTCTTGTTTAAATGCAAATATAAAAGTTGAAATTTAAGACTGTGTCTCAGAAGGCCTAAAAGTTGTAGTTCTTCGATTTAAACCTTGATTTCAAACTGTTTTCTCTTGTATGAGTTTCTAATCTTATAATTATCACTTTTTTTTGCTCAAATTCATCTTCAAAACAACTTCAAATTCCTGAGTTTTAAAATGGGTTTTGGGGGTTTTGTCGGTGAACCTTGGAAATGATTTTTGGTCGATTTAGACCTCATTTTAACTCGTTTTTGCTTGGGTTTTCAGATGTTGACTCCAAAGAGTATGGGGAACATATTTCAAAAATAAAATATGATTTTACTGTTCTTTTTATAAAACCCTGTTCGAGGGTTCATTTTGACCCCAACTCAAAATTAGGCAATATGGGTATCATTGGATTTCTTTTGATGCATAGATTCGATATTTTTATGTCTTAGTTGATTCTGAGTCCATTTGTGGGAGTAAGGCTTGGGTTTGAAGATTTTGGGATCGTTTTTTTACATTCGATGTAGGTTATGGCTTAACTTTCTTTCGACTGGGCTGGGTACTTAATGTTGATACCAAATTGTGTTAAGTATGGGAGAACTAATCATGGAAATGGCTATATTTATCATGTTGTACGCGTGTGGGGGCCTATATATTGATGTTGTTTGGTGGTATTGAAACATTTTTTTCTATGTGTTATTGGACTTGTGTTTGTGGAATTAGTTGTATCTTGTTCGATGAAAAAGCCTAATGTGGTATCAATGGTGACTTTTTAAAATATTTCATTCTATTGTAATATGGATTTTGTTGGATTAATGAGTAGATTTTGGCTCACTTGGCTGGTATATTGGTTGGATATGGAATTTCACATTCTTATTAGTTATGAACATTACATACTCATATCATAGTCATTCAAGAAACATTGGTACCACCATGAAAATACTGGAAACACTGCCATTTTCTGATAGAAAATGTGACATCTTCAAAACCCACTATCGAGGTATTTGCTGGAGGAGAGTTAAGGATATTAGTTGTATATAGGCTGACGAATCCCCTATAGGTCCTACATATATAAGTTTTATCTCTATAGGTATATATAAAGGTTGAGCAACAACCTCGTGCATCATCATCATCATCTCCATTGCCTTTGTATTTACTTTGTACTTTCCTGTGATGTATTATTTTCCTTGATGTGATACTTGTCTATGTGTATTTCTTCCTTCGTATTCATATGTGTTATATTTATATACTTTTATTTCTATCTTGTATTTCTATGGTGTTTGTGAATGTGATAGCACTGTTAGTGGAGATGGTTTGGGCTATCGTTTGGGACATGTTCTAGTTGCAGGTGACGTGCCCTTAGAGTGCATTTTGTATGCTTTATTTTCTACTTTTCTCAATCACTCTATTAGACCTACTAAGTACAAGTGAATCATACTCACCCCTAATGCACTATTTCAGTGCAAATCCAAGTTTGAATGCACCTCATGGTGGTGGATTTGAGCAACATTTAGAGTTATTCTAGGTATCAGTTGGATTCTTGATTCCGGAGTCTACTACTACTTTTCCTTTATTAGACGTTGTCTTAATTTATTTTTAGAGACAAAGTTGTTCCTATTTTAGGTATCTTATGTATTTTGATCTCAAGTTGTACTATATTTGTTTTTACACTATGACACTAGGTTTTAAGATTTGGTTTGGTATCATTGACTATGTATTTCCGCTTTTATTATATATGTGTGTGGTCCGACTCTTCTCTCGAAGTCTTGTTGTAGGTTTTGATATCATTTTTGTCGATTCATATCAATTTAGATGATAGGCTTACTTTTTAAGGCTTGTCGCGACAAGTGCCATCATAACCCTTGGTTTTATGTTTGTGACAATCTTGAAAATGGTGGTTGCATCCAAGCTCTACAACTCTCATTAGAAATATCGACATCGACTTTGACTGTTCAAACCAATATTTTAGACGAGTGATCAGCTAAATGCTAGAATCTAGCACAACTTCCATGTTGTTGTCCATAAGTGTCAAAATCTAAAACCTGAGCCAACAAGTCGAGGTTAAGTCCAAACACCCAGAAAAACCTCACTATCAAATTTAGACATATCCCTAAATGGTCCCTGCAAGAACTAAAACTAAAATATTGTCGAAGAACATGAATACAACTAGAGAAAACACTGGATGAAGACACAAGAAGACATCCCTATATTTGTTGGAGGTATAGTAAATCAAGGAATAACCGAGAACTCACCAAGGCTACAAACGGTACTAGTAATAGCCAAAACTCTAGCAACTTGGAGATATGCAACATTATCTAGAAACAGATCAATCCAATGCTCCATCTAAACTAATGAATATCCAATGGCACATATCATCAAAGAGAGACTCCAAAACGTCAAATTATGCTGAGCAAATGCTGAAATAAGGATTTCTTGAATCTCTCCATGTAAAACAACCTCAACCTAAATAAACTATAAATCATATCGTACCATAATAGTGTATCAATCTCAAGATCAATGGACAAGGTCAAGACCATTATTGAAAAATGAACCAAACAATTCAATATAGTCAATTACTAAATGGACAACTCAGGAAGCGGTCATGGGAAAGGACCACCCATCTCCTCTACCCTCAACTCAACTAGAAGAAGAACCATATCATGAGAAGAATGGAGTACCCAACTCCCCAACGACACCATGATCATAGGTTCCATCAAAAGAGAAACCCAACAACCAGGAAGGAAAGACATAGACTTTTCCAACAATAATATTAGGACTATCACTGGGCAATGATCTAGCTGAATCAGAGGTGCGAGCCCTAAATTGGTTAAATTCAAAAACAAGATCTATGGAGAAGGATAGACAATGCTAAAATCTCAGCAAACCAGAAGCTAAGTTCCATAATTTCAAACTCTAAAATAGGTAATAAAACTAAATTGACAACTCTGGAACCATAGAAGTCCAACCTATATTCACTTTTGTATCTCACTCAACAACTAATCTAACCTCACTAACAGAAGAGAAAAATAACAAATCCTACTTTTCTATAGCATAAAAAACCATACAACAAAGCTAGAATCCTAAGCCAATGATCAATAATCACATAGAAGGGAATTCTAACTAGATAATCCTAATCTAGCTGCCAATCAAGCAAGAATCAATACATGCAATGATAATAATAACAACAATGGAAATACCAGTATAAGGTATATGTTATACCAAAAAGGAAAATCAATAACAAGTACTACTCTACTGCTATAGGCTAGTATGCCAAATGGGACTCAAAATCAAATGCTACATCCCTAGGGAAATATCAATATTGATCCACTCTATCCACTACTAAATGAAACCATCTACGGAGGTAGTCCAATAACCATGAAATTCTACACCAAGGTCCATAATCATTAATAGGCATGAACACCCCAATTCACTTTAGTGAAAAGGTGAAGGCAGAAAATAAAAGGCGCACCTATAATGGTGAAAATTTAGAGTCATAAGACTGGTGTGCCTGAAGGATTATGAATCTGAGTAGGTTAGAAATCAGACTGAGTGTTTGAATCACTACAAAAGTACTAAGTTCACTTCTTCAAACTAAAGGTGCCAAAACACTATAAGAATAATTTGTATGAGCTGAATGACTATTAATCCTATATCGAGGACCCTATCCAGATAGATATCGACCTCTCTGTAGTCGTAGAAAACCACTGAATATCTAACCTAGAAAAAAACACAACCTAACACCAACTAGCTGGCAAGCCAACATTGGCAACACTCCGTACTGAAATTACATCCTTCTAACAATCATAGAATACCTCAGGATCTCTAAGCAGGAAAGGAATATTTATTAGCACGTCTGAACAAACAACTCGTGTCTTTAGCATACTCTAGACCAATGACCAATCTCTCCAAAAAAAAATTATCTTTGGATACTCTAAGGTGCTTGTAATACCCTAATATTTCATAATCTAAAACTCCTAAGAAATAACCAATAAGGTTAACTTTCCAATGTATCAAGCCTCATCTCAGTCTTAGGCCATGGAAAGAAGTAGTGGAAATTCTTACTTGAGATTCTAGAAAGACTTCCATAGTTATGACTTAGGGTAAAAAATTATTACTACTCAGGATGAGTCATCACGAGTGAGTCGAAACCACTCCAGTTGATCCATTCGCCTTAAGCCCAGTGATACAATACCTCAACTCAACTCGTAATCAATGCCTTTGAGTTGTATGGAAGGACTTATAGTCACACCAGTGTGTGTGGAAAAAAACCCTCTTTAGTGGTTACAAGTCTAGCATACGACTCATAACCAGACCTTATGAGTCTTTCATTGGACCCGTAACCAGACCAGTGTGTGATCCAAGGCCTCAGCTTATAACTACGACTCCATCTAATGACTAAAGATGGAAAGTCATAGTAAAAATAGAGTGTAGCTAGAATCCTAGAATCTTAGACCACAAGTCTTAATAGTTGTTATGAGTCCAAAGCTAAGTCGTAATGACTGGGGGTATGCTTTCCTACACACTTTACCAAGGGTTTTTATTTTTTTCCCACTCCCTTAAAATCCAAACCCATATCATTTTGGCTTTAGAAGGGTGGTATAAAAGACCCCAAAAGCCCCAAATCATGACATAATCCTCAATTTCACCAAACAGAGTCAAGAGAGATGGTTTTCTCTTCTACTTTAAGCAATTAGGGTTTCTAAAGAACAAGATAAATTTAAAGGATTTCTCCAAAGATTCTACTTTAGGTATGTGGGGTATTCATTGACGGGATCCTTTAACCAATTGAGACCCAAAATCCCCTTTTTGATTAAAGTATGAAATTTTACCTTTTTATGAAATAAATACATGTGTTCTTATTAGTTTTACATTCAATCCATTTTAAGAGTTTTACTCTATGAGAATCATGCTCTTACATGCTTTAAGATTCAAAACCCTATGTCATGTTCAGTCAATACTATGTCAAATTCTCAAATTATGCTTTAAACTGTAGAAAAATGATATTTTCCCAAGGTCAACTCATTTATATCTTTATATTCATGAAATTTAAAAGACTATTGAAATGTCTCATGTTTGGGTCTTTGAATTATGATTTTATTCTTGTGCTGGTGGATTATGAACACCCGATACCTATATATTTACTTATGTTTCAGAACTTTCCAATAATGAGTCAGTCAATTCATGATTTTATTATTATATCTAGTATTACTTCATGTGAAATTATAAGTTTTACATGTTCATGATTTCTTCAGATTAGGCATGCACTGTCGGCTTTAAATTACCTTATGTGAGCGAATCAGTTATCAGTATGTGCATCAGTTAGTATTTCAGTGTCTTTAAGTTGAGAGTAGGATTTAGCACTAAGTAAAGTGTGGGTTCAACGCATCCTACTTCCCATAAAATATATGCCACTGTTGGTTTAGAGTCCTCGCTAGAGAGAGTTTCCCTTAGCCCAATATGGGCTCAGTTTAGTGATCACTCTAATTTAGATTCTAATCCAATGTCAACGATAAAATAACTCTCCTCAACTTGGGTCAGACGTTGGGCTCTATAATATCTCACTTGGTTTATGTTGGATACATGATAGCTTCCAAAGTTTCAGTCAATACTTAGTTTATCTCACTTTAAGTTTTCTTTACCAAGTAGCTAAATGTTATTATTTATTCAGTCAGTTTGCATATTGTTTTAGTTATTCAAATAATAATTATTTAGTTATTTAGATCATGTTAGTATATACTATACTTGTTCTTTCATTCTCAGTTTACTTATTCATGCATCCATGTTCAAATTTCACATATATTTCAGTAGTCCTTGGCTCACGTACCAGTATATTCAAAGTACTGATTGCATACTTTTCTTTGTGCTATGTTGTCTTATAACATTAGTTAGGATGAACAGTTTACTAAGAATCCTTAGACAGATTAGCATTCACCAAGCAGCAATAGTAGCGAGTTCTCATCCACCGAGGACGATATGTATATTTCAGTCATTTATCGCAATTACTTTTACGTCAGTCAGTCAGACTTATTTAGGGGGCCTATCCCATCAACTCCTTATATTAGAGGATTTCATATGTTCAGACTAAATGTTCAAGTAGTCAGTTTACTTTTTAGATGTTATCAATTATTTTTCAGACATGTTTGTTATATTCAAATCAGTATTCCACTTTTGGATCATATTTTATCAGTTTATCTTCCATATATGTTACTTTATCTATTTTATTCAGTTCTCTTAGTAGGTACCGGTACATGAGTTAGCTTGGAGTCATTTGTGTCCTTAAGCACCATGTCGTGACTAGGGAATAACCTCGGGTTGTGACAAAGCTTGGTATCAGATCCTAAGGTTTTAAACTATCCTAGGGAGTTTGAATGTCATGTTGAATAGAATTTTATGCATGGGTGTGAAGAGCACCATACTTATGGGCAAGAGGCTATGAGACATTTCAGGAAAATTTCCTTTTTTTCAGTGTTCATGTCGTGCATCAGAGCATGAGCTTTATTGAATTCCTTATTTTTAACACATCCTTTATTTCATTTACAGACAATGTCTCCCAAAAAGAATAATGGATGAAGGAACGACGATCATCCCGCACCGCCTGTTCAGGGTGATATCCTGAACATGTATATTTCTCATGCTAAGTTTAGGCCCGTTGTGACATACTTTACCTACTCTATAGCAGCCCAGAACAACTTGTAGGATATTGCTCTAGCCAATTCAGTGTTGAATACAACTGCAACTAGACTTTGAGATTTCACTTGGATAAATGACCCATTGTTTTCTGGATCCAAGTCTAATGAGAATCTTCAAGAGTTTTTGGATGATGTGAAAAAAGTAGCATACATCACAGGTGTCACTTCTAGTAAAAGTGTAGACTTAGTTGTGTATCATTTGAAGGGAATATCTCACACTTGGTTCATACAATGGAAGGAAAACAAGGGTGTTGATGTAGGGCTTGTTGAGTGGAAGGAGTTCTCCATGACTTTCTTGATGTGGTTACGGGTAAGTTGTATGTTTTTCTTGATTCGACATGATCAGGAAATTTCTCTTGATGTGGTTACGGGTAAGTTGCAAGTTTTTCTTCTTCACGTATATGCATTATTAGACACAAAAACTTTACTTTCTTTTGTGACTCCTTATATAGCTATAGACTTTGGTGTCAATCTTAAAATGTTAGTAAAGCCTCTTTCAGTGTCTACCCCAGTGGGTAAGTCTATTGTAGCAAGACGGTATACAAAAATTTCTCAATCACAGTGCCTCAAATAGTTACTTTAGTTGATCTCGTGGAGTTAGAGATGACTAATTTTGATGTCATTCTTAGCATGGATTGGCTCCACTTATGTTATGCCTCAAATTGACTGTAGAAATACAATTGTTCGGTTCAAGTTTCCTAATAAATCAGTTATTAAACAAAGGGGTAGTACATTTGTGCTTAAGGGTCAGTTTGTTTCATATGTTAAGGCAAAAAAAATGATAACCAAGGGGTGTATTTACCATCTCATCCAAGTCAATAACTTATATTCTGAAACTCTAATTCTTGATTCAGTTCCAGTAGTAAATGAATTTCTAGATGTGTTTTCTAAAGATCTTTATGGGGTTTCTTCTGAAAGGGAAATAGACTTCAAAATAGATCTCCTTTCAGATATCCATCCTATCTCTATTCCACCTTACAAAATGGCTCTAGTAGATCTTATGAAATTAAAATGGTAATTGAAATCTCTCTTGGAAAAAGGTTTCATCAGGCCTAGTATTTCCCTGTGGGGGTTCTCTAGTTCTATTCATGCAGAAGAAAGAAGGTTTCCTTAAACTATGCATATACTACCGTCAATTGAACAATGTCACAATCAAGAATAAGTATCCTCTTCCAAAGATTGATGAGTTATTCACCCAACTTTAGGGTGCAAGTTATTTCTCTAAGATATGCCTCAGATCCAGCTATTATTAGCTTAGAGTCATAATAACACATTCCAAAGACAACTTTTAGAACTTGGTATGGTCACTTCGAATTCCTAGTAATATCTTTTGGAATAACGAATGCCCTTGTAGATTTCATGCACTTGATAAATAGGGAGTTCATGTATTACTTGGACATGTTTTCCATAGTCTTCATTGATAACATCCTATTCTATTCCTGTAGTAAGAATGATCATGCAGGCCATCTATGGGTTGTGTTGCAGACCCTTAGAGATCATCAGTTATTCACAAAGTCCAGTAAGTGTGAATTTGGGTTATGTTCGGTAATTTTCCTTAGTCAGATCATTTCTGGTGATGGCATTCGATTTGATACTCAAAAGATCGAAGAAGTAAGAAATTGGCCTAGATCCATCTTTCCATCATATATTAAGAGTTTCTTGGCTTAAGATGGCTATTACAAATGGTTTGTTTAAGGGTTTTCTTTTATTTCTTCTCCTGTGTCCCGAATAACCCAGAAGAAAGTCAAATTTTAGTGATCAAATTCTTACGAGAAAAGTTTGCATGAGTGGAAGACTTGACTCACTTCTACTCCAGTCTTGCCTTTGCCAGATGGGACAAATGTGTACATAGTATATTATAATGCTTCAAGAGTTGGTCTTGGTTGTGTATTAATATAGATGGGGAAGGTCATAGCCTATGACTCTAAACAGCTTAAGCCCTTTGAAAACAAGTATCAAAACCATGATCTTAGGTTGGAAACTATTGTCTTTTCCTTAAAGATTTAGAGGAATTACTATTATGGAGTTTATGTTAATGTGTTCTCGTATCACAAAAGTCTATAGTATATGTTAAAATAGAAAGACCTGAATCTTCATCAGAAAACATAGCTAGAGTTATTTAAAGACTATGATATGAGTCAATTGTATCATCTAGGGTAAGGCCAATGTAGTGGAAGATGCCCTTTGTAGATTGTTTATGGGTAGTGTTGCTCATGTTGAGGATGATAAGAAGGAGTTTGTCCGTGAGGTTCATCGACTTGCTAGATTAGTATTTCGGTTGTTTAGTTTGGACGAAGGTAGTATATGTATTCAAAATGGTTCAAATCCTTCGTTGGTTGCCTAAGTAAAAGAAAATCATAATAGGGATCCTAGTTTAGTCAAGTTGAAGGAGGCAGTCAAGGATCAGAAGGTAGAAGTTTTCTCCTAAGGGGTAGATAGTGTGTTTCGTTGTTAGGAAAGATTATGTGTTCTGTGTATTGATGATTTAAGGAAGCATATATTTTCTATGAAGCATGGTGCATGATACTCTACGCGCCCAGGATCTACCTAGATGTACAGGGATTTAAGGGAAATCTAGTGGTGGAATAGTATGAAGAAATATATTGTAGAGTTTGTGGCAAAGTGTTCAAATAGTCAGTAGGTTATGGTTGAGCACCAAAGGCCTAGTGGTATACTTCATGAGTTTAGCATCCCTACTTGAAAGTGTGAGGTGGTGAACATGGATTTTGTACAGCATTGCCTCGTACGCGTCGTCAGCATGACTCGATATGGGTCATTATAGATAGAATGACAATGTCAGCTCATTTCTTACGACATAATACTTCGTATTCAGCTGAGGATTATGCTAGACTCTGTATCAGGGAATTATTAAAGTTTCATGTGGTTCCATTGTCTGTCATTTTAGATAGAGGTACTCAATTTACCTCTTATTTTTGGAAGGCTTTTCAGAAAGGCCTTAGTACCTAAGTTCATCTCAGTATAGTTTTTCATCCTCAGATAAATGGTCAGGCAGAGAGGATCATTTAGACTTTAGGGAATATGTTGAGGGCTTATGTTATTGACTTTAAGGGTAGCTGAGATGACCAATTACCTTTGATTGAGTTTGCATACAACAAGAGTTATCATTCAAGTATTAAGATGGCTTTGTTTTAAGCTCTCAATGGGAGGAGATGTAGATCTCATATTGGTTAGCTAGAGGCAGGAGAGGCTGTGGTAATTGGACTAGTTTCAGTGTTAGAGGCAATGGAGAAAGTTAAGTAGATTTGTGCATCAGTGCATCCATTGTTCCATGTCTCCTTGCTAAAAAATTCTTTAATGATTCAGCTTCTGTAGTTCCTTTGGAAAGTGTGGACATGAAATATAGTCTCCTATAGGAAGAAGTATCATGCCTCATCTCAGACTGAGGCTATGGTAAGAAGTAGAAGAAATTATTACTTGAGATCCTGGAAAGACTGTCATGGTTATGACTGAGGGTAATGAGTTGTTACCACTTGTGATGAGTCATCACATGTGAGTTGTAACCACTCCAATGAATCCCTTCACCTTGAGGAAAGTGATTATGATACCTATAAGTTATATGGAGGAACTCATAGTCACGACAATGTGTGTGGCTAAGAACCCTCTCCAGTGGTTACGAGTCCATCATATGAGTCATATATAGACTTTACGAGTCTTTGTATGCACTCATAACCTGACCAATGTATGACCCAAGACCTTATCTTTTAACACAACTCTATCCTATGACTTGTAATCAGTCATGATGAGTGGTTAGGTGGCAAGTCCTAGTTAAACCAGAATGTACCTAAAATCCTAGGCTATGATTCAGACCAAGAATTGTAACTAGTCGTTATGAGTCAAAAGTTGAGTTGTAACGACTGGGGGTATGTTTTCTACATGTTTTTCCAAGGGACTTTATGTCTTTTCATACTCCCTTAAAATCCAAACCAATTTCATTTTGGATTCACAAGAGGTGGTATAAAAGACCCCAAAATCCCCAAATCACAACATAATTCTTAATTTCACCAAAGAGTGTCAATGTGGATGGTTTTCTCTTCTTCCTTAAGCAATTAGGGTTTATCAAGAACAAGATCAATTTAAAGGATTTCCCCAAAGCTTCTACTTCAGGTATGTAGGGTAGTCAACAATGGGTTCCTTTCACCTATTGAGCCCAAAATCCCCTTTTAATAAAAGAATGAAATTTACTTTTTTATGAAATTCATCTATGTTGCCTCATTAGTTTTACATTAAAGCCACGTTAATAGTTTTACTTCATGAAAACAATTCTCTTACATGATTGAAATTCCAAAACCCCATGTCATGTTCAGTCAATACTATGTCAAATTCTCAAATTATGCTTTAAACTGTATAAAGATGATATTTTCCCAAGGTTAACTCATTCTAATGTTTACATTCATTAAATTTACCAGACTATTGAAATGTCTCAATTTTTAGTCTTTGAATTATGATGTTATTTAAGTGTTGGTGGGTTATGAACACTCGATACCTATATGTTTACTTCCGTTTAAAACTTTTCAATTAATGAGTCAGTCAACTCATGATTTTATTGTTATATCTAGTATTACTTCATGTCAAATTATTAGTTTTACATGTTCATGATTTCTTCATATTAGGCATGCACTGTCAGTTTTAAAATACCTTATATGAGAAAATCAGTTATCAGTGCATACATCAGTTAGTATTTCAATGTCTTTCAGTCGGGAGTAGGATTTAGAATTGAGAAGGAAGTGTGGGTTCATCACATCCTACTTCCTAAAACTATGTGCCACCGTAGGTTTAGGGTCCTCGCCACAGAGAGCTTTCCTTTGCCCAATATGGGCTTAGCTTAGTGATCACTCTAGTTTAGGTTCTACTCTGATGGCAAGGATAGTATAGACCTCCTCAATATAGGTCAGACATTGGACTCCATGATAGCTCACATGATTTATGACGGTTAAATGATAGCTTCCATAGTTTCAGTAAGTACTCATTTTATCTCAACTGTGGTTTACTTTACCAAGAACACAAATTTTAGTATTTATTCAGTAAGTTTATAGATTATTTCAGTTATTTAGATAATAGTTATTTAGCTATTCATATCTTGTCAGTATATGCTATAATTAGTCTTACATTCACAGTTTTACATATTAATGCATCCATGTCAAATTTCATATGTATTTCAGTAGTCCTTGCCTCACATACCTTTACATTCAAGGTACCGATTGCACACTTTACTATGTGCTATGTTATCTTATAACATATATTTGGACGCATAGTTCACTGAGCATCCTACGATAGATTTCAAGGATGATATTTTTATTTTAGTCATTTGTAACAATTACTTTTTTGTCAGTCAGTCGGAGTTAGTTGGGTGCCTGTCCATTCAATTTCTCATGTTTGAGGCTTTCAGAAGTTCAGACTAGATGTTTATATAGTCAATTTACCTTTCAGATGTTATTAGTTATCTTTCAGATATGTTATTTACATTTAGATCAGTATTCCATTTTTTGATCATATTTCATCAATTTATATTTTGCACACGCTACTTCATTATCTATTTTATCCAGTGCTCTAAGTAGGTACCAGTACATGTGTTAGATTGTGGTCAGTTAGGGCCTTAAGCATCGAGTTGTGATAATACTTCACCTACTAATCCAAAATGTCCACCATGTCCTAAATATCTATATCGAATACTAAATAAGGTCTAATGAGAACTCTGCCTGTTGTCACCCCCATGACTGATTTGAGAGCCACCTATAGTTAAGTCTCAACCTACGTAGAACTGACAGGCTTCCAATGAAGATGATCCCCACTGAGAGGATCGTTTCTCCCAGATAGAATACCAATAGCACTGTACATATGACATTTCCTATTACCACCACCTTCATAGTCTTATTACATGCTCTCTTTATGGCCCTTATGTGATCAACAACCTGAGAGAAAAAAAACTAGCTATTATTAAATGATCCAATACCAAAGAAGGTGGAAAAGTTAAACCTTTAATAAATCAACTCACCATCTCAAGCTCTGAAAGATACCTGACCAACTCAAGAAACCCAATCTAATACTATGAAATCGACAAAGAACCCTACTAAACACAAATGAACCAAACTCTAGCTTGTGAACTTCTCGATGAACTAGATATCATCTCTAGTTGTGGGGTATTTGTGAAAAGGTTCAAAATCCCTAATGTTTAATTTTGAAAGGCTGAAGAAGTCACAGACTCTATTAGAGCCCATATTGGCCCAAAATTTTCTAGTTGACCCTGATGATCCTCAATATTAATCTCTGACTCTAGATTGATGCTGAGCTAAATATTTAGAAAAACATACAAAAGTCTTATTTGCATCTATCGATAACCTCGTATCCACTATCTAGAGTAGAATAGAGTCAAAGAATATAAAAGTGTTTCATAGAAATATAGAGACATGACAAGGAATCAAAAATAGAATTTTCTAAGATTGCCCTGTGGCCTTCCAATGATAGGACACAGACGTCTCCAAACTGATCCATAGGATTCCACTAGACACTTAGCTCTTGTACCAACACACCGATAAATCTAGATATGATACCAATTAGTCACGACCTTATTTCCTAGGTCATGATGACACATATTATAACCTACTAGTAGGTAAGTCGACCCATAGTCCAGAACTGCCAGTAATGGACTATCAAAATTAATAGAGGGAAATAAAAGAATAAATATAATAAGAGGACTAATATATATATATATATGTGTGTATATATATATATATATAATACAACCGAAAACCTGGTGAAGTTAGTACAACAATTTATAATATAATAAGAGTAGAAAATAAGATACAAAGTAAATCTAAGTACAAGTCATAACTGAATACAAAGTAGAGACCAATCTATCAATAAGAGTGAAAATAGTAATACTCCAAAAACCAAGAGCTCACCCTGAATCTCCAATCCATAGTTGCTCCATACAATGCACATAATAATGACGAGAACCTATAATATGATCTGTACGTTGTAGAAGTGTAGTCTGAGTACAAAACATGTAGTACTCAGTAGGCAACGACCGATAGATATCCAAAGATAATACAAGTATAAACAACACGTAAAGTAAGAATATAAGCTATAGGAAACTAATAGGGAATCTAAACATGCTAATTCTAAGAGAGAAATAAGGATAAACTATCCTATTATCATAGAAACCAGGGCCTAAAATGCAATGCTATATACCACTAGTCAATATATACGCCATGAATACACATATGACATAAATAGGCAAGAAAAAGATGTGTACATATACATATATATATATATAGGACTATGAGGTAATGACATAACATCCCAAGGCATCATAACTAAGTAGGAAAGTTAGTATTGGCATAATTAGGGTCACTAACCTACTGTCTAACAATGAGGTAGCTATCCATAATGTAATTCATTGTAAGAAGGAAAGGGATAAGAATCGTAACATTACCCTCAGAAACCATCCATAATCATCTGGCCACACACTAACCATAATAACAACAATAAAGTAAACGACTAGTCTAGACAAACAATACCTAAGTGGTGCCCTATAAACCCAGAAGGTTCAATCAAAACTTAGTAAATAGCAATCATAGCCTATACCTACGCAATCCCCCATAAGGAGGATAAATATAAGCACCAAACAACATAGTGGCAATAGGAAATGCATATGAATGAATGAATGCAAAGAAAACCCATAGTACCATATCCAATACAAATTCCATAACTAACAAGTGTATACACATCCTTCTTCTCAATATCTTGAAAAGGTAGGACCTACGTTGACCTTTATTCTATGAAACGATGTCTTACAGATGAAGGGGCACTAGGGGATTTAGGAATATCTGTATACGCTTACCTAGTCCTGGTCTAGGATTTCTAATCATTATGATTATCAATCTACTTTGTCCAGTATTAGAGATATGTATATATGTATAAGCGCACGAAATCAAACTATGACTAAAAGAGTGAAAGTCTGTAAATTCATTAATCGAGATTAACTTTGGGATTATGGAATTATAATAGAGCAGAAAGGATCCATATCTCTGACGACCATATTAAATAGTAGTGAAAAACGAGTGGATAAATCATGGACCAAAATCAATCTCGGACAAATTTCCAAAAAATTATCTTTAGTTTGAAAGTTCATAAATTAGTAAATAAGGTGGTACAATCCCCATTTTAAAAGAATCTATTTTACAAGTGAAAAGTGGGAATTAATCCTTTTTTATAAAATGGTAGTAAAATTATGATTTTGGTTGGAATCTTTACACTAAATAAGCATGAATATGTCGAGAATGTGCATGCCATCACCAATATCTAAACAAATACAACCATAATCATCTACACATCTATAAGCTAAGGTCACATCTTTTATAAGGATAAAATACTCATAAGGAGTCCAACTGATATCGTAATCATGGTATCATGCCTAATAGTATATAACTAGTGTAACAATAATACTATAATCGAATAAATTATGATCCTATAAAAAAATTCAAGTAGTAAATCGTATACTAAAGGATCCTTAGCATAAACTATGATCGACATGCTAGCAACCTAGGGTGATAGGTTTCTATAGCCATAGAAAGTATTTTATCTTAAAGATTGGTTCACCCTTCTATCCCCAAAACCCTAAATTAGTCTTTCATAATATTCTAGTCACAGACATGTCATATCATACCCACCAAGCATGCAATCTATGTTGCACACCATCTTATGAAGAAGTGTAGATCAAAGCATACCTCAATATTGACCTATAATCTTTCAATCATCCACAAATCACCCGCTTTTACTCCACGATATTGAAATGCTTTCTTGCTATTAAAATAATAATCTACACATCATTAAGAGTAAAAAATGACCCATATAACAATATAAAAGGTAAGTTCAAAACTCGGGTCAAGAATGGGCTCATGGGGCCTTTAAATAGAATCCAAAATTAAATCTATTGTAAGGTGTCTCATAGGAAAAGGAATTTGTGCTCACAATTTGAGCAAAAATAGGGTATAAATCAGGGCCCAAATTATTCTCTAAGGTCTAAGGGTTCAAAGAAGTAATTTATAAGAATTTACAATGAAAAATGATGAAATTTGACAGTAAAAATAATGATAAATGACCAAGGAGTGTTCGTCTAACTTAGCTTAGCTTCAATGGATTAATCTTTATACTTTTCCACTCTTCAATCTCTTAAAATGATGGAAAATAGTGGATAAAATTATGGGTGAATTGGATGAAGAAAGGAGATTTAACAATCCTCATGTGTTAAAGCTGTTACTTTTTTGCTTAACTGGCACAAGTCTGCTAAAGCGGTCAGGCAATGGAATGCGATCATCTCTAAAGTAGTCTCTTACGGTTAAAGTGATGTCTGCTAAAGTGGATATTGATCTCTTAAGAAATCCTCGCCAAATATCCAACACTTCTAAAGCAACCCAATGTCGCTAAAAAGACTACCATATAAGAACTCAAATGGCCACTTAAGATGTTGCACCAGTAACTTAAGGCATCAAATTTTCTAAGTCCTAAATAAATTTTGATCGGGTTCTTGAAATTCGTTCAGAACCCCGGGGACACAAACAACCTATGATTCTATACCAAATTTGGCATTATAGACTCAATAAAACTATTGAAACTTCCATCTTAGAATTTTTTGACTAAATGTATGGCTAACACTAATACTTCCATTTTTCATATAATCTAGCCAATAGTTCAAAACATATTCGGAAGCCTTGGGACCTGAACCATGGGCCCTTCTATAAAATATCAATATTTTAGAGTTGATGGTGCAGTCAAAATTCTCATCCGAGGTAGTTTACTAGGAGTTTTGTTCTGAGACCAATTCCTTAATCGTGATGCTCCATAATAGAAAATGACCCCAAAACCCAAATGAACTATCAGACAACTAAACCGATAATTTTGATAAGTCATAAATGAGTTGTAGCTACTATAAGGAGGCTCAAAATGCTAAAAATTCATGAAAATTGAGAAAATAACCTAGAGAGTAATTATAGTGCAATATAAAGATTGTATGGTAAGTGGGAATTATAGGATATGTTTATACCTAGTAATATCATGACTTGACCTATTTAGGGGATCTAAAATAGATATGATACGAGCCTTAGACTAGAATATCAGTTATGGTTATAGGATTT
Source organism: Capsicum pubescens (assembly GCA_030864215.1). Taxonomy (NCBI): domain Eukaryota; kingdom Viridiplantae; phylum Streptophyta; class Magnoliopsida; order Solanales; family Solanaceae; genus Capsicum; species Capsicum pubescens. The sequence continues at coordinate 188,490,487 of CM061538.1, read as the reverse complement.
TATTTTATTAGATTTTGGGCTGATTTAGCTATATATTGACATAAGGGATCCTTTAGTATAAGACTTACCTTATTACTTAGTGAATTGGATAATACCCCCGATTAGATCCTTTCAATAGCTTTATTCCCTATTTATCTTAGTATTCTAGTTTATGGTATTTGTATTTTGTTGATTTTAGTATTGTTGGGCTTGAGGTTGTGCTTACAATACTAGTTAGACAACAGGTTAGTATTCTATCCTTCGAAGAGATGCAGTTGTAGAATATGAACGCTTGGATTCTTATGATTGTATATTTTTGGATAAGGTGGTGACATGCATATATTTTGACGTATTTATGTTTATTTAGTAGTACAATTCTAGTTAAAACCTTGGCTTTACTATTTCATTTTAAAAAGGGTGTTACTTTCTCTTTTCTTAACTCTGAAACTGATTTTTTGAAAATAGAAGTCGTACCACCCTTATTATATAATTATGGCAATTTAAACTAAAATTATTAGTTGGGAAATAAGGCCAAGCCTAATTTTGATCCACTATTAATCCACTCTTTTATCACTACCTACTCAATTTTATCGATGGAGATTCTAATCCTTTCTACATTATTCTACTATTATACTCCCAAACTTAATCTTGAGCAATAAAATTACAGATTTATACTAATTTAGTCTTGGTTTGCTTTTGAGCATTGGTTATGTTCTTATTTCACTCATATACTGGATAGACTATATTGGTTATGATAGATTATGAAAGTCATTATTTTATACTAGGCAGTGTATACAGATGTCTTAAGTCTCCTAAGGGCCTTTTCGTCCGATGAGCCATAATATCAAAGTAGGATAGTCATTGTAGGTCTTGTCTTTGTGAGAAACTATGCTAGAGATGTTTTTAATATACTAGGTACATTATGGAATATTATTGGTCAATGGTATTGGATTATCCTTACATTCATTCATTAATATATATTGTCTATCACTAGTATAATTATTTAGTTCTTGTATTTATAATTATTATGAGAGGATGTATAGATATAAGATATGGTCGTTGTTTGTTGATTGCTTGGTTGTGCCTCTCTAGAATTATAGAGGCTCGATTGAGGTTATTGGTTGTCTAGGCCATCTAGGTTAGTATAATTTGGTACCCAAAGTTATTGGTATATTTTTTATCCCTTTTCTTATATTATGGTGAGGTTTATTATTCTTATACCACCCTATTATTATGTATATTTCTTTCAGAGACCCTTATTATGCTAGAATTAACTCCCTTATTCTTATTGATCCTAGTGATGTAAACTAGTTTCCTCAATGTAGTACCTTTATGTGGTTTATCGGTATAGCATGGTTGTATAATTAGTCATCTCTAGCTACTATTTGTATATCATTTTCACATTTCCTACAACTATTGTATATAAATAAATATCTTTTTTCACTACACTATCGTATATGGACTAGCTACTTATTGAATCGTGCTTCGTCCTTGATTACTGGTAGTATCTGATAATTACCTTTATTTCTCAATCAGCATTAAATATGTTTCATTACCTTAGTAGTTTCCAGTAGTTTATATTCATGTTTTACATTTTATTCATACTTGCATTATTTTTGGAGTTTAGTCAGACGATGCATACTGAGTACCTCATGTTTGGTACTCATATTATACTTTTGTAGACATTAAATCATAGTATAAGTTATCTCTATTGACGTGAGCATCATGTAGACCAGGAACAGATCAGAGATTTGGGGTGAGCACCTAACATTCAGAGTTGTTCATGCTCTCCCTTAATTAATGAACTAAGTTTTACATCATATTTCACAGACATTTTTGTGTATACATATTATGTTTACTTTAGAATCTTGTGTTTCTAGTAGCATTTGTACTGATTTCACCAGATTTTGGAATTATCTATTAAGTCTCTTTATTAGATTCACCATCTGGTTCTTTCTTCCCTTTTATTGATAGCTTGTTTTACTCGTTATTTTAAATTATAGGTTGGCTTACCTACTGGTGGGATATAGTAAGTGTCATCATGACCTGAGAAATTGGTTCATGATATTCTCATTTCTTAGAGTGGACATGAGAGTTATACGAACATGAAGATTCAAGATGTGGATTTCATGGTTATTAAGAAAGTATTTCTAAATTTATCACCTATGAAGGGTGTTATGTTGTTCCACAAGAAGGTCAAGCTCAACCGTAAGTTCATTGGCACATTAAAGTCTGTTATTGTATTAGTGAGGTGGCTTATAAGGTTGCATTAGCACTAATTTTATTAGATGTTCATCTTTATATTTTAATGTTGAAAAAATACCAATTTGATGGTTTTTATATGATTCAATGGAACTGGTGCAGTTGTATTAGAATTTAGCATTTGACAAGGAACCTATAGATATTTTACATAGCCAGATTTAGAAGTTGAAATGACAGAAGTCCACATTTGTGAAGTCTTAGAGGAGGCATCATCTAGTGGATAAAGCCACTTAGGATACTAATTTGGACATACTGAGTAAATATCCCAGCTTTATGACCATTGAAGTACTCTCTTTTTTCTTATGTTTGAGGGAAAACGTGTGAATATTGTGTGATGTAATCACCTATATTATAATTTTATGATTTTAGTCTATTTTCCCTTGTTTGACCTTCCTCGGAGCTTCCATAAGTTAATTGTGTCTTGAGGGGAGGGATGACATGATTCTTAAGGAAATTGATAGGCTCATGATATACCTAACTTCGTTGAGATCGAATCTTGAGAATATAGGATCACTTCATCATAAAATTTATAACTACTCAAGTTGTAGCCAGTTTTTAACCCATAACAATTGTTAAAATTGATCTGTAAATTATACTACTATGACAAAAACTAAAGACGTTGGAATTAAAGATGTTGTAAGCTTATATGATTAAAACACCAAGCTTGTGTCCCCCTAATGGATTGCTTTAATCTTCCTTAATCATGCAACTACATGCTCTTAGGATTATAGATATGCACTCAGTCACCTGCACCACCATTTAGTCTTTTTTGAGATCATGAATAATTCATTTACATATGATGCTTTCACAACTATATGAGTTATTAATAATAAGAACAACCAAATATTACAAGCACATTCAATTATGTAGAATACAAATATATTAAATAAGGGTTAATGCCTTTAGTTAATACAAATCTTCTTTTACCTAATCCTAACCTGCTTTTCAGAGTCTATAGATGGAGATACTATGGTGTAGATTAGTATTTAGAACCACTAATCCTTTTAATTAAAAATGGAAAGAGGTTTAATTTATACCAACCCTAGTAATATGTAATTACATGAAAACCTTTATGATATTCAAAATCCCATTGGGTTACACAACCTCAGAAGAGAATCTAACAACTCATACTGGTAAAGAAATAACACAAATATTTATTAATAGAAAACATTAACTTACTACAAATTTTGAAATCTTTGAACAATATTGAATACTTCATTCATAAATCTAAGAACTATTACTAAGCCATTGAGATGATAAACTACAACCAAAATTATACTAAGAAACTAATGTTGGCTCTGTAATAATAAAGACCTAACACATATTTTTGTAGAGAACAAATAGCATAAATCCTAACTAAATCAACTTCAACAGACACCTCAACGTTCACACCCAATTTGTTGATCATAAAATGATTCACGATCTGTACACTTATGTCTATCATCATTTGACCATAAGGTTTCTAGGAATCACCTTATGGTTTCCTTTCTGATGTCATATTTTGATCCAATAAGCACATTGTTATCTTGTAAGATAATTAAATAGTTGAGGTTTTCTTACATTAAGTTAGGTCATCAGTTGAGTCTATGACCATCTTTCATCTGTTTTATGATCCTTTATCTATATGTTCATGGCAATTATCTCTCTAAATATACCCATAATCTAAGTTACGCTTCATCTTCTGATCTATAGGTCATTCTAAAGTTGTAAATCACCTTAGTCGTATAATTTTATTTATTTTTCTAGCTTTAAGTCTCCAAGACAATTAAAACCTTCAAAGTAAAATATGAACATAAAAATATAAGAAAATAAAGTAAAACAAGTTTAAGAACATTCAAAAGTATAAGAAAAGGATCTAGACTATGTGCTAATTTCTAGGCACATCAACACTCCCAACTTAAGGTCTTTGTTTGTCCTCAAACTGTAATCATAAAACGGATTATATAAACTTAAACAATCTTATACATAAATAATCCCATCCATAATCCTTTGTATTATTCAGGAACGTTGAACTTAATGATTTTCACATACACATAATAACAATAATTCAATAAAGAATTACTAACATGAATTCTCCATGGTTTTAGCGGAAGCAAAAGCGTAATAGAAGAAGCACTGAATTGTTTCTCTCTCTTTACCTTACTTTCAGGATAATTGTGATGTACCTTATTCTATTTTTGGCAGAGAGAGGACTCCTTTTATAATGGGAATAGTCAGTTATGTTTTCACGTTCCATCAACGTGATTGGTGGATACAATCATTATCCTACTAGGAGTCAGTAATTGTGGATACAATCCTACCAGGAGACAGTAATTATCCTACTAGGTAACTTTTCATATAGATTAAGGATTTAACTTATTCAATTATTATTAAACCAATAAATAAATTAATTATGTGGGCCATAGAAATTTACATTCTCCCACTTGGCGCACACAACATTAATTTAATGGTTTAATAGGTACGTCAATCATGTGCACTATTAACGTTAAATCCAACATCATTTGTCATCGTTAAATAAATCAACTAAAATGAGTCATGGAGGTTGTACGTCCCTTTACTTGACATAGTTCCTTCCATTTACTATAATATTAGTCTATTACCTAACATAACATTTCAAATACATAATGGGTCTAACGATAATACTTAGAATCCTTTATCTAAGTCAGAACCCGTCATCATTATTCACAATATTATGTATACAAGAGAAAACAAGTAACAATAGAAACATATATAATTTGAGCTCAAAGTGTCAATTTCATAAACATAATAAAGTATTTACATAAAATCATTCATTGCTATCAATAAGACCCATCCATTCAACATGTTTAATAAATATTTTGGGCGGTAATCCTTTCGTCAAAGGATTAGCAATCATAAGCTTAGTGCTAATATGTTCAGCTGACACTTTATGTTTCTGGACTTCTTCTTTAACCGAAAAGTATTTCAATTTCATATGCTTATCACCTTTTGAATACTTATCGTTCTTAGAGAAGAAAACTGCGGAGGTATTATCACAATAAATTTTCAGCGGCCTGGCTATATTTTCGAGTAGTCCAAGACCTGAAATAAAATTCCGCAGCCAATTAGCCTGGACTGTGGCCTCAAAGCATGCCACAAACTCATCTTCCATAGTGGATGCAGCAATAATAGATTGCTTCGCACTTTTCCATGATATTGCTCTTCCACGTAACAGAAACAAATATCCAAATGTGGACTTGATGAGCATTTTTCCATTCTTAATCTCCCTAATACTTTATTAATATAGGTTTTCTAAGACAATTCCAACAATCTTTGTGGTCTATCTCGAAATATTTCTATTCTAATCACATAGGATGTCTCACCCATATCTTTCATTTTAAAGTTGTTAGAGAGATATTTCTTGGTATTATGTAACAAACCAAGATCATTAGTAGCCAGCAAGATGTCATCAACATACAAGACTAACATAATAAACTTACTCCCACTGACCTTCAGATTTATACATCGATCAACAGTGTTTTCTTTAAATCCAAAAGTGACAATCGTTTCATTAAACTTAAGATACCATTGTCGGGAAGCTTGTTTAAGTCCATATAATGACTTCTTAAGTTTACACACTATGTGTTCCTTTCCATTAATAGAAAACCCCTCAGGTTGATTCAAATAAACTTCTTCCTCTAAATTTTCATTCGGAAAGACTGTTTTCACATCCATTTGATGTAGCTCTAAGTCATTATGAGCTACCAAGGCCATTATAATTCTGAGTGAATCTTTTCTAGAGACGGGTGAAAACGTCTCTTTATAGTCAATGCCATCCTTTTGAGTGAAACCTTTGGAAACAAGTCTGTCCTAATGACGTTCGATGTTGCCAGTTGAGTCGCGTTTGGTCTTAAAGACCCATTTACACCCAACTCTTTTGTAACCTTCGGGTAATTCAACAAGGTCCCAAACTTTATTCTGTTCCATAGATTTTAGCTCATCTTTCATAGTATTTATCTATTTATCAGAATTATTACTTTCAATGGCTTGTGAAAATGAAACTGGATCATCATCAATTCCCAAGTCAGTTTCTGACTCATGTAGATATACCAAATAATCATCAGAAATAGAAAATCTCCTTTGTGTTTGAGATCTTCTTGATGCTACTTCTTGTGGTTCATCTACTACAGGTTCATCAATTATGGCTTCATTAATAGGAATATTAATTTCTTATTCTTGTTGATTACTTTGTTGTACAACATCTTCAGGAATAACAAATTTAAAAGGCGTACATGGTAGAGGAATTCATACTCTAACTTCTTTAATTTCCACCTTACGTGGTTCTTCACTCCCACTAACTTCGCCATTCTCAATGAATCTAGCATTTTCAGTTTCAACTATTCTCATACTATGATTAGGACAATAAAATCTATACCCCTTTGATTTTTCTGGATAACTAATGAAGAAACCACTGATTATTCTTGAATCCAGTTTTTTTCTTGTGGATTATAAACTATAACTTCTGCCGGGAAAACCCAAACATGCAGATGCCTCAAACTAGGTTTCCTACCAGTCCACAGTTCAAAAGGTGTCTTTGGGACTGCTTTACTAGGAACCCTATTTAGCAAGTAAACGACAGTCCTTAAAGCATACATCCATAACAAAGGAGTTAAAGATGAATTACTTAACATACTCCTAACCATACAATTAATGTACGATTACGCCTTTCTGCCACACCATTTTGTTGTGGTGTGCCAGACATTGTGTATTGAGCACATATGCAACTCTTTTCGAGGAATTTAGCAAATGGACCTGGGCGTTATCCACTTTCATCATATCTTCCATAATATTCACCACCTCTATCAGACCTGATTATTTTCACCTTTCTATCTAGTTTTCTTTCAACCTCAGTAATAAATACCTCTAAGGCATTAATCACTTGAGATTTTTTCATGCAACAAATAGATATATCTATAAAGTGAAAAATCATGAATAAAAGTGATAAATATTTTTCATTATTGAAAGATGTGATATCAAAAGGACCACATATATCAGTGTGTATAATTTCCAGAAGCTGTGTGCTTCTTGTGGCTCCTTTCTTTGTGTGTTTTGTTTGTTTTCCTTTAATACAATCAACACAAATGTTAAGGTTAGTAAAATCTAAATCTAAAAGAATTTCATTCTTAATTAATCTTTCCAGCCTTTTTTTTAGATATGTGACCTAAACGTTTATGCCAAGGGTAAACAAATTATTCATTCACGAAACTTCATTTGGTTTTAACATTATGATATAGAGTGAGGGGTGTTTCGGAAAATAGATTATCAAGATTCAATTTATATAAATTATCATAAAGAGTACCAATACCTATGAGATAATTATTCTTAAACAAACTAAAACATCCATTACCAAAATTAAAGGAATATTTAGTCTTATCCAACTTAGAAAATGAAACTAAATTTCTCAAAAGAGAAGGAACATAATAAGTTTAAACTAAATCTAAGTGACGCCCAGAATCAAGAATCAGACGATAAGTCCCGACAGCTTCAACTGGAGCCTTCACTCTATTCCCCATGTAAATAAATCTTTCATTCTTGTTTATGGTTTGGATTGTAAGAAATCCCTTTCTTCTCAAATCATGTCTTACGTTTCAGGCAATCTTTCTGAACGTGTCCAGATTATCCACAAAAATGACACTTTTCTTTCTTTTTTCCTTTCTTATGTACTTGAGATGAGGACTGATTAACATTAAGTTGCTTCTGTGGTCCCTTACCATGTTTCTTTCCTTTGTTTTCAGCTCTTTGATGATTTACATAATTAATGAAGTGGGTTCCTTGATTCTTTAGCCTCGTTTCCTCTTGAACCAACATACCATGCAATTCATGCACGTTCCATTTGTCGTTCATGGTGTTTTAGTTCATTTGGAAAGGACCATACTCAGATGCTAATGAGTTGATGATGAACTGCACAAGGAAATTTTATTCCACTTCCATTTCTAATGACTTAAGTCTTGCTGCTATATTTGTCATTTCAATGACATGCTCATGCATAGTACGTGAACCATCAAACTTCATGGTAGTCAAAATACCCATTAATGTCCCAGCAAGAGCCTTATCAGCAGTTTGGGAAAACTCTTTCACAAGTTTCAGAAGTTCTTTCGCACTTTCAGTTTTGGGAAGAGTAGTCTTAATGTTGCCCGCAATATTCATTCGCATGAACATTAGGCCTAATCTATTAGACCGATCCCAGTGCTTATAATAGGACTTTTTTTCATCACTGCTAGCTTTAGTAATAGAAGTTGGCTTTTCAGAGTAAAGTGCAACATCAAGATCTAAAACCCCAAGATGAAATTTGATCTGTTCGCACCAATCTGAAAAGTTAAGTCTATTAAAAGTCGTAATAGAGGTAGAGTGTGAATGAAGGGCAAGTGCTGAAATAGAATGTGCTCATTATTAATACCTTGAGTTACGAGTTTAAACATATTATCAAATTCAGAAATAATTTACTTAAATGTATATTGGTGTTCTCCTTTGGGCGAAACATTAAAATACAATTTTAAATATAATGATGCTTAAAATATATTTAACACAAAATGATAATATTTAATGCATCAATTAATAATATTTATCATCTTTGGATAAATAAATAAAACTAACCATACATCAAAATTATCTCTTTAATATTTATTGGTCATACGAACAAACAATCAACCTTTGGGTGATCCACAAATATCTTATGACCAAAAATTTAATTTACCTATAATTATTAGATCAATTATAAGCATCAAGATTAATGGATAATTAATTTAAACTTTAACCTTTATTTTAGAATTAATTTCATAAAGATTCGACCACTTTGGTGATTAACGAATCTCACATATATTTCAAGTTATATTAAGAAACAATAAATTTTATTATTGCATATGCAACGTTCTAACAACAAAGAGTTGTTTCTTTAATATTTAAAATAACAAAGATTAAACTCATATTATTTTAAATAGAATCAATTATAATAATATCAATATTTCAAATTTCGTTATTCAATAATTGTGAAATTTCTATCAAACATAATTAAAATTCATAAGATCTAGAGAAATGTTAATTTTAATGGAAAATCACTTGTTCCGAAAACCAGGCTCTGATACCACATGTAAGTATAAAACAGATTATATAAACTTAAACAATCTTATACATAAGCAATCCTATCCATAATCCTTTGTATTATTCAGGAACGTTGAACTTAACTATTTTCACATACACATAATAACAGTAATTCAATAAAGAATTACTTACCTGAATTCTCCATGGTTTTAGCGGAAGCAAAAGCGTAATAGCAGAAGCACTGGATTATTTCTCTCTCTTTACCTTACTTTCAGAATAATTGTGATGGAGCTTATTCTACTTTTGGCAGAGAGAGGACCTCTTTTATAATGAGAATAGTCAGTTATGTTTTCACGTTTCATCAACGTGATTGGTAGATACAATCATTATCCTACTAGGAGTCAGTAATTGTGGATACAATCCTACTAGGAGTCAGTAATTATCCTACTAGGTAACTTTCCATATAGATTAAGAATTTAACTTATTCAATTATTATTAAACTAATAAATAAATTAATTATGTGGACCATAGAAATTTGCACAAACAAGTTATCACTAGGCCCTGACACAACTATGTTGAAGTAAAATAGAGAAAGATACCCGTAATGGTTTTAAATAAATTGCTACCAGCATTCAACATAAGTATTGGCCTCTTTTGTAATATTTTTAGACCCTTGCCTTTTCTCAAATTGATAAACTAATAATGTATCCTCAGTTTGTGAAATTATATTTTGTAGCTATTCCAATGCATACAAGAAATATAGTTTAGGGAGATTGACTTTATTTAGCAATTTTTATATAAATGCACACATAATAGACCAAAGAAGTCTCTCAAATTAAAATGCACATATATATGTACAAAAATAGTGGTACAAAGAGACTAAAGAGGAGAAAATTACTCATACTCAAAAAAGAATTCATATGTTATGTATGTACATACCATTGGTTTGACTTTATTTTCTATTGTCATATTAATTTCAAAGAATCTACTGAGATCGCCATAAAGGATTTTCTAATATTGCAATTGTAATGATCCATTTCTCTGTAATTCAAATATTCGTATTAAAAAAGAATTTAATTTTTGTAACAATATGAATTTGAGTGCGGGATAACAATTCATTGTACTCAATATATGTTAAATAAAATAGAGTCAAAGAAAGTGGGAACAACTAGATAATTCCACCATGGTAGTTTACTGACTACTAAAGCAAGCTCACTGTAGTTAAAATAGAACCTTTGTAGTGAATCCCATAAGGAAGAATGCCTGATTTACGTAGCAATTCTAAGTTTTATTTCAAAAACTCTTAAACCTCATCTTAGAGCTCCAGAGTGGAAATTGTCCAAGGCTCGGATGAAGTTCTCTTGTTGAGCTAAATTTTTCCATCAATCATTTTTCCAACAAATCAGTTAACATCATAGAATCTCTAGAGAGTTTATAATTATTAAATTATGGGTTAGAACCCTAGGTTTATAAAATGTGTGGGAAATCTATAGCTAGATATAATATCATCTAGGATTACTTCTTGATTCCAAATAAAAACCTCCCTGGCATGAAACTTTTCGTTCTTAGACATGATTTGTGGTGATTGGAAACATGAGTTCAATAAAAATGAAATCTTTAGTATAAAAAATACTTTAAGGGGTGTAATTAGAGTAGAAACTCCACGAATTAACATAATATAGATATTGTAGAACTAGTTGACGGTTGAAAGACCTTTCAGTAATGCTATAAAATTATGATTAAGGTTAAACTTAGTGGAGGTGAATTCACAAAGAATATATTTGATGTGTAGGCGAGTAATTGCTAGTAATGCTATTTGTTCTAAACTTTTAACATTCCGAGGCATTAAGGAAAGGAAAAGCTCATGTGATTTTGATTCTTTAGTTGATGTAGGTTATCGTTTATTGTGTAGTAGTTAGTGGATCATATATACTATGTGAAATTGATAGAAGCTTGATAATTCTTTTGGGCATGATGTTCGGATAGATAATAATTAGAATAACATATAAAGGACTGCACATGCAATATGGATATAAGTGTTGATCACTATGTGCTCTAATTTGATAAGACTAATGCAAGTGATACGAAAACATTATGTTCTAATGCAACTATAAATACAATCTATTAATATTATGAGTTGAAAGGAATTGCAAGATTAATAAACCTATTTGTGTTGGTGCTTGATGGTGTGTTCACCTTGAGGTGATTTGTTCTTGTTGTCTAGATATGAGTGTGAAGTTGTATCATAACATAGAAGTCTTAAGAGGAATGCATGAATAATTGTTAAAGTATTATATAACGTAAAACGTGGATAAATTTAGGTTGGATTGTGAGATGAATGTTCATAAATGGTCTGATAAATGACTAGTGATGTGGTGCACATGAATGTACTAATAATATTAATGATAGGTTGTCACACAGAGAAAAATTGATTCAATAATCCTTGGAGTAATAATTTTTGTTGACTAATTCAGAGGAACCATGTGGATTTAGGCATGAAATAGCCTCTCGCATGTGTTTTAAATTGATAAGCACGTTGATTGGTCTTTTGACATAATTTGTGGTTGATTGTTTGTTTACTTGACACTGCTTGTATGACTAAGATTATAATTGTTGACATCCGTCACTAATTGACATAATAATGGTGTAAACTTCTTATATTTTGTGTACTTTCATACTATCTTAAGAGATAGCTAATTATGAGAATATATTTAGATATGTTGAAAGAGGTTGACGATATATGTACTATTCTATTGTTTAGTGGCCCAAGTTTGGAGTAAGTTAATGGATGAGAAATTATGTTATGGAGCGGGTACCACATTGGCATGATACATGAATATACATATTATTTTATTTTTAAGTGGCTGAAGTCCTATATGAGCTTACAAATGAGCGGTGACGTTATCAAGCAAGTACCTTTGCACCTTAGCTCGTCCCTTATAGGTAATGACTAGTTGAAAAGAAATAAAACCCTTTAGCATGTGTTTACAAATGAGTTATTATTGAGAGTCCTAATAGGATTGTGTGAGGTTGATGAGAGACGTAGATTATATTGCTGTGAAATTAGTGTGGACAAGATCCATGCTTAGTGATGTGATTGCTCATAATTGTAGGGTTTTATGATGACTTGATATGTCTGATTGGTACACACCCTAAATTTGTTTTAAAAATTAAATACTCCCTTAACTTTGAAAAATAATCAAACTCTCTCGTTTATCCTATATAATATCTTTTTTACCCATAATATTTTTCATCTTTCATATATATATATATATATTCATTCTTTGCAAGCTATATATTTACCATTTTTGCTTAAATTCATTAACATTACCTAGCAAAATGATCTTTTAGAAATTAATCACAAATTCCAATGTAACTGTGCATATGGGTATATGTTTTAATTTTCGCGTATTCTTTAATGACACATAGAAAAATGAGCTTTGAATGTTTATAATGAAAGATTTTCTAAAATTATAATTTAAAATTCTCTAACAATAATCAATTAATTTGTTATAAATATTTCTCTCTATTTTTATTAGTTAATTTTTTTACCTATGTTGAAATATATCTATAAACTTATAATTACATTATATTTTTACTGAAATATTTACATATTAGAGTATTTATTATTATTAATAAATTCAATATTTTTTATTTTGCTTGTTTCTTTCATTATAAAACGTCATTAACTTATATATTTAATTATTTTTTCTCACTTTTCTTTTTAATCTAAAAGATACTCCTTCCTATTTATTTTAAATTTTTATGTATACTAAAAATACTTATTCCCAAATACTTTTTAATTTGAAAATTCAATAGAGAATTAATTACTTTTTTCAACGTCGTTTTTTATATTAATTTTTCTAGAATTAAGAGGCATGTAATAGACAAAAATTAAAGAACTAATAAAGGATTTATTAGTCAAATTATTTTCTTATTTAATTTTTTTGAAGGATTTTGAAAAAATCTTATCCTAAAAATTAAAAAAGAACGGATGGAATGATATTTATTTTGCATAGAAAATATGTTATAGAGAATAAAAAATAAAAAAAATTGTGATTATAAAGAATTTTTATTTTTAAAAAATACAAAATTTGATAATGTAAGGGTAAAATAGACAATCTGAAAAATTAGGACGGGGGATGATTGGTGTTCAAAGTTGAAAGGGTAGTTTGATTTTTAAAGAAAAGTTGGGGGTGAAAATGATTTTCACACTATCTGATTAGATGACTTGTATATCTTTTAGTGTTGACATTAGTAGGTATGGTTGGATGAGATTTGATGACGTATATGTCTTTTGTTACTAACATTGGTATCCCTGATGTGATGATTTATATGTCTTCTATTGTTGACATTAATATGTCTATATCGTGACTTATATGTCTAGATTAGTTGACTTGATGTGTGTAGTTATTTGTTTACTACATGCCAATATGGACTAATTTACTTTATATTGCCAATAACTATAATTAAGTGAATGTGCCTTTGATTGGTTGGTCAAGATATTAATTATATCATTGCCTTCTAATATTAAGGTATGTACTATTACGCCTTATTGTTGGGTTGAGTAGGGTTGTGGGTGATGAATTTCTAAATGGTGATAGGTGATTGAGACTAATCTCTGATGATGGCTAAACTGTCAAATAGTGATAATAGGTGTGCATATTCTTGATGATGCCAGGAATCAGTAATCATGCTAGTGGTTGATGAGCTTATCAAAAATTAAATAGAATGCTCAGTAATACTTGTTAGAATTTAAATAGAAATAAGAAGATAATTTGAGATCTTTAGATTTGTTGAGAAAATTTAATTAGTGGTGAGAACTTTGGTGTGAAGTGATTGTATGAGATTGTCATGTTGATTTTGTTAATTGACATAGGGTGTAGCATGAGCTAATATTAGTCGATCAATAATGTCTATCAGTACATGTGGTATACTAACACTATTCTTGCTACACCTTTTTGGGATGTAGTTGTTTTGTAGGTTGACTAAAGTTTCTTGGTTGGATTGGTATGTGTCCATCATCAACTTCTTCAATCCTCATTCCACATGGAGAAGTTATGTATTTTATTTTCATATCTTTTTTGGTTTCCCAAGGTATCCCCACAGCCGGCAGTCGTGATACTAATTCAACGTTTCATGGTCAGCGCACTAAGCTGTAGGGAACTGGCCACAGGGAGGTGGGGATGGAACCCCCAACCTCTTGCTAAAGGAGTGAGGTGCTGAACCACCACAGCAACCCTTGTGGTTGTCTTTTATTTTCATATCATTACTATGTATTATAAGGTCTTGTACAAGTCTAGACGAGATCCTTGTGAATTATTGTATTTTTTTGCATTGAAGACTTGTATAGAATTGAGGATCATGATTTGAATATAGTTTTCATTTAAACTTCCTATTATAATAGTGTTATCTTCAAGAATTTCCACTTAATAATTATTGGATACTTAAGAATTCTCCTATTGACTTAGAATTAAATAGGTGTCCATACGATCTCATAATTTGGATTGTGACATTAATGGAAGCCTAAAAATGTGTAGGATACATATTTGGTTAGTTGGTGACTACTCCTTCCTGGAACACTTCAATTTTTTTCCTTTCGTTCATTTTTCACTTCTTAATTTTATATTTACTTTCGTTCTTTTCTTTCATCACTTTTACTGTTTACTTCGTGCACAATTCTTTTTTAGATCATACAGAAGGAAGCATCTAAGAAGTTCTTTTATTTTAAAGTTTTTGTACTTCTACGATTTTTTAAACGTCATCCCAAGCTCTTGGTTATAAATTTTTACTCCACACTTAACTTAGGCTTGACGCCTCAAATCACTTTTTTTTTCACCCTTCACCCCAATATTAGGCCTTTTTAAGCCTCATAGTCACTTACTGACAATGAGGTACCAGTTTTCATCACTTACTGTCAATGAGGTACCAGTTTTCAAGAGATGACATAATTTTAACAAAGGATATGGGCTTTAGTACATTTAGACAATAAAGAGGTTTAAAAGTTTAAAATGGGAAACTAGGAATATCATACATTTTTTGGAAGGTTAATATAGGCTAATAGTGCATTTTGTTCTAGAAAAATGGACGATAGTTCATCTCTCAACTAAGTTATCCTTGGACATATGACATGACTAACCATACAAGTTCTAAAGTGCATGATAACATAGAAACAACAAGATAATACCACACTGGCACTGAAATAGATTAAACTATTTAATTTAACTCCCATACTTACTCTAAGCATTTAGAAATTTCTAATATCATAAAAAGAGAGATACATGTCAATATAAGCAATAGAATTTTATGCACGTTTTGGAAGGGTCTAATGTTTTTTCAATTAAAACAATCTTCATGCTTTAAGAAAACAACTATCATCATATAAGTCCAACACATTTCTATTTACTTAAACTACCAACAAGACTTATCCCCTTAAAAAGTGCCTATCAATCTGTCATTTGGAAAATTCTAACTTTGAACTAAAAAAATAAACATGGAATAAATATAAAGGTGCCTAGGTTTAGAATTTATAAAATAAACTTCTGGAAAAAAACCATGTCAAGAAAAAAACAAGGAGTTGACTCAATTATGAGTGACTCCTGAGTTTGTTACATATGACAGGAATTAGTTTTCTATTTATCCAAAACGCTTATCATGACTATCTCCTGATGCGTGGTGATTTTACCACCTATTCTCACTAAATATTTGTGTACGATACCTTGTTTTAAATGAATAAATGAGACATATTTGTGAGTAAATGCAATAATATCCACTCATTGTAGGCATAGAGTTGAAGAGATCAAAAGATGTGGAATGGAACTTAAAATGATAAAAAGGGAGCAAAGAAGAGTGCAGCTTAAGACCTGGACCATATCAGCCTCAGTTACCGCGACTGTGGTCCTCAATTCGTGGTTGCGGTCAGTCAAGTTGGCTAGCACAACACGATCGTGGAACACAACCGTGGTCTCTTAGCCGCGATCGCGATTCAGCGTGATTCTGCCCTAGGCCAGTTTTTTAAAACAACATGGACAAATCTCAAATCATATATAGGAAAAAATCCTTTCTTCTTTGGGGATTACCTACCTCATAGATAGTTTTGATTTGAAAGCAAAAAACCCTAATTGGAAAAGTGTGTAACTACTCATGGAGGCTTAATTTCTTAGTAATTTTGTGAAGAATGAATGTTTTGGATAATCAGTATGGTATATCTCTCTTTCCTTTCTTCATGAGTATCTAAGTAATTTAGTCTTGAGATTATGTTGAACTAAAGTGTAATTTTGCGTGGGTGTTGATGTGCTTACATGATTTTTAGTTTTGAGTATGGATTTCACCATTTCTTGGGTTAATGAGTGGAAATTTGATGGGTGAAAACCCCATATATTCAAATGGGCTTTATGGGTGAAAACCCCAAACTATAGAAACCCTTCATCATTGTTGAAAGAGGGATGAAAGTAAACTTGAGGTAACTCATAACATCATTGAAAGAGGGTTATAGGGGGACAACGTAATGGTGGACAATTGAGCCTATGGTTTACTACCTTTTGCAATCTTAGAAATAAGTGTAGTTGGAGTGTAAATCATGTCAAGAGCATCATCCTAGAAATATGGATGATTGATTGAGGTTTTAGGTGATTAAGAATTATACACTTGTTAGGTGCTCGAAAGTGCCAATGGGTGAAATCATTGTACTTTTATTGAAAGATTGACTATAATGACTTTCGACCTAGCCTATCCTTTGGTCAACAACTAATTTTTATGTTAAACCATCATTAACCCACATGTTTTACCTTTAGTTAGAAATAATCCCAAGACCCTCTATATTCTTGATTTTAAATCAAAAGTGTCCTATTCGTGCATTGATAGTCGACAATCGTTACAAACCAATCCCCCATTTTAGTTTGCATGTCTTGTTTATTATTATTCTGGATAACCTTTTAGCAATTAGAAAACCATAAGACTTGAAATTTATAATTCACTCCTTGTGGATTTGACCCCAACTCTAGATAGGTTATTGATAATGACTGCCTCACCACTAAATCATGGGATTAAGTTGAGCATTATCAAAATGGCACCATTGCCAGGGAGTAGAATATAGATTTCACTTATGCGGTGTAATTTTTACTTGAAAATACCCGGGTGGTATAATTTACTTTATTTGTTATTTTTTATATTTTGTAGAATTTCGAAGTGTTAACGGAATAATGATTGATAGCACAAGCAATATGGTCCCCTTTGATGTCCCTCTAAAGGATGAGGGCCCACTAAATGAAGCGGGACAAACAAGTGCAATCCGTATCCCACAAACTAATGGGAACAGAGTCTTCCATGTGACTAGCACCATGCTTCACATTTTTCAAATGAAAGGATTGTACGGGGGTCAAGCCTTTGAGGACACAAATATCCATTTGAAGAATTTTGTGGAGGTGTGTGTGTCGTTCAATAGAGCACACATTACTCAAGAATCCATTTGGCTTTGCCTTTTCTTGTTCTCACTAATGGGTGAGGTACTTTTATGGATCCTCTCACTTCTACCCCGCTCAATTATATCATGGGACGAGATTAGTACAGTGTTTCTTGATAGATGTTTCCCACCATAAAAATTGCTTCAAAAGCGACGAGATTGTAATTTTTTGAAAAATGAATGGAGAGTCATTGTTTGAAGCTTGGGAGAAGTTTAATGGTAAGCTATCTCAATGCCTAAATCATGAAGTTTCAGAGAAGATGATTCTTGAGATCTTCTACCATGCCCTTGATCCATTAAATAAAACGGTGGTGGATAATGCGTCGGATGATTCCCTAGTGAAATTATGCCACCATGCGGCCTTTCAACTTATTGGAGAAGTGTCAAACAAAAATAGGGTTGGCATACCCAAGAAACTGAAGATCCCAAGATCCCTTCTACTACTTTCATGGTCGATAATGAATAAAGAGAGAAATGAAGAAAAGGAGGAGAATATGGAAAAAATGATGACCTAACTTGAACTCTTGACAAAGCATATTATGGGTGCACCCACGAAAGAGCTAAACTCCTTAGAATCAAAGTCTTATAAAGATGATGAAGAAGCAAAGAAGTTGGATGAGGAAATCTGGTATTTGGCTAACTACTTGGGGGTCCTGCCCCGCCTATCAAAGGCAAGGTGGGAACCAAGGTTTAATGGATCGTGACCGGGATAGATATTAGAAAGATAGGAACTGGGATTATGACCATTATGTTCCTCCTCATTATTGGGTCAAAGCCAAAGAGTTAAATATCGTCGACCTAAAAAAATTCAAGACCGAGGATGTATTGACATGGATCTTGAATAGAGTAGAAGGTACGGACAAAATGGTCCGTGAGTTGAAAGGTGATTTTTCTAAACTTTCCCAAACCGTGATGGTCTAACTCCGACTCTATTAAGCAATTGGAGACCCAATTTGGGGAAATCTCCACACAACTAAATGTTAGGCCTAGAGGTGGACTCCCTAGTGAAATGATTGCTAATCCAAAAAATGATGCCCAAGTTCTAGCAATTGTCACAAGAAGTTGAAAGACCCTTAATGAACCCTCTAAAGGAGACTTTATTGAGGAAATACCCAATGTGAAGGTAAAGAAGGTGTTACCTCAAAGTAAAAAAGGAGATGATGATAAGGAAACCGATCAAAGTAATGAAGAAGTAGTTGAGATTAAAAATCCACAAAGTAAAGAAAGGCCTACAATCCAAGTTCTTCCCTTATTACCCCAACGATTGCATGAAAAAGTTGAAGGTGACAAATTGAGGAAGTTCACGGCGAAACTTAGCAATCTATCGATAAACATCCGGTTGCTCGAGGTAATCTATCGAGCATTTTGACTATGAGCAATTTTATACCAGTTGGGTCCATGATTTCACATGTTTTATCTTTAAATAACAGGGCATAATTGTACTCAAGCAACTGACCAACACTTAGAAGACTCTGGCTAATTTTAGGAACCAATAATACATCGGAAATAAGAGTTATACCTGAGGGAGTTTGAACAACAATTGCTCCTTTGCCCTATGAATCTAAGAGTCTGCCATCTCCAACTCTGACTTTGGAAAAATAATTTTTGTCCAAATGATCAAAGTTATTCAAGTTAGCTGTCATATGATGTGTACATCCGCTATCAACAAGCCACACATCATGATTTTGAGATGCTATATTGCATTCTCCAATAATAGAAGTTGCAAACAACTTCTCTTCATGATTTTCAACATTTTCAGCAACTTGAGTTGGCTGCACTTGAGCTGGTCGGACTTGATTTGTTTTGCAGATCTTATCCACATGACCAAACTATTTGCAGGCCTTGCATTGAACTCCAAGTCTGTACCAACAGAAATTCTCCGTGTGATTGGTCTTTTTATAATATGGACAAGGTGGATACTTTGATATTCTATATCTCCCTTTGTTTTTATATTGCTTCTTCTTCTCCTTGTCATGTCTTCTATTTAATTTCCCTTTTAATTGACCATCAGACTGAGCTTTCGACATTTGAGCATCCACAAGAGTAACTTCATTTGAAATCTCTTCCTCTCTAAAAGATTTTCTTTATTCCACAGCTTGAAGAGCATTGGATAGTTCATTCAATGTGACATGAGACATATCCCAAGTATCTTCTATTGAGGAGATTTTTTCTTCAAACTTCTCTGGGAGTGTCACCATCACCTTCTCAACAGTCTTGTACTCTTCTACTTTTTCTCCCAATAATCGAATCTGATTAACAATTTTCATGATCCAATCAATATAATCTTTCACTTTTTTAGTCTCTTTTATTCTTAGCATCTCAAATTCTTTTCTTAGATTAATATTTGCATTTGTCTTGTCCTTTTACTCCCTTGAAATTCATTCTTCAGCATATCCCAAGCTTCTTTGGCAATTTCACATGCCATTATCCTTGTAAAAATTAATTCAGAGACGGCTGAGTGAATGAAATACAAGGATTTTGGACCTTTTGCAATCTTTTCTTCATGATTTCTGATCTGCTAAAGAGTTGGGTTTGCTCTCAAAGGTTCTGGACATTGTCTTCCTCAACATACTTCCATAAACCAAGGCCTTTTAAGTATGTCTTCATCTTTACAACCAACACTTGGTAGTTCTGTCCATTAAAGATAGGAGGTGAAAGAGAGGAGCTAATGGAAGACATGTCAATAAAGAGAACTGGATAGAAAGAGACTTGAACAAGATAAGTTTGTTGGGTGATCTTTTTTTTTTTTTTTTGGAAAAACTGTCCCTTAAAGATCAATCTATCTTTGATGCCAGTTGAAGGAAAGGAAGAGAAAATATACATGAAAAAAAGATAAAAAAACTGAGAAGTTGCAGTGCATTCATTCGTACAGCATACAACAAAATATATAGTACAGGTGTTCTGAAAATATCCCTTAAATCCTGGGAACATGTCCCCTTAATTTGTGCTGAACTAAAGCAAAACCACACACTACAAAGCATCTAAAAATCTAGTAACTTCAGAAAAAAAAAAAGGTCTACAGAGATAGCAAAATATCTTGACAAAAAAAAAATGGACACCAACAACAGTTAGCATCATTGGAAATAGCATCCTTAATCAAATATTTTGGAAAATAGATTCTAGAAGTTCCTAGTATTTATATGGCTTTAAGCACACTTTATGATAGGAATTTGATTTGTATAATCAATGGTGGCTCGCAAAACCCTTAGACGG
Source organism: Capsicum pubescens (assembly GCA_030864215.1). NCBI lineage: Eukaryota > Viridiplantae > Streptophyta > Magnoliopsida > Solanales > Solanaceae > Capsicum > Capsicum pubescens. The sequence continues at coordinate 188,469,516 of CM061538.1, read as the reverse complement.
AGCTAACCTATTGCACAACCATTTTCTACCCATATTATGGTTCGTAAGTAAATTGCAGACTTCACTGTTCATCATGAAAAACTCCAACAAGATGTTCTTCTACCCCTTTTTTCTCTAGTTTCATTTTATTTTTCTTCATATGTTGTTTTCCAATATTATCAAGCGTGCATCACATTACACATTAGTAGTACCTAATCCTAGACTTCAAAAATAAAAAACAAAAATAAATAAACAAAAAAGGTTTAGATTGACTCCAAAGTAACGCTTGATTTAATACAACATCATTCCTATCAGATAAATAATTTGGAGGGGCCATCCTTTTCATATGGTTCTCCTCTGTAGTTTCACTTTCTAAGCGTGTCCTTGCATTTTTGGACACCCTTAATCAGTGCCCCAAATTGGGCATTCTATATTTTTTCATTTCTAACCATATTGTCCGACAATTTAGAGGCTTCTTCAAAATTACTATTCCTAATATGCCCTCTAGCTACATTAGTAGATATAGCTTGGTTGACTGGGTCCACATCCAAGTAGAATATCTCAAGTAGTACCCTCATATAGATCCCATGCTCTACTAGTATGATTAGTATTTATTTGATTTTTTCCTAGCATATAATTAGTGTTCACCTTGTGTTTGGTTGAAGTAGAGTAGGTTCTTCTTGAGCTTCTCTATTTTTCTCATTATGTACCATTCATTAAGGAAGGCAACCCACTAGTTTATCCCAAGTAGTGATTATGTATGGTGGTATGATCCTATATCAAGTCCTTGATTTGCCTATTCACTCATGCCTAGAGATCCCAAGTTTTAATGTCACGTCGAGGATGTATGCATATATATATGCAGTGGTCACATATGCATAAAATTTAATAAATATTGATTGGGATCATTTTACATAGAATTATGAAACAACTTTTCAACCAGGATAATCCTTTAGATGGATGGATTTGTTCTCTATGCATCTCTCCTAACTTAGTATAGTACTGTTATATTAGTCTATGCAATAGTATTAGCCTGGGTTATAGGCTTAACTGTTGAAACATGCAAGTTTATAACTTCAAGTATCTATTTTTTGTGGTCCGCATATCACCTATTTCATACACAAATAAAAAAAAAGTTATGAAAAAACAACTAAACTAGGTAGTGAAACACCCCAGATTTTAGCCCTTGGAAATTTCATAAGCTTTGAGGTCACTGCCTTGATTACAACTTAACCATACATGTCTAATGGTGTATTGATAGGTCAGGTGACCCTAGTCATAAAGTGTTCAGTGGACAGTAGTTTGGTTTTCTATCTTGGTTACTACTTGGTGATGCGAGTCGTTAAGGGTGGAGACGTGTCATTAGGACAAACTTTAACCAAATCAATAACATAGTGGCTTGACTATGCTCTGAGTACGAATGGCTCAATAGGAGCCGTGAGGATAGGTTACAAGTCATATGGTGAAGTCGTAGGTTTTCAAGTTTAAGACCTATTTGGTTACTGTGTTGGTTACGACTAGGCCCTATGAGTCGTTGGGTTATATCTTCTAGAATGTATTATAAATTTTTCATGTGTAATGTCTTAGATTATGACCCACCATTGCGTAGAGTATCGAATAAGTTTTCCAACGATATGTGGATCATCCAAAATGGACACCCGAGCGACGAGTTATGAGCATTCCGATCGTACTGAGAATAGTAGTGAACAATAAAACGTGCAAGAAAAAAGTACTGAGGCCTGACATATTTTTACTCTAACTTTAAATGATCATAACTCCTTTTACATAATAATCTGGGTGATATACTATATATCAATGGAAATCTCTGCGAGTCCTCTTTCCTATGAAATTGGTTTCATCCAATTTGTCTATCAGAGCAAAAAGTTATGGTCGATCTACTTCAGCCTATCAAAAGTGAATTTTTGGGTCAACTTCAAACGATCATAACTCCTCGTACAGAATGATCTTGGTGAGATACTATAAATAAATAAAAAGATATTAGAGTCCTTTTTCTAATGAAATTCGTTTCATCCAATTTGGATATCGGAGTAAAACATTATGGTTGATCTACTTCAGACTAACAAAATAGTCCACCAAAGCACAGATTCGAGAATTATTTGATTTTTAGGGGCGTTTTGGTCATTCCTCCTCGCCCAAAATCCATCCAAACCCTATATTAAAGCCTATTAGAAGCATTATATGTTATATTTCATCAAATTCCCTCAAAAAAAAAATCCTAAGCTCCTACATCCAACTTCAAGAACCTCCAAAGTTCACCATTAATTCTGCAAATTTATTCAAGATTCCAAGTTCCTAGTTCAAGAACTCCAAGAACCATCATTCAAAGGCATGATTAACATCTCAAAAATGAGTATCGATCAAAAGTTCATCATTCAAGGTATGTGGGGTTTTTCAACAAGAACTCTCTTTTATTCTTAGGCCCAAAAGTAATTTTCTTTACAAAGGCATGATTTTTATTTGATTTTTTGTGAATTTGAAACATGAACCCATATCGTATGATGATTATTATGAAATCTTGATGTTTATGATTTTGAAAGATGAATTTACATGTATGGTGATATAAAGCACGAATCTTGAACGATATTTATCATGATTTTGATATTTGGGTCGCGAACCCCATTTGAAATTGTGTTTCTGAGAAAATATGTGTTATAAGCACGTTGATGTTCAATATTTGAGATGTTTTGAATAATTTGACCTTTTGGTCGTGAATGAGTTATTTTGAACTCGACTATGAAAGAAATCCACGTTTTTATTGATTATGATAAAGGGGTAGCAAATTGGCTCCCGATGAAAATTATTGAAGTGTTTATTGTGGATTTTCTTTAATGTGAGCCTGAGGCTGATTTAAATTTCTGAGCTAAGTCCGGGAATAATATTTAGCACCGAGTGGGAGGTATAAAGTGACCTTACTTCCCTAAAACTACCTGCCCCCATAGGATGTGAGCCTGAGGCTAATTTATATAGTGATCACTAGTATTTTTGAATTGATACTGGAAGTCCTACTCCGATGGAAAGGATATGATGGATCTCCCCAACGTGGGTTGTACGTTGGATTCCATGTGGCTCACATGGTTTATGTCGGTTATAGGATCTCCCAATGTGTGTGTGTGTACTCTTCTATCTGAGATGAAAACATATTTGCTTAAAAGGCTGAGTTTGAGAAAGTCATTATTCTTAAAAGATTTAAGAAATATATTCTAATGAGAATTAACATGAGATTTGATTGTTTTGATGATTTGAAATTGAGATGAAAGTGAATTAAGAACGTATTGTAATGACTCACTTATTTTACTTTACATGTATTATTCATCCATGATTTTGATCATTTAATTTAAGCTAAGTGAGTCATCTATATCAGCATGCATAATTTTATAAACTATGATGATATTAAGATATTATTTTATATATGCATTGCACCCCCATATGCTCAGTATCTTTCCATGGTACTGACCCACATATTCGTATGTGGAATACATTTTCTCAGAATGTAGGTACAAGGTATAGTTGCACCTTCGGATCCAGTCAGTTCATGGTATCCAGTCAGCAGGTGATGAGTCCTTTTGATTTAAGGGCTTGGGTTAGTTATGCAGAGTTTATAGTGTTGTATTTTCTTTATTCAGTCGTATTGAGTTGGGGTAGTCGGGAGTCATGACGCGGCTACCTACTGTCAGTACTAGTAGAGGCTTCATAGACAGTCAGTAGAAGTTGATGTATTTTGTTTCTATTTTGGTTGTAAAGGTAGAATTATAATCCTGTAAAATTCCATTTTTGTATCGATCAGATTCAGAAAAGAGTTAATTTCTGCTGATTTGTATGGATTTGTATTTTTATTCAGTTGCTTATGAGTTATGCCAGTAGAAGGGTTAGCTTGGGGTCACTTGTGACCCTAAGCACCGTGTGACGTCTCGGGACCCAATTTCGGAGTGTTACAAACTTGGTATCAGAGCATAGAGTTCAAGTGTCCTAGGGTGTCTATGAAGTCGTATCTAGAAGATTCTTGCAGAACGGTATGGAGACGTCTGTACTTTTCTTCAAGAGGCTACAGGGTATTTAGGAAATGTTTCCCTTCTTTCAAGTCTAAGATCGTGCTATAAAAAGGTTCTCCAAGAAGCTTATATAGATTCTTACTCTATTCTGGCCAACTCTGCCTCATTTTCAAGCTATCAGAAACAGTTAATCTTAATTCTCCGTAGATAGTTATGGGATTGTAAGAGAGCTAGAAAGTATCCTGTCAGTACTTTTGAGTTCCAAAGATTGAAGTAGTTTATTCAAGTTCATAAAAGTCGTGAACTAAGCCTAGGTTAGGTATGCTTTCAGATTCCTCCTCAGAATCTACAATGTTAATCTATACTTCTCCCTCTATGTATTATTTTTGAGATAACATAATTCGCAAGATCCAGTTCTTCCTCAGGTAATGCTTCTATATTTTCTAGAAGAAATTTCAAAAGTTACACAAAGAACTTGAGAGGAGCTCTCTAGTGTGTTAAGTTCCTTAAGTTGAAAGTTATGCCCTCATTCTTATGAGTTATTTCATTAAGACAGAGTAACTTGTATTCTTAGATCGTTGAATGTTGTGTGTCAAGTTTCTATCTATTGTATTATGTAATCTTGTTATCATTATGTTTGTGAAAAATCAAAGTCTAGTGAAGCCGTGTGGGGCTCTTTAGATTCACTAGCATAGCTTCTTTGTTATTCATCTCATTTTCTTGTTCAAAATACAAACCAAAGTCTAGTGAAGCCGTGTGGGGCCTATTTCAATTCACTAGCATAGTTACTTTGTTATTCATATAACTTTCTTGATCAAAACACAAAAACCAAAGTCTAGTGAAGCCGTGTGAGGCCTATTTTGATCCACTAGCAACTTGTAGTTCATCTTGTTCCTTGTGCTGGCTGAAAATATGGGATGTGGAGGTGTAGTAGTAAGAAGGATGGTAAGTGTGATTTGTTGAGCATAAGTATAGCGAAATCCCTTTTTGCATGCAATTGGGTAAATAGGAAGTGATATTGTTTGTTCGAGGTATAAAATGGGTGTTGACGGTATTTGTATGATAGAAAGTATAGGGTAGTGATGGAAGCACTCGGTGGGTAAATGTTGTTAATCTAGGCGCTCTCCAGATTGAAAGAGGAAGTTAAGTTAAGACGTAGAGAGCTATGAACTATGTTAAGTTGTGTATGAAGGATAGATAGTAGTGATGGGTGAAAGAAGGATGTGTTAATGGATTGTGAATAAGATAGGCTATATGATTAGGGCCAATTATTATTGTTATGAAGTTTAAGTGGGATAGTGTTCATGGATGTGTTGTTTTATAATCTTCACGTGAGAGTTATTCTTGAGATGAAGTTGTAAATTATGTTAAGTGTGAGACCTTAAGTTTGAACGATTGGAGATCATGAAGCCGAATGTGACGGTTTCCAGATTAATGGTATTAGTTACTGGAAGTGACCTAATAGGCTTGAACAGTGTAGACAAGAGTTTAAGTGTAGTTGACTTGTAATTAAGTTTAATATTATATTATGATGAGAAAGTTCACCCAAGATATTATGGGACTGCTTTAATTTCGAGCATTAGTGTATGTGGTGTAGTGAGTCGTGCCATGAGATTGTTAAATGGATAAATACTAGTTAGACGATGGATGATGTTTTGATGGCTAAGTTAAGGAGAGGCGTATGATTGGAAATGTTGAGCCTCTTAAATGTGATTTTGATTCTTATGGGTTAGAAACATAAGTTCATAGGCATGATATTAGAGGGAGAAGACAAAAGTAGCATGGTCTATCAAAAGGTTAGAAAGTATTCAAGTTAAGCGAATAGAAATAAGAGTTGAAGCACTAAATGGTGTACATTCTGGCGATAGAGATGTTCGTAGAGATTCGAAATTAGTAAGAATTTGAGAATTTGAGTGGTGGCTTAAAGCTAAGGCGGAGATGATAGAACAAGTAGTTAAGTCAAGCTTTTACATTTTAGTAGAAGTACCAGTAAGTTGTAAATTTGCTGTGAGAAAGATCGATGCTTGACCCAATGTTATTTCAGTATTTTCAGTTGTCCCAAAACCTACTCATGCTTTACATTTCAGTTCCATGATCTTAATTCATGTTCATACACGTGATGAATAATTACATACTCTTCTAGTTTCCAAAAATGAGAAATTCTAGTTCTTCTAGCAGTTGGAATCACATTCCATAAGTTATGAGCTCTAAATTCAGGGCATGCCGCCCATGACTCATATACTTAAGTTTTACAGTATGTTCAGTTCCAGTACTCACGCAATACTCTTATTGATCAGTGAGATTCAGTTTTCGTTATGGGTGTCTTCAGTTTTGATACCTTAATGAACCCATTGTATTTGATATTTTATTTCTAAGGCCTCAATAGAGAGAGTCAAGTTATTTACATTATCCCTTTATGTTTTAAAATATTGTAAGCTTTTCATTAAGTCAAGCTAATGGTATTGAGCAGTTTTCTAGAAGGGAGAGAAGATACTTCCTTATCTATGACATAAAGTGGTGTGCTCACGGCGGTGAAGTAAAGTTAGATTGAGGCTAAGTCCTTGATACATGCCGTGGTTAGTTGAAGTTTTAAATGTTTATTTGGAAAGATTGTTGTGCGTCGGTTTTATGCACTTCTATGAGGTTGTAGGAATAGTAATACAAAGTTTTTGTGTATAGTTCAATTGGTTGAGAAAATGTTATGTGTGCCGTTTAAAGAATTGACCAGTATGTGTGAATGATATAGTTGATGGAATCTTAGAGAAAGCGAGGAAGATGCTTTATGAGTGTTCGTTTAGAGGTGCATGTGCGAAGTGCGTATGTGGTTATGAGTATAGGCTTGAATGTTATGGTTGTATATCTAAAAGAATGCACCGCAAGTTAGCGGATCCCTAGTATAGATTAATATTATAGTGTTATGTGGCGTATCTCATGAGTACTTGGAGTTAGGCTTGAACATAGTCAAGGGAGTAGTTGGGAAGTGTTGTTAAGTTTGGAAGCAAGGAGTTATGTTTCCCAAGACCTAGAAATTCCTATCTTAATTTATTCCATATGGGTCCTTGTTCCCATACGATAGGATTGTATCAAATTATGGTTCATTTTCTCCCCGAACAATGTCATTTGAATCTTTTGGAGGGAGTGTTGAGGGACATTTCATTAGGGTGCAAGTGGTCCTTCTTTTGATGAGATCCCCTTCGAGACCTTTGATTCTCAGTCTCTGAATAAACCAAATATATCGATTCCTTAAAATCAGTCTCCTTTGTTTAAGATCCAACTATGTGACCATTCTCATTATGAATCGCATGTTCTATGAAGTGTTCGAAATTTTGGAGTGAAGTAAGTGATTTGATTTCGTTATCCCAGCCTGTTTGTCCTCATTTCCATGGTATTCTGTACTTATTCATCGACATTCGAGGATGAATGTTTCCAAAGGGGAGATGATGTAATACCCCGGGAAATTTTTCATTGAAATTTTATTAGTAAATGTGTTGGGTTCTATCTTCTAGAATGAATTATAAATTTTCCGTGCGGAATGTCTTATATTATGACCCACCATTGCGTAGAGTATCGAATAAGCTTTCCAACTATATGTGGATCATCCAAAACGGACACCCGAGTGACGAGTTATGAACATTCCGATCGAACCGTGAATAGTAGTGAACAGTAAAACGTGCAGGAAAAAAAGTACTGAGGCCTAGCGTTTTTTTTCTCCAACTTTAAATGATCATAACTCCTTGTACATAATGATATGGGTGATCTACTATATATCAACGGAAATATCTGTGAATCCTTTTTCTGATGAATTTGGTTTCATCCAATTTTTTTATAGTAGCAAAAAGTTATGGTCGATCTACTTCAGCCTATCAATAGTGAATTTTTGGGTCAACTTCAAGCGATCATAACTCCTCGTACACAATGATCAGGGTGAGATACTATATATCAACGGAAAGATATGAGAGTTTTATTTGTAATGAAATTTGTTTCATCCAATTTGGATATCGGAGTAAAACGTTATGGTTGATCTACTTCAGACTATCAAAAAAGTCCACCAAAGGACAGATTCGAGAATTATTTAATTTTTATGGGCGTTTTGGTCATTCTCCCTCACCCAAAACCCGTCCAAACCCTATATTAAAGCCTATTAGAAGCATTATATGTTATATTTCATCAAATTCCCTCAAAAAGAAAATCCTAAGTTCCTACATCCAACTTCAAGAACCTCATAAGTTCACCATTAATTCTACAAATTTATTCAAGATTCCAAGTTCCTAGTTAAAGAACTCCAAGAACCATCATTCAAAGGCACGATTAAAATCTACAAAATGAGTATTGATCTAAATTTCATTATTCAAGGTATGTGGGGTTTTTCAACCAGAACTCTCTTTCGTTCTTGTGCCCAAAAGTAATTTTCTTTACAAAGGCATAATTTTTATTTAATTTTTATTTGATTTTTTGTGAATTTGAAGCATGAACCCATATCTTATGATGATTATTATGAAATCTTGATGTTTATGATTTTGAAAGATGAATTTATATGTGTGGTGATATAAAGCATGAATCTTGAACGATATTTATCATGATTTTGATATTTGACGCGAACCCCATTTGAAATTGTGTTTTTGAGAAAATGTGTGTTATAAGCACGTTGATGTTGAATATTTGAAATGTTTTGAATGATTTGACCTTTTGGTCGTGAATGAGTTATTTTGAACTCGACTGTGAAAGAAATCCACATTTTTATTGATTATGATAAAGGGGTAGCAAATTGGCTCCCGATAAAAATTGTTGAAGTGTTTATTATGGATTTTCTTTAATCTGAGCCTGAGGCTGATTTAAATTTTTGAGCTAAGTCTGGGAGTAATCTTTAGCATCGAGTGGGAGGTATAAAGTGAACTTACTTCTCTAAAACTACGTACCCGCATAGGACGTGATCCTGAGGATGATTTATATAGTGATCACTAGTGTTTTTGAATTGATACTGGAAGTCCTACTGTGATGGAAAGGATAGGACGGCTCTCACCAATGTGGGTGATACGTTGGACTCCATGTGGCTCATATGGTTTATGTCGATTATAGGATCTCCCAATGTATGTGTGTGTACTTTTCTATCTGAGATGAAAACATATTTGCTTAAAAGGCTGAGTTTGAGAAAGTCATTATTCTTAAAAGATGTAAGGAATATATTCTAATGAGAATTGACATGAGATTTGATTGTTTTGATGATTTGAAATTGAGATGAAAGTGAATTGAGAACGTATTGTAATGACTCACTTGTTTTACTTTACATGTATTATTCATCCATGATTTTGATGATTTAATTCGAGCTAATTGAGTCATCTATACCAGCATGCATAATTTTATAAACTGTGATGATATTAAGATATTATTTTATATATGCATTACACCCCCATATGCTCGGTAACTTTCCATGGTACTAACCCACATATTCGTATGTGGGCTATATTTTCTCGGAATGTAGGTACAAGGTATAGTTGTACCTTCGGATCCAGTCAGTTTGTGGTATCCAGTTAGCAGGTAATGAGTCCTTTTAATTCAAGGGCTTGGGTTAGTTATGCAGAGTTTATAGTGTCGTATTTAGTCGTATTGAGTTGGGGTAGTCGGGAGTCATGACCCGGCTACCTACAGTCAGTACTAGTAGAGGCTTCATAGACAGTCAGTAGAAGTTGATGTATTTTGTTTCAATTTTGGTTGTAAAGGCAGAATTGTAATCCTGTAAAATTTTATTTTTGTTTCGATTAGATTCAGAAAAAAGTTAATTTCTGCTGATTTGTATGGATTTGTATTTTTATTCTGTTGCTTATGAGTTATGCTAGTAGAAGGGTTAGCTTTGGGTCACTTGTGACCCTAAGCACCGTGTGACATCTCGGGACCCAATTTTGGGGGGTTACATTACTCCTCCCTCATTTTTATTTTACTTAAAGCACATGATTTAATGTATGGCTTTCATGGTATTGATGTGGTTCTTAAATAAAGGTTGGGGCTCTTAGTATGCTTAATGTTGAATGATGTTTTCCCATGGTTTAATTATGGTTTTCTATATTTTAATTATGATTTTCAACATGTGGGTGCATAGGTATGGTGGTGGAACTTGTCAAGGGAAAATTTCTCTAAACTTGTGACTTTGAGGTTGTTATGACCCTAAGGTGTTTGATTTTCCTTATTTCTTGAAAATAATGCATGCTATAAATAGTTAAATGGTTATGTATGGTTTTGAAAACCTTGTGCAGTACACATGAATTTTCCTAGTAATTTTAATAATGGATTTTGTGGGGTACACGAGAATCCCCTAAGTGTTGGATAATGACATTGCTTGCAAGCTATAGTACGTATGTTGATATCACTTAATAATGCCTTAATAATTTACTCCCGAAAATGGTGGTTTGGTTATATTCTAAATATTTTAATTGAGCAATAATAAGGGTTGTGAAGGTGTGAGTCCAATGGACGGACACTGGAAACTCATGTTTTCCGAAATGAGGGTTGGTCTTAGTGACCTTATGATCTTGGGGTACATGACAATCCCCTAAGTCTATAAATGCATATACCTATCATAGAGGGTGAAGGATACTGGGGAATCCCCAACATTCTATGATATCTCTGGTTCATGTGGCTATACGTATTGGGGCCCGTTCAGGGGGTAACACAGGGCCCATAAAGCCCGTGGGTGGACTTATGACGGTAAATCTACATAATCCATAAAGCCTGACATAATATATATGTATATATGTGATTGCAAATGGTTATCTGACCTTGTTTTGAATTGATGAAATTATTTTATAGTTATTTCTGAGTTACATGCTAGTATTCACTCCGCTAACCATCTTTGGGCGTTGTATCCCCATGTGATGTAGGAACCGACAATACTTACATATGGTTTCTATTATTCTTTACTCTTTTTTGTAGGGAGGTTTTTCTAACCGACATACACTATGTGAGCTATTATAGTTTCCAACATCTAGTTCCCTTATGGGAAAACCTCACATTGGGAAGAGGTGTCATACTCTTGCCAAGAAGTATAACCTAAGATAAGTGATCACATCTATAACTGTCATTCATATAGAAATGGGAATAATCTGATAATCTGAACCTACGTTGGCTCATAGTTCTGGGGCATGTGAGCATACCCAACTCGGTGCTAAATACTACTCCCTTTAATCGGTATACTCATTCTGTAGGAAATCCGCTTTTAAAACTAATAATATAAGGGTTTACAATAAAACCAATTATGCATCTGTTCAATATAGACTGTAATGAATCTGTAAAGTGGATTCCATATCTAAGCTGAGGATCAAAAGATCAAATCTTGATTCGTAATCTGAATATAACTACTCATAAGATGCTTAAAACATAGTAAATCTTGAAATATCAATATTCTAACTTGGGCTTAATAACTCATGCATCAAATTCATGTCAAATCATCATAATTTCTTGCTAAATAATGAAAATAGTGATAATTCAATTCTAAATCAGGAAATTAATGTCATACACATCAAAATACGAAAGTAGACAAGCAATTCAACATCAAAATCACTTTTAATCTCATAATCTTCAAATAGCAATATTTAGGTATGAACCCTAATTTGAAACTAGTGTAAATTCATGTGAAATTAACTTTAAAAATTAATTTTGGACACAAGGAGGAAAAAATTATCCTCGTTGAAAACCCCTACATACCTTAATTGATGAATAAATGAAGAAGCTTGAACTTTGAGTTCCTATTTGTGCGTTTAAAGATTGATTCTTGAAGATCTTGAATTATTGGTTATCTTGTAAAAAGAATAGTGAAATTTGGGTTTATTGAGGTTTAAAATTTTGAGTTCTAGGGTTTCTTTGAGAGTAATTTCATGAATAATGAGCGTATTAGTCTTAGAAAAGGTTTAATCTTGTGTTTTATAAAATTGGGACTTGGAAAAAGGCTGGATTGCCCTTTGAAAAAATAAGTTCGGAACTGGAATCCTGATTTTAGGCCTCAGCGCGATCCGAAGCCATCGTACTGGCTTACTGGAAAAGGCACGAGTGCCATTTTGGGATATGGAGTGACGCGGCGTAATCACTTTGTGTCACTGGAAAAGAACGAGTGTAAAATTGCACTCCACCGTAACACGGTGTCTGTTCCATTGAGAATTATTGCACGATACTAGAAAATCACGGTGAGCTACTGAAAAACGGACAATTGCGAATCTGTACTTCACCGCGATGTGTTGCTATCGCATTGGCCTACTGTTTCTCACTTAAAGTGTCATAACTTCTCACGCTGAGTATCAGATTAAGGTAAAATTTGTATCGTTGGAAAGATGATTCAATTCTCTACAATTTGGTGGGTCTAGAGATGGAAAATTCTGTACGTATCAAGATTTATTCACTTTTAAAGTTGACCATTAACACACTAGAAACTAAATGGTACTAAGAAAAGTATGGGGTGTTTCAATATCTCCACCTTGGGAACATTCATCCTTGAATGAGACTAGTTAAACTGAGGATATTGAGGAACTGAGGCTATATACCGGAATTCATTACTGAAATAAAATTACATGACTGAATCTAAATCATACTCAGCGACTGAACTAATCTGCGAATGCATAACTTGTCATGAAGATAACCACATGGATGAAAATGAGACCGGAAAAGAACTGAATTAAGGAAGACTATTACCTTAGGCTGAATCTGAGTTTGTGGAGAAGAGGTGGGGATACTTGGTACGCATGTCTACTTCTGCTTCCAAAGTAGCACCCTCAACAAACTGATTTCACCACAGAACTTTGACCAAGAAAACTTCTTTGTTCCTTAGTCTACGAATCTAATGATCAAGATTCTCTACTGGAAGTTCTTCATATGAAAGGCTATTATGAATATCAGTGATTTCTAAAGGGACTACAATAGCTGAATCATCCATGTACTTCTTTAATAAGGATACATGGAACAATGGGTGAACTGATGACAAGTTTGCAGGTTTCTCAAGCTTGTACGCTACCTTCCCCACACGACTCAATATTCTGTAGGGACCCACATATCGGGGATTGTGCTTCCCCTTTTTGCCAAATCTCTTCACCCCTTCATGGGTGAAACCTTTAAATAACAAGATCATCTACTTCAAACTCAAGATCTCTCCTTCTTCTGTCTACATAATATTTCTGACGACTCTGAGTTGCTTTCAATCTCTCTCAAATCAACTGAAATTTCCCCATATCTTCAAACACCATATCTAGCAAAATCAAAGAGAACTCACTTACTTCAAACCAACGGACTGGTGATCTACATCTCCACCCATCAAGAGCTTCAAATGGGGCCATATGAATACTAGAATGGTAACTGTTATTGTAGGCGAACTCTATCAATGGAAAGTGGTCATACCAACTAACTTTGAAATCAAGAACACATGCCCTAAACATATCTTTTAAGGTCTGAATGGTCCTCTCTGCCTGACCATCTGTCTTCGGGTGAAAAGAAAAACTAAGATGAACTTGGGTACGAAGGCCCTTCTGAAAGGCTTTCCAAAATTGAAAGGTAAACTGAGTACCCCTTCTTAGATGATGGACAAGGGAACTCCGTGTAATCTAACTAACTCTCTGATATAAAGCTTAGCATAATCTCCAGCTGTGTAAGATGTGTGAACTGGCAAAAAATAGTCTGATTTGGTCAATATGTCTACAATAACCCAAATCGAATCATGCTGGCGACACGAATGGGGTAACCCTATCATAAAGTCCATGTTTACCTCTTCCCACATCTAAGTGGGAATACTAAATTCCTTCAATGTGCTACCAGGTCTTTGGTGCTCTACCTTAACCTGCTAACAAGTTGCACACTTAGATACAAATTTTGCGATATCATTCTTTATACCACTTCACCAATAGTCTTCTCGCAAATCATGGTACATTTTGGTGGCTCCTGGATGAATAGATTAACATGCATCATGTGCCTCTATCATAATCCACTGCCTCAAATCGTCAAGACATGGCACACACAATCTATTCTGGTATCTCATCACACCATCTCCCCCTTGGGAGAAAACCTCAACCTTTTGGTCAATAACTGAACCATTTAGTTTGACCAAACTAGAGTACTTATCCTACTTCTCTTTCACTTGAGAAACTAGAGAAGATTATGAACTACTCTGAACCCAAACATTCCCCTCAGTTGAGTCAACAAACCACACACCCAATCTAGCTAACCAGTGAACTTCCCAAACTTCCTGAACTAATTCTCTCTTATCACTCTCCACATGAGCAACACTGCCCATAGACAGTCTACTAAGGGCATCTGCCACTAAATTGGCCTTTCCTGAATGATACAACACACTCATATCATAATCATTCAACAATTCCAACCACCTTCTCTGACGAAGATTTAACTCCCTCTGAGTAAACATAAATTGCAAGCTTTTGTGATCCGTGAAGACATCAACATACACCCTATAAAGATAGTGCCTCCAAGTTTTCAATGCAAACACCACAACAGCTAGCTCAAGGTCATGGGTAGGGTAATTTTTTTTGTGAGGATTACGTTGTCTAGAGGAATAGGCTATAACCTTACCTCATTGTATAAAAACACAACCCAAACCAATTCTAGAAGCATCAAAATAGACAACAAATCCATCTATACCATCAGGTAGTGCTAAAACTGGAGTTGAAGTGAGTTGAGTCTTCAACCCCTGAAAACTCTTCTCACAAGAATCTGACTGCTGAAACTTAACTTTCTTCTGAGTTAATCTAGACATGGGGATTGAAATAGATGAAAAACTCTCACCAAAAAATCTGTAATAACCATTTAAACCCAAGAAACTTCTGATGTCTGATAGAGAGATAGTCTATGCCAGTGTGTTACTGCTTCTGTATTTTAGAGATCGACTCTAATTCCATCACTGGAAACAATATGATCGAGGAAAGATACTGATCTTAGCCAAAATTCACATTTGCTAAATTTGGTGAACAACTAATGATCTCTAGGAGCTTGCCACATAATTCTAAGATGGTCTGCATGGTCATCCTTACTACGAGAATAGACAAGAATATCATCGATAACACTATGTCAAACATGTCCAAATATTGTTTGAACACTCTATTTATCAAGTCCATATAGGTTGTTGGGGAATTTGTCAACCCGAAGGACATGACTAGATAATCGAAATGACCATAATGGGTTCTGAAAGATGTCTTTGGAATATCATATTCTTTTACTCTAAGCTGATGATAGCCGAAACTAAGGTCTATCTTCGAGAAAAAAATTACCTTGGAGTTGGTCGAATAAGTCATCAATCCTAGGAAGAGGATGTTTGTTTTTGATTGTGACTTTATTCAGATGACGATAGCCAATGCACATTCATAAAGAACCATCTTTCTTTCGCACGAATAGAATGGGAGCGCCCCATGGGAAGACACTGGGCCTTATGAAAACTTTATCTAAGAGGGTTTTAAGCTGTTCTTTTAACTCCTTAAGCTCGGCTGGAGCTATTAAATATGAAGAAATAGAGATTGGGTGAGTATCTGGAAGAAGGTCAATACCGAATTTTCTTTCCTTATCGAGAGATACCTTTACCAAATATTCAGGAAAAAATTCAGGAAACTCATTGACTACACGGACAGACTGAACTGTTGGAGCCTCAAACTTAGGGTATTTGACTCAAACTAGATGATAGATGCACTCTTTTGAGATCAACTTTTTGGCCCTAATACAGGATATAAAATAGCTCTTGGGAGACACTGAATAACCTTCCTACGCAAAGACTGGCTTATCTGGAAACTGAAACTTCACTACTCGAGTGTGATAATCTATAGATACATAATCAGAATGGAGCAAATCCATGCTTAGAATAATGTCAAAGTCGACCATATCTAGTTCTATTAAGTTTGCTAACATGATCTTATAAAGGACAGTGATAGGACACTTTCTATAGACTCGTTCGGCAACAACTGACTCACCCACTGGGGTAGAAACTAAGAATGGTTTAGGAAGCTTTTCAGGACGTACTTAAAAATTTACTACAACTAGTGGGGTCACATAGGAGAGATTTGACTCAAGGTATAACAATACATAAATATCAAGATGAAAGACATGAAGCATACTAATAACAACATATGGTAAACTCTCCTACTTGATGGGATAGTAAAGTATAAAATTAATTCTGGCCCTGACCGCCACAAGTACTTGATGATGCGCCCTGAGGAAGGATTAGGCGACCTAGAGGAGCTATGCGCTAGTAGCCTGAGTTTGGGGATGAACATCCCTATTTCCCTGCATAGCATACGGACAATCTTTGATTCCATGACCTAACTTACCACAACCATAAAAATCTTTACATCCCAATAAACACTCACCAAGATGATTCATACCACAATTAGCACATGTAGGATAACTGGGTTTTTCAATAACACTATTCTGCTATATAGACATAGAAGTCTTTCCCCACTGCTCTTACCTAGCTTTGGGGTTGGGAGAACTGGATGAAGATGGAGATGATGCAGATGAGTGATCCCAAAATAGTGAATGATTTCCCTATACAAACCTTGTTTTGCCATAATCAAACTGCCCGATTCTAGCATTCTTATTTCCCCTCTCTCTTCCTTTAAACTTCTCTGCCTCAATCTGTTAAGCATGAATCATCAGCATAACAAGATCCATATCCCCAATAAGCATGGCATTCCTACAATTCTTGACTACCAAAACAGATATTCCATAAAAAAACTTACTCATACTCGACCTAGGGTCAGCCATCGTATCAGGGGAATACTTAGACAACTGGTTGAACTTAAGGTAGTACTCTTTCACTGACATCGAGCCCTACCTCAGGTTCAAAAACTCCTCTACCTTAGCTTCTCTTATCTCACAGGGAAAAACCTTGTCTAAAAATGCATCCTAAAATACCTGTCAACTTATAAGAGCTTCATTCTCACCTCTACCATTCTTCCACATAACTACCCAATCATACGTTATATCCTTTAACCTATATGATTCCAACTCTACACTCTCCTCTATAGTAATATGCATAATCTGGGTGATCTTTCTTATCTTATCTAAGTAAAGTTATTGGTGCTCACCTATTTTTGACCCAAAGAACTCAGGCAGATTCATTCCCATGAAGTCACGAATTTTGGCTGCAGCTAAATCTGCATTCTGCTGAAGTGGGACTGTCGCTTGATGGCTACCCTAAACATTAGCAGTCACAGCTTGGTCCATTGCCTGAAAGGCACCTTGAAATTTAGCATTGGATACATTCTTATTAAGAGGGTCAGCGGGCTGGGGTGAGTGGTTATCATTTATACATGCATTAGCTTGGGGATGAGACATCTTCAATTGTCATGAAAGAGAAAAATTTTAAAGTAGATAAAGACACTGTAAGCATAGTAGATCATGAAATAAAGGATGATTTTCCTAAAATGTCCCATAGCCTCTTGCTCATAAATGTGGTGCGCTTCACACCCATGATCAAGACTCTACGCAACATGTCTTATCTGAATCCCTAGGACTCTTACAACCTTAGGCTCTGATACCATGTTTGTAACGCCTCAAAAATGGGTCCATAAATGCCATACGATGCTCAAGACTACGAGTAGCCTTAATCTAACCCTATAAGCCTTCTACTAAATCTAAAGGTCATAATAAAAAATATAGATATATAAGGAAAGCTAAAATACAAAATTTGGTCTAAGCTAAGCTGAAATTATCCAAACATGATATATCAAAATATTAGACTTTAAATCTGAATGACTGGGTCCCCGAACTATGAGGACTTACCAACTGTCGGGATGTGGATAGAGATGCTTAAAATCACTCACGCTGTTGAAACTGAGCACCTGAGCCTATATTATGAGACAATGTAGAACATAGACGTATATGTGGATCAGTACTTCTGGAATGTACTGAGCATATGGTGGTGAAATGCATAATAAAACAGTGAGGGAATACATATATCTTTCTAAAAAATAATGCGTGCTAAGTAATAATGGCTCACTTTGTCTTGAGTAATTGAAAGATCTCATCACAAATAAAGAATGACAAAACATACTATATGAATACTGTGAGCCACCACACTTATTTCTAAATATGTACTTGAAATCTATTTTCAAATCATACATGCTAAGTGTAAAAGGACTCCCCTCTGTATCTGTAAATTGAAAGTTGAAATCTAGTAGCTAATGTCTTAAGTAAAATAGTATATGAATAAAATCGTGAGTCTTTATACTTAGTTTCTAAAAGATTTTCTATTATTCTTTACTCTTTTCTGTAGGGAGGTTCTTCTAACCGATATACACTATGTTAGCAATCATAGTGTCCAACGTCTAGTTCCCTTAAAGGAAAACCTCACGTTGGGGAGAGGTGTCATACTCTTTCCAGGGAGTATAACCTAAGCTAAGTGATCACATCTATAACTGTCATTCATATAGAAATGGGAATAATCTGATAATCTGAACCTACGTTGGCTCATAGTTCTGGGGCATGTGAACATACCCAACTCGGTGCTAACTACTACACCCTTTAATCTGTATACTCATTCTGTAGGAAATCCACTTTTAAAATTAATAATATAAGGGTTTACAATAAAACCAATCATGCATCTGTTCAATATAAACTCTAATGAATCTGTAAAGTGGATTCTATATCTAAGATAAGGATCAAAAGATCAAATCTTGATTCATGATTTGAATATAACTAATCATAGGATGCTTAAAGCATAGTAACTCTTGAAATATCAATATTCAAAGTAGGACTTAGTAACCTATTCATTAAATTCATGTGAAGTCATCATAACTTCATGCTAAACAATGAAAATATTGATAATTCAATTCTAAATCTAGAAATTAATGTCATACGCATCAAAATACAAAAGTAGACATGCAATTCAACATCTAAATCACTTGTAATCTCATAATCTTTATATAGCAATATTTGGGTATGAATCCTAATTTTAAACTCATGTAAATTCATGTGAAATTAACTTCAAAAACTAATTTTGGACACAAGGATGAAAGAATTATCCTTGTTGAAAACCCCACATACCTTAATTGATGAATAATTGAAGAAACTTGAACTTTGAGTTACTATTTGTGCTCTTGAAGATTGATTCTTGAAGATCTTGAATTTAGAGTCTTGAATTTTTGGTTATCTTGGAAAAAATGGTGGAATTTGGGTTTCTTGAGGTTTGAAATTTGGAGTTCTAGGGTTTCTTTGAGAGTAATTTCATGAATAATGAGCGTATTAGGCTTAGAATATGTTTAATCTTGTGGTTTACACGTATTAGGGCTTGGGAAAAGACTGAATTGCCCTTTGGAAAAATAAATTTAGAATTGGAGTCACAATTTTGGGCCAGCGCAACGTGGTTCCATCATGGTGGCTTACTGGAAAAGGGACGAGTGCTATTTTGGGCTCTAGCGCGAAGAGGGTAATCGCGTTGCGTTATTGGAAAAGGATGATTGCTAAATGCGCTCCACCGCGATGCAGTATTTTTTCCATTAAGAATTGTGGCACGCTACTAGCAAATTACAGTGAGCTACTAGTAAATGGAAAACTGTGAATCTGCACTTCACCGCAATGCGGTGCTATCGCTTTGGCCTACTATTTTTTACTAAATGTGTCATAACTTCTCACCTGAGTATCGGATTAAGGTGAAATTGGTATCGTTGGAAAGTTGATTCGATTCTCTACAATTTGGTGGGTCTAAAGCAGGAAAATTCTGCATGTATCAAGAGTTATTAACTTTTAAAGTTGACCCTTGACACACTAGGAGCTAAACGGAACTAAGAAAAGTATGGGGTATTACAGTGCACCACCTTCTAGATCCGACACTAGTCAGAACCGACTCTTTACTCTCACTACTGACCAGGAGTTCGAGGCATCACCTAATGTCGTTACTGGTATTTTGAAAATCTTTACCCGTGATGTGTACTGTTTACTTAACCAGGGGTCCACTCTTTCTTATGTGACCCTATTTGTGGATGTGCATTTTGGTGTTGGTCCCGAGTGTATTTTGGACTTCTTTTCTGTTTCTACCCCAGTGCGTGACTTTTTTATTTCTAGAAGAGTCTATAGGGGTTGTGTGGTATCTGTGGAAGGTCGGGAGACTTTGGTGGATATTTTTGAATTTGACATGGTTGATTTCGATGTCATATTAGGGAAGGATTGGTTCCACTCGTGCTATGCTTCTCTAGACTGTCGCACCAATAAGGCCATCTTTAAATTCCCTAATGAGTCTATTTTGAATAGGAGGGTGGTATGACTTGAAATAGAGTCTTATTGTAATGGGTATCCCAAGTCCAACAAGGACTGGGGACCACCCCTGTTACCCAACCCAACTGACCTAGTCACCTAGGCATATCCTGAGTCGGATGAATTTCAAACATATAATAAGTTAGCGTTATTGCATAATCCAAGAATCTGGGATAGGTATGTATTTGTGACCAACCAAACGAGTCCAACCACCTGATACCCAACTGATAACCAATACCAACCAAACTATAATCCAAACCAAAACCATATGAGTTCAATGATAATAATATATAATCCCAAAATAAAACAGGATGGAATAGTGAGAAATTTAGTATTACGGTATCAACCCTAATACTAATACCAATGCCTATACTAAGGCTGACACCAATACCGATCCCTCCCATACCAACCCATAGTAGTTCCATAGAAGCCTATAACCAAAATAATACAAAAATCAGGTTGGAACATGCCCCCAACCATATCTAAAACCAAATATCCATAAAAAAATCAAAGTATGAAAAAACATCCATGAAATAGAGCCGTCCGAAAAAATAGAAGCTCACTACTTAAATCCAATAGTTGATCCTGAATTCTGATACCTAAGCAGGAGAAGGAGAACGGTCGGTTCCTGCATCGCATGGGGATACAACCTCCCAAATATGGGTTAGCGGGTGAATGATAGCATGAGCTCAGGATAAGGATAAAAGAATGCAATTTTAAAAAGCCAAGAAAATCATCCATATCCATATAAATCATACATACGTACATATATAAAACCATTAACGTGGGTATATGTAGCTTAACCGTCCTTAACCATCTAGGGGAAATACGGGTCCAGTGCGACCCCATGAACGGGCCGCAATACGTGTAGCCGCACGAACCACAGATACCATTAGAGTAAGGGATTCCCAAGTACCCTTCACCCTCCATGATACATATGTACATTGTACTTAGAGGATCCCCGTGTACCTCGTAGTGTCATATAAGATCACCATGACCTACCTCTCATGTCGGCAAACATGAGTTTCAAGTGTTCTTCCGTTGGACTTCTACCTTCACGATCACGGTTAGCTATCATGCCCCGCCATTATTGCCTAATTAAAACCATTTCCAACCAACCAAATCATTTTTATTAACCGAGGTTATACATAGTGGTATCGTCATACCGACTATAACTTCAAAGTATTGTCCCTAGCCAAATCTTTTTCAGATCAAAGGAATCCCATGTACCCATAGATCACACTATACAATTAAGTTGGGGGAGTCCTATGTACCCCACAAGTGTTCCATTATTATGATTACATGGGGGATTTCACTATACCCCACAAGAATGATTGTTAAACCCAAAACCATTCCATTTTGACCATTCTAAACCATTTAACCATTTAGGGTTCCATTACCAAGTTTAAACCATGCATAAGTTCCATAAATTCAACAATGTAGTTGAAACATTCTCATAGGCATTTTATCAAAAACGTTGGGGCATTGTATTTCTGAAACCAAAGCCAATTACCAAATATCCATTCCCATGCAACCAATTATCCAAAACCACCATTAAAGCATATAAAAGCATCATTAATACTTGGGAAAATCATAACCAAGCTTTTATAACTAAAACCAAATTATATTTGAAAACCCAAAGAAATACAATAATCCAGCCATAAAAACATTGTATAAAACCATGTCTTTAGTTGGAACAAACAATGAGGGAAGAGAACATTCCTCAAAACAAGAAGATGATAGAAAGAAATCACCAACACAAGCCCTAAATTAATCCTTAAGATGAAACCCTATGTTCCTTTGCCCAAGAACTTTAGAGAGGAAAAGAGAGTGTTTTTCTAAGTGTTAAAGAATAGAATAATACGACAAATAACATCCCAAGTGAGTTAAAAGTTGTGGGGCCTCATTAGGTTAAGTGGAGAAATGTCAGATTGTCATCACTTAAACTGCACCAAAATCTCATCAGAGGGATACAACTATCCATACCGTATTACTCCCTTCATGGGATATACCTTTAGAAACACCTTATCCCCAACATCAAACTCCAAGTCTTTATGTCTTACATTAACATAGGACTTTTGGTGACTTTGGGCAGCCTTAAGCCTATCCCAAATCACCTTTAACTTTTCCATCGAATAATGAACCAAGTTTGGACAAAACACATCCTCCTTACCAAGATCAAACCATCCAATAGGAGATCTACACCTCCTACTATACAATGCTTCAAAAGGGGCCATACTAATGATATAATGATAGCTATTATTATATGCAAACTCTACTAAAGTTAGATTCTCAAACCAACTACCACCATATCAATCACACATGCTCGAAATATATCCTCCAATGTCTGAATAGCCCTTTCCACATGCCCATCCGTATGAGGATGAAAAGAAGTACTCAAAGTCATCTTAGTACACAATCCTTTCTGAAAAGACCGCCAAAAATGAGATAAAAACAACATACCATGATAATAGATAATTGAATCACGTACCACATACATCTTTACTAGCTCATGAAGATACAACTTCGCATTGTCCTCCTTAAAAAAGGTAGTCCTCATTGGCATGATCCACCTCACTTTTATAATACACCATGATGTCATCAATAAACATATTTACAAAAAGATCAAAAAACTACCAGAAAACCTTGTTAATTAAATCCCTAACTATCGTTGGGGCATTAGTCGAGCCAAATAACATAACTAAGAACTCAAAGTGCCCATACTGAGTATGAAAATCCATCATAGGGATATACTACTCCCTAATCTTAAGCTGATGATAGCCAGACCGATGATCTATCTTAGAAAAAAACTTGCCACGTTGTAACTAATCAAACAGGTCATTTATCCTTGGAAGAGAATACTTGTTCTTGACCGTTACCTTATTCAACTACCGATAGTCATTGGACATCCGAAGGGAACCATCTTTCATGCACAAGAACAACACTGGTATACCCCATGGGGATATACTAGGAAAAATAAACCCCTTAACCAGAAGATCCTTACGTTTCTCCTTGAGTTCCCTTAACTTAGTCAGATCCAGTCGATAAGGAGGAATGGATATTAGATGAGTTTCCAGAACTAAATAAATACCAAACTCTATCTCCCTATCTGGAGGAATACTAGGAAGATCAACCAGAAAGAGCTCAGGAAACTCACTTACCACCAGAATCTCGTGAATAGAAGGACCCTCTGAGTTAGAATCTTTAAACAGAACCAAGAGATAAGGATACCCTTTAGAGATTAATCTTCGAGCTCTAAGATAAGAAATAAATCTTCCCCGAGGATCTAGGGAACCACTCTCCCACTAAATAACTTGTTCACTAGGGAACCTAAAGACATACTTATGGGTTCGATAATTTAAGGATACGTAATAAGAGTGTAACCAATCTATCCCTAGAATAATATCAAAATCCACCATATCCATCGCAAACAGATCTACCAAAGTCTACTTGCTACCAACAGATACCACATACCCTCTATAAACTCTTTTAGCAATAACTGAGTCACTGATCGAGATAGAAATATAAAAAAGATCTGAAATAACCTCATGATCAAAACCAAAATATATAGCCACATATGGGGTCACTTAGGAAAGAGTGGACCCTGGATCAAGAAAACAATACACGTTACGAGAAATAAGTTGTAACGTACCAGTCATGACATCAGACAATGCCACAGATTCTTGCAAATATGCAAGACAATACAACCTATTTCGGCTAGTACTAGTACCAGAAATAGGAGAAGATGCTGAAGCAGTACCACTAGGCGCAGGAGCAGAAGATGAAGCAACCAGAGTTTTGACCGCTCCCGAAGCACCCTTACCAATTGGATAATTTCTAAGAATATGTCCTAATTGACCATATTTAAAATACGTATCCCTCCCTTCATCAAAAATGCCCCTATGAAGAAGACTATAAAACTTGAAAGAAGGGCATGAAGAAGCCGATTGACCCCCTTGCTTAAGATTGGGCACCATGTGCTGAAAAATTATCACCACCTTACGGAAACCTGTCACTAGACTTCTTTGGGTAATGAGCACTAGCAGTAGAGAAAGAAAAATAACTCCCCCATTTCATCTTCATCCATTTTCTGCCATCCTGACCACCCTGCTCAGAAAAGCTTCTTCTCTTACCCTATCTTTCCCCAAACTCTGCCAATTTCTTTGTTTCATCCTCCACCTACTACATATGGACAACCAACCTCAAAATATCTCTCCTTGATCAGCAAAGAACTCTTGCTTGCAAGGATCAAATTCAAAGATAGCACAGAAGTGAACTTTCTCATATTTTCTCTTATATCAGACACCAAGTCCAGAGCATTCCTTGACAGCTGATGAAACTTTAAAGAATACTCCTTGACAGATATTTTTCCTTTCTTAAGATTCATAAACTCATCCATCCTCACGTCTCTCAGCTTCTGAGGAAAGAAGCAATCTAGAAAAACATTAGAAAAGTCCACCCCTAAGGGAAACTCCTCAACACCACCTCTATATCTATCCCACTCCTCGTACCATTGGTACACAATATCCTTGAGTTGATAAGCTGAAAAATTTACCCCTTCCACATTCGTGAACTATATCACCCTAATAATTTTCTCCATTTAATCCAAGAAAGCCAGAGGATCCTCCTCTACCTTTACTCCAGTAAAAGTAGGAGGACTCATCTTCATAAATTGATTGAACCTTATGGCCTCAACTAGTAAAATACTAGATGCATCCCGCTCAACCTAAACAACAACCAACTAAGTAATAACATGAATTGATTGGAGAAATTTTATATTAGTCACCTCACCTTGAGAAGGAATAGTAGCAACTGAGGGAACTTCTGAATAATCAGTGATAGGACCTTGACATAGAGTGTAAATTCAAGGTGTAGGGCATACCCCATCAGTATTATCCCAAGATGGAACAAAAGAATTTCCTTGTGTTCCAAATAATCAAAGCATGATCTGAAAAGAGAATAAACAAGGATTAGAGAAAATTCCAGTACTTAAACTCTAAGCTTGAAATTAGAATACCAAGAAAGTGAAACAATCCTAAATGCCTTGTAGACACTCTCTTATAAGTGTGGCACACTATACACCCCTAAAAGAGACTCTACTCAACACAGCTTTATTGACTCCTAATTAACCATGAACCTAAAGCTCTAATATCAAATTGACATGACCCAAACTGAGGCCTTGTCGTATTAGGAATCCCAAGTCCAACTAGGACTAGAAACCACCCCCGTTAACCAACCCAACCAACCTACGCATATCCTTAGTCAGATCAATTTCAACCATATAAGAAGATAAAATTGTTGCATAATTCAAGACTCTAGGATAGGTCTATATCCGTGACCACCCCAATGAGTCCAACAATCCAATACCCAACCGATTACCAATACTAACAAAACCATAATCCAAACCATAACCATATGAGTTCTATAATAATTATAAATAATCCCAAAATAAAAGAGGATGGAACAGTGAGAAATTTAGTCCTACGGTATCAACCGCAATACCAATGCTAATACCAAGGCTGACACCAATACCGATCCCACTCATACCAACCCATAGTAGTTCAGCAAAATCCACTAACCAAAAGAATCCAAAATTTGGTTGGGACATTCCCCCAACTTTAGCAAAAACCAATATCCATAAAGTAAAAAAAGTGTGATATATCATCCATTAAATAGAGACTTTCAAAAAGATGGAAGCTCATCACTCCAATCCAATAATGATCCTGAAGTTCGATCTCTAAGTAGAAGGAGAAGAACGACTAGTTCCTTTATCGTGTGGGGACACAATCGTTCGAAGAAGGTTAATGGGAGAACTTTCGCATGAACTCAGGATAAGGATTAAATAATTCCATTTAACAAAACCAAGTAAACCATCCATATGTATACAAACCATATACATATATATATATAACTATGTTGGAAAAAGGAATCTAGTTTAACATGCATTTAAAACCAATAACCTGGGTATGTGTAGCTTAACCATCCTTAACCACCCACGAGCTATATGGGTCCAGTATAACCCCCTTAAAGGGCCCCGATACATGTAGCTGCATGAACTAAAGAAACCATAAGAGTAAGGCATTACCAAGTACCCTTCACCCTCCATGTTACATATGTACTTTATACTTAGATGATTCTCGTGTACCTCGTAGTATCATATAAGGTCACCATGACCTACCTATTATGTCGGCAAACATAAGTTTCATGTGTTCATCCATTGGACTCCCACCTTCACAATTAGCTATCATACCCCACCATTATTGCCTAGTTAAAACCATTTCCAACCAACCAAACCACTGTTATTAATTGAGTCTATAAATAGTGTTATCGTTATACCGATAATAAATTGCAAGTATTGTCCCTAGACAAACCTTTTTGAGATTAATGGATTCCTTATGTACCCACAAATCACATTATCCAATTAACTTGGGGGAGTCCCATGTAACCCACAAGTGTTTTATTATTATGACTACTTGGGGGATTTCATTGTACCCATCAAGAATTATTGTTAAACCTAAAACCATTCCAAATAATTTAACCACTTAGGATTCTATTACAAAGTTTAAACCATGCATAAGTTCTATTAAAAATCCAACAATGTTGTAAAAATATTCTCATAGGCATTTTATCAAACACATTGGGGCATAGTATTTCTGAAACCAAAGACAATTACCAAATACCTATTTCCATGCAACCAATTATCCAAAACTACCATTAAAGAATAATTAAAACATGGGAATACTATAACCATGCATTTATAACCAAAACCCCTATATTATATTTGAAAACCCAAAGCCATACAATAATCAAACCATGAAAACATTGTATAAAACCATGCCTTTAGTTAGAACTAATAATGAATGAAGAGAACATGCCTTAGACCAAGAAGATTATAGAGGGAAATCACCAACACAAGCCCCATAGTAATTCTTATGATGAAATCATGGATTTCTTTGCCAAAGAACTTTAGAGAGGATTAGAGTGTTTTTCTAAGTGTAAAAGAATAAAATAATTGGTAAAATAACCTCCCAAGTGAGTTAAAAGTCATAGGGACTCATTAGGTTAAATGAGAAATATCGATATTTCCCTCACTTAAACTATACTAAACTCCCTCAAAGGGATATGACTATCCATACCAATCGCACCCTTCAATATAAATGGTACCCACCACTCGTACCCAAGGCCATATCCCTTATACCTAACACTGTCCAAGGTACAACTCATCCTACACTATGTCATATCTATGCATATGACTAGTACTCATGATCCGTACCCCTGGAAAAATAAAATATAAAGAGGATTAAACACTGCTCACCATATGTGTCTATGGTATGACTTATACCCTGGCTTATAGCTAATGGTGAGCCACTCGTACTCAGATCCAACTTAGTCTACCAAGTATAAGATTAAGTGAAGAAAATACCCAAACCAAATGATCTATATCCACCGATATGACTCATACCACCCAATTCGTATCTATTCCAGAAACTATATCCAACCCACCAACTAACACTAGTAAGTATACGATGAACCCATACCACTCGTATCACAGTGTACGAGTACTTTTCCTAAGTCATATCCTGTCCATAGACCAGAAATCTAAGAAATTTTCTATGGGCCAGAAACCCAAGGTGTTTCAGAAGGTGGTTTTCTAGCACCCAAGGAAAGGTTCAAATCGTATCTTAGATCCCAGATATTAATTTCTATGGAGTGTATCTACTATCTGGTGTGGGAGGTTGATTTTTGTATTGATATTATTCTGGACAATTTTCCTATCTTTATTCCCCTATATAAAATGGCTCCAGATAGGTTAAAGGGTCTTAAGAAGTAATTAAAAGATCTTTTAGATAAGGTATTTATCCATCTTAATGTGTCTCTATAGGGAGCACTGTTATTATTCGTGCGTAAGAAGGATAGTTCCCTTCGGATATGTATTTTTTACCAAAAATAAAATAAGGCAATGATTAAGAATAAATACCATCTTCGAAGAATAAATGATTTGTTTGATCAACATTAAAATGCTAAGTTCTTCTCCAGTATCGATCTTCGATCCAGGTATCATCATTTAAATATTAGGGAGGGGATATCCCTAAGACTATATTTTGTACCTAATATGGGTATTTTAAGTTCCTGGATATGTCTATTGAGTTGATTAATACCGCGGAAGCATTCATGGACTTGATAATCAGGGTTTTCTTTCAGTTTTTTGATTTATTTGTCATATATTCATAGGAAATATTCTGGTATACTCAAAGAGTGAGGTGAATCACATCGATCACCTCCACTTGGTATTTCAAACCCTGAAAAATCAATAGTTGTATGCCAAGAATCAACCCTGCGAAAAACCATGGGTCATATCATTTCTTATGAAGGGATCATGGTGGATTTGAAAAAAGTTTTAGTGGTTAAGAAGTATCCTAGACCTATGAATCCCATCGATATTCAGAGATTCTTAGATTTAGCTGGTTACTATAGGAGATTTGTGGAGAGTTTTTTTACCATAGTTTCCCCACAGGAATTAACCCTGATGCTTGTGAGGTTAGTTTTGAGAAATTGAAGGATAAGATAACTTTGTCTCTAGTCTTGACTTTTCCATATGGCACTAATGGTTTTGTGGTCTATTGCGATGTATCTTGTGTGGCCCTTTGTTGCATTTTGATGCAGTATGGAAAGGTGATAGCTTATGCATCTAGACAATTAAAGGTACATGAAAAAAATTATTCAACTCATGACTTAGAATTATTAGATGTGGTATTCGCGTAGAAAATCTGGCATCACCATCTTTATTGAGTGCATTTGGATATCTTTTCATATCATAAAAGATAGCAATACGTGTTTGCCTAGAAATTGCTTAACCTCGGGAAAAAGGAGATGGCTTGAGCTTCCCAAGGATTATGGCATAAGTCTCCACTACCATCCAAGTAAAGATAACATAGTTGTTGATTCTCTTAGCATGTTATCCATAGGGAGTCTAGTTCATGTGTATGAGAGAAAGAGAGGATCGATGAAAGATATTCACTATTTAGCTAACCATAGAGTTTGACTCTTGGACTTTGAAGATGGTAGTGTTTTTATACAGAAGGTGGTGCAGTCATCTTTGGCTGCTTAGATAAAAGAAAAGAAAATATTAGATCCTATCTTGATACAAATCAAGGGAGATATAGGTGGGAAGAACGTGATGGCCTTTGAAGTTAGTGATGATGATACCTTGCGGTATCGAAAGAGCTTATGTGTTCCTGATATAGATGGGTTGAGAGAGAGGATCTTGTTCGAGGCTCATAAGTCATGTTACGCTATTCATCCTGGTTTGATGAAAATGTATCATGACCTCAAGGAGATTTATTGGTGGAAAAATATAAAGTGTGATGTAGCTAGCTTTGTGAAGAAGTGCCTGGTGTGCCAGCAAGTGAAAGTTAAGCACTTGAGGCCCGGAGGATGATATAAAGAAATTGAGTTATTTGTGAGGAAGTGGAAAGTGATCAATATGGATTTAATTACCAATCTTCCTCGATCTTGGAATCATTTTGTTTTAATTTGGGTCATCGTGGATAGGATGACAAAGTATGCTCACTTTTTGCCAGTAAGGACTAATTTCTCGATGAAGGATTATGTCAAATTATTTATCAATGAAATTATGAAGTTGCATGGGGCATATGTTTCTATAATGCCAGACCGTGGTGCTCAGTTCTCATCACATTTTTGTGGTCGTTTTAGAGAGGCTTGGGGACTAATATGAGTCTTTGTATGACTTTTCACTCGCAGTCAGATTGGAAAGAAGAAAGGACTATTCAGACATTAGAGGATATTCTCCGAGCTTGCATAATTTAATTTGGTGGTAGTTGGGTTGAGAATTTACCTCTTATAGAGTTTACGTATAATAATAGCTACCACTCTAGCATTGGGATGGATCCATTTGAGGCCTTGTTTGGTAGAAAATGTAGGTCTCTTATTAGGAGGATCAAGGTTGGTGAGGAAGAATTATTTTTCCTGTATTTGGTTCACCAAGCCATGGAGAAAGTGAATGTGATTAGGGATAAGCTCAAAGCTACCCAAAGTTGCCAAAAGACCTATGAAAATATGACACATAGGAAGTTAGAGTTTGAGGTTGGGGATAGGGTGTTCTTGAAGGTATCTCCCATGGAGGGGGTAATGCGGTTAGGAAAGAAGGGGAAGCTTATTCCCCGTATGTCTGCCCATACTTGATATCAAAGAGGGTTGGAAATATTGCATATAAATTAGAGTTTCCCTCAAGTTGAGCTCTGTTCACCTAGTGTTCTATGTGTCTATGTTGAAGAAGTGTATGGGTGATCCATCGCTAATTTTTCCTATCAAGGATATTAGTATTTTGGATCTCTTGTCTTACGAGGAAGTCCTTATTGAAATATTGGATCAGAAAGTTCATCAGTTGCGAACGAAGGATGAAGCTTCAGTAAAGTATCTATGGAGGAACCATAAGGTTGAAGAGGCTACTTGTGAAGTCGATGAGGACATGAAGTTCAAGTATCTATTCTTGTTTTTCGCTCTGGATGATCGTGCATAAGGTATGCGTTATTCTTAAACGTCCTTATTTTCTTAATTTTTTTAAGATAGAAAACCCAACCACCATCCACAGGACACCTTACGACTAGGGTCACCTGACTTATGAAGACACCATACGACTCATATGGTCAAGTTGTAATCAAGGCAGTGAGCTCAAAGCTCATTAAATTTCCAAGGGCTAAAATCTAGGGTGTTTTAATTCTCCCCCACTTGGATCATTCATCCTTGAATGATAGGAAAAGGCATTGACTAGCATGATTAATCCCCAAACATCTCTACTATTACCTTTAACTAAGTTAGAAAACAAAGATGCCAAGGAAATAAATCTTTACGACTTGGTGATACGAGTTGTTAAGGGTGGTGACTAGTCGTTAGAACAAATCTTAAGCAAATCAGTAACTTAGTGGCTTGACTATATTCTAAGTTTGAGTGGCTAACAAGAAGATGTGAGGATAGGTTATGAGTTTATAGGTAAAGTCATAGGTTGTCCAGTGTCTGACCTAATTGGGTACTGTGTTGTTTACGACTAAACCCTATGAGTTGTTGGGTCAGGTTATGAGTGGGATTATGGAGTCATAAGTTAGACAGTGTGTGGGTGTCCAACTCGATGTCTAGGATACTACTTAAGGATACGATTCATATGATGTGGTGATGAGTCGATGGATTGACTCGTAACAAAAGATGGTTTATTTACAGTTCTTAAGCTGATTCTAGACATTTCCTATTTTAGGCCTCTTTGATACCACCACTTAAAACCTTCCTTAGGACTTCATTACACATCATTCCCAATAAAACACTCTTAAATTCTCTTTCAAACTCCCTATTCAAACTAAGGCTAGAGTTTCAAAGGAAGTGGTTATCTAGGGTTCTAAGGGTGCAATATCTTCCAAATTTCTTGGTATTTTTGGCAAGTTACTCCTCTCTCATTGTTATTTTACTTAAAGTAGATGATTTAATGTATGGCATTCATGGTATTGATATGATTTTGAAATAAAGTATGGGGATGTTTTAATGCTCAATGTTGAATGATGTTTTCCTATGGCTTAATTATGGTTTTCCATGTTTTAATTATGGTTTTGAACATGTGGATGCATGGGTATGGTGGTGGATCTTGATAATGGCAAATTTCTCTAAACTTGTGACTTTAAAAGTGGTTATGACCCCAAAGTATTTGGTTGGACTTATTTCTTAGAAATAATGCATGGTACAAATAGTTAAATTGGTACGGATGGTTTTGAAAACTTGTGGGGTACATGGGAATTCCCCAAGTGATTTTAATAATAGAGTCTGCAGAGTACACAATAATCCACTAAGTGTTCGGTAATTCCATTGCTTGCAAGCTATAGTCGGTATAACGATATCACTTAATAATGCCTTAATAATTAACTCCTGGAATTGGTGGTTTGATTCTGTTATAAATTTTTTAATTGGGCAATAATAGGGGTTGCGATAGCTAGCCATAAAGGTGTGAGTCCCAAGTATGGATACTGGAAACTCATATTTGCTGACATATAGGTTGGTATTAGTTACCTTATACTTGTGGGGGTACATGAGAATACCTCATGTCTATACATGTATATATGTATCATCGAGGGAAAATGGTACATGAGAATCCCCAGCCTTCTATAATATCTTTGGTTGTGTGGCTACACGCACTGGGGCCCGTTCAAGTTGTATTGGACCCATATACTCCATGGGTGGACTTATAACAGTAAAGCTTTACAATCCAGGTTAAGGATTTAGATGTATGCCAAACTTTTTCCCTATCTTGGCATGGTATATATGTATATATGTGATTGCATATTGTTGTTTGACTTGGTTTTGAATTGATGGAATTATTTTATCTTTATCCCTAAGTTACATTCTAGCGTTCACTTTGCTAACTGTCTTTGGGCATTGTATCCCCACACAATGTTGGAACCGACCATACTTACACTCCTCCTTCTCAGTGACTTGGCAATTTAGGGATAGATTTTGAGTCAGACTGAAGTGGTGTGCTTCTATACTCTGGAAGACCCCATTTCATGCTATGGACTTCTTTATATCTTTTTTTTCTTTAGTTTTGGTTTTGTCTATGGTACCGACTGGATATTCTTTGATTCTGGTTAAAGGATTTGTTGGACTACTAAGGGCATAGGTGGTGTCGGTATTAGTGTTAACATTGGAATTGTTATTGGCATTGGGATTATTATTAGATCGTTAATTTGTTGCGGCTTTCAATTTTGATTTTAGACTTATTATCATATATTTAATTTAATATTATCTTAGTTTGTTATATGTACGAAATTCATCCAACATGGGGTTTAGGGATATTAATGGTATTGGTATTGGGGATGGTCTCCGATCTGGGGTAGACTTGAGATACCTGACACGACTAGGCCCTGGTTCGGGCTCTGTCAGGTAGCTTAACATCGATAGAAAATTTTGAAGTTTTCACTGTATACCTCTACAATAATTTCAATGATTGACACAATTATGTACACTCTTCTTTATATATCACAGTCATATGCAATAATATTAACATAACTAGGTTGGTTCGAATCCTTAGGGAATATGGGATCACTTCATCACATGTTTTATTAATGGTAACTAGTGAATTTGTAGCTAATCTATTTTGTAATAGTTATAAAGATTAATTTTAAACTATTTTACTAAGATAGAAACTTAAGATCCTAGTACAGTTACATAGTTTAAACACAAAGACTGTAACACCATAGTAGATTTCTTTGTTCTTTAGTTATCATGCAACTACATGAATTTAGGGTTATAGATATATACCTAGTCTCCTGTACTAGCATTTGGTCTCTAGCAAGTTTATGAAAAAATTATCTATATATGATGCTTCCACAACTAAGTAAGTTATTGATAATAAAAGTGACTAAATATGCCAAGTAAATTCAATTATGCCTAATATAAATTTATCACTTAAGGATTAATACCTCGATTTCCTACAAATATCCCCTTTCCCAATTGTAAAGCATTATCAAACCTGATGATTTTCACTTTACTGTTAAACTGCATTTGAACCATGGATAGAAATTGTTTTATCATAGGAAAAGCATTAGCCTTAGTGCTCAAGAGATAAGTCCAAGTAGTTCTGCTAAAATTATCTACTATAGTGAGGAAGTATCTGTAACCATTATAGGTTGAATTTTTATAAGGACCCCATGTATCAATATGAATTAATTCAAAAGATGATTTGGTTTTAATGTGAATAAGTGGAAAGGGAAATTTAGTTTGCCTAGAAAGATGACAAACATCACAAATGAAATTGGAATCACATTTAAAATTGAAGGAACTTAGCTTGTTCATTGATGAAATGGGCAAATGCCCTAGTCTTACATGCCATAGATGAAAATCAGAACTGTTACTACTTGAAATTGAATTAGATAAGGAACGACAACTGGAAAAACTAGAACTAGAAAAGGAAACTACATCTTCCTTTACAGGACTTTTAGACTAGAGATTCGAAGAAAAAAATGATAGAGTCCATTTCGTGCTTCACCAAGAACAAGAGGCCTCTTCACTGAAGGGGCCTGCAATACACATTTGGTAGAATAGAACATGATTAAAAAATCTGATTATGTGCATAACTTGTGCACTGATAGGAGATTAGGAACAAAAAGCATATTATGAATAACAAGATCAGGAAATAGAGCAACAGTTCCTGAATGAGTTACTTTGACCCTAAAAAAGTTAGGTAAAGTAATGTTGATGATTTGATTAAGGGGTGTGAGAGTAGTGAAGTTTATTGCATCAAAACACATATACTGACTCGCCCCTGAATCTAAAATCCAGGGATTAAAATTTAAGAGTAGTAAATAGGGGTGTGCCAAAACCGAACCGATAAAAATATTATTGGGTTATTGGTATTGGGTTATTGGGTTAACGCTTTTTATAGATTTTTTAAAAAAATTTATTGGGCAAATGGTAAAGTTTTGGTTTCAGCTTATTGGGTTATCGGTCAAACCGATAACCTAATACGGATACACTAAGTTATTGTTTTACTTCTATTTGTGTTATATTTATAAATATTTATATTACTAATATATATATATATATATATATATATATATATATATATATACACACACACACATACACACACACACACTACTTATTCACAATTTTGAGATTTACAAAGTATTAACCTACTCAGGGTAA
Source organism: Capsicum pubescens (assembly GCA_030864215.1). NCBI lineage: Eukaryota > Viridiplantae > Streptophyta > Magnoliopsida > Solanales > Solanaceae > Capsicum > Capsicum pubescens. The sequence goes on along the minus strand of CM061538.1, from coordinate 188,434,603 downwards.
TAAAGGCATAATGCAAAGCTCAGTTATTGTCGTATTAGAAAGCTAGAAGCATTTAGTAGCTTCCAATAATTAGGATTCAGTTTTTTTCTGAACTAATATTAAGTTCAAGTTTGAAGATTCTTGTAAACTAAAACGCATTGTGTATGATTTTGGCAACAACTAAGATTTTGTTTTTTTTATTTTAGTTGTTACTATTTTTATTTTATGAATATTTTCTCATTGGTTAAACCAAAAATTGAACCGTTAAGCATAAAAAATTGATAAACTGAAAACCGATAAAAAATATTTTATTGGTTGATTATTGGTTTTACATATTTAAAAACCAAAAATCGATAAACTGAACCAATAACACATAAAACCGAACCAAACTGACCGATGCATACCATTAGTAGTAAATAGTAAACTGAACCATTACCAGCGCAAGCAACTATAGCTGCGTAATTAGTAAGTGAAGCATCTGGTTGAGAGATCTTGGCTTGATTTAATATATTAACCAACTGAGAAAGTTGCTCACTGGTGAACTGGTTTCCAACTTGATTTGCACAATTAGGTAAATCATAGAGAATAACAACATTGCTCCTAGCAGTGTTTTGCATCCTTTTATTTCTGGTGAACTTGAAATCATTAGGAATGCCAATGATCCTTTAGCATTTATCAATTGTGTGTCCAACCTTTTTACAGTGAGAACATGAAAAAGATGTGTCAATCTTCTTGGATCTATATTCAGGAGTATGATTCCTCAGATTATTTTGAGAGTACCGAGGAGGTGCATTGCTCTTAGCAACCAAATATGAAGATTGATCCCCCGCATGGCTGGAGTAAATAGTAATCTCTCTTTTTTTCATCCTGAATGAGGAGAGAGTAAGCAAGACTCACATAAGGTAGAGGATAAATCATTACGATGTTGCTCTTCATAGCCCCATAGGCTTCATTCAATACTATAAAGAATTGTATGAGTCTCTCATCTTGTTGTGCTTTACTCATTCTCATCTTACCACCACAATCACACTCACAAGAGCAGGTGTTTTTAGTGTTCAAGGTATCTAACTCATCCCATAAACCCTTGACTTTTGTGTAGTATGCTGCAATATCATGTGTTCCATGGGACAACTCACTCATTTCCTTTTGAAGTTGATACAATTTGGCCCCATTAGATTGGAAAAATTTATTCGCAATATCCCTCCATAGTGCTTCAGCTATTTTGGAATAGTCAGCAATGTCTCTAGAAAGTGAATTCAGCAACCAACTGGTAACCATGTCATTGCACCGAATCCAAGATTGCAGATATGGATTGTTAAGGGCCGGAGCCTTGCAGATTCCATCAATAAATCCCTACTTATTTTTAGCTGAGAGATCAATGAGAATGGATCTTCTCCATCTCCCATAACCACTTCCTTCAAAAATGGAGTTCACCAAAAACATCCCTGGTGAATCAGATGGATGAAGGAAATAAGGGCTGCTTTGATCCAATACTCTGGATGCAGCAGGGACAAAAGGTGACTCAAAACTTGTGTTTTCCATGGTAGGGAAAAGAAGTCTTCAAAGAGAGGGTCTTCAAAGAAGCTTTGATACCATGTAGAGAACAAGAGATAATATTTGAGAATTTTTCTTGTCTGTATATTTCTTTCCAATAATGTTTATTTATACAAGTTAAAGATTTTTCTCTTCTAAGCGAAACAATCAAAATAAAAATAACAGAAGAAACTTCTCTTCTAAGATAAAATAAAAAAACTTTCTAGTCTAAGCTAAGTATTTGGACTTGTGGGTTGTTGGTACTGATGACTGGTCTAATATGGTCCGAATCCTTTTATTTTCTTTGGCCTGTTCCATTTTCTTGTGTGATATAAACTTCTCATTTTTTCGTTCTTTGTTACTGCGATGAACATCTCCATTATTACTGTCAACAGCATGCAGCCATTTCATATTTGCTAGTAAATTTGTGAACATATCACAACTTGAATGCGAATTTTTTTGTTGAAGCAGAGTTATGATTTTGGTGTGTGTTGTGTATTTTGAAAGGAGTTTTTTAAATAATCAACTTTCACAATGTCTTTTTGAGCTCCACCTAAACTCGTACACCTCCATCAGATTACACACCTAGAAGAGGGTAGGAACATAAATTAGATGTCAGTTGAACAGAGAAGGGGAGAGAAAGGGGTTCACCCAGCCCCAATAAAAAAATGCAGAGATAAGCATTAGAAAGAGACAAGGCTGACATCTTCAGCGGTGGAGAAGGTGGAAATGCAAAGGCAATGAGGATCCATTTTGGAATCCTACTTGTTAGGGTCATTTTATACACCAAACCTGATTTTTGTTGGATTGGGTTTGGCTGAATATTATTCTAAAAAATACATAAAACAACTTCAATATAATTTATTACATAATATCCCAATTCTTAAAAATTATTACAAATATTCCACCTTTTCAATTTCTCTCCCTAAAAAGTCATATATATTACTTTACCTTTATCTATTTACGGTTTTCACTCCTTGAAAGATGCCTACAATCAAGGAGCAACTATATATGGGTTATCAATTCTAAATTTTCAACCACGTTTGATTCAATCTCTTCTTCAACAATATTTTTTTCTCCAGAAACTCCATCAACAACATTCTTAAATTTACGATTGAAGGTGAGTAAGGTTTTTTTTCTACTTTACCAAATCAATATTTTGACTGAATAAGTTTTTGTATGTTGTTTATTCCGTAACTATTACTTTATAATGGATGATTCTCTGTCTTTTAGTTTAGGATTAATTCAGTTAGAGCAAACTAAACAAACAAATCAGGGTATTGAATTTATTCCTAAAAATTTTGATTACAAGGACCATAATTTCAATGAAAATCTATCAAAACATCGTAACAGCCCCATCAAGATGAAAAAGCTGAAAAAGATTGTTGTTCGAAGTTTAAAAAATTAAATCGGAGAATCATCAAGAAAGACAAAAAAAGAGGATACTTCACGGCTCCGTCTACCAAAGATTTATTTTATTTTTATTTTTGAATCTGCTTATTATTTTGTTCAAAATTTCTATTTTTCTTGGTACTGTTAGAGTTGTTACTAGTTGTCAATTCATATACATAACAATAGTTATGCATGTGTTTATAATGTACATAACATTATTATATATATATATGCATAAACATAAGAATGATATTCAGTGTTGCCCATTCACTTTTGGATGATATATTACATCATATACATATCATAGAGTTATGTATATGGACTATATAGAGTGTTATGTATGTTACTTAATACATATATATAATGTTATGTATTTGATCAATTCTAAATATTTTAGTTTATATACATAAGAATTTCTATTATATGACAATAAACATAACATATATATGTATATTTATATTAACTTACATAATAATGTACTGTGTAATATAGTGTTAGTCACATACATATCGCAGAAACCTTTAGAAATGTGGTGTATGATGATCATTACACATAATAATATTTTTATGTTTTAGAAGCATACACGTATATGACTCTCTGTCGATCTTAAGGAATAGGGAATCATCGTCGGGCATTCATAAGATGGCAGCGATATTGTCAAAATACTTATTTAACAATTATTTTTTAAGAAACATCACATATAGATTGGGAAGATCTGAAAGCATACATGGATAAGATGAATCAACGGACACAGATAGTGAATCAACACTCATTCGAGTAGACTATTTGAAAAATATTATGCAGCAAAAATGTGACAGTTTGTAAGTATCGTTTTTAATTTAATTAAGAATTGATAATATATTATGTGTGTAATTCTTTTTGTTAACTCAATTTAATTAACAAATCAGGAACCACGAAGTATTCTTTGCAGGTTATGCAGAGTATTTTGGTGAAGAAATAGTAGTGTTTTTTGATGATTTTGTAGTAGAATCGCATCGAATGAGATACACGTCACTCTTTTAAAATTACGAAGTACGCAAGGCAGAGAAATCATATGTTAGTAACAATGATGATCCTCCAAGACCAAGGCCAAATTATATCCGTCCACTTGATGAATCTGGAACTGTTAGCATAGAATAGACTTATAGATGCCTCTGATAAAGGACTTTTTTTATGCAATCTTCTTATCAAAATATTCTTGTTGGTTTGTATGAAATATGAATGACTTAAAGACTTTATATTGTTACCATTGTATAACATGATTATAATATATTAACTTATGTCTTGGATGTAATCTTATTTCTAATTTTTGAATGTTATTGTTTGATCTGTCTATTACTTGTACTAGGCTATGTATATGTGTTTTTCAATTATGTATATGATTTTCATATAAACATATCTATAAGCAAGGTACAAGTAAATTATATACATAACAGTTATGGCAAGACATATGCAACATATTGCGTATATGATTATGTATAAAATATCTACTCCTATATAAAATATATGTATATGAATGTAATTAGAATGGTATTTGAGACTTAAACTTATATCCTATGTATATGACTTCATATACATATAAGTTAATGATATGAAATGAGATATGTTATATATATTAAAATATTATATACATATCTACATATATTTAAAAGATATGTATGAAAAAATAATTTTTATATAACAGGTATATGTATATGAATTGTTGTGTATATGTACTGAATTATTGAGATATATTCAGGATAAATAATATAAAACACTCTGCTAAGTATATGGTATCACATATCCTACTCGAATGACATATTTCGTATGTATATGTATATCATACAATGGCCTCAGATATTCCATTTACATAATTTCATGATATGTCAATGGAGTAATATAACACCCATAAATGAATGAAAAAAATTGAATTCCATTCTTATGTGTATGACTTTATATACAGCAATGTCATGTATTTGATAAACGCATACATAAATATTTTTATGTTTATGTATTTGTATATGGGTATCAATTAAGTAGCTACACAACAATCACTTATTTATCAAAGTATTGATTGATCTGTTTTGTTATTGCTGGCACTAATATATGATTTCTCTGCCTTGCGCACACATCAATCGCACATTCATTAAAGTAACAATTGAATATAGCAGCTACACAGAACAAGTTAAGAAATTAGTAGTATTGGCTTAACAAATTTCAAAGTAATTATATGTAATCGTGTTATTATTAAATTAAAATTGTTCAATCAACATTAAAGAAAAAATAGACAATGATTTATGAGTGATTAACCAGTCAACATAAATTCTATTACAAATCAACTCTCTTTTGAAACAAAGTTACAAGAGCGCTTATTGTGACCCACTTGTTCGCAACATCCACAATAATTTGTGTTTGCCAACAGAGTTTCGCTTGATCTCTTAATCCTTCCTTTCTTTGATCTTTCAGTTAGTCTTTTATATTTTGGTGACAACATTTCTTCCTCATCTACACTTTCAGGAACATGTCAATCCTTCCTATCTGACATTGTAGTAATTGAAAGTTCGTATGAAAACAGTCATCTTTGCATAAAACAAAGATGCACTCTTATATACATAACATTATACCGTATCTATTCTATACATACAAAACAATCATCTTTATTTAAAATACGTTGACATAAAAAAATAAATTGATATAGAAAACAAGTAAACATCAGTATAATAAAAAGTTTTGTATTTGATATTAACATACAAAATATCTCACTCTTTATGAATGTTCATATACTTCGATGTTTATTAATATACAAATCATAAATGCCTTTACAAACATCAACAAATTGACAATCTCCATCACAATGATCTACTTAAATTATAATATAGAAAAAACTTGATTAAACTCATAATAGCAACATTAAATAAATATTCATAACATACACATAATAGCAAGAGCATTCATGCTATATTAATCTGTTAATTTCGGAAAAAAAAATTCATATACACATGATCAAATGTATATATTTAACAAAAATAAATAACAACAATATTCCTTTTAACAAAAATTCATATATATTCAATGATTATGTATATTAGTGAAATATACATAACAAAAGTTATGTGTATTAAATCATATAAATAATCAGTGTGATGTGTATAGGCCTAAATACAAACAATTGACGATTGAAAATCCTGAATCCTATGCATATTAATGCTATGTATAAAGGTTAAATTAATAATAATTGCAATGATATAGATATACATATTAATAAAAAACTTTAAAAATCGTACTTATTCAAAACAAAAATCACATTAGCTTGGGGAGACGGAGTTGTGACGAATCTTTTTTTCTTCTTCCTCAATTATTCATCGATTTGCTTTTTTAAACTATATATAAATCACATTACCTTCAATTTTGTACTTTACATATTTTTTTTTGAATTTTCATTCATCAGAGTCCCTAAAAAGAATTGCAATATTCATCTTCTTGAATAAAAATAAAATTAGTTTTTTTGCAAGAGATCATAAATCAGTGATTAGATTGTTTGTGATTTCTGTTTTTTGGTTGATTGTTTTTTATGTATTCTTGTTTTCAAAATTTGAAAAAGTATAGCTGTTACATAAATTAAGGGATGCAGTAATCCATCATTAATGTTGTTACGTTAATTGTGTGCTAAAAGGAAGAAAGATCGGTTAATTTTCTATTAAAACGTCATAATTAGATTTTCATATATATAGCGTCTTATGTATATAACGGTTGAGTTATGAATATTAATCGGAGAGAGAATAAATTAATTAGAAGAAGAGAGAGAAGGTAACTATGAATAATAGGATTGAGATTTATGTTATTTATACAATTTTATTATTGTTTTCTTATTTTTTGTTTTGGGCTTTATGGATCGATTTTACTGATAAATAAAATGGACCAGTGAGTCCGCTATTAATTAAAAAAATTCAGAAATAACTAACATTTAGGAAATAAATAAAGGGAAAAAAATCAAATAACCTTCCTTAGACGTATCATCTTTGCAAGTTATAGCAAAAAAGGTGTAAAAACCCATGAAAAAGGATGACAGTTATTGTTAGGATATCAATCATTCCCTTAATTTTTACTGAAACGGTTTGACTCCTATTTCATTAACATCTAAATGATTTCATACTTTCAAAATCATTATTCAACCAACGATTTCTTCTCCATCATCGGAAATTCTCTTTCTTCTATGTTTTTCTTTATTCTTTTAAAAAAATTTGATATATGAAGTATTGTCAATTTCTTTCTTAAATATCTATTGTATGTAACAACAAAAGATATGTCAATGGATATAAGAGAAAATATTGAACAATCCATTATTTGTGTTGGCAACAACATAAATAAGAATTTAAATGTTGATCGAAATCTTTCATAAGAACAATATAGTGAAAATTATCTTGTATATACTTATTAGACTGTTTCTTGTATGAAATCTGTATGAAATATCAATATTCCGTTCAAGGTTTATAAAATAGTTTCTTACATGTTATATTTATATGACTAAGTATAATGATCGCAGAAGTTGGTATAGAAATCGACTTTCACCAAATATTATACGTTACTATTTATTTTAGTGTATGAAATAAATATACAAAATTATATTTTTTGAATTATTTATTGTATGAAACCTGTATAATATCAATATTACATTTAAGGTTTATAAAATAGTTTCTTACATGTTATATTTATATGGAATGAGTATAATCTGATTGTAATATTCAATTAGAAGATATATTTAAGATTATAAATTGAATGAAATCAGTTTATAAAAGTGATTTCTTACATGTCATAGTTGTATGAAATGTGTATGGAATAAATATACAAACTGATATTTATGGATTGTGATATTCAATTTCGATGATACCAATTTAGATATCCATGCAATACACTATGTGCTTATCTCTTTGAATCAACATTCTATGTCATCTATTTTTGTATTAAATTAAGATTTCATGAAAATTGCCATCATTCATACTGAAAAGGACAAATCAAGATTTATAAAAAATTGCAGTAAATCTAGTTCTCCAATAATGGAAGAATTAAAAAAAATATTATGGTAAAAAAGTTGAAATCTGTGATTATCTATGAAGAATTTTGATTGATTTTGAGGAAATATATATGAAAAACGTATAGAGTAAAATGGAGTGAAAAGAGGGAGAAAGAATCGTGTAATTTATGAGAGAGAATAATAAATTTGGAGTTTTCTTGAAAAAGGTAAGAAGGATAATAAATAAAGATAGAATATTGAACATATTTTACTTCTTTCATAATTTATCCAAATAGTTATTAAGGAGAAACTAAATACTAAACCCTAAAAAAAGGAGTTACTTTTACTTAAAGATACTTAACCTATTTTTTTAAAAATAAATAATTTTTTTACAAAATTGCTACAACTTGCAATTAAAATAACTAATAAAGAAATAATCTACAAGTGTTGCTATAACTTGTAATTTTCAATCTAATAAATGTATAGGGATAGTTTTCACATAAATAAAGTGTCATAGTTAAATTTGCTTAATTACATAACATAATTATAGTTTAGTATCTAGATATATAAATAAAAAATTATACATACAAAATGGTTTTAGATTTGCATATGAGCTCCAAAATTTGCTTTGTATACAAATACAAATCTTTAGAGATTAGCATATGAGCCTCAAAATTCTTTTTGTGTACAAATATAAATATATATAGGCCCCGAAATAAGAGATCCCCTCCCAAAATTAGAGATTTATATATGAGCGTCGAGATTTGTATATGACTCCTAAATATACAAATACAAAAGAAATGTATATTTAGCTATTTAATCTAAATTTTAGCAACAATAGATAACTATTTCAAACATTAGCTGTGTTTGATAATTATATCTTAATATTTTCTAAGTTAAACTATATAAATGACCAACATAGTGAATGACTTTTTATTTTTGTCCCCAAAATAAAAGTACTACTAAACTAAAGTTCCTTCTTTTTTATGTATGGAACAAATATATATTTGCCTCTCTCTATATCAAATATTTTTAAATAACTCTCTAGGCTCATTTATCTAGGTAAACTACATAAATAGTCCCCTATAGTGAGTGACTTTGTTGTTTTGTCCTCCATAACAAAAGTATCACAAAATTAGCATTCCTTCCTTTTTATGCATGGAACAAAAATATATTTTTCCCTCTAAATATCAAATATTTTCAAACAACTCTCCATGCTCATTTATCTTTCAATTTCTATTTTTTTCTTTTTTTATTTACATTGATTTTTTAGTTTTTCTTTTCTCTTTTAATTTTTTTCTTAATATTTACTTTTTTCCTTTTCGCCTCCCAACTTTTTTTTTTTTTTAATTTTTCATTGATTTTATTTTTCTTTTATTTATTTTTTCTCAGCCTTTATTTTCTTTATCTTTTATTTTATCTTTTTTCGTCATTAGTTTTATTTTTTCTCAACCTTTTTTTTTGTTTTTCTCTTTTTCATTTTCTTTGATTTTTAGTATTTTTTTTAAAATTCATCAACCTTTATTTTTCTTTTAATTTTTTTTGTATTTTTTCGTAACATTTTTTTTTCTTTTCTTCGATTCCTTCCCAACAATAAGTTATGCCCCATGGACAAGAGCTGACACTACCTGATGAAAGTCAAATTTCTCCAACAATTCTAGATCAAGGTAATAGGCGAAGCTTTAGAATGGGGATGAGTATTATGATCCATCACGAGGAGGATGGATGAAGGAGGAGTTCCTTTCTTTGAGTATTTGGATCTTTGGGTCACTTTTGGGTCCATTTGGATTTTAATGTCACTTTTGGACCCATTTGTAATAAATAGCCCATGACTATAAATAGCTAGATTTCTCTTTTCTTAGACTTAAGATGATTTTGGATGAACTTACACTTGAGAGTGTTTTGTAATCTTGTTGGGAGCTTTAGTGATTGTCTAGAAATGTTGGTTGTGAGGGGATTCAATTCGTCTCTCAGTCTTCATAAGAGTTAGCTGCCTGTTTAAGTTAATCGTTTAAGGACTTTTGATTTAATACATCGTTGGTTTGTTTACGATTCCTCTACTAGTGCCTATCTTTTTTCTCCCTTTACCTATTATCTTTTATTTTCTTTACCTTGTTCTTATTTTCATATTTTTGTTAGTATGATTTGGTATTAGAGCTAAGCTTAGAATCATTCCCATGATTCAAGTCTTGGGTTTTTTATCTCAAAAATCACAAAAGAAGTACTATTCACATTTTTGGGTCTAGTCCAAATTTTGTGTTTTCTAAAATTTCTAGTGCTAAATTCTTATTGCTTAGTACTATTTTAGTCTAAATATTAAATTTGAGCTTATTTTGAGTTGATTTGAAGGTCCTACCATTGCTGAGTTTGAGCTTGGTGAAAATTTTAAATAGGTCTTCAAATTTGAGAATTTTGGAGTGAAATTGATGGTTGAAAGACATTGGGTTTGTTACCCATACAAAAAGGATCTTAGATCTTAAATTTGGTGCAATTTTGAGCTAAAATAAGTGAGTTGGGTTTTTGAAATCTTCATCTTTATTCTTGAAGTTCTTGGTGAAGAAGAAGCAAAAAAGTACAATTTGATCCAAAACCCTTGATCGAAATTTGGAATAAATTATTTTTTGACCTATAAAGGGCAAATATGAGGTGAAGTGGGCCCCAAAAAATCACAAAATTAAAGAAATCCACCTCAAAACTCAGAGTCCAAATCAAGCCTAGCCTGGTAGAGCTTGACGACTGGGGTTACTGATCGCCAAGCCCCTGATGTCTTGTCATAACAACCCGTTACCAAGGGATCATTTGGACACTAATCTGTTAAGGGGAGACAACTTACTAGGCTGATCGTCAAGACCCTGACAGACTACCAAGCAACCCGTCAACCAACAAAAGCCAAGAATCCAGTTCTATCTTGCAATGACAGACGACCTGGCAAACTGCCAAACTACTAATGAATCATCTCCTATCCTATCGTCTACAGGTCATTCATCACCTTCACTGGTTATAGTTGATGGAGACCATGACAAACCATTAAAACCGCGAAGGCCCATCCCTAGAACCGTAAAAATGTCCAAAATTAGTAAGCTACATTTTGATTGCTAATTTCTTTTCCCTTGATTCTCAATCATCTCGTCTTTGATTCTTATGCTAATTTACAACTAGTAACTACTATATTTGGTTGTGATTAGTTCTTGAGTCTATTATATTCTTGTCCTTTTCTTTGCGTAGTTTTATCGTTTATTTCTTAGTTAACTTCTTTGATTGAAGTCCTCTGGTTTTTAATCAAGTTGACCGTTCTTCTCTTAAAAAGAATCCATTCTAATCGAGAGTAGAAAATTGAATCCTCATACATTAACGCAAGATCAACAAGTTGAGATAGTTGTGACACAACCCAAGTGTGAAAGCACTAGTGATTGTGAGATTTGATTTCACTAAAGTTAATTTATTTGTTAGTTGTGTTGAGTGTCTTTTTAATAGGTAGCATAGAAATGGAATATGAAATCCAACCTACCACGAGTGGGGAAAGCTTAGATACTTTGGTCGAGGCTATCATAGGGTCGGAACAAGATATAAATATGATGAAGGGAGAGATGTCAAACATGAACAAGAAGACATCAAATATGGAAGGAAGAGTAACAAATATACATGGAAGGATGGTGAGTGTGTAGTGGAATCTTAAATCTTGAAATGCTACTTCTCAAAACAATCTCCATGTATCTAGAAAAAGATGTTTGGTTGTTAGTTAGGTTTGGTCCTCCTAGATTTTCTGGTGCTATGAGAAAGATTCTCATATGTTTTTACTGAGATGGAGAGGTAGGATAACCTTGGTTTGTGGTGACGCACAAGGTTAACTATATTATATTTCAAATAAAGGCGCTAGATAAGCAATGGTGGAGAGCATATCCAAAGTGTTGGATAGTTAGGTCATATTGATGACCTAGGCATAGTTCTCCGAGTCTCAAGTGGGAAAGTCCAAGAGACTTCGGCTACCATCTCTCCTAGAACTCTCCACCACATGATTTACCCTCCCTACTAAGGTAATGCTCCGTAACCCACTACTACTACCTCTAATCAAACTCAATGAAATGTATCCTGGCCATTATAATTTGAACCACCCCAACAAATGCCTCAAAACACACCACCACCTCAAGCTCTACAAATTTTTGCTCCACCCTATCAAATACCACAAAACCAAGTTCCAAACAAACAAGTTCCATAAGAATTAAAATTATAAGGTGTCAACCGACCCTACTACCTACACTATGAAATACGACAAGTACAAGTACCACACCACCAAATTCCAGAAAATCTAAACCCACCTTACCAAGTGCCACTTAACCAAATACCACCCAACTAAGTCGTAGGATATCAAAGAGAGTTTGAAGTGTATGTAGAAAGAGGTTATGGGTATGGTTCTTAAGGAAATGGTCCAAGGGACCAATATGTATATAGAGTTCATGATATGGGGCTCAACTCTTTCTAGTTTTCATGGAGGTAGTGATCCCGAAGGATAACTCAAATGGTAGTCACAATATGATAGGATCTTACAAGATAATGATTTGACATGCATTAAGAAGTAACCTATGTCATTGCTTAATTTGATGGATATGGTTAACTTGGTGGGATGTTTCACCCAAACACACACGCAAGTATATATCGTCCATTAAGTAGTAAAATGGACTTTAAAAGCCAATTGTCAATTCCAGATGGACTTGTGCTCATCAACTATCCAATTCTAGTTCAACTACGAATCTTAAACAAGTGCTAAAGTAACCAAGAGTATTTGAAAGTGTAAAACTAAAAGTAAACTTAACAATACCGTAATGTAAAGGACTTTAACAATAATAGGGAGAAACCTAGGGTTAAGGCACTGCAAATAATTCTACTTTTCTATATAACTTTTTTGGTTTAGTTAATTATTGATAACATGATTATGGTCTTCTGAGCTCTAATCACTATTTAACTTAGCCTCACAATTACATCGTTGATCGGGGATGTAAGAGTATTGGAGAATTAGGTATATTCCTATCCTAAATGCAAATCCTTACTTTAACTCATTGAATTATTAAGATCTTATCGTATTTATTCCATGTTATATTCTATCATTTCTCCTTTCGGGCTCTCGACAGAATTATGCATTTATCCTAAGGGTCGTGAATCTAAAGAATAGTAAATAAAAAGAATATATAAAAAAACAGCAATGAAACTACTATAAACCATCTCAACTAACATCTTTAGTAATCATGTTCTTGGCCTTAACCCTCGGATGAAGGTGTTTAGCCACTTATGGACTTACAAAGAATCATAATGATAGAATCCATGTAATGATCCAAAAGAAAACTAAAGTAAAGGAATAAAAACACTAATTAAAACCTCCTCCAGTGTATTCCAAGCCCAACATGTCGTCCAAGGAGGTTACAAAACAATTGAAGTGTCCTATTTATAGTAGGCCACAATTTGCCGAATTGAACTAGCTACCGTGCCATGCCCTTATCGCGGAGGATAGGGAGTATGACATGCCCCTATTGTACAGATATACTAGAATTAACATTTTAATTTGCCACCAAAGGCGTGTTACTCCCTTAAACCAGTGGCTAGGCAGCGTACCACGCCTCTAAGCCCAAAAATTCCAGATTTGAACATCAATAACTCCATGCATTTGGCTTTTCATTCCTTGCTTTGTGGTAGCTTTTCCTCTTCAAAAACATCTTGTAAATAACCTACATATAATGTTTATGATATCACCAAGATTTATATAGAATATAAAACCACGAATTAGAGCTTTAAACAAGATAGATTCAAACAAGATGACTAGAATGATACATAGGTCAAGCTAATAGTACTACTTTTCTCATTTAAATTCTAATTGAGTATTTTGATTCCAACTTTGATTTGAACACACTTTAAACATCAGAAAAACATAACTTAAAAATTATATGCTTATTTATACAAATATTAACTCATTACACAATAATTCCTCGAAACTAAGATAATTAAGGCTAGATAACAACACTTAGGTGCATAAATCCACATAAGATCATCACCCCATACTTAAAGCCTTGTTCGTCCTTTAAAAACTCTTTAACTTAAGCACCATAATCAATGAAGACTCTACATTACTCCTATAAGAAATACACTCAAGCTATCACTACCATGACTATACAATTAGAAAGTTTTACAATAAGCATGTCACATACTCTTGGAAGCTCAAGAACACTACTTCAACACATCCAAACCTTAAGAGTTCACTCACCATGTTGGAAAACTCATGCAGATTACTCAATCACAAAGATCATATAAGTCACCTAACTATCATCAAACATATTCTATCACCACAAGAGAGTTACCCATATTCACTCATAGAGATGCAATTTATCAAAAAATAGGTATAAAAATCAGATTACACTCACTCTCACAAAGAATTCTCATGTCACACAAAATAAACCATAGGCTTGCCCTTAGTGTAGTACTCTAGAAGTATCAAAATGTTAAGGCTTAAGATTAAATAGGACTTTACGAGTTATAATAAAGGCTAAGGGATGGGTAAGTAATATTGTAGCCAATAATAGTGACTATCTTCCCTAAGCATTTTAATACATCACATTAGACAATAGGCTCTTCTTTAAATAACCAAACTTCCCACATCTCTTTTGTTTTGTCCCATTTTTGTAAGCTAGTTCACATATGTTGGGGAGGGAGTATTTTCTATCAACATATGATTTAATTACGCATAATTCTCTTTATTTTCATTACACAACTCCCAACCACAACACATCACTTTTTCACACCAATAGTTACATACTTAGGGGCTTCACTTTCACCCTTTTTCCTTCAGTTTTACACTCCCTAACCTCCATATTTTTTCAACTAAAGTTCTTAGGAGATTTGGATCAAAGTATGGTCAATCATTGAAGAAAAATAGGCTACATATGAGGCTACCCAAGAATATAATCTAAAAGCTCAATGGGGTTAACTAAGATCATGCACAAGGGTAGATAAAAAAGGGTATGAGATATGGCTATCAAAGAAATGCCTATATCATATCCTAAACCCACACTCTTTATTTTGATTTTCACACACACCAGGAAAGTTCTAGACATCAATATACAACAATAAATACAACAAAAACATCATATCACACCTGGTACATGCCCAAATCAAGTAGGATCCCTAAAGACGCTAAACCAAGAAATAATATAAATTCAAAATTAAGCCAACATCACACAAAAGTCATACGACTGAGCCTAGGTGTTTTAAAAGTGGTCATTCAACACATCAACATGCTTTCACATTCAAAATCACTTGCATCATGTAGTAATATATAGCACATTACAAGAATATCTTGCTTATTCATAGCACAAAAATTTCAAAATTTACTCCTAAAAATGAAAAAGAGATACTGGGTTCAAAGGGCGTCCCTTTGGAAAAAAACCGAAAAAAATAATCAAGGGGTAGGTGAAGTGTGCACCTACTTGACTGACACCAACAATTAGAACTAAGAGAAAATCCTTTGGTAAAAAGTTAGTTCAAAAACTAAAAATTAAAATCCTATACCATCACTTCATCTAAAACCATAAGAATTTTTCCCACCCCACACTTAAAAACATCCCCACCCTACACTTAAAAACATACTTTTTACCTAAAGTATACTCAAAAGTTAGGAAAGAAATACTCTTTGAGGCCTCTAAGCCTAGCTAGTAGCATCTTAAAATATCAATGAGGGAGGGTGGACCCCACACCCAGTCTTTGCTATGCCTTTTAGCTCGGGTCTATGGTACTTAGACTTCCCATCAACCTGCGATTCAATAGACAAAAATACATGAAATAAAAAATAAAATACAAAAAAGAAATACCTACCTTAACTTTGGGGTTGGCTCCCAAGCAGCGCTTGATTTAAGGTCACGATACGACCCACATTCGATATCACTACATCTCAACCATGTTACTTCATACTTTTTCTCCTACTCAGAGGCCATATTCTCCCATGTTTCTTACCTCTTAAGTGCGTACTCTCAAGGTCTATATTTCTATCAACAACAACCTTTTAAAACTTATCTCTCAACTTTACCATTTAGGGCTTATTAGGTGGCTTGGACAACTCTATGAGACTGTCCGAAGAGGTCACTGGTGGTTTAGACTCCACCACCCTAGACTTATCGACTTCTACCACTGTGATCATGAATAAGTCTTTATAATGGGAAAGTTGATTGAGTGGTTTGTGAAATTTGAAGACCACCTATTTATCATCCAATCTCATCTTAAGGGTTCCCTCTCTCACATCAATCAGTGCTCCTTCCATCACCAAGAATGGACATCCTAATATGATTGGACTTCATCATCCGCATCATAGTCAAGAACAATAAATTCATTAGGAATAATGAACTTACCAACTTTAATAAACACGTCCTCAATGATTACTTTAGTATGAACTCTGGTTTTGTCCACCATTTGGAGTACCACAGAGCATGGCCTTGACTTTCCCAAACCCAATATATTGAACACTGATAGGGGCATCAAGTTTATACTTTCCCCTAAATCACTCAAGGAATGGACCACATCATTATCACCAATTTGTATGGGGAGGATGAAACTCCCTAGGTCCTTTAACTTCTTGGGCATCATCCTCATCACTACTGGATTGCACTTCTTCGATAATGCTATCATCTCAATCCTTGCAACTTTGTCTTATTAGTCACCATATCCTTCAAGTACATAGTGTACCTAGGCATGCCCTGCAAAATATCTAACAAAGGAAAATTAATGTAAAGTTCTCTGAACATGTCAAACAACTTCTTGAACCATGCATCCTCTTTAGCCTTTTTTAATTGTTTGATGGAATAGTGGTGGTGGTATTTCATGCACTTGATCGGCTGCCTTGGTCTTTGGGTACTTAAACTTCCCTAAATTTTTAGAATCTTCCACTTCAGCTTGCTTCTTCTCTACCTGTTGTGGAACTAGCTCTGCCTGTACCTTCTTATTTTATTAGGAGGTCTGTCAATAAGATCTCTACCACTCCTCAAAGTGATCACCATGACTTTTTTTTAATTTTTTGTGTCACTTGGAAATGTACCTTGGGGCTAGGTATTCTATGCCTGAGCTAGCTACCCCAACTGCGCCTCTAAGTTTTTTTGTACAAGTTGTCGATTCTTTATTTTAGCAACTATTTGTTCTTGATTGGACAAGATCTTCTTCAATGTATCTTTAATATTATTGGCCTGTGTGTTGTGCTGCTCCTGAAAATACTAATTTAATTATTTCCCCACAAATAGTTAGGCCAGCTCTGCCACTTATAGTTGTTGGCATTTCCATAACTTGGCTTTTGTGTATTACCTACAAAATTCACCGATTATGGATTAGCTCCACATAAGTTTGTAGAGTGACCATTGTTTACACAAATCTCACACCAAGGCAGAGCTTGCTAGACTGTATTCACTTGAGCCTGAGATTGGTTCACACCCAATATGCTGATCTGTGTCATCATATAATTCTGAAGCGCAATAGTTGGGCGACTATGGCTGTGACACTATCAGCTTCTATCATCCCTACAGGATTTTTCAATGCACCTCTAGATATGTCACCATGCCAATCAGAATTACCTTGTGCAATTCAGTTCAACAAGGTATATAACTCATCATATGTTTTCTCCAATGCTTGACCGCCTACAGTTGAATCTAATAAAATCTTGGTCTTATGATCAAGAGCTTCTACAAATGTGTGAGCCATTATCCTATTGGACTATGGTGGTGTGGATAGTCCTGGAGAAGAAGTTTAAACCACTCCCATGCATGATACAAGTTCCCATTCGACTTTTACTTGAATCTCAAAATCTCACTACGTAACCTTGAAGTCTTACCGGATGAGAAGAAATGGGTGAGGAATTTTTGAACCAAGTCATCCAATATAGTAATAGAACCTTCTAGCTCAGTGTTTAAACAATTTTCTTATTTCCATAAAAGTGAGCAGCGGATGAGTGTTAATCTCACATAGTCTATGAAGACTCTATTACGGATGAATGTATCATCGATCTCCAAGAAATTATGAAAGTGAACATGTGGATCCTTATGTGGCAAGCTAGAGAACTGCCTGTTCCTGTAGAAAATTTGTACCATGTTCCGTTTCAGGTCAAATCTACCTCCAGGTGCGGGTCTTCGAATTACGAAGGTAACATTAGTTGCGAGTGGAATTGCCACTTCGATTACTATCCTGTAGGCTGGTAGATCTTCAGCCATGGGTGCAGGAATAGCCTCTTATTGCTGAATTTAAGGTATTCAATAGAGAAGTACACCTTCTCTTCTTAATTGGTGTAAGCATTGCTCAGGTTCAGAATATGGGTCAACCATCTCCCTGTTCCTTGCTAGATTACTAGATTTTCAAACCTGAACCTGCAAATTCAGAAGCTCAGATCAAGTAATTATCACTGACGAAACCAGGTAGAAAAACTAAAATTAAGACATTTGCCAATAGAATAATGAATTTATCCTAAGGGTCATGAATCCGTAGAATTTTAAATAACAAGATTATATAAACAAACAATAATGGTAATAACATAAACCAACTAAACTAACAACTTAAGAAATTATGTTCTTGGCCTTAACCCCGGATGAGGGTGTTTAGCCCCTCATGGACTTACAAGAATCATAATGATAGAATCCATGTAATGATACAAAATAAAACTAAATTAAAGGAATAAAAACCCTAATTGAATCCTCCTATAGTGTATGCCAAGCCTAAAAAGTCGTCCAAGGTGTTTACAAGACAATTGAAGTATCCTATTTATGGTAGGCCACAATTGGCCTAATTTAACTAGCCACCATGCCACACCCTTATCACAAAGTATAGGAAGCTATGAGCGACCCTATCATGGAGAGCTATTTGAATTCACATTTTAATTTTTAACCAAGGGCATTTCAGGACCTTAAAGCGGTGTCTAGGTAGCGTGGCATGCCTCTAAGCCCAAAAATTCCAGATTTAAACATCAATAACTCCACGCATTTGGCCTTTCATTCCTTTCTTCATGGTAGGTTTTCCTCTTAAAAAAACTATTAAATCACCTCCATATCATGTTTATCATCTCACCAAGCTTCCAAAAACATAGCACAACAAGAATTAGAGTTTGAAATAAGATAAAATAAAACAAGATGACTAGAATGACACATAGTTTAAGCTAAGAGTATTAGTTTTCTCTTTTAAATTCTAATTAAGTGTTTTGATTCCATCATTGATTTGAAAATACCTTAAAAATCGTAAATACATAACTTAATACTTAGATTATCACTTATAAAGATTAACTCATTACATACACAAGAAGTCCTCGAAACTATGCTAATTAAGGCTGAACAACACTTAGGTGCATAAATACACTTAGGATCATAATAATCGGCAAAGAGAATGCAAGGGGTTATTCATAGAGGCCATTATAAACCAAGGAAAGTAATGAAGGCCCTTATGAGAGACAAGTATGTGCCAGAGAAGTATAGACAAGGGTTGCTTGCCAGGTTGTACAATTTAAGGAACAAAAACTAGAGTGTTGAAGCATACTATGATGAATTTAAAAACCTACTCTTGAAGATTAATTACAATGAGGATAAATAGCACACCAAAATCCTATTTGAAGTGGGGTTGAATCAAGAAAATGCCTCTAGAACGAACTAAGATAAGTTTTCCTTGATGGATGATCTCTTAGAAGCAACTATTGATCTTGAACGAGATATTAAGAAGGAGAAGGAGTCTATCAAGCCTAAGATAGTAAATCAAATGTCCTCAAATTGGAGTCTAAGGATCCAAATTTAAGAAGTCTTTTGAGAAAAAGGCCATTGATAGGAATACTCTAAGGTATCCCCCTAGAGAAGGAGGTAATCCTAACATTAAGGGTATCTTATGCTTTAAATGTAAAGAATGTGGTCACTGAATGAGTGAATGTGTGACTAGAAGAGAAATTATACTTTAGGAAGGTGACCCATACTACAATGATAAAGTAGAGATAGAGGAAAAACACATAGAAGGGGTTGATAATTTTTTATGAGAATGTAGAGGTTGTAGACAAACCATGTGATGAGGATATCACCAAACCTAAATATTTTAGCCAACAAAGTGCCATTGAAGAGGTTTGGCCTTAAGAAGGAGAGATTAGCATTACACTTTACTTGTTTAAGCAAGTTATGATCACTCCCAATTCCAAGGATGTCACGACCCAAACCAAGGCCTAGTCGTGACGGGCATCCTATGTCTATCGAGCACTAGAGATCGCCTCTTGAGCCTATTCTAATATAACTAAGAACACCTAGAAGTGGATGAATACCAATATAAGACAAAATTTAATAAGAAATCCAAGAAATATCCACATCGGATCAACATAAAAAAACCATCCACAATACCCAAGTCAACAGTATCCATAAAGCCTCTAACAAAATTGAGTACCCATAAAATGTCGGGACATGCCCCTAACTATAGCCAAAATAAATGTGAAATAAAGTTTTGTGACATGAGAAACCAAACATGAAATAAATTCTTTCGAATGATGGACGCTCACCACTTTAAGTCAACTCACGAACCAAACACAAACCCCTAATCACTGTGTAGGAAGATTAAAAGTATGGCCAGTTTCTGCATCGTGTGGGGACATGTGAAGACAATTAGTAGTTGGAACTTAGGGATAAGGGAAAAAATAATGCCATGCGTAATGATTCAAAACCAGTCAAAAAACTTGCACACCATCAAATGCATATACATATGTATGTATATGACATGCTAGGGTAGGGAACAAGTCTTAACAGGGACATTTAAAAATATTAACCTAGACTGTGAAGCTTAGTAGTCATTTAATAGTACCTACGGGCTATATGGGCACCAACTCTCACCCCCTGGTCGGGCCCCAGTGCATGTAGCCACACAGATCGGAGAGTAATCTCATATATATGCATAGGGGACTCAAACCTCTTAATCATTTACTAAGGTGACTTAAGAACCCAATCATGTAAGGTAATATGGGGAACTCGAACCTCCCAATCATATAATAAAGTTAAATCAAACTACCTGGTCTTACCTAGGAGACTCAAACCCTTAAGCCATACCGACCCCTGCACCGGCTAGTGCAGTTTCCAGTATTAGCCCCCGGGACCTCTACCTTCCACGGTTAGCTACATAACCCTCATTTAATCCCAATTAAAACATTTAACATACATTCCTATTAATAGAACAAATTATGCATTAATACATCCCATCGGTATCTTCATACCAACATTATTTGCAATTTCATGATTAACCCATATCAATTTCTTAACTATTTAGGACTCAAACCCATTAAATCAATTGACATTCACACGAGGAATACACATACACAAAGTTCAATAAAATCAAACCATGGTTCATTAACATTTTATCCCAATGTATTTGTTCCAGTAAACAAGCCAAATTTTGTGACAAAATCATATTCATTGTTAATTTCACAAATAGTTTGAGGGCACATTCTTTTCAAACCATAAATCAAGGAAAAATCATCAAATTGGGGTTTAAACATGAGCCCTCAGTTTATTCACTATTTCCATGCCCCCCACAATGTTCAAAATCTATTA
The DNA here is from genome assembly GCA_030864215.1 of Capsicum pubescens. Classification (NCBI taxonomy): domain Eukaryota; kingdom Viridiplantae; phylum Streptophyta; class Magnoliopsida; order Solanales; family Solanaceae; genus Capsicum; species Capsicum pubescens. The sequence goes on along the minus strand of CM061538.1, from coordinate 188,413,141 downwards.
TAAAACATGAATATTGCATAATAAACCATGGAAAAATCAATTTAATGACCAATCATGTCAAAACCCCTTAACTATGTCAAAACCCATATCAAAACCATCCATTTATAATCGATTCATGCCATTAATAAAATTATAAGTATAGGGAAAGAGGCACATGCCTCAATTGCCTAGAAATTTGAAGAAAACCACACCCTTAGGACCCTAGATGATCACCTCCTTGAAACCTAGTCTTGACTTGAAAAGGAAAATTTGAGAGAGGATGGTTGAGAGTAATGAGAATGACCTTCCTGTATTGAAAAATGATAGAAGTAGGTCCTTATAGTGATTAAAAATAACATATAAGTGAAAGGATCCCTTTACCCCTCATCCTACTTTAAAAAGAACAAGACAACCTAAAATTACTATAGGTCCATGGTACAGACCTCATCGCGGAGGCTATCCTCCATGTCGCGAACCCTATCACGAAAACCCAACCTTCATGAAAAGGAGGCTATCATGTAGTCTAGACTCCATGACACGGGGCTATCATAGAGTCTTACTACCTCCGGAACCAAAAGCTTCCCTGAACCCCATCTAAAAATTGTGAAACTCTTTCTGGTTACCCTTTTAACATTCCTAAACTTAATTTGAGTCAAAAATTGATATTTCAAGCATGGAAAGGTAAAAATTAAATTACCTAAAATTTTGAGGGTGTTACATTATCCCCCTCTTAGGATCATTCATCCTAGAATGATAAGCTAAGACACATTTCACATGAGAATGATAACAACATACCAGAATCAAAAGATAAACCTGAATAGCAGCAAAGAAGAATGGAATGAGTACCTCAAGCTTATTCATCCATCATATGGAGTAGAATGGATACTTATCTTTTATATCCTTTTCCTCCTCCCAAGTTATTTCCTCCACTTTATGGTTCCTCCAAAGAACCTTTAACAATGATACATCATTAGTCCACAACTTATGAACTTATCTATCCAAGATATATATCGGGATCTCTTCGTAAGATAGGGAATATAAGACACCAACATTCTCAATAGGCACCACCAAGGAAGGATCACCTGCGCATTTCCTCAATATGGATACATGAAAGACTAAGTGAATAGAACCCAAACTCGTAGGCAATTCCAACTCATAAGAAATATTTCCTACTTTCTTCAAACTAAAATAAGGACCAACATAACAGGGACTGATCTTCCCCTTCTTTCCAAAATGCATCACTCCCTTCATGGGTGTTTAAGAACACCCAATCACCCACATCGAACTCCAAATCTCTTTGCCTCACATTTGTATAGGACTTTTGCCATCTTTTGGCAGTCTTAATCCGGTCCCTAATCAACTTTTTTTCTCCATATCTTGGTGGACTAAATTAGGACTGAACAACCTCGCCTTACTAACTTTGAACCACCCAATAGGGTATCTACACTTCCTACCATACAAAGCCTCAAATGGTGCCACACCAATGCTAGAGTGATAACTATTATTATAAGTAAACTCGATAAAAGGTAAGTGGTCAACCCAACTACCAGAAAAGTAAATTACAGAAGCTCAAAGATATCCTCTAAAGTTTGAATGGTCCTTTTCACTTGTCCATCTATCTGCTGGTGGAAAAGGGTACTAAGGGTCACTTTATTCCATAAACCTCATTGAAACGACCACCAAAAATAAGATATAAACTGAGTACTATGATCCAAAATAATGGAAATAGGAGTACCATACAACTTTATGACCACCTGCATATACAACCTTGCATAATCCTCAATAGAATAATTAGTCCTCATCTACAAGAAGTGAGTAGACTTAGTCATCCTATCCACGATGACCCAAATAGAATCAAACTAGTTTCGATACCATGGAAGACTAATAACAAAATCCATATTTATTACTACATATTTCGATACAGGAAAATCAATTTCTTGAGACAACCCACCAGGCCTCAAGTGTTCCACTTTGACTTGTTTACTTAGCCAGAAAATTGGCCACGTCTCTCTTCATATTATTCCACCAATAAATCTCCTTAAGCTCATGATACATCTTAATCTATCCAGGATGAACCAAATAATGTGACTTATTAGATTCAACCAAAATTCTACCTCATTGCCCTTTTATATCTGGAACACACAACCTCCCTTGGTACCTCAAAGTACCATCACCACCAATCTTGCAAGCCATCACTTTTTCTTACCTATATCATCCTTGATTTGCATCAAGATAGGATCTAACACCTGCTTCTCTTTTAACTCAACACTAAGAGATAACCTCACCACCTCTTGCACAAACACACCACCATCTTCAGAATATAAGAGACAAACTTCAAGATTATCCAAATGGTGAATATCCTTCACCAAATCCCACTTCTCCTCTTCTACATGAGATAAGCTCCCCATAGATAGCCTGCTAAGAGAATCAACAACCACATTAGCATTACCTGGGTTATAGTAGTGTAATGCCCTGAGTCTGTACCCTGGATGCTACACGGTGCTCATAATCCTGAAGGACCCCAAGCTACCCATGAATGGTGCCTGCTGTAATAACTGTGTAATAATATTGAATCATCCAGAATTAGGCAGAAAAATATGCCATAAGTTTTAAATCTGAAAATAAATCAAAATGTGGTATCAAAATACCAAAAATAAATATAAGTACTAAAGTCTGAACAACTTTCTGAAAATACTCTAGTCTGAAAAAGCCTCTAAATTGTCTGAACTGTGAAGCTGATGGGACAAGCCCCCAACTAACTCCGACTACTGATACTGAAACTGAAATACTATAAATAAAAAGTATGTCCTTGAAATATGAGGACTCACCACTACTCTGAATGTTGAAAGTATGATCTACTAAGGATGCTCGAAAACCTGTGCATCGGAACCTATGATTTAAGACATCATAGCGCAAAAGAAAACATGCGTTAGTCCTAAATTTACTCATACTATATTACTGATAACTAGATGACTGCATCTGATAGTCCTAAATTCTGTGAAACTATACTAAGTTCCTTACTGAATTGAATAACTATATCTGATAGTCCTGAATTTTGTAGAGCTGAACTGAGTTCTATACTGAGATTGAATCTGAAACTGAAAATGTGGGAGGTAATCATCTAACCGACATACCCCTTAGGCACTAGGGAACTTCCTTCCCACTCAACAACCGACTCATTATGGAATTTAAAGATGACCTTATGAGTTCGATAGTCTACAGAGGCATAGCACGAGTACAACCAGTCCATCCCAAATATAACATCAAAGTATAGAATGTCCAACTCAAAAAAATCCACCAAGGTTTCCCTACCACCAACAGATACCACACAACCCCTATAGACCCTTCTAGAAACTACTGAGTAGAAATAGAAAAATGATCTGAAATACACTCAGGATCGAAACTAAAATGCATAGCCATAAATGGGGTCACATAAGAAAGAGTAAACCCCAATTTAAGTAATTAGTACACATTGTGAAAGAAGAGTTTTAATATATCATTGACAACATCAAGGGATGCCTTAGACTCTCGATGAGTAGTAAAAGCATAGAGGCAGTTTCAACCAATACTAGAACCAGAAGTGTACCCTTTGGTGTAGGAGGTGATGAAGTAGAAATAGGAACCTTGTTGGCCCCATAATCAACCTTTGAAGGACAATCCCACTGCAAATGACCAATCTGACCATAGCCAAAATAACTATTCCTCCCTCTATCTCAGAAACAATGATACAACCGACCATAAAATTTATAAAGAGGATATAATAAAACTGACTGGGCCCTAATAGCCTGAGATTGGGCACCCTGTGCCCTATAACCATTGCCATTCTAAAAATAATAATCCTTGGATGGCTTCGAATAAAGTGAACTAGCCATCAAATATGAACTCGAGTTTCCCCCACCTCTTCTTAGACTATTTCTACCATCTCTACCACTCTACTGCTGACCTTTACACTGATCTAAATACTAAAACTTCTTACTCTACCTATCTTCCATATCCGCTTGCCTCTTCTTTTCCTCCTCAACCTACTGCATATACACTATAAGTCAAGAGATGTCCTATCATTATTCAATAAGGAAACCTCACTCTCCAAAATTAACTCACGAGACAAATAGGAAGAATGTTTTCTTATCCTAACCCTCATGCTAGTCACTAGCTCAGAAGCATATCGTGACAACTGATGAAATTCAAGGCATACTTTTTTTTATCATCCTGCCTTACTTTAAATTTACAAATTCCTTAGCTTTTGCATCCTTTAACTTATGAGAAAGAAGCAATCAAGGAATCTACTAGAGAAATCATCCCACAAAGAAGACTCAAAATCATCACCCCTAATCTATTCCTACTCCTCATACCATTGGTATGCTATATCCTTTAACTAATAAGCAGCAAATTCCACACCCTCTACTTCAGTAGCATGCATAGACTAGAAGATCTTCTCTATATCATCTATAAAACCTTGAGGATCCTCTCAAACTTTAGTGGCCTCAAATAAACTCCCAATAATACTAGTAAAACCCATCTAACGTGACTGAGATGTCACCAATTTAGTCAATAAATGAATAGATTGATAAAACTCAGCAATAGTAATTTCTATCTGAGGTGGCTGAGTATGAGCGCCACCAGCTGGAGAAGGATCAGTGGAGGCAGGTGTAACCTCGTGGGTATAATCAGAAGCAGCAACCTTAGACCAGGTTTGTACCCCATAAGTTAGAAGAGATATGCCAACATTATCCTCAGGCGGGACAAATGAGGTTTCGTGAACTTCAGATCATCTGAGAGGCATAAAATGAAAGGTGAATAAATGGGAGTTAGAGGAATCTAAGACCTTAGACTCTATATCCCAAAAATAAGACAACAAAAAAGGAAACATTCCTAAATTCCTCATAGTCTTTCTCTTATGAGTGTGGAGTGCTACATACACCTAAAAGAGACTCTACTTGGCACGACTTTATGGATAACCCATGACACTAAAACCTAGGCTCTGCTACTAACTTTTTCACAATCCAAACTAGGTCATGGACATGATAGGAATCCCAAGTCTATCGAGGTTCATAGATTGCCTCCTTAACCTATTCTAATACAACTAAAAACACCTAGTAGCGGATGAATACCAATATAAGACAAAATGTAATAAGAAATCCAAAAAGGATTCATATTGGATGAACATCCAAAAACCGTCCATAATACCCAAGTCTACAGTATCCACAAAGCCTCTGAAAAAATGAGTACGAATAAAGTGTCGGGACATGCCCAACTATAGCCAAAACAAACGTGAAATAAAGTATATGACATGAGAAACCAAACATGAAATGAAGTCTTCCAAAAGATGGAAGCTCACCACTTCAAGTCAACTCACGATCCAAACAGGAACCCTTGATCACTATGTAGGAGGAGTAGAAGCATGGCCAATTCCTGTATCGCATGGGGATACAATGTCTAAAGATGGTTAGTAGTGCTAGCATGCAACCCAGGGATAAAGGAATAAATAATTCCATGCGTAATAATTCAAAGCTAGTCAAAACTTATGCATACCATCAAATGCAAATACATATATATGTATATCACATGTCGGGGTAGGAAACAAGGCTTAACATGGACATTTAAAAATATTAACTTGGACTATGTATCTTAACAATCATATAATAGTACCCATACGATATACGGGCCTTAACTCTCATCCTCTAGTTAGGCCCCAATGCGTGAAGTCGCACCAATCAGAGAATAATCTCATATATATGCACGGGGCACTCAAGCCTCCCAATCATATACTAAGGTGACTTAAGCACCCGATTACATAATGCAATATTAGGGACTAGAACCTCCCAAGAATATAATAAGGTGGACTCAAACAACCTGGTCTTAATATGGGAATTGAAACCCTTAAGCCACATCGACCCCCATACCGGCTAGTATGATTTCCAATATTACCCCCAGGACCTCTATCTTCCATGGTTAGCTGCACAACCCTCTTTTAAGCCCAATTAAAATATTTAACACACATTCCCAATAATGAAACCAATTATGCATTAAGACATCCCGTCAGTGTCTTCATATCAATATCACTTGCAAGTTCATGATTAAGCCATATCAATTTCTTAACCATTTAGGACTCTAACCCATTAAATCAATAAATATTCATATTGGAATCTATATACCCCAAGTTCAATAAAATCAAACCATGGTTCATTAACCTTTTATACTAATGCATTAGTTCTAATAAAAAGCCAAACTATATGAAAAAATCATATTCATTGTCAATTTTACAAATAGGTTGAGGGCACATTATTTTCAAACCATAAATCAAGGCAAAATAATTAAACTGGGGTTTAAACATGACCCGTCAGTTTATTAGCCATTTTTATGCACCCCACAATGTTCATAATCTATTATAAAACATGAATATTACATAATAAACAATGGAAAAATAAAACACCCAAGGTTTTGACCCTTAGAAAATTTTATGGAATTCTGGTCTCTGGACCCAATATGACTCATGGGTAAAAGTCGTATGTTTGTGGTACGAATGGTATGGTCCAGTCATATGACGACTAGTGTTGGTTGGTGGATGGATTTTGGTCATTGGAGTGGGTATAACTTGAATTGTATGAGTCGTATGATTGGATACAAATTATTTGGTTTGGGATTTTCTTAGCTTAATCTTAGACTTGGTCTCTTAATTTGGATCTGATTACAAGTGGCTCACCATAATCTATAAGTCAAGGTATGAATCATACCAGGGACTCATATGCTGGACGGTGTTCAATTCTCTTAGGATTTGATTCTGGCAAGGATACGGGTGAATGTTACAAATTGTATACTTGGATATGACTTGAGTTGGATAAGTCATACCTTAGACAGTGTTGGTTCCAAGGGGGATGCCAAGGGTATGAGTGGTGGGTACCACTCATACAAGGCGGGTATGATTTGTAGGGGTTAGTCGTATCTCTATGATGAGATTTTTGTGTAATTTACGTAGGGGTATTCTGGATATTTTCCCACATAACCTACTAAGTCCTTACAAATTATAACTCACTTAAGTGGTTATTTAACCTATAATTCTATTAATTAACCCTTAAAAACACTTCCTAAACACTCTATAATTATCTTAGAAGCTTTTGGGCAAGAAAGCTAGGGTTTCACCTAGAGGACTAATTTGGGTGATCTTGTTGGTGGTTTCTCTCTATCTACTTTTTCAATTAAGGTATGTTATCTTCCCTCACTATTAGTTTCATCTAAAGGCATGGTTTTTATGAATGGTTTTCATGATTTCATTATTGTATGATTTTAGGTTTTCCACTATGATTTGGGGGTTTTAATTTTAAATGATTGGTTATGGTTTCCCATGGTTTTAATTATTTATTTACATGCTTAATTTGTGGTCTTAGGTAATTGGATTACGTGGAAATGATTAAATAGTAATTGGAATTGGTTTTAGTTATATTATGCCCCCAATGTGTTTGACAAAATGCCTATAAGGATGTTTTTATTGCATTGATCATCTTTAATGGATTTCTTGATTGTTTAAAACTTAGTAAAGGAATTATGCATGGTTTAAATGGTTTGGAAAGGTAAAAAGGCTAAAAGGTTATGCTTGTAGGGTACATGAGAATCCCCCAAGTGGTCTAATATGGTTAATGGAAGGGTACATTGAATCCCTTAACCCTATATATGGTTGGACATGGACAAAACTTGCAAGTATAGTCGGTATGATGATACTACTAGTAATGGACTTGGTTAATAAATTGTTAACAGATTGGTTGGTTGCTTGGTAATGGTTTTAATTGGTCAATAATTGTGGGGTGTGTAGCAAAGTCGTGGAAGGTTGAGGTCCCGAGGGGACCAAAACTAGAAAATCATGTTTGCCGATGTGAGGTTTGGTCTAAGTGACCATGTGTATGATGTCATACTTTATATTTAGGGGATGTACTAGTTATCCCTGGTTATCTTTCCTTGTCATGAGACTTCATGCACTGGACCCCTTTCAGTAGGGGAAGATAAACCTATATAGCCCATGAGTGGTTTAGGATAACAAAACTACACAACCCAGGTAAAGGTTTTAATGGCATGCTAAAACTAGTTCCCTTTCCCGGTATTTATATATATATATATATGTGTATGGTTTGTGTGCATATGGATGATTTTATTTGGTTTTATAAATGGAATTATTTTATCCTTATCCTAAGTTCATGCTAGCGTTTACCCAGTAACCCATCTTTGGGCGACTGTATACCCATGCTATGCAGAAACTGCCCGTTCTACTCCTCCTATATAATGTTTAACTCAGGGAAAGCTGTTGGATTGAAGTGTTGAGCTTCCATATTTATGAAAGGCTCTATTTAATATTATGGATATTATTAGACATTTTGATTTATTTTTGGGTAATGGTTTTGGCTATGGTTGGGGGTACGTCCCAATCGTATATTCTTACTCTTTTGGTTAGAGGCTTTGTGGTACTGATATAGCTTGGAATAGGCGGGATCGATATTCGTGTCAGCCATAATATTGACATTGGTATTGGGGCTGACATCATTAAACATAATTTCTCTCTATTCTATCATATTTTATTAAGGGATTAATCATATTATGTTCTGGAACTCGTTAGGTTATGACCTGGCTTTGGCCCTTGGTTCGATATTAGTTTGGCTTGATGGTTTGGTTGGTATGGTTTGGTGGACGGGATGACTTAGTTGGATTGGTGTAGGAATAGACCTATCCCAAAGTCAATCCTTGTCTAGTTTGTCTATCTAGTTCTATGTTCAAAATTTAACCAACTCAAGATATGCAAAGGTGGTTGGTTTGGGTAATAGGGGGTGGTCCCCAATCCTAGTTGAACTTGGGATGCCCATTACAATAAGTCCCCAGTCGGGTTGTGTCAAGTTGGTATCAGAGATTTAGGTTCATGATCAATTGGGAGTCCACAAATATGTATCTAGTAGAGTCTCCTTTAGGGGTGTGTAGCACGCCACACTTATAAGAGAGAGGCTACAAGGCATATAGGAATGTTTTAGTTTCTTGGTATTCTATTTTCAAGCTTGGAGTCTATGTCCTGGAATTCTTCTCTAATCCTAGGTTGTTCACTTTTTAGATCATGACTCGATGATCTAGAATACTAAAAAACTCTTCAGTCCCATCTGGGGACAATATTGATGGGGTACGTGCTCTTCTGGATTTCGTCTTTCATCTCAGGGTTATATCCCTAATAGTTCTGGAGTTTCTTCAGTTGATACTAGTCCTTGTCAGGGTAAGGTAACTAATGCAGAATTTTTCAAGTCTATTCATACTATTGCTCATATGGTTTCTACTCAAGATGAGAAGGGTATGTCTGGTACTTTATCTACTGAGGCTGCAAGGGTCGGGTAATTTATAAAGCTGGGCCCTCCTATTTTTACTGGAGTGAAGGTGGAGGAGGATCCACAGGCTTTCCTAGATAAAATTGAGAAGATATTTTGGGTGATGCAGGCTACCAATGTGGATGGGGTAAACTTTGTGGATTATCAGCTCAAGGATGTTTCATACCAATGGTATGAAGAGTGGGACATGGATGTGGGTGATGTGGATGAGTCAGTCTTGTGGGATACTTTTTCTATGGACTTCTTAGATTATTTCTTTCCTCAAGTGCTGACGGAAGGAAAGATGGAGGAGTTTTAAATATCAGATAGGGGAGGATGTCGGTTAAGGAATATGCTTTGAAGTTTCATCAACTATCAAGGTATGCTCCTGATTTGGTGGCTGACATAAGAGTAACAATGAGAAAATTTGCTTTAGGGTTAAATTGGGATTTGATCATGGAAAGCAAGACTACTTTGTTGATTAAAGATTTTGGCATTTTTAAGTTGACTATTCATATGCATCAGGTAGAGGATGAGAAGACAAAATAGGCGGAGTTTGAAGATCGACAGAGTAAGAGGAGAAGGTTTTCTAATCATGGAGGTGCATAGTCTCAGGGTGGTCGAAATAGCTATAAATGGCAGAAAAAGAAGTGAGGAAGTTCAAGTTCCTTCTGTACTACTAGTGTTCTTTACCAGTTGGGTGACAGGAATCATTAAGAAGGTGATAATTTTTGGGTATAGGGTGCCCAATCTCAGGCAAGTGGGGGTCAGTCAATTTCTTTATGCCCTCTATTTCGGTTCTATGGTCATGTTCATCTGGTTTATTGTGATGAAGGGAAGGACAACTACTTTAAGTGTGGCCAGGCAGGCCATCGACTTAGGGATTGTTCGATTAATAAGGTTGCTACGGGAGAAAATAACGTACTATGGCTTCATCTTTTCCTCCTACACCTGGTGGTACCGCGTCTACTTCTGTTATTGCTCCTAGTTCAAGTGTTGGTTAGAATAGGTTTTATGCTTTGGCATCCCAATAGGAATCTGAGGCATTGCCTGATGTCGTTACTAGTAAGTTATAACTCTTTTGTCGTGTCGTGTACTTTCTACTTGATTCGGGGTCCACTCTTACTTATGTGACCCTATTTGTGTCTTTATGTATTGGTTTTGATCCTGAGGTTATTTCAGATCTGTTTTCTATTTCTACCCCAGTAGGTGACTCAATTATTATTAAGAAAGTCTATAGGGTATGTGTGGTATCTGTTGGTGGTAAGAGGACTTTGGTGGATTTGTTTGAACTTGATATGGTAGATTTTGATATTATTCTGGGGATTGATTAGTTACACTCTTGTTATGCGTCCTTGAATCGTCAGAACTATAAGGTTTACTTTAGGTTCCCTAGTAAACTAGTTATAGAGTGAGAGGGTGGTTCCCTAGCTCCTAGGGGGACGTTTATCTCTTATCTTAGAGCTTGGAGGTTAATATCTAAAGTTTTTCTTTATCACTTAGTCCAGGTTAAAGATTTTGACTCGAAAGGTCCTTCTCTATAGTCAGTTTCAGTGTTAAATAAGTTTCCTTAGGTGTTTCTGGATGATCTTCTCGGTGTTCCTACAAATAGGAAAATTGAGTTTGGTATTGATTTGGTTATGGACACTCGTACACTATCTAGTCCTCATTATAGAATGGCTCCAGCTGAGTTGAGGGAACTCAAGGAGCAACTTAAGAATCTTCTAGATAAGGGGTTTATTCGTCCTAGTGTATCCCTGTGGGGTGCACCCGTGTTGTTCATGAGAAAGAAGGATGATTCCCTTTGGATGTACATTGAATATACATAGTTAAATAAGGTGACGATCAAGAACAAGTATCCTCTCCCAAGGATAGATGATCTGTTTGATCAGTTACAAGGTGACAAGTTCTTTTCTAAGATAGATCTTCAGTTTGGGTGTCATCAGCTAAAGATTAGGGAGGTGGATATCCCTAAGACAACTTTTCGTACTCGGTATGGTCACTTAGAGGTTTTTGCGGTGTCGTTTGTATTGATTAATACCCCGACGACATTTATGGATTTGATGAATATGGTTTTCAAGAAGTTCTTGGATCTCTTTATTATTATTTTTATTAATGACATTCTGGTTTATTTCAAAAGTGAGGTGGATCATGCTAATCACCTCTGTGTGGTATTGCAGATCTTGAGGGAACTATAGTTGTATGCCAAGTTCTTTAAGTGTGAGTTTTCGTTGAACACTGTGACTTTTCTTGGCCATATTATCTAAAAGGTTGTTGTGGTTAAGAGGTGACCTAAACCCATGAATCCAGCCGACATCCATAGCTTTTTGGTCTTGGATGGGTATTATAGGTAGTTGTGAAAGGCTTTTCATCGATAGCAACCCCTTTAACTAAGTTGACTCAGAAGAAGGTTAAGTTTTATTGGTCGGATGCTTGTGATGGGGGTTTTGAGAAGTTGAAAGATAAGTTGACTTCAACTCTAATTCTGACTTTGTCGGAAGGCAATAATGCGTTCGTGGTCTATTGTGATGCATCTCGGGCAGGTCATTGTTGTGTTTTGATGCAGCATGGGATGGAAATTGCCTACGCTTCCAAGAAGTTGAAGGTACATGAGAGAAACTATCCTACTCATGATTTGGAGCTATTGGCGGTTGTGTTTGCTTTGAAAATATGGCTTCATTATTTGTATGGTGTACATATGGACATCTTTTCTGATCATAATAGTCTACAATATGTGTTCACTCAGAAGGAGCTCAATCTTAGGCAGAGGAGATGGCTTGAGCTTCTCAAGGACTATGCTATAAGTCTTCACTATCACCTAGGTAAGACTAATGTGGTTGCTGATGCTCTTAGCATGTTGTCCATGGGGAGTCTAGATCATGTGGAGTAAGGAAAGTGGTATTTGGTAAAGGATATTCACCGCTTGGCTGATCTTAGAGTGCGCCACTTAGACTCAAAAGATGGAGGTGTAATGGTACAAGAAGTGGTTCGATCATCTCTTGGTGCCGAGATCAAGAAGAAGCAAGTGCTGGATCCTGTCTAGATGAAACTCATGGGTGATGTTGGTGGACAAAAGGTGGTGGTGTTTGATATCAGTGGTGACGGTACTTTACGGTAAAAGCGATTGTTATTTTTAGGTTACTACATTAGGGGAATGAAATATTTTTTGATGTTTACAAGATCAAACAATTTTATCATGACGAGTTCTTCACATAGTGGCGAATTCAGGAGTTTTTATCAGGGGGTTCGAAAAATGAAAATATAAATGTGTGAATAAGCCAACAAAATATAATTTTAAAGTATTCAATAATATATTGTCTATAGATACAAATTACTTAAACTTAAATAGAAGTAGCAACATTTTTTTAAATAGTAACAACGTACCTGTGTAAGATGCATAGCAGTGAATTAAAAGAATTAGACAACCTACTTGGGAATAGTGGCAGACCAGGATTTTTCCTTAGGAGATTCAAAAAATGAAAATATAAATATTTTAATAAGCCAACAAATATAATTTTATGGAATTCAATAGCATATAGTCTATAGATACAAATTTGTTAAACTTAAATAGGAGTAGCAATATTCTTTTCTAAATAGTAGCAGTTGTACCTGTGTGAGACGCATAGCAATGAATTAAAGAAAAATTAGACAACCTGTGCCCCATCTAGAATCAAATCTACTGGATTCACTCCAAGTAGCACAACTCAATATCACTAAGCTATTTCATATCTTTGGTTTAGGTGGTTCAAATTTAATATATGTACAAAATATGAATTTTCTATCCTATATGTACAACATAATGCTTTGCCGAGGGTGTTCGGATGAACCCCCTGACACCCACGTAGGTTTACCCCTACTTGGGAAATACTTAAACATTGTGAAGAGGAGTATCCATTCTATTATGAGATTAGATAATTTAAGGTTTGTGTTACGGGTTCAATATAACTGATTATATATTTATATCAATTTCATATAGAGAAAACTTAAGTTGCACCATTATGTTACCTATGTAAAAATAAATTTAAAAGTTATTCACAAAAATATTATAATGACATTTTGATCTATATTTTAACTATCCCAATCAAAACTTTATGAAACACCTAGACTTTGAACCATAGAGAAATTTCTTCATTTGATGTCTCTAGGGTGGGTACGACTAAAGGTCTGCATCGTACCCCTTGGATACAGTTTGTATCCTCCTTAACCTATCCTCTCATACACTAGGAAGTGTGGTGAGGGCCATTCACTGACTAAGGTATGAGTGAGCACCCAACCAATCATACCTTAAGGTACGATACATACCAAGACCAATCATATAGTGTGAAGTCTTAGTTTGGAGTGGACTGCTTTTGGTACGATTGATGGATATGGTTTAGGGCATGAGTCGTACCCTTTGGATATGACTCAATGATGGGTAGTCATACCCTAACCAGTGTGCATGACCCAGGTGAATCCTAGGGTACGAGTTAGGGTACCACTCATACCCTAGGGTACGGTTCCTTAAGTGAGTCGTACCCACCTGGACAATCAATTTTATGCTTTTAGTTGAGGACCTTATGGTCATTTCCCACACACAAAACCCAAATTACCCTTACTATATAAGTGTATATGGACTCCTTAGACACACTTTAAGTGTATCAAACATCCAAAACTCTCTCTCAAATACAATTTGTGAAGGATTGGAGCATTGGGTTTCAAGGGTGATCCTCAAGAGGCAAAGTAAAGTCAAGACTCTTGGTGAATCAAGTTGTCTAAGGAATGTGAATATTCCCCTAGATAAATAACTATAAACCCATGTATTTTACACTTGAATTAGTAAGTGTACATGGTGATTTTGAAATCAAATGAAAATGGTTTTGTTGCCTAATGATGAATAATGTTGACTTTGGCTTAGAGTTGTGTTTATACATGTTATTGATGATGATTTGCAAATTTGGGTGCTTGTTATATGTGGTTTAACATGTTAGTATTGAGTAACTCTAATTTTGATGATTTCTGCCATGAAAATGGCCTTGGTAAAGGCATTCAGATAAGGTGTTTGTGAAAATGTCTAAGTGAATTGTCTAGTCTTATATTGATGATGTTTTGAATTAGGGAAATTTCCCAATAAGTAGGAATAGTTATTAAATGATATTGTAAATGTATTATGAGCCATGTATGGTGAAATTGATGACCTTGTTTGTTGATGGTTAATGAGGGGTTAAAGTCCCTAAACATGAAAATGAACTTGAATTATGTGTTGAACTAAAGTGTGGTATGAATGTGGTATGAGATTGTTAATTAAATGTGAATAGTTTGTGAGAGTTTTGATGACCATAAATTGAACTGTATGATGAATTAAATTGAGGCATTGGCCTATTGAAATGGTTGAGCAAAGAAGGCTCCTATGAGGACCATGTGATTATGTATAGTGTTGAATTTTCTAAATGGGTTAAAGTCCTTAAGTTTGAATTGAAAAGATATTCATTAATGGACAAAGGGTTAGAGTCCCAATGTTGACTAATGATAGTCACAATGGTTTGAGGTTAAAGTCCCTTGCCTAATGAAAGGGCTTGAGGTTAACATCCCTTTCTAAATAAAATCACTTACGATTAAAGTCCCTTGCATAATGAGATCTCTTGAAGTTAAAGTGCCTCGCTAACAGAAATGGCTTGGGTTATATTCCCCTATCCAATACGACTTGTGGTTTGAGTCCCTTGCCTAATATGTGGGCTTGTGGTTAGCATTCCTTGCCTAAATGAATGTGTTGTGTGGTTAAAGTCCCTTGCTTAAATGGATGTGTATGTGTTTAGAGTCCCTTGCTTAATGAGTTTATACATGGTTAAAGTCCTCTATTTAAGTAATATGTGAATGCGGTTGAAGTCCCATACCTAATAAGAATTGTTTGAATCTATGTGTGGAAGGTCGGAGTCCTCCACTTTATGTCTCACGATTGTGTTCTTTGAGAATGTTGTTAAGACTTGTTTACTTTTTTGGCATGTGAAATACCTATATGTATGGATAAGGTCATGAATGTGGTTGAATATGATAGATTAACTTATAGGTAACTGGTAATGCTATTTTCTCCTTATCCTTGAGTTACATGCTAGTGCTCTAACCGCTAACCATCTCCGAACGCTATGTCCCCATGTGACATAGGGTCCGGAGTATCATCTTCTCTTCCTGCGCAGTAATTAGGGGATTAAAGTTGTTCATGCATTGACTTTAGAGTGGTGAGCTCCCTTACTTCGGAAGACATTCCTTCTTGGTCTCTTATCTTTAGACTTAAGACTTATTTTTACTTGGTTTGTCTATTGTCAGAGGCTTAGCCCAATATATACAATTCTAAATATTGGTTTGTATAGAGATATTGTGGATGACTGTGGACATGGGTTTAATGACTAGTTTTATGAACCTAATGAAGTGTTTAGGCATGTTTAAGTTATGACTTATAGTATGTTTCCGATATCTTATCTTAGGGTCAGGATTTACCCGACCCTTGTGATGGATGTGATGATGATTAGGTTGGGTTATCATGGAGACTCCAGTTAATGTGGGCTTGAGTTGCCCCTACGACATGGCCCTATTTCAGGTCGAGTCACTTTATCATAAATAAAGTATATGAGATAAATTTATTAAGATCTAAAGTTAATCTATTTGTTAAATTGAATTACATTATAGAATAATCATAAGTCATTATATGTTACTAACTGGAAGACCAATATTTTAAATTTATTGGTCACAAGAAAAATTTAGAACTAAGAAAACACAACCATGAAGTTGAAGTTCACTGTATAATATATCTTAATTAATAACTTATTTGCATCCTTTTTTTCCATTCAGAACAATTTATAGTTAATAAGTGCTTCTATAATTTATATCAGTATAATTAAAAGATATCGGCATATAGACTCAACTTATAAGTGTATTTTGAACTTTGTTTGGAATTAAATTTTCAATTCTTTTACAAAAGTTTTTAAGTATACAATTTATATATAATCATATGTCTAATTCATTTCTTGGTCTATATATTTTTTACTTTATTTCAATATATTTTTTTCATTGTTGATTGATTATGTAAATGTCACGAACCAACCAGCCATGATTGGCACTTTCCCTAACCTATGACAGGAGAATCATACTACTTTCATCTTTACTCACTTAAGTGTTATCTGCATATTCATTTTAGTATTAACTTTCGTTCTTTTCAACAAGTTCTAAAAATATCTCATTCAATAACTACTAATCATTCAAAACATCATCATCCATAAAATGAAATAGAGTGCGGAAACCTCCACCTATTATAATTCCCCGATACCTGAAGTCACTGTACAAGAATATCTAAATAGAATAACTATGTTTGAAACCAACACAACATCCAAAAAGTAAAAAAATAAGAAACCTTCTTAGTCCCAAAACAAAGTACCTAAACATTATAAGAAGAATTGAAGGTTGCTCGAACATGGTGCTCACTCTCAAAATCAAGTCTGGATCACTATCTAAAACTGAGGTCGTGTGTCAACCACTATAAGTTATGCTATACTCACCAAAAAGAAGAGTACATGTAGCATTAGTACATCAATAACTACTGATAAGCATGATATGTCGACTAACTTAACAATGTACAAGTAAGTAAGCCATACAAGTATAAAAGGGATCAGAACATAATTCATGGCCAAAATAATTTCAAATGTCTGAGGGGTCCACTTCATTCCATTATATACTATTTAATTTTATTTGCATTCCATTATATTTCATTGCATCCTATTTCATTCTATTGCATCCCATTGAATTCCATTGCATACCATTACATCCTATTACATTCCATTACATACTATTGCATTTCATTAAATTCTATTGCATTCCATTACACTTCAATCTATTCCAATATATCTAATTACATTTTGTTTTACTCCATTCGAGAGGTTCATTTCATTCTATTACCGAAAGGACCATGACAGAGGGCTATTTCATTCCACACCGAGAGGACTATTTGATTCTATACCGAGGGGTCCATTTTATTTCATTATTGAGAGGGCCATTTTATTTTATCATCGACTGGCCCATGCTGAGAAAGCTATTTCATTCCATGCCAAGAGTTCCATCCCATTCCATTATAAAGAGGTCCATTATATTTTATCCCAAGAGGGCATCATACTATTAAGATAAGTCTCCCTAACCGCCCACCATGCAAGACAATAAGGTCTACCTTTGAAAGATGCTTTAGAGAGCCTATATCTATTGATCACATAATGATAATACAATCAATGTCGAGGATACCTCAATATTCTTACATCTCTTGACCACACAAAAGGCAATGTTGTCCTGTGTTGAGGATATTTTAATATTTTATATATCAGCATTTAAATGCATCAACATATCAAGTCGAAAATGCACATGATCCCAATGGACGCATTTAAATCTCTATCTAAAGGTGTATAATATAATAAATTTTCTAGAAATTAATAATCCAAAGGTCATATATAAGCCAAAATATTTGAGATAAGATAGTGTGTAAGATTACCCATGGTTTGATAGTCCATGGGTCATCCATTAAGTTGCAATAATATCCTAATCAGATAGTATGCTAGAGTACCCAAAAATTGACAGCTCGTAGAGTATCCAAGAGCCACAACAAAATCCTCATCGATTGAGGTGCAAGATCACTAAGACTAATAGTCTGAGGGTTCTCTACAAGCCACGCCATATCCAAGATTAATAATGCCCTGGATTACCCTAAGATGAGCAAATTAATAGCTATCTATAAGCCCTATTGTATCCAAGGTTGAATAATGTGCAGGATTACCCAAAAGATACTATCTGAAAGAATATCTGTAAGTCACTTTATATCTAACAACGAATAATATGCAAGGTTACCCAAAGATTAACGATTTAAGGGATGTTTATAAGTCATGTAGATATGAACAATGAACAATGAACAATACTTACTTGAGGTTATATGAAAAAGATTATTAACTATAGGTCATCACATCAAATACAAAATCTTACAGGTAGCCGAGAAGATTATCATATCAAACAAAAAATCTAATAATCGCACGAACCGTTCTAGCAAAAATATGGTCAATGTCCAAGAGAGCCACCCAATTTTTAAAAAAGATTCAATTGACAAAGGTCCATCATATCCAATAATCAAGATATTTTTTGTTTCTATATTATTATGGAAACTATTGTCTTCCAAAGTCAGGCCCTGGAAAGGATGATACTAATGGTCCAAAATAATTCATGCTGGAATATAGTAAAAGGTCATCTACCCTTTAGTGTATTGTGTTTATCACTAATAATTCTTTTGAGATATTTGGCACGGATTTGGTTCACCAAGCTATGGAAAAGGTTAAGGTGATTCAGGATAGACTTTAGGCTGCCCAAAGTTATCAAAAGTCTTATACAGATATAAGGAAAATAAATTTTGAGTTTGAGGTTGGGGATAAGGTGTTATTGAAGGTGTCTCCCATAAAAGGAGTGATGCAGTTTGGGAAGAAGGGGAATCTTAGTCCCCAGTATGTCTATTCGTACTTAGTTTTAAAAAGGGTTGGCAATATTGCATATGAGTTGGAGTTTCCTTCTAGTTTGATCCCCATTCACTCTGTATTCTATATTTTCATGTTGAGGAAGTTTATGAGTGATCCATCACAAATTGTACCTATCAAAGATATTGGTATTTTAGATTCCCTATCTTATGAGGAGGTTTCAGTTAAAATCTTAGATCAGTAGGCTCATCGGTTACGTACCAAGGACGTAGCCGCGGTAAAGGTTCTATAGAGGAACCACAAAGTGGAAGAGGCTACATGGGAAGCTAAAGAAAAAATAAAGTCCACAAACCAAAGACCCATTCCTATTCCCCATTCTGGAAATTCGTGCTTGAGGTATGTGGTGTTCTTAATAGCTTTATTTTCTGTCTTTGTTAAAGGTAGATTGAAAAAAAATTTGGCGTGTGGAGTCCAATCGTGCTTGTACTTCTTTATTCCATTATTCGAGGGTGAATGATACAAGTGAGGGAGAATTAAAACACCCTGAGTTTTGGCCCTTGGGAATTTTCCAAGCTTTGAGCTTACTGTCCTAGTGAAGACTCAGCATACGAATCGAATATGGGTACGGGTCAGGGGACCCTTATCATTAGGAAACAAGTGAATGGTGGTTGGGTTTCTATTATGGTAATGACTTAATGGTATGGAGCATTAGGTGTTGTAATGGACTGGTCCTTCATCAAATTTGAAACTTAATAAATTGAGTTAGATCTGAGTAAAAGTGTCTCGCTAAGATCCATGAGAATAGGTTACTAGTTGTTGTGCAAAGTTGTATATTGTCCAGTGTCAATCCTTTTGAATTCTATCTTGGGTATGACTGGACTATATGATTCGTATGGTATCATCATAGGTGGGTGTCAGGGAGTCGTATGGTCGACAGTGTATGGAATTTTAACTCACTATATTGGTGATGACTCAATGGTATGAGTCGTATATTGTGTTCATGAGTCACAGGGTCGACTCGTAACCACCTATGGTAATTTTATAGTTTTAAGTTGGGGGCATTCTGGACATTTCCCCCTTTCAACTCTCATTGATAAAATGACATAAAATAACTTTTGGGACTTTATTAACCTATTTTATTCTAATTCAACACTCTTAAAATCCCTCTCAAACTCCATTTCAAGCAAAAGGCTAGGGTTTTATAAAGATAATCAATTAAGGCTTTAAAGGGTGGTTTCTCTCCGTCTTCCTTGGTGTCTAAGGCATGCTACTCTTCCCTCATTGTTATTTTACAAAGAATATGTGCTTAAATATATAATTTTCATGATGTTGTTATGGTTTGAAATAATGGTCGGGGTTTCATGATGTTCATGGTTGATAATGTTTGTTATGGTTTAATTATGTTTTCTTTCATGCATCTAGTATGATTTTGACATTGTGGGATACATGTTAATGGTAAATGGATTTTGGGGTATTATGGATTCCCCAAATTATTGGCTATGGTTTTAAAACTTATGTTCCCTCAACCTACTTGTAAAAATGTAAATTAGAATAATTCTATCACATAGTTTGACTACTCTTGATATCTTTGCATTGCATAAATGGTAATGGAACCTGAATTGGTCTGGTTGATTTTAAATGTGTTGGAAAAACCTTGTTGGCCAAGATTTTTGTTTAGTTGGAAACTTTGGAGTCAACTTGGTTTAATGATTTTTGTATGTCTTAAAAGGATAGACTTGCAAGCTCTAATTTTTGTATGGCGATACCAACGGTTAATGACTAAACAAAAGACTTCTCAGGAAATGGTTGGAATGTGTAATTGGTTTTAATATAGGATTAAAGGGGGTTATGTTAGGAAAGTCGTGGAAGGTGGATGTCCCAAGGGGACCAATACTGGAAACTCACATTTTCCAATGAGAGAATTGGTCATGGTGACAGTGTTCATGATTTCATACTTATATTTTTGGAGATATACTAGTCATCTCAGGTTTTTCTCCGGTTCGTATGGCTAACATGCACTGGGGCCCTTTCATTAGGAGGAGCTGAATTTATATAGCCCGTGGTGATTATTTAGGATGGTAGAGCTACACAACCCAGGTTAAGGTTTTAAATGCATGCTAAACTCAGTTCCCTATCCTAACAAGGTATATATGTATATCTTTGATTGCATATGGTTATCTGATTTGGTTTTCAATAATAACATTATTTTATCTTTATCCCTGAGTATATGCTAACGTTCACTCCACTATCCGACTTTGGGCGCTGTACCACAAATTTTAGGACCATCCATACTGCCATTCCTCCTGCTTAGTGACTTAGATTTTGGGATAACTTTGAGTCAAATTGAAGTGGCGAACTTCCATACTCAGGAAGACTCCATTTCATGCTATGGACTTCTTTTCATTATTTTTGTTTCTTGGCTTTTGGTTTTGGTTATGGTCGGGGGCATGTCCTGACCGAATGTTATTTGATTTTGCTTAGAGGCTTTGTCAAACTACTATGGGCATGGGAGATGTTGGTATTAGTGTTGGCATTGGTATTGGTATTGGCATTGGGGTTGACACCGGTTGGATATTTGGTTGAGGATGTTGGATTATGATTATAAACTTTATTTAATGTCTTTGAATTATTATTATTTTATCTTTTTATATGTTTGGAATTCATCCGACATAGGGTGTAGGGAAATTACGATTAGGTATTGGGGGTGGTCTCTAGTCCTGGTTGGACTTGAGATTCCCAAAATGACTAGGCCCTAGTTTAGGTCATGTTAGATTGGTATTAGAGACCTAGGTTATTGATCAATTGGCATTCCAGAAAGTCGTGTTCAGTAGAGTCTCTTTTAAGGGTGTGCAGCACGCCATACTTATTAGGGAGAGGCTATGAGGCATTTAGGAATGTTTCTATTTCTTCTATTCTATTTTCAAGTAGTAGAGTCTAAGGTCTTGAAATCTTCTCTAATACCTGTTTGTTCACTTTTCAGATCATGCTGTCTAGATGATCTGAAGCTCACAAAAACTTCTCTGTTCCACCTGAGGACAATGTTAATGATACCCATCCTACTTATAGAGTCTAGACGCGGTATAGGGCTTTAGTCCCTGATTGCCCTCCTGGAGTTCCACTGGCTCCCTCTTTTCCTTCTCGAGCTTCTCAGGCTGATGTGATGAATGGTGAGTTTCATCAATCCATTTAGATGTTGGCACAGTTCGTAGTTTCTCAAGCCACACATGGTGTTTTTTTTACTCCATCTTTTGAGGCCACACGGGTTGGAAAGTTTATGAGGTTGAGCCTTATTGTGTTCACTGGTGTTAAGGATGAAGAGAATTCTTAAGGCTTTACTGATGAGATGGAAATGATCTTTCACATTATGCATGCTACTAACGTGGAGAGTGTGGAATTTGCTGCCTACTAACTTAAAGATGTAGCATACCAATGGTATTAGAAATAAGAGTAGTCAAGGAATGACAATGTTGAGTCATCCCTGTGGAATGATTTTTGTAGTGCCTTTTTGGACCACTTCTTTCCTCAAGAGTTAAGGGAAGCGAAGGAGAAAGAGTTCATTAACCTAAAACAAGGCAAGATATCCGTCAAAGAGTATGCCATGAAGTTTTACCAGTTATTTTGGTAAGCTTTAGAGTTGGTTTCTAGCATGAGGGATAGAATGAGGAAGTTTGTTTTTTGATTATCTTGAGACTTGATTTTGGAGAGCAAGGATGCCTTATTTAACAAGGACATGAATATCTCCTGATTGGTTGTATACATGCAACGGGTAGAGGAAGGAAGAAAAAGTAGGTTGAGATAGGAGAAAGACAGAGCAAAAAGTTTAGATTTTCTAAATAGGGTGGTGGAAAACAACAGAGTGATAGGGATGGTGGGAAGTGGCCTAAAATAAAGTGTGTCAATTCTGGGTCTTACTCAACTGCTAGTTCTCCCTATCTAAAGTCGTCGGGTGTAAGGCATTTCTAAGGCAGGGACAATTATAAGGTAGAGGGTGCCCAATCTCAGGATAGCTGGGCCCAGTCAGCTCCATCATATCCTCCTTGCAGATTTATTGGTCGATTGCATCGGGGTTACTGTGATGAAGGAAAGGATAAGTGCTTCAAATGTGGTCATCTAGAGCATATGGTTAGAAGTTTTCCAGTGTCCAAGGTTGCTTCGATGTAAAACAAGGTTCTAGTTGCCTTTTCATTAGCTCCGCCACCAAAAGGTACACCATTTGGCTTCGACACTGGTCACAACCATGTTTATGCTTTCACTACCCGCCCGAAATTCAAGGCATCGCCTGATGTCATGACTGGTAAGTTGAAACTCTTTTCCTATAATGTGTATTATTTACATAATTCGAGGTCTACTCTCTCTTTTGTGACTCTATTTGTGGCTGTGCATTTTTGTTTTGATCCCGAGTGTATTTTAAACCCTTTTTCTATTTCTACCCCGATGGGTGACTCTATGGTGGCTAGAAAAGTCTATAGGAGCTATATGGTGTCTATGGGTGCTCGGGAAACCTTGGTGGATTTTTTTGAATTATACATGGATGGTTGTGATATCATATTGGGGATGGATTACATACACTCATGCTATGCTTCTTTAGACTGTCAAACTCGTAAAGTCATTTTTAAGTTCCCTAATGAGCCATCTATTGAATGGAAAGGTGGTTCCGTAACTCTTAAAGGGAGGTTTATATCATATCTTAGATCTTGAAGATTGATATATGAGAGGTGTCTTTATCATCTGGTCTGGGTTAAAGATTCCAACTCGGAAGGTCCTTCTCTACATTTCATCTCGACGATGAATAAATTTCTTGAGGTATTCCCTGATGACCTTCTTAGTGTTCCTCCCAATTGGGAGATTGATTTTGGGATAGATATTGCTTTAGACACTTATCCCATTTCTATTCCTCATATAGAATAGCTCTAGCTAAGTTAAAGGAGCTTAAGGAGCAATTAAAAGATCTTTTAGACAAGGTTTTGATACATCCTTGTATGTCTCTGTAGGGTGCACCGGTGTTGTTTGTGCATAAGAAGGATGGTTCCCTTCGTTATGTGTATTTATTACCAACAATTAATTAAGGTAATGGTAAAGAATAAGTACCCTATTCTAAGGATAAATAATTTGTTTGATCAACTTTAGGATGCTGAGTTTTTCTCCAAGATAGATCTTTGATTCAGCTATCATCAATTAAAGATCAGGGAAGTGGATATTCCTAAGACTACCTTTTGTACCCGGTATGGGCATTTTGAGTTTTTGGTTATGTCTTTTGGGTTGATCTATGCCACGATGGCATTCATGGATTTGATGAATAGAGTCTTTTGTCAGTTTCTGGATTTGTTCATCATTATATTCATAAACAATATTTTCGTGTACTCTAAGAGCAAGGTGGATCATGTCGATCACCTCCGTATTGTGTTGCAGACCTTGAAAGATCAGTAGTTATATGCCAAATTTTCAAAATATTAACTCTGGTTGAACGTTATCACTTTTCTGGGTCATGTCATTTCTAGTGAAGGGATCATGGTCGATCCACAGAAAGTTGCAATGGTTAAGAGGTGACCTAGACCCACGACTCCAATTGATATTCAGAGCTTCTTGGGTTTAGCTGGTTATTATAGAAGTTTTGTGGAAAGTGTCTCTTTTATAGCTTCCCTATTGACTAAGCTGACTCAGAAGAAGGTAAAGTTCTTATGGTCTGATACTTGTGAGGGTAGTTCTGAGAAGTTGAAGGACAAGCTAACTTCGTCTCCAGTCTTGACTTTGCCTGAAGGCATGGATGAATTTTTGGTATATTGTGATGCGTATCATATGGGGTTTGGTTGCGTTTTCATACAATATGTCAAGGTGATTTCTTATTCCTCTAGGCAACAAAAGGTGCATGAGAAGAATTGTCCAACTCATGACTTGGAGTTGTTAACTGTGGTGTTCGCATTGAAGGTATGGAGTCACTATTTGTATAGAGTGCATGTGGATATATTTTCTAATCATAAGATCCTACAATAGGTGTTTACTTAGAAAGAGCTTAATCTAAGGAAAATGAGGTGGCTTGAGCTACTCTAGAATTATGATATGAGCCTTTACTACTATCAAGGTATAGCTAACGTGATTGTTGATGCTCTTAGAAGGTTATCTATGGGAAGTCTGGTTTATGTGGATAAGGAGCAGTGGGAGTTGGTGAAGGATATTCACCATTTGGATAACCTTGGAGTTCGTCTTTTGGACTCTATTGATGGTGGTGTATTTTTGCAAGAGGTGGTACGATCATCTCTTAGTGATAAAATAAAGGAGAAACTAGTATTTGATCATGTATTTTTAAGGATCAAAAGTGATGTAGGTGGGCAAAAGGTGATGGCCTTTGATATTAGTGGTGATGGTACCAAGAAAGATTATGTGTGCCTGATATAGATGGTTTCTGATAAAGGATCTTGGCTAAAGCACATGAGTCGTGCTATGCTATTCATCCTGGTTCGACGAAAATTTATCATGACCTTTAGGAGATGTATTGGAGGAGTAAAATGAAATAGGATGTGGCTAGTATTGTAGCTAAGTGTGTGGTGTGGCAATAGGTGAAGGTTGAGCACATGA
Organism: Capsicum pubescens; assembly: GCA_030864215.1. NCBI lineage: Eukaryota > Viridiplantae > Streptophyta > Magnoliopsida > Solanales > Solanaceae > Capsicum > Capsicum pubescens. The sequence goes on along the minus strand of CM061538.1, from coordinate 188,387,793 downwards.
GGCATGGAGGATTTATCAAGAAATTGAGTTGCCTGTGTGGAAGCGGGAAGTGATATATATGGATTTTGTTAACGGTCTTCCTCGGTCTTGAAATCAGTACGACTCGATTTGGGTCATCGTGGATAGGATAAAAAAGTCTGCTCATTTTTGCCAGTGAGGACTAATTTCTCGACTAAGGATTATACAAGGTTGCATCTCTAAGAGATTGTGAAGTTTCATGGGGTACCTATTTCTATCATCTCGATTCATGGTACCCAATTTTCATATCACTTTTAATGGTCATTTCAGAAATGTTTGGGGACCACAGTGAGTTTTAGTATTTCTTTTTACCCATAGTCGGTGGGCAAGTAAACAAGACTATTCAGACTTTGGAGACTATGCTTCAAGCTTGCGTGGTTGACTATGGTGGTGGTTGGGTCCAATATTTGCCTCTTATAGAGTTTGCTTATAATAATAGCTACCACTCTAGCATTGGAATGACACCATTTGAGGCGTTGTATGGTAGGAGATGTCGAACTCCAATTGGGTAGTTCAAAGTTGTGGAGATGGAGATGTTTGGACCAGATTTGGTTCACCAAGCTATGGAAAAGGTGAAGGTGATTTGAGATAGACTTAAGGCTTCCTAAAGTCACAAAAAGTCTTATAAGGATATAAGGTGAAGAAATCTAGAGTTTGAGGTTGGTGATAGGGTGTTCTTGAAGGTGACTCCCATAAAGAGAGTGATGCAGTTTGGGAAGAAGGGGAACCTCAGTCCCCAGTATGTCGGTATGTACTTGGTTTTGAGGAGGGTTTTCAATATTGTGTATGAGGTGGAGTTGCCTTCTAGGTTGAGCTCTATTCACTTTATATTCTATGTTTCCATGCTGAAGAGGTGTATGAGTTATCCGTCGCAGATTGTACCTATCAAGAATATTGGTATTTTAGATTCCCTGTCTTATAAGGAGGTCCCAGTTGAAATCTTAGATCGGTAGGTTCCTCGGTTGCGGACCATGGATGTAACCTCATAAAGGTTCTATTGTGGAACCTCAAGGATTAAGAGGCTACATGGAAAGCTGAAGAGGACATGAAGTCCAAATACCCGTTCCTATTCCCCATTTCAGAAATTCGTGATTGAGGTATGTGATGTTCTTAACATCTTCATTTTCTGTCTTTGTTAAAGGTAAATTGACTTTTTCTCCTTGGCATCTTTGTTTTCTAACTTAGTTAAAGGTAAGACTAGAGGCGTGTTGGTTCCAAATCATGCTTGTACTGCCTTATTCCATCATTCGAGGATGGATGATCCAAGTGAGGGAGAATTGAAACACCCTTGGTTGTGGCCCTTAGAAATTTTCTAAGCTTTGAGCTCACTGTCTTAGTGACGACTCACCATATAAGTCAGATGGTATGGGTACGGGTCAGGGGACCCTAGTCATTAGGAGACCATTAAATGGTGGTTGGGTTTCTTTTATGGTAATGACTTGATGGTATGGGTCGTTAGGTGTGGTGACGCATCTGTCCTACATCAAATCAGAAACTTAGTGAATTGACTTGGATCTGTGTACGAGTGGCTCACTAAGAGCCGTGAGGATAGGTTATGAGTCATTGTGAGAAGTCGTATGTTGTCCAGTGTCAATCCCTTTTGATTCTATATTGGGTACGACTTGTCCATACGAGTCGTATGGTTTGTTCATGAGTTGGGGTCTGGGAGTCATATGGTGGACAGTGCATGGATGTCCAACTCATTATATTGGTGATGATTCAATGGTATGAGTCGTATGTTGTGGGCTCAAGTCACGGGATCAACTCTTAACCACCTACGGTAATTTTACAGTTTTAAGTTAGGGGCATGCAAGACATTTCCCCTTTTTAACACCTGTTGATGCCACGTCATAAAATGCCTTTTGGTACTTCATTAAACTATGTTTTTCCAATCAAACATTCTTAGAATCTCTCAAATTCACTTTCAAGAAAAAAGCTAGTGTTTCATCAAGATAATCAATTAAGGCTTTAAAGGATGGTTTCTCTCTGTCTTTCTTGATGTCTAAGGCATGTTACTCCTCCCTCATTGTTATTTTACAAAGAGAATATTTTTTATTATTTTGTGCTTCTGTAATTAATTATGGTGGTAGTTGGTATGACCACTTTCCTTTGATTGAATTCACCTATAATAATAGTTACCACTCTGGAATTGGCATGGCATTTTTCGAAGCATTGTATGATAGGAGATGTCGATCTCTTATTGGGTGGTATAAATTTGGCGAGGGTAAGTTGCTTGGACCCGATTTAGTTCACCAAGTCTTAGAAAAGGTGAAGGTGATTCATGATAGATTGAAAACCGCTCAAATTCACCAGAAGTCCTATGTGGATGTTAGGCGTAGGGACTTAGAGTTTAATGTGGGTGATTGGGTATTCTTGTAAGTGTCTCCCATGAAGGGAGTGATGCGGTTTGGTAAAAAGGGAAAGCTTAGTCCCCGATATGTTGGAACTTACTTTATTATTAAGAGAGTTGGCAATGTCGCCTTTGAGTTGGAGTTGCCTCCTAGTATGAACTCCATTCACCCGATTTTCCATATGTCTATGTTGTGGAAATATGTGGGTGATCCTTCCTTGGTTGTTCCCTCGAAATATGTTGGTATCTCAGACTCTTTGTCCTATAAGGAGGTCCCGGTGAGGATTTTGGATCGACAAGTTTGTCGATTGCAAACAAAAGAAGTGGCTTTGGTGAATGTTCGATGGAGGAACCAAAATTCCATTGGAGCTAATTAGGAGGCGGAATAGGACATAAAGTCTAAGTACCAGTGTTTATTTCCCATTCCGGAAGCTTGTGATGGAGGTATGTGTTAATCTCCTTGCTTTGATGTATGTCTTTGATAGACAATGAAGTAAAGTCTCTAATGATTGATAATGATTTTTCTTTGTTAGACAATGGATTAAAAAGTTCCCAATGTGTGAAATTATTGGTGTCTTGTTAGACCATGGTTTAAAGTTCCTAATACTATGAAATAATGTGTGACTTCTTGTGTGGGTTTGAGTCTCTAATAATTTAAATTGATTCATGTCCTTGATAGACGATGGGGTAAAATCTCCAACACTTGAGTTGCCTTATATCCTTGAAGGATTATAGGTTGAAGTCCCTAAATTGTGAAATATGTAAGTGCCAGATAAGTATTGAGTTAGAGTCTCAAGACAAATGAAATGAAATGGTTGATTGATGAGGATCATGATATGAGTTGCATTGCATCCTTTTTGTATTCTTGTTTATAGATTTATGGTTGGTTTGATAGATGTTGATGTATTACCTTGTTTTCATGCTTCCCTTAACCATCATTCAAGGATGAATGATCCTAAGTGGGGGAGAATGAAACACCTAATAATGAAGCCTCGCAGAATCCTTAGTTGATTGGTAAGGATCATGATGTGTGTTGTGTTGTACCCTTGTGGTGTGTTTTTTGGAACTTGTTTAAGGACTTATTTGGTGAATAATAAGGTTTTAACTTGTATCTATACTCACCCATACATGTGTGAGAGAGAATTGAAACATTTATACCTTGGAACCACTGACAAAACATCAACTTCTGATGTCTCTAGAGTAGATACGGTTGGGGGTACTTGAGTCATACCCTAGGTCTCGAATCGTACCCACCATTAACTCCTATTTAGTAACCTATACAATATTTTAGGTCATTATACTGTCCTCCATAGTACAAGGTCATCCCTTGTTTGTAACCATGCTTACGAGTCGTATACTAGTCAACCATATGGAGTAAAGTGTCAAACCTAGAGTGGACTGTTTTGGTCACGACTTGAGCTCACTATTGGAGGGTTATTCTTACCCTTGGTTACGACTAAAAGGTCCCTTTTCTTACCCAAAATAGTTTGGTTGACCTAGGATAAGGCTAGGGTATGATTTAGGGTACCACTAGTACCCTACGTTACGATTGCCAAGTGAACCGTGAAGGAGAGTCGTACCCATGTATGTGTGTGTTTTTCAGCTTTTAACCAAGAAAATTTTGGTCATTTACATTTCCTAAAACCCCAATTCCTTGACCTATATAAGTGTATGTAGCCTCCTAAGTATTCATTTTTCAAGACTTAAACATCCTAAGAACTCTAAAGGCTCTTGAAAGCAAAATTGGAGGCTAGGGTTTGAAGGTGTTCATCTTTTGGCAAGAAAGAGAGTCAAGATTGTTAGTGTATCATCTTATTTAAGTCAATTCCCTCTTACCATATTTAAATATCTCTAAAAAGATGTATTTCACACTTGGATTAGTAAGTGTACATGGTGGTTTTGAATCAAATGAAAAAGGGTTTTGCTACCTAACAATGAATAATGGTAATTCTTGTTTATACTTGTGTTAATAAATGTTATTGATGGTAGATTGCATGTGTGGATGATTGTTGAATGTTTTTAACATGATGGTATTGAGTAACACTATTCTTAATGATATCTACCATGAAAATGACCTTGTCATAAGTACACTTACGGCTTGTGGTAAAGTTCACCCATGGCTTATGGTAAAGTCCACCCATGGCTTGGGTAAAGTACCTTTCTTGAATGATGAATGTGTGTGGTAAAGTACCTTGTTTAAATGATGATGTGTTTGGCTAAATCCCTTAGAAAATGAATGAGTGTACATGGGTAAGGTCCCCGATCTAATGATAATGTGAATGTGGATAAAGTCCTTGGTGCATTAAGTATGATGAATCTATAAGCAGTGGTAGTCCTCTACTTCGCATCTAATAAATGATTCTTGAGAATGATGATGAGCCTTGATATTATATCTTAATTATTATGTGATATATCTATATGTATGGTTAAGTGTGTGAATGAGATGAAATGTGATATATTGTCTTCTTGATGAATGATGATGGTATTTTATCACTTGTCCTTGAGTTACATTCTAGCATTCCAACCGCTAACCATTTTTGGACGCTACATCCCTATGTGATGTAGGGCCGAGAGCATCTTTTTCTTTACCTGTGCAGTGACTAGAAGATCAAAGTGATTCATTCTTGACTTGAAGTGGTGAACTTCCTTACTTCGGATGATGTCATCTCTTGGTTTCTAGCTTTAGACTTAGTCTTTTTAAGACATGGTTTCGCGATAGTCGGGGACTTGTCTCGACACATACATTTATTGACTTCGGTATTGAATAGAGGTGTTGTGAACAACTGTGAACTTGGGTGTAGTATTGTGATGAATCTAATATTGACTTATGATATTGTTTCTACTATTCTAACATATGAGATGGAGTCCCTTTGACTTCTATGATGATAAGACATTTGGGTTGGATTATCGGGGCCATCTCCGGTTCATGTGAGTTTGAGGTGCCTATGTGACTTGGTCCTAATTTTTGGTCGTGTCATGAAGAGTTTCTACCCTTTCTACCAATAAAATCAAACTATAATTAGTCAAATTCCCTGAGCCCTAAGGATATGTAGGCTAGGCTCTATGTTGAAAACTGGACTGCATTTCAAACTTCCCTGAATCCTCTTATTTCCCAACTCTTTGGTTTTTCCAAAATTTGAAACTGGGGTAGCTTGATAGTTCTTTGTAACCCATGCTTAAAAATCAAGAACCTTGAACTACAAGTGTCCTGAATTATAATGTTACCTGAGATATATAGGAAACTCAATACCGAGTTCAACCATAATTCTTTGAAATTTGTGCGAAATCTAACCATTTTTTAGAGATGAGTTTGTGGTCGGAAAAAATTAAGAACATCAAACTTTCTTTGCCCAGGGTTACTTTAATTCACCATACCCAAAGAGAGGAGGTAGTTATTGACACATAATTTTTTCCCTACCTATTTCGAAGCCATAATTCTTTAAAATTTGTGCGAAAACCAACTACTTTTGATAGACGAGTTTGTGGTCGGACAAAATTAGGAACATCAAACTTTCATTGCCTAGGGTTACTTGTATTCACCATACCCAAAGGTAGGCGGTAGATGTTGACACCTAATTTTTTCCCTCCCCATTTCGAATTAGCTTGCAAGTTTTTATATTCCAAACAAATTTAAAGTAAGTTATTTTTAAAATGATTTCAGTCCTACTTTTTGAATTTTAGATAGAATTAATATATTCTATTTTTATTTATGTAGAATCGTATAATCTTCTCTTAAAGATAACTTTTAAAAATTTATTTCGAGTGGAAACTAGGTTTAATGGAAAAATACTTCTCTTTTTCTCGAAATTGATTTAAATTAGAACTTGATTGTATAGTTATCTTCTTGGTTTTAGACAAACTAATTTTACTTTATATACAATAATTAATATCAACTTGTTAAAATTAGAGTTTTGTTGATTAATTTTGATATTAGGTCATCTCTAATTCAATTTTTATCAATTAACTTGGCCAATTTATCAAGTTAATTTGAATAATTCGTTAATTAAATTTGCGCCCCTTTGAATTAAGTCTTCCTGTCTACTTTACATAACAAATAAATCTCCACCCCAACTCATATTTTGTATCAACTCTGTCTAGCTCTACACTTATCACTCTTCTTGTTCACTTAACAACAATAATATAAGTAACTTTCCTCTCTCTGAATTCTCAACCAATAATGTTCAACAATAACCAATCGACCTCCATCAACCTCTCCATAATGAACCTCTATGAAATTATGCCAAATGTATCCAAATGTCAATACCAAAATCTCAAAACACCAATACCCTCCTGATTCTATTAGAAGTTTTCATACAACATAACTCACCTCAATCCAACGTTTAATTCTTTGAAATCAACAAGAATTCGACCATTGATAACGCTTGACTCACTCCCATAATAGAGGGGTGAGGCGGTCATTGTCAAGTAAGCCAAATTGAATTGGGGTCGAATCTCAAGGAGTGAATTATAGACTTTAAACACTATGGGTGCTCAAATTACTACTAGATTACCCATAATGCTAACATAAAAAATGACATGTAAAATAAAATGTGCGGATGTGTTTTGAAACTTTTTGTACAATCTTTAGCAAATGATCAAGAGATGACACTTTTATTCTAAGCAACAATGTTAGGGAAAATCTTGAGATTCTGTCTACCTAAAGGTAAAAATATGTGGGTTCATGATGGTTTAGCGTGAAATTTAGTTGTTAACTAAAGTATAGGCTAGGTCGAAGGTCATTGTGGTTAATATTTCGATCAAATCACAATGATTTCACCCATTGGCTCTTTCAAGCACCTAACATGTGCAAAATTCGGAATCACCTAAAACCTCAATCAAGCATCCCAATTTCTAGGATGATGATCTTGACATGATTTACACTCCTAATACACTTATTTCTAAGATTGCAAAATGAAACAAACACTAGGATTAATTATCCACCATTGCCTCGTCCCCCTATAACCCTCTTTCAAAGATGTTATAGGTTACCTCATATTCACGTCCATCCCTCCTTCGAGGATGATAAAGGATTTCTAGAGTTTGGGGTTATCACTCATCAAACCCATTTGGAGATTTGGGGCTTTGGTCCATCAAATTCTAATTTATAAGATCAAGCAATGGTGAAATCCTTACTCAAAAACTAACAATCATGCAAACACAACAATACCCACACACAAATTACAATCTAGTTCAACATAATCCCAAGACTAAAAAGTTAGCTACTCAATAAATAGGAGAAAAGAATTTTACCCAGTAGTGCATCCATGGAATTCATAATAAGAAAGGGTAAAATAATCTTCAACTCCACAATTCAATTTCACTAACTTTCCTTTGGAACAATAATTACAAAATAAAAATGAACAATCAAATTTTCACTCTCCAATTCTAGGGTTCTTCCCCCTCACACCTCTATTGTTTTTGAATTCCCTATATAAGTCTTGCTTCAGCTGTGTAATTTACTACAATGACCTTTACTTATTCCTTCCACTAGGCCACAGTTGCAGAACTTTGGCAGCAATCACAAAACTTCAATCGCGGATATGATCAAGCGATCATGTTTTGTTGGAAAAACTTGACCGATCGCGATCACGTTTCTCCGACTGCGATCGTGTTACCTGAGGCTAGGTAAATTTTCTTCTTAGCTGATAGCGATTGTGGTGTTCAGATTGCGACTTCGATACTTCAGACCCTTTTTGCTAGGAGTCTTTAGCTGCACTTTTCTTCTCCCTTATGATCGTTATTGGATTCACTCCACGTCTTTTAACCTAATTGACTTTGTACCTACAACGAGTGGATATTAGTGCATTTACTCACGAATATGTCTCATTTATTCATTCAAATTAAAGAAATGTTCACAAATGTTGAGTGATAATGAGTGGTAAAATCACACTCATCAACACCCCAACTTATAGTATTTACTTGTCCTCAAGCAACACTACCTCTTACCATGAGGCACAATCATTTATGCCAAAACTTTATGACTCAAAGGCCATAATGACTCCAACTTTAGTCGTATCCACAACTAGCTCAATACACATGTTCTGGGATAATTTTATTGCACCCATCATCATAAAATGTAATACTCAATGATGCATAAGGCATTAAAGATCAAGAAAGCAACAACGACCAATACACTAGAGGTGGCTCCCTTTTTGCCTCAATTAAGCTATACTCTATTTGCCTCATTGCTCGAGAGGTGACAAAAGTGACCCACCTCAACTAGCTCACATGCCATACTCACAAGGAAGTAAATTTCCCCACCCCATACTACCAAATATGTAACAAGGACTTTTAAGTGCAAAAACTCTCTCCCTCACAAAAAAAATCTCAAGCAATAAGTGTCATACCATAGGCTTGCCTCTATTTTCAATCGCCATTACAAGGAAAGTAAATGTTTGGAGATCTCAAAAGACTTTCTAAGATTGTAATGTAGGTTCATATTCGGGTAGGATATCATTGAGGAACAACATATCTATACCCTTCCTTGAACATCTTCACCACACTTAACAATCCTCCTTTTTTTACTAAAGGACTCACTTTTTTATTGTCTTTCTTCTCTTATGCCTACAATTCTCTTCATTTGTTCACCACTTTTATTTCATTTTATTTTCTTGCAACTTTCATGAAATTCAATTCTTTGATGGGCTCATTCCTTTTCTATTCATTTATTTTTATGGTTTAGGCACATAAGGCATTTCACTAACACTTCGTGGCTCCAAAATTCCTTCCATCAATTTTCACCACTCCCAACTTAAGCTTTAAGCCTCGCGTTGCATTTTCAAGTTCAAGGAGGATACGGTGCAAAAGAGGGATAAAAAAAATGGAACACGGCTTGTAATGAGTTTGCCAACGAAAGGTCCAAAGGCTCAAAGTGGGTAACTAGGGATTGCAATTATGCATGAATAGGCTTTTTAGGCTGGAGTTGGTTCCAAAATCACAAAGATAGCCTAAGATCATTTCTCTAACCATATACAATCGAAATTAGTTTTGAAAGACTACCTGAGAAAGTTTTAGATAACACAAGTATAGAAGAGATGAAAGCTAATGGCTCACCACACATGGTATGAAAAAATCACCAAGGGAGCTCAAATGGCCCTCCAGCTAGAGACACAAGTGGAGTATTTATCATTACTCGCAAGCCAAAAATCTGCGGAGCCACAAAAAGGAGGAAAAAATTTGTTGCAATATTCCTCACGTCCACGCATATTATTTTTCAAAAATTTTGGACGGGGGGGGGGGGGGGGGGGTTTCTTGTTTTGTAATAGTACTACGCATAATTTGCTAAAATATGGCAAAAACCAAACCTTAGTTTCACATCTTGGCTCAAAATGGGATAACTACCAATATGGCTACTTAGACTTCACCAATGGCGACCCCTAGATTTACAAATTGCAATACTACAGGTACTCAGACTTCCCTTGCATTATTTATTCATTACTCAATACATCTTTGGGAAAGGTTCATTCATAGCTAGGAGATCCTACGTAGACTCACTACAACACCCCTAACTTAAAGGCTTAAAGTTCCCTCAAAGAAGTAAATTCAAAATTTAAAAATTAAAAGGGATGAGGAAGGCTCCCGTGGACAGTAGGCATTGTAGGATTCTAATGCTGCAATCGCAACAATAGGTCTGCACTCACGTTGATGCGATCGCGGTCAGATGAACGCGATTATGGTAACTGAGACTGAAATCCCCTGTTTTTTCTCTATTTTTCATCTCCTACACAACTTTCACTTTTCTAGCTCTATTTTTCCCTTGTTTTTCAAAGTACACTACTTATGTTAAAAGACCTAGAGAACATCAAAGCAGACAAAAAAATGAGTTAAGGATGGATTGTCTCCCATATAGTGCCTAATTTAAGGTCGTTAGCTTTAGAAAGTTAGTTAATACTCATTTTTTCTATAGTAGGATGTGCAGTTGAACCCCCTTGAGAAGTTTGCATGTCATGTGTGCAGTGATCATAATTATTTGTCTCTGATGCTTGCTTGGATCATCTAGAACTTACCCGATTGGCCTTTCAATGCTAATTATAATCATTGCTTAGTTAGTGAAATGACCTTAGGCCAAATTCATGAACATAGGATCCCAGTTTAGCTTAAATAGCCTACTTGTGCATAGATTGTATCTCTAGTCACCTATTTTGAGCCTTCAAACCTTTATTTGGAAACAAAATTACTTGTCTTAGACCATTCAAATGTTATCCCTCTTTTGAACCCAACTCTCCTTGAACTTGAAAATTCTACTTAAGGACAAAAGCCCAAGTTGGGGGTGGTGGAAATTTAAAGAAGGTAACCTTGCCATAAGAATGCAAATAGATACAGACGTGCTGAGGAAAGAAAGCAAATAAAAAATTCAAAAGAGAGAAAGAGGAAAAAGAAGCAAAGGCATGAATTACAAAAGAATAAAATCAATAAAAAAATACCTTCAAAAGTGATAGGTGAAGAAGAAAAAAAATGGCAAATGTAGGACAAATATGAATTTGTAAATCAAATAAAGTGGCCCATGGTCGAAACGTTGGTTGAAAATTGTTAAAGTGATGTAGATGTTAAAGGGAGGTGTAGTCACAATATTCCTAAATTATATCCTACCCATTCTCCCCGAACCTACATTACAATGTTGAAAATTCCTTTGGGATCTCCAACCTAGCATGTTCACGTTAGTGTCGATTGAAAATAAGGGCAAGCTTATGGTATGATACTCACTTGTGTGGAGAGATTATTTGTGAGTGTGAGTGTCACACTTATATCCCATTTTGTTTCATAAAGAAATTGGTGTGTGGGATTTACTTCTTGAGAGGAGACATGTAAATAAGTCAAGATGGGTGACATTGTTATTTTCCAAAAAAAAGGGCGAAAGTAGTGTAGAAAAGTGCTATCAATAGATAGTCACTTCTAGAGAGTGGGTAATTATTGCATCATTGCTCTTAAACTTCCATTGCATCTTAGCATTTGTGTTTAATGATGAGGGGAGTAGTGTAAAATTTCTTTACTTATGCAAAGGTGCATATTGTTGGTAAAATCCAAGTTCAAAGTTATTGTGATCATTCGGTGAAATGACTGGCCTCACAAGTGCATAGTCTCATGTAGTATGAAGTGGTGTTGCTTGAGTACAGGCAAAGATTTAATTTGAGGGTATTGATGAGTGGTGAATTTACCACTAATTTACATTCGAATTAGCACACACTACTACTTTCTAAAGGTATGAATGAGACTATTTTGTGATTTAAATGCACTAATTTCCATGTTTTGTAGGTACAAAAATACAGACACGAAAAGAAGAAAAATGATCTAAAAAGTAGCAAAAAGGGGCGATAAGTGCAAAAGATAGAAAACCATGAAGACTGGGCCTCAAGTATAGTGATCGCGGGTGGCCACCACGATCGAAGTAAGTTAAAAAAGTCATAGTCCAACGATCGGTTGATAATTGTAGCGATCACAGTATCGCGATCGCAGTGAATTCTCTACGATAGCAGTATAGTGGGATTTCCAGCCAGGGGAAAAATCATCACTCAATAATATAGATCCCAATTCTCATTAAAAAGGTTCAAACCCTTATTGAAAGACAACCATCATTCCACAACCCTACCTCCCATCCTTAGTTTAGGGTTTTTGTAACTTCTTAGAGCTTGGATCATAAATTTACACTAATTTGAGGCAAGATTAAATTAGAGAAAATCTAAAGTGTAGAGTTGGTTTTGTCTAATGAATATCCATTTGAGTCTAAAGTGTGGTTTATCCTCTCGTTATTTTTATTATGAATAACTTTGATGGACATCTTGGTATATTTGTTTTCATTATCCTTATGATGTCCTAGATATACCTCTTTGGGTTACGGTTTATTAGGGTGCAATTGTGTGTAGGTTCTGATGTATTTGTATAGATTTTCATTGGTTGATGGTGGATTCTACTATTGCTTGATTATATTGGTTGGTATTTGTGGGTGAAATCCCCAAATACCCAAATGGTTTTGATGGATGAAAATCTCAAGCTCTTGAAAGCTTAAACAATCCTTGAATGAGGGGTTTGGATGAACTTTAGGAACCCTCATCATCCCTGAAAGAGGGATGTGGGAACAAAGGAAATATTAGACAATTAATGAGCTTAGTTTGCTAATTTTCACCATCTTAGAAATATAGGTGAATATGAGGTTGACTATACTTTAGGTACCATCCTAGAAATAGGGGTGACTAATTGAGGTATTGGTGATTTTAATTGACACACTCGTTAGGTACTCAAAATAGTCAATGAGTGATATCTTTGAGGTTTTGTTGAAGAACAAGCCTCATGGACATTAAACCTAGCCTACCACATTATCAACGATTATAATTTGCATCAAATCATCGTGTTTCCATGTATAACTTTCTCCATAGGAAAGCATAATCCCAAGATCTATGCCTAATTGATTATACTCTAATTATTATTAGTGTTGAATTAGTCGTTTAGAAGCCCAAAATTAATCATATTTTTTAAAAAGTTTAAAAACCCCAAGTCTTTGTATCTTAAGTTTTAATTTAGTAAGTACTTTCATTTCGAACTTACCCATTTTCCACTCATATTATTTTCCCGTGGATTTGACCCTGAATCTTATTGGACTATTATATTGACAACGAATGCCTTGCACTTAATTTGACGTGTATGTTAAGCGTTATCAATATCTCTAGACTGGTGTTGTCTATACAGCAAGTCGAGGATGAGAAGAAGAAGCAAGCCAAAATAGGGAAAAGATAGATTAAGAAATTCTGACATTCAGAGCATAATAGAGGCCAGCAGAATAGAGATGGAGATAGTAGAAAGTGGAGCAAGGGGAAGAATTAGGGAAGTTTTGTTCATATTGTACTGCTAGTTCTTCATATACTAAGTCATCTAGCGATTGTTGTTTTCAGGGTGACAGTGATTTTAAAACCTTAGGTGTCTAATCTAAGGCTAATAAAGCTTAGTTATCTCCATCATATCCTCCTTATAGATATTGTGGGAAGTTGTACCACAGTTTTTGTGATAAGTGGAGAAATAAGTATTTCATATTTGGCTAGCCTGGTCACATTCAGATGAACTGTCTTTCGGGCAATGTTGTTAGTGGATTTAATAAGGTTTTGGTTTCTACTTCATTAGATCCTACGCCACTTCTAGTACCATCATTAGTTGAAATCATCTTTATGCTCTTGTCACTCATCAGGAATCTGAGGTGTCTCCTAATGTTTTCACCGGTACATTACAACGTTTCTCTCATGATGTATATTGTTTACTTGATCTGGGGCCTACCCTTCCCTTATGTGGCTTTTTATTTTGGTTTTGGACCCGAGTGTATTTCTAATATCTTTTTTGAGTCTACCTTTGACACAGACCCACCCAAGTTCCTTGTTGTAGTGGGTGTCCCAAGTTCGACCAAGACTGGAGACCACCCCTGTTACCCAACCCAACCTCCAGTTGTTTGCCCTGAGTAGGCTGAAGTTCAAGTATATTACAAGATAGCGTAACAACTCACATGAAGACTCTAGGATAGGATCACAACCATGACCAATCCAACTTACTCCAACTATACCAAACCAACCGCACAACCATTCCAACCCATACCAAAGTCCATAAACAAGGTCATAACCAAGAAAATTCCAAAACATAATATAATTTATCCCAAAATAAAACATAATGGAACAAGAAATGATATCCTTAAATGATGTCAGCCCACAGGCTTATTCCAATGCCAAGGTCGACATCCATACCGATACCACCCATTCTAACCCATAGCAGTACCACAAAGCCTCTAACCAAAAGAGTAATAAAATCCGATTGGTACATGCCCCAGACCATGGCCAAAACTAATATCCAAAATAAAATTAAGTGTCTATAAATATCCATAACAGGAAATGGATCCTTCCAAAAGGATGGAAGTGTATTACTTCATTACAAATGCCGATCCCAAAGTCAATCACTATATAGGAGGAGTAGAACAGTCGATTCATATATAACATAGGTATACGACGCCAGTAGACGGGTTAGCGGGTGAATGCTAGTATGATCCTAGGATAAGGATAAAATAATGCCATTTATAAAACCAAGTAAAACCATCCATATGCACACAACCATACTTATATATATATAACTATTCCATAAAATAGGACCGGGTTTAGCATGCATTTAAAATCTTTACCTGGCTTGGGTAGCTTTGCCGACCTAAACCACCCAGGGCTATATAGGTTCAGCTCTCCCTACTGAAAGGGCCCCGGTGTGTGAATCCACATGACCAGGGAAGAAAAACTTAGGATTACTAGTACATCCCCCACAATATAGTGTGACACCATGCACACGGTTACCAAGACCAACCTCACATCATTAAATATGAGTTTCATGTTTTGGTCTCCCAGGACCTCCACCTTCCATGACTTTGCTACACATACTCCAGCAATTAAAACTATTACCAAGAAACCAACTAATCCATTTAACATTTATTAACCAAGGCCATTTAGTTGTTGTATAGTCATACTGACCATACTTGCAAGTACTATCTATAGCCAACCACATAGGTTTAAGGGGACTTCCAAGTACCCATCCATTTACCATATTAAACCACTTGGGGGATTCCATGTACCCCACATCCATTTAAGCCATGCATAATTCCTTTACCATGTTTTAAAAAAAAATCAAGAGTTCCATTAAAAGTACTAAATGAAATAAATACATTATTATAGGCATTTTGTCAAATACATTGGGGACATAATATAACCCAAACCAATTCCAATTACCATTAATACAATCATAAAAACCACTATTAATGCACATAAAGAATAATTAAAAACATAGAAAACCATAACCAACTATTTAATATCAAAACCACCAAATCATATTTGAAAACGAAAATGATGCAATCAATCAAGTTATGAAAAAATTCATAAAAATCATGATTTTAGATATAATTAAGAATGAGGGAAGATAACATGCCTTAAATCAAGATGATGATGGAAAGAAATCACTAAGACAAGCCCCAAATTAATCCTCGAGTTGAAACCCTAGCTTCCTTTTCCCAAAAGCTTTTAGAGAATTATAGAGTGTTTAGAAGAGTTTCTAAGAGTTAATGAATGGAATAATAGGGTAAATAACCTCCTAAGTAGGTTAGGAGTCATGGTACCTTATTTGGATAAGAGGGTAAATGGCCAGAATACCCCCATTTAAGTTGCACAAAATCCCATCCTAGGGGTACGATTGACCCTCACGAGTCGTACCCACCAATACGATTGGTATACTCCACTCGTATCCTTGCCTCCAACATTGGATCAACACTTTCCAACATATGACTCATCCAACCAAGTCTTATCCAATGCATATGATTCATACCTTTCATCTATACCCCTGGCAGATTTAAACCCAAGGAAGATTTAGACACTGTTCACTATAAAAGTCATGGGTACGACTCGTACCCTGTATTACAGCTCATTGTGAGCCACTCATACTCATATTCAACCTAAGTAACCAAGTCTAAGATTAAGTTAAGGTATCAAACAATCTGTACCTACCAATATGACTCGTACCCCTAAGTCGTATCCATTCCAATAACCAAAATCCATCCCACCAACCAAAATTGGTCTACATACGACTGGACCATACCATCCATACCCAAAAATACGAATGGTACCCTTGAGTCGTATTGGGTCCCGAGACTAGAATTCCAAGAAATTTTCTAAGGTCCAAAAACTAAGGTGTTTCAACCTCGATGGGTGATTCTATTGTGGATAAAAGGGTCTATAGAGGTTATGTGGTATCTACCTATGACTGGTAGACATTGGTGGATTTAAAAGAGTTGAATATGTTAGATTTTGATGTGATATGGAATAGATTGGATTTTTTCGTGCTATGCTTCTCTAGATAATCGGACATAAAGGGTTTGTTTCTAATTCCTGAATGAATCAGTAATTTAATGGGAGGGGAGTTCCTTAATTCCTAAATAAAGGTTTACTTATTTTCTTAGAGACCAAAATTTGAATTCCAATGGGTGTCTATATTATCTAGTTTGGGTTAAAGATTTAAGTTCTGAGGTTCCCTCTTTTCAATCTATCCCTGTGGATAATGAATTTCTTGAAGTGTTTCTTAATGATCTTCCTAATATTTCTTTTGATAGGGAAATAAACTTTGGGATTGATCTTCTACCAGATACCCATCCTATATTTTTCCCTTTATATAGAATGGCTTATGCCGATTTGAAAAAACTTAAATAACAGTGAAAGAATCTTCTTGATAAGGGTTACATCCATTCTAGCATCTCTTTGTGGGGTTCTCTCGTGCTATTCATATTTAAGAAGGATGTTTCCCTTTAGATGTGTATAGATTATTTCTATTTAATTAAGGTGACAAAGAAGAATATGTAGTCTTTTCTAAGAATAAATGATCTCCTTGACTAGCTTCTTGGTGTTAAATACTTTTTTAAGATTAATATTCAAACATTCTATCATAAGTTGAAAATTAGGGAGGTGGATTTTCCTAAGACTACCTTTCAAACCTGATATGATCATTATGAGTTTTTGGTGATGTAATTTGGGTTTACTAATGCTTCAACTTCTTTATGGACTTGATGAGCTGGATAATCAGACAGTTCTTTGATATATTTGAGATTGCATTTATTTATGACATCTTGGTATATTCTAAGAAGCAGGAGGACCATGAAAATCACATATGGGTAGTGTTGCATAATATTAAGGATCAATAATTTTATTCCAGGTTTTTGAAGTATGAGTTTTGGTTTAATATTGTGACCTTTCTGAGTCATGTTGTGTTCAGTGAGGTGATCGTGATAGATACACAGAAAGTTAAAGAGGTTAAGAAGTGGACTAGATACACGAATCCAACCGATATTTAGAGATTCTTAGGTTTAGCCAGGTATTATAGGAGGTTTGTGGAGATATTTTCTTTTATTTTTGCTCCATTGTCTAAGTTGACTTAGAAAAAGGTGAAATTTCTTTGGTCCGATCTTGCGAGGGCATTTTTGGGAAGCTGAAGGATAAGTTGACTTCTTAGCTAATTTTGACTCTGTCCGAGGGTATTGATGGTTGTGTTGTGTACTATGATGCATACCCTATGGGACCGTGTTGTATGTTGATATAGAATGGTAAGTAGTGGCTTATGCTTCTAGGCATCTGAGAGTTCGTGAAAGGAATTATCCAACTCATGATTTAGAATTGTTGGATATAGTTTTTTCTTTGAAAATTTGTCTCCATTATTTGTATAGGGTTCATTTGGATATCTTCTCAGATCATAAAATCTTGCAGTATGTGTTCACCCAGAAGAAGTTGAATCTCAGGTAAAGGAGATGGCTTGAGTTTCTCAAGGACTATAATATGAGTCTCTGCTACCATCTATGTAAATATAATATGGTTGTTGATGCTCGTAGCAGGTTGTACATAGAAAGCTTGTCTTATGTGTATGAGGAAAAATGAGAATTGGTGAAGATCATTTATCGATCAGCTAATCTTTGAGTTTGTCTTTTGGATTCTAAGGTTGAGGTATGATTATCTAATAGGTCAAGAAATCATATCTTGGTGTGGAGGTGAAGGAGAAGCAGGTTTTAGACTCCATCTAGATGCAGATTAAGGATGATGTAGCTCAGCATAAGGTGATGGCATTTGAGATTAGAGGAGATAGTATCTTGAGGTAGCAAGGTAGATTATATGTTCCTGATGTTGATTGTCTACGAGAAAGGGTTTTGACTAAGGATCATGAGTTGAGGTATATAGTTCATCCTAGTTTGACAAAGAAATATCATGACTTGAAGGAGATCTATAGATGGAATAACATGAAGAGAGATGTGGCTAACTTCATGGATAAGTGAATAGTGTGTCAGCAAGTGAAGGTTGAGCACTTGAGGCCTGGCAACATAACATAAGAGGTTGGGTTGCCTAAGTGGCTTCGTTATTTGTCATCCACAATCTCAGAATCAAAATGATTTTATTTTGGTCATTATGTATTAGATGACTAAGTCTGCCCACTTTTTTTCCTATGAGGATTACTTACACTAGAAAGGATTATTGAAGTAGTTTATTCAAGAGATCATCAAGTTGCATGGTGCTCTAGTTTCCATCATTTTAGATCGAGGTACGCAGTTCTCTTCTCACTTTGAGCATTTGTTTCATCAAGGCTTGGGTACACAGGTAAACCTTAGCACCGCATTCCACCCTCAAACGGATGGACAAGCATAAAGGATCATTCACACTTTAAAAGATATACTAAGGGCATGTGTCATTGATTTTTGTGGTAGTTGGGTGGATCATTTTCCTCTCATTGAATTTGCGTATAATAATAGATATCACTCTAGTATTAGGATAACTCCTTTTGAGGCTCTTTATGAAAGAAGGTGTAGATCTCCTAGTGTATGGTTTGAGGTTGATTAGACTAGGTTGTTCGGTCCTGACTTGGTTCACCAAGCCATGGAGAAGGTGAAGGTTATTTGGGATAGACTTAAGACTTCTTAGATTTGCTAGAAGTCCTATGAGGATGCGAGGCAAACAGAGTTAGAGTTTGAGGTTGGTTATTGGGTTTTCTTGAAGGTATATCCTATGAAGTGGGTAGTGATATTTGGGAAGAAGAGGAAGATTAGTCCCTAATATATAGGTGTGATTTTGAAGATAGTGGGTAATGTTTCTTATGAGTTGGATTTACCTTCGAGTTTGGGTTTCGTTCACCCGATTTGGCTTGTTTCGATGTACAAAAAGCACATGGGTGATCCTTTCTTAGTTGTGCCTATTGAGACTATTGGTATTTAGGATTCCTTGTCTTATGAGGAATTCCCAGTGGAAATTTTTTATAGGCAAGTCCATCAATTGAGGAAAAAGGATGCGTCTTTGGTAAAGATTCTATGGGGGAATCAAAAGGTAGAAAAAGCTACTTGGGAAGCTGAAGAGGACATGAATTCCAAGTATCCATTCTTTGTCTCATGATTAGGTAATTGTTCTTAAGGCATGTGTTTTCTTTATCATCTTTGTTTTCTTACTTTGTTAAAGGAAATTTTTGTTCTGTTTCAGTCTTAAAATTGTGCTAGTGGATGCCTTGACTCATCATTCAGGGATGAATGATCCTAAGGGGGAGAATATAATACCCCAGAATTTTGGTCTTTGAAAATTTTGAGATTTGAGCTTACTGCCTCATCCATGACTCACCTAATGATTTTTGAAGACTATATATGGGTCTTAGTTCCCCAATCATAGGGTGACCAATGTAGGAACCAAAGTTTCTGTCCTGGGTACGATTATGATCATACGAGTCATGGTGAGACATTACGAGTCGTAATGTGGGATTCATAGTCTCAAAAGGATAGAGGTCCCTTGTTTCTATTGGGGCTATGACTAGACCATATGGGTCGTAATGTGGTAGTAAGAGTCGCATGGTATGACTCGTAGGGTAAACATTGGGAATGTCTTGGGACAATACCCAGACTATGAGTCAGGGGGATGACTTGTAATCAGTCATTATGAGTTGTAAGGTGTCCCGTAACGACTGGGCAACAAGTTTTTAATGTCTCATTAAGGGTAGTTTGGACCTTTCCCTCATTCCCCCTGTAGGATCATTCATCCCCGAATGAGAAGTTAAGACATGTTAGCATGCTAAAAGCAAGAACACATCAAAACCAAATTCAAAATTCAAAATGCAACAAGAGGGAAATGAAACCCATACCTTAACAACTTTAATTTAACCCGAGGAACGAGAATGGGTACAGGGCTTTCAGATCTTCTTCAGCTTCTGATGTAGCCTCTTCTACTTTTTGATACCTCCAAAGAACCTTCACCGAAACTATATCCTTTTTCCTCAATCTACTAACTTGTCTATCCAATATTTCAACTAGGAGATCCTCATAAGTCAATGAATCCAAAATACAAAAATCCTCAACAAGCACTATAAAAGATGGGTCATCCACACACTTTTTCAGCATAGACACATGGAAAACAGGATAGATTAAAGCCAAACTTGCTGGTAATCTAACTCATATGAGACATTCCCAATTCTCTTCACAGTCTAATAAGGGCCATATAATGAAGACTGAGATTCCTCTTCTTTCCAAATCTCATGACTTCTTTTATATGAGATACCTTCAAGAAAATCCAATTACTAGATTCAAAGTCCAACTCTCTTCGCCTCACATTTGTGTATGAGTTTTGGGGAATATGAGTAGTCATAAGTCTTTATCTAATCACTGCACCTTCTCTATGTCTTAGTGAACCAGGTTAGGACCAAACAACCTAGTCTCACCTACCTCAAATCACCCAATAGGAGACCTACATCTTCTTCCATTAAGAGACTCAAAAAGAGCCATTTGGATGCTATAATGGTAATTGTTATTGTAAGCGAATTTAATAAGAGGTAAATGGTCAACACAACTACCTTTGGAATCAATCACACATGCCTTTATCATACCCTCCTAAGTATGAATAGTCTGTTCCATTTTTCCATCTATATGAGGGTAGAAAGCGGTGCTAAGGTTCACCTGAGTACCCAAAACTTTCTGTAATGAATGTGAAAATTAAGATGAAAACAACATACCTTAGTCTAAAATAATGGACACCGATGCACCATGCAACTTTACTATCTCCTGAATGAACAACTTAGTGTAATCCTCTCCTGAGTAGTTAGTCCTCAAACACAAAAAGTGAGCAGACTTAGTCATCCTATCCACAATGACCCAAATAGAATCATACTGATTACGAGAACACAAAAGAATCATAACAAAATCTAAATTGATTTTCTCCCACTTTTACATAGGTAACTCTATCTCTTGAGATATGCCACCAGGCCTCAAATGTTATACCTTGACTTGCTGATAGACCATACGTGTAGCCATAAAGTTTGCCACATCCCTCCTCATGATCCTTAAGCTTCTCAAATGTATTAGCAACAACCTTACAATGTTGCATCAAAACACAACCCAGTCCCACTCAGGACACATCACAATACAAATAATCCCCTCAGAACCATTGGGTAAGATCAACACTAGCGCAGAAATAAACTTATCCTTCAACTTCTCAAAACTACCCTCACAAGTATTTGGCTACAAAATATTAACCTTTTCTGAGTTAACCTTGTCAGTAGAGTGGTAATAGATGAGAAACTCTCCACAAACCTCCTATAATACACAACCAAGCCCAAGAAACTCCTAATATTAGCTGGAGTCATGGGTACAGGCCATTTCTTGACTGTCTTAACTTTTTATGGATCAACCTTGATCCCCTCACTATAAACTACATGACGAAGGAAATCACAATACTTAGACAAAATTCACACTTAGAAAATTTTGATCACAACCTCTTGTCTTTTAGAGTTTGTAACACAATTCGAAGGTGATAAGTATGATCCTCCTCACTCTTAAAGTACACCAAGATGTAATCAATGAAGTCAATGACAAGTAAATCAAGGAACTATTTAAACACTTGATTCATAAGATCCATGAAAGCAGCTGATGCATTAATCAACGCCCTAATAACTCATAATGGTCATACTAGGTTTGGAAAGCAGTCTTAGAAATATCAACCTCTCTAATTGTCAAGTGATGGTAGCCCAAACAAAGATCAATCTTAGAGAAATACCTAGCACCCTGAAACTGGTAGAAAAAATCATCAATCCTAGAAAGATGGTACTTATTTTTCACGATAACCTTATTCAACTTATGATAATCTATACACATCCAAAGAGACCCTTCTTTTTTTAACACAAAAAGTACAGGAGCACCCCACGGAGAAACACTAGTACAAATAAAGCCCTTATCAAAAAAATCTTTCAATTGCTCATTTTGTTAACCCGAAGCCATCCTATAAGGAGGAATAGAAAGAGGTTGAGTATTCAATAAAAGATCAATCCCCAAATCTATTTTCCTATTAGGAGGAATTCTGGAAAAATCATCAGGAAATTCATTAACCACAAGGACAAATTACAAAAACGGACTACCAAAGTTAGAATCCTTAAACCAAACTAGATGATATAAAAACCCCTTATAAATCAACCTCAGAGCTCTAAGATTGGAAATAAACCTCTCTTTGGGTACTAAGGATCTCCCCTCCCATTCCACTACCGGTTCTTTAGGAAAATAAAAAATGACTTTTTGGGTCCTACAATCTAGAGAAACATAGCACGAACGAACCCAATCCATACCCAAGATAACATAAAACTCTACCATGTTAGGTTCTATAAAGTCCATCAATGTCTCCCTATGAAAGATAGAAACCACATAACACCTATAGATTTTTCTAGCCACAATAGAATCACCCACCAGAGTAGGCACAGAACAAGGGTCAGAAATATTTTTAGGACTACAACCAAAGTGTACAGTGACATAAGGGGTCACATAAGATAGTGTGGAACCTATATCAATCAAATAATTAATATCATGATCAAAGAGATGCAACATACTAGTGACAATATCACGGGATGCCTCAAATTCCTAATGAGTAGAAAGAGCATAGAGATGATTATGGCTAGTGCCAGTAAAAGAAGTGGTGCCCTTAGGAGCGGGAGCTGAAGAAGTGGCAATTAGGACCTTATTAGCTCCAGTGGATACCTTGGCTGAATGACAATCTCACTGTATATGACCAAGCTGACCACAATTATAGCATCAATTTCTCCTCTCCTCATAATATCCATGGTTAAGCTATCCACTAAAATAGTAAGATGGATAAGGTGGGGCTGACTAATCTCCACTGTTTTGATACTAAGTACCCTATTCCTTAGGACCACTGCTAGCCTTAAAATGATGATCACCTGAAGGAATAGGATATGAAGCACTATTTGTTGAATAAGAATTTCCCCAATTCTTCTTCATAGTCAAGTACCTACCATCTTTCCCACTAATTTGCTGACTAGCATCCTGCTCTGAATATCTAAACTTATTTCTTTCTCATCCTCTACTAACTACATATAAACTACAAACTTGAATATATCCATATCACTATTCAAGATAGTTAACTTACACTCTAACACCAAATCATAGGACAAACTAGAAGAAAACTTTCTCATTTGGGACCTCATGTTAGACACCAATTCTAGGGCATAACAACCCAACTTCTGAAACTTCAAAACATACTCCTTAACACTTATCTTACCCTGCTTCAAATTCACACTCTTCAGCCTTAGCTTCCCTAAACTTCTGAGAAAAATAAAGATCAAGAAAAGCACCTAAAAAGTTATCCCATATAGTCGACTCAGGATAATCGCCCCTCATTGCTTCCCAATCCTCATACCACTAATAATCCATATCTTTCAATTGATACGCAACAAACTCCACACCTTCTAAATCAGCAGCATGCATAACCATGAAAATATTTTCCATCTCATTAATAAACCTGTAAGGATCCTCCTTAACCTTAGAGCCTATAAAGGTTGGGGCATTAAACCTCATAAACTAGCCAACCCGAGTAACCTCAGATGAACTTATAAAAGGACCAATATAATCATATCGACGAGACTGTAATGTCTCCAGATTAGTGAGCATATAAATAGGCTGATGGAACTCTGTATTAGAGATATCTCTCTGAGGTGACTGACATAAGTATCACCAGCCTGGGAAGCCCGAAGGAGACTAGTAGCGACCTATGGAACCCCATGTGGAGTAGTATAGTCGGGAGCAGGAACCCTAGACTGGGGCTGCACTCCATAAATAAGGATTGTTCCCTCCATATTTTCCTTAGGATAGAGGGTCCTGTAGGGTTTCTACGACCGTCAGATATTTAGGGAGGCATGACCTATAACACGAGTAAGCTAGGAGTTATAGAAGTTTCATAGCACTAGATTTTATAGCCCAAAAATAGAACATGAGAAAAGGAAATATTCCTAAATATCTTGTACACCTCTTATAAGTGTGGTGCACTACACACACATAAAAGAGACTCTAACTCTACATGACTTTGTGGATACCCAATGACCCAGAATGATGCTCCGATACAAAACATTTCCTGACCCAAACCCAGGCCTGATCGTGACAGATATCTCAAGCCTACCGTGTGCCAGAGACCACCCCTTAGCCTTACTTCAAGAGCACCATAATAATAATAATAAATGCTGAAAGACAACCAAAATATATATTAAAGATAGATAAGATGAATCAAGCTCTAAGAGTCAAAACATGATGACCACAACATCCCAACATTGTTTATAAAAGCATCTAAAACTTGAAATACCAACTAAGTTGAGACATGCCCACGACTATGACCAAAAAGAATCCAAAATGAAAAGCTAAGACAGTGTTGAAAATAATGAAATATCCAAGAAATCCAAAGGTTGGAGGCTCACCACTTCATAATATATCCACTGGAATACCAAATAACTTAATATTGCATAGGAGTAATAGAAAACCCTACAGAACATACATCATGAAATGATGTAGTGGCCAGGTATGGTCAGTAAGGTAAGCACTGGTATGTAACTCAAGAAAAGTTCTAAAATAATGCCATTTCCAAAATCCAACAATAAACCTTATGCACCATATTTATAAATACATATATAGGATGTTGGGATAGGGACAGGACCATGAACATGACAGTTCAAAACATTAGCCTAAACTGTGTAGCTCGCTCTGTCCTAAGGGCACCGATGGGCTATATGGGTCTGGCTCCCCCTATTAGAAGGGTCCCAGTATATGTTAGCTGCACGAACTAAGGAAAACCAAGTGAAGGTTTAAGAAACCAAGGCCATATCCCTTCTTTTATATATATATATATATATATATATATATATATATATATATATATATATATATATATATATATATAATGTGTACAAAAAGCACACGGTCACATGGACCCCCAATGTCGGAAAATGTGGTTTCAAGTGTTGATCCATTCAGGATCTATACCTTGATGGTGAGCTACACAATTTTCTCTTTAAGCCCAAATTAGAAAACTTTTCACAAGAACCAACCATTAAGTCAGGAGTCATTTATTAAGGCATTTACCAACATGGTATCATCATACCAATATGATTGCAAGTTCATATAATTATATCAACCAATCCTTTTAACTAAATTGACTCCCAAGTTCCATTAAAAATCCAAATCTAAGGCCATCCAAAACCATATTTATTTATCCTTTAATGCAATACAACGGGTTCAAAAGACAAGTTAAACCATGCAATTATCCATATTCAAAATTAATGTTACATAGTGGGTTGAGGTTAATGCCATTATCAAGTCAAAATTCCACCAATTAAGGCCATTATTGAGCAAAAATTCCATTAATCTGGAGAAACTCATCTCTCTCCTTCAAACCATTATAAGCATACACCAATTCAGTCCGAATAATCATTAACTAAAGCAAGAATAAATAGTTTAAACCACGGGGAAAGAAATTCTAGTAAACCCAATTAGAACCCCTGAACCCAATTTCAAACCCATAATTTAAATCATATGAAAAATCAATAATTTAATCCCAAAATTTAAAAATACTAGTTACGGATGAGCAAAATGACTAAAATATAGATCAATTTGAACAGAATTCGAAGTTTGGAGCTTGAACAGTGAATTCCTTGTAAAAACCTTAATCTATATTACTTTAGGTGGTAGAGAAAATGATATGAGTGTTAAATCTTTAAAACTAAAAGGGAAAAGATCACTTTTGTGTTTACAAGTTGTTGAAAGGGTGAAAAGACAAAAAAAAACCTCACCCCAAGTGAAAAAACAAAAATTGGAAAATTTTAACACAGCAGCATGGCACGGTAATATCACGAATGCTAGCCTCCATGCCATGCTGCTGTAATGGAGCTCAGTTGGTGCGGCACGCCACTATCACAAAGACACACTACCTTAAAGTTCCAAAATAGACTTGAACCCCTTTTAAAAGTTCAAAAAAAATTCCCACACCCTTTAACATTCCTAAAACTAATTCAAATAAAAAATCGACATTACGCATATAGGAGGGTCAAAAATAAAATCATCAAAATTTCCCGAGGTCTCACCAAATCCTCTCCTAAATCACCTATGCTCTATCCTTGGAATAATAAAATAAATCAGTGCCTTACTGTCTAACCTAAAAAGTGTCAAACAAACTCGCTAGAGACCTATACCTCCTACCATATAATTCCTCGAATGGAGTCATATGAATACTTTAATGTAGTTTTTATTACTCAAAAACTCTGCCAAGTCCAAGAACTGGTTCCACTAACCCTTGAAATCAATAACACATGCCCAAATTATATCCTTTATAACCTATATAGTCTGCTCAAACTGACTATCAGTCTGAGGGTGAAAAGTTGTAATAAGCTCAACTCAGATACCTACCTCTCTCTGAATAGACCTCGAGAAGGATGATTTGAACTAAGTACTATCGTAAAAAAATAATAAAAGTTGTCACCCCTTGAAAATAAACTATTTTAATGATGTAGGAACTAAGACGACTTAGACAACCTATCAACGATGACCCAACTAATTAAACCGCCAACAAGTATGTAGAAAACCAAGCAAGAAGTCCATATCTATCTACTCTTATTTTTACTCTAGAATTGGTATCTTCTAAGTCAAGTCACCAAGCCTTAAGTTTTGTACTTCACTAGCTAACAGCTCAAGCACCTAGACATGGATTTTGAAA
This sequence comes from Capsicum pubescens, assembly GCA_030864215.1. Taxonomy (NCBI): domain Eukaryota; kingdom Viridiplantae; phylum Streptophyta; class Magnoliopsida; order Solanales; family Solanaceae; genus Capsicum; species Capsicum pubescens. The sequence continues at coordinate 188,360,889 of CM061538.1, read as the reverse complement.
TATCCCTCTTTATCCCGTGCTACTTGTAATGCTGTCTCAAGTCCCAATAAAACTTTACTTTCCCTATATGAAAATAAAAGCTAGAACAATGAGACTCTTCGATAATCAATCTAATCAAGTCTCCAATCTAGGAATGCATTTATAACCCTCGACCCACAATACACCCCTTGGATCCAAGTTTCCTTTCTAGCCTCTCCCTCAACACCTTTATCTTGACTTACCTTCAATATCTCATCGTTAAACTACTGTAACAAAATCAACTTGAATAACATGGATCTCCTTCGTAAAAGAAACAACCCACATATGCTTAGAAATATCAAGGCAAACTAACCAGTTAGTTGAGAACTAGATTTCCAAAAAACAAATTCCTCTCCTCAGCTATAAGAAATTCCAAACTCTCCATTCCCACTGCCTTCTAGCTCAAGGAACTTCGAACTATATTTGCCTTGTGTAGATGGTAAAGAATTGAAATTCCATAGTCTTTAAGAAACTCAACCCACTCTGTATCTCAATTATGGTCCTTTTGGATAAGAATAAGTTGTTGTCTATGATTGTTGGTGAAGTTATCACAATAAACACTATATAAATAGTGCCTCATATCTTCAAAACAAAGAATACCACTACCAACTCTAAGTTATAAGTGAAGTAGTTCCTCTTGTGAACCTTCCACAACCTGGAAGAATATGCAATAACTCTAACATCATCCATTAACACCCACCCAAACAAATTCTAAAAGCATCATAATAGGAAATAAAACCCTATCCCTCGGTAGAAAGAGTCAAAATAGGAGCTAAAGTCAATATGGCCTTAAGTGTTAAAAAGCTCACCTCTCACTCTTTGGGTCATTGGAATGTGATATTCTTTTGAGTCAATCTCATCAAGAAAGCTACAATCAAGGAAAACCCCTCCATAAATAAATTACAGTACTCAACAAAAAAATTGTAGTACCTTTCTAACCCAATGAAACTCCAAACCTCTACAGTGAAAGTTGGCATAAACTAATCACAAACTACCTCAATCTTCATTGAATCCTCCATAATCCCATACCCAGACACCATGTTCCCCAATAAGTCCACAGAAGACAAAACTTACACTTAGAGAACTTGTCATACAATTGTTTATCCCCCATATTTTCGAGCATGACTCTGAATGATGTTTGTGTTTCTCCTTACTCCTCGTTTAGACTAAGATGTCATCAATTAACAATATATGAAATAGGTCCAAGTAGGAACTAAACATTCAATTCATAAGTTCCTAAGTCTTTTAGATGCATTGGCCAAATGAAAGACATAACCAAGTACGTGTAGTGGATGGAATGAGTCCTAACAATATTTTAGGATTTTCTGTTTCACTAATCCCTACCTAGTGGTAACCTTACCTTAAATCTATCTTAGAAAATACAATTACACAATGTAAATAGTCAAATAAGTCATTAATATAGAACATCAACTAGTTAATCTTAATAATTACCCTATTTAGCAGTTGATAGTGAATACATATTCACAAGGAACCATCGTTCTTCTTCAAAAACATAATAAGAGAACCTCATAGAGAAACACTTAGCTTTATGTCATAACCCAAACTAGGTCCTGCCCGTGACGGGTATCTCGAGTTCAATAAGGATCGAAGACCACCCTCTGCACTTAACCAATAGAATGCAATACCCTAATATCGGATGAATTTTGAACATATAACAAGATAATATAAAATAAAGTTTAGGACTTCAGGATAAGTCAATGGTCGACAACCGGCTAAACGATCGAGAAACATCACCACCCAAGTCTACAATAATCCAGCAAAGCCTCTTAAGAAAAATAGGAATCAATAAAGTGTCGGGACATGCCCTCGACCCGAAAAATGACAATAACATTGTTAATAATAATGTAAACTCTCAATTCTAGTCAATGATAAAAACTGATGAAATGTATAAGTCTTCCAGAGAATGGAAGCTCACCACTTCACCATAACTAACCGACAAACTGAGTCGTTCCACCTAACTCTATGCAGGATAAGTAGAAGTATCTCTAGTCCCTGTATCGCATGGGGATACAGAGTTCGAAGACTCTTAGAGGGCTGAGCACTAACATATAACTCAGGGATATGAGATAAACTAATTCCATGGATAACCATTCAAAACCAGTAAAAAATCCACTACACATAATCATATGAAAATACATACATATATATATATATCACATACTAGGGTAGGGAACGAGGCTTAGTGTGCACTTTTAAACATTAGCCTAGATTGTGTAGCTCAACCATTTTAACATCAGAAGGCACCTATGTTATATACGGGTCCAACTCTCCCCTAGCTAGAAGGGCCCCAGTGTGTGTGGTCGTACAAGATAGAGGGTATACACATGCACTATGGGGTACTCAAACCTCCTAGCATATCAAGCCAACACAAGCACCCAATCATGTAATATAATATAAGGGACTTGAACCTCCTAATCAAATGATAATAATAAGGGGGACTCGAACCACCCGGTCATTTAGACCCCCGTGTCGATAATCGCGGTTTCTAGTATTGGTCCCTTAGGACCTCCACTTTTGTGACCCAGCTACATAACCTTCATTAAAGAGAAATTAAACTATTTATCACACATTCTCATTCATTGAACCATGATTGACATTTAGGCATACATTATTGGTAGCATCATACCAACTACACTTGCAAGGTAACATCAATATGCCAAAACAATTTTCCCATTTAGGGAAATTCACAGCCCCCTTGGTTCAATTATGCATTAGCTTGAGGAATTACATAGCCCCATAATGTTCAATTTAAAATCATTATGCTTTATTAACTTTTCACATTGTGCAATAGTTCAAGAGTATTTCAGTAGGCATATTTTTCATAATCAAAACCAATTTCATAATATAGTTTGAGGTCATTAACACTTCAAAAGTCATAAGTTGGGGAAAATCACAACCCCCCCCCAGTTTATTCACCATACCCATGAACCCCACATGTTTAAAACCATAATCAAAGCATGATCAATCATGTGTAAACCGTGGGAAACATTGTTCAAAACAAACATTCAAGACCCTCAACCCATATTTCTAAACCATCATCCATACCATATGAAAAACACTTTTAAACATATGTTTTTAATAAATTAGCAATTAAGGAAGAGTAACATGCCTGAAATACCAAGTTTCACAGAAACTACTCAACCCTTGAGCCCTTGGATGACCCACTTCTTAGAAACCCTAAGTATCTTTCTTGAGAAGATTTGAGAGCATTTTGGGAGTATTTAATTATGTTATGAATGAGAATTAACCCCCTTGAGTTCTTTATGAACATGGGGTTTTAATTGGGTAAGAAGAGAAGTGTCCAAAGTTCCCTCAAATTAATAGATAATATTTAGTCGTCAGTGTCTACGGGTCACTATATGACTCGTAGGGATTTATTACGACATGTCACCATGAGTAATAGTCAAGAAAAATTCAAGGGAACACACACAGTTAACCCTACAACTCAGCTAATACGACTCGTAATAGGACCTTATGACTCGTTGGTCCAGTCGTACTCAAAATAAAAACCATTTGGGGAATACTCACAACATGTCCTAATGACTCATACTGAGCCCCTCGTACTCAGAATAAAACGTATCCACACACACACTGTTTAGGGTATGATTTAAGTCCAATGACTCGTTAAGACTCCTTATGACTCATAGGGTAAATTGTAGTCAAGATAATGAGGATAAAATTTTAGAAATTCTCAGAGATCAACACCTGGGGTGTTTCATTTTACCCCCTCCCCTTAGGATCATCCATCCTTTAATGATGGGTCAAGACATCACTTAGCAAGATTTAACACAAAAACACACCCACACTTACCTTTAACAAAGAAATAAAACAAGGATGTTAAGATCACACATACCTTAAGCACGATTTTTCTGAATAGGGAATAGGAATGGATACATGGACTTCATATCCTGCTCGGCTTACTAAGTAGATTCCTCATACTTTTGGTTCCTCCAAATAACCTTTACCAAAGCCATGTCCTTCATCCGCAACTGACAAACTTGTCGATCCAAGATCTCCATCAGAACATCCTCATAAGACATGGAATTTTAAATTCCCACACTTTTCAAAGGAAAAAACAATGAAGGATCATCCACGCACTTCCAAAACATCGAGACATGGAAAACCGGATGGATGAAGCTCAAGCTAGAAGGCAACTCTAATTCATAAGCAACATTAACAACCCTCTTAAAAACTAAATACGAACCAACATAATGGGGACTAACCTTCACTTTCTTCCCAAACCAACTCACACCTTTCATGGGAGACACCGTTAAGAAAACCCAGTCACCAACATTAAACTCCATCTCCCTTCTCCTTACCTTGATATGTCAGAATATTTGAGTCCCACTCGGGATGCATCACAATAGATGACAAAACTATCAGTACCCTCAAGTAGAGTCAAGATCGGAGCCAAAGTCAACTTATCCTTCAACTTCTCAAAAATACCCTCACAAGTATCAAACCATAAGAACTTCACCATCTTTTGTGTCAACTTAGTCAATGGGACATCAATTGAAGAGAAACTTTCCACAAACCTTCTATAATAACTGGCTAAACCCAAGAATCTCCAAATTTTGGTTGGAGTCGTGGGTCTAGGCCACTTCTAAAACACTGCTACTTTTTGTGGATCCACCATGATCCCGTCACTAGAAATAATTTGACCCTGATAGGTCACAATATTTTACCAAAACTCACACTTTGAGAACTTTGCATACAATAGCTGATCTTTCAAGGTTTGTAACACAAGGTCGATATAATCGGCATGAATGGCCTCACTCTTAAAACACATTAAAATATCATCAATAAACACAATCATGAACAAATCTAACAACTAATGGAAAACTCAATTCATAAGATACATGAATATTGTCGGTGCATTAGTCAAACCAAAGGACATCACCAAAAACTAAAAATAACTAAACCAATTTCGTAAAATATTAAGGGATATCCACCTACCTAATCCTTAACTTCGTAGCCCGACCAAAGTTCAATCATAGAAAAAAACTTAGCACCCTGAAGTTGATCGAATAGATCATTAGTCCTCAAAAGGGGATACTTATTCTTCACTGACACCTTATTTAATTGGTAGTAGTCAATACATATCCTAAGGGACATATCCTTCTTATGCACAAATAGCACCAGAGTACCCCAAAGAGAAACACTTGGGTAGATAAAACCCTCAGAAAGAAGATCTTTCAACGACTCCTTAAGTACTTTCAACTTAACTAGAACCATTCTGTAAAGAGGGATAAAAATAGTACAAGTGTCTAGAAGAAAATCAATCCCAAAATCAATTTCCCTATCGGGAGAAAGAATAGGAATATCATTAGGGAACACTATGGGGAATTCACAGGCCATAGGGACAGTCTGCAAGGAAGGAACTTTGGATCTAGAATCCTTAACATGCACTAAGTGATAGAGGCACCGCTTGGAAATCAATTTTTGGGATCTAAGATATGATATGAACCTTTCTTTAGGCACTTGGGAACTACCTTCTCATTCGATCACCAGCTCATTAGGGAATTGGAAACTTAACCTTTGGGTCTGATAATTAAGAGACGCATAGCACGAATGAAATCAATCCATTCCTAAAATCACATCAAAGTCTAACATGTCCAACTTTATTAGATCCAACAAGGTCTCCCTACTAGAAACCGACATCACACAACCCCTATAAACCCTTCTAGTCATAATAGTCACTCACCGGGGTGGATATAAAGAAGAGATATGGAATATACTCAGGTCCAAAAGAAAAATAGATATCCATATAAGGGGTTACATAAGAGAGGGTAGACCTGGGATCAAGTAGACAATAAACATCACAAAGTAAAAGTTTAAGCATACCAATAACAGTATTGGGGGACCCCTCAGAATCTTGGCGAGTTGAAAGAGCGTACAGATGATTTTTTATAGTGTTGGATGCAAAAACTCAAGTAGCACCATTAGGTATAGGAGTCGATGAAGTAGCAACGAAAACCTTACTTGCTCCAGAAGAAACCCTACAAGGATAATTCCTTTGTATATGACCAATCTGCCCACACTTAAAGCATTTGTTCCTCCCTTTTTCACAAACACCACGATGCACCTGACTGTAAAATCTACAAGGGGGATAAGATGGAGTTGACTAAGTCCTACTAGACTAAGGTTGGGCACCCTGTACCCTTGGACCCACACTATTCTAAAAATAATGATTACCTGATGACTTTTGATAAGGAGCACTAGTCGTTGAGTAGGAACTAGAATTTCCCCACTACTTTTTAGACCATTTTTCACCATCTCTACCACTCAACTTCTAACCTTAACCGCAATTCGAATACCAAAACTTTTTACTCTACCTTTTACTCATATCAACTTGTTTCTTCTTTTCCTCCTAAACCTGTTGCATATACACCACCAACCTGAAGATGTCCATGTCTTTGTTCAGCAAGGTGGCCTTACTCTCCAAGATCAATTCCCAAGACAACCTAAAAGAAAACTTCCTCATTTTAGCCCTCATGCTAGACACCAATTCCAAATCATATTAGAATCATGATTAAACTTCAAAGCAAACTCCTTTATTGTAATCCTTTCTTGCTTTAAATTAATGAATTCCTTAGCCTTTACCTCCCTTAACTCATGAGGAAAGAAGCAATAAAGAAAAGTACTAGAGAGGTCATCCCATAAAGAGGACTCAGCATCATCATCCCTAGAACGGTCCCATTCCTCATACCACTGATACATTACATCCTTCAAATACTAAGCGGCAAACTCCACACCCTCCACATCAATAGCATGCATCACATGAAAAATCTTTTCCATATTAACAATAAAATTATAAGGATCTTCCTCATATTTAGAACCAATAAAAGTTGGAGGACTCAACCTTATAAATTGGCCAACTCTAATGACCTTAGAGGATAGAGAATAGAAGCAACATGCTCAGTTTAATAGTTTACCAACTGGGTAAGAAAATGGATCGATTGGAAAAACTCAACATAGACGTGCCAACTTGAGGTGTCAAAGGAGGTTCTAAGGAAAATTGGTGGGATTCCACTTCGGCAATTAGAAGTAGCGACCCTAAACTAGGTCTAAAATTTTTAAGTAGGATAAGATTCATCCACAATCTCTTTAGATTAGAAAGAAGAGTTTCAACGAACATCATATCTTATGGGAGGAATAATTTAAAAAGCAAACATACGAGGATTAGAAGAGATTTAAAGATCTTAGACACTATTTCCCAAAATAGAATAATAAGAAAAAAAAATATTCCTAAATGCCTCATAGCACCTCCATTATAAGTGTGGCCCACTACATATCCATAAAAGAGACTCTACTTGACATGGTTTTGTGTACACCTAATGACACAAAACCTAGGCTCTGATACCAACTTTGTCTTGATCCAAACTAGGGCCTGGCCATGATAGGTATGTCAAGTCCAACGAGGACCAGAGGCCAACCACTGCACCTAATGAACAGAACATAATACATCAATATTGTATGAATTCTGAATATATAACAAGATAGTATAAGTTAAACTCAAGGACATCAGGATAAGTAAATGGTCGACAATCGGCTAAAATACCTAGCAACATCACCACCCAAGTCCATAGTAATCGACCTAATATTTCTAAATAAAACTGGAATCAATAAAATATTGAGACATGCCCCCAACCTTGACAATGACAATGACAATGTTAATGACAATGTAAACTCTCAATTCTAGTCTATGATAAGAACTGATGAAATTTATACATCTTTCGGAGAATGAAAGCTCACTACTTCACCATAAAAAACCAACGAACTGAGCTGATCCATCTATCTCTGTGCATAAAAAGTAGAAGTATCTCTAGTGCCTGCATTGCATGGGGATAAAGCGTTCAAAGACGGTTAGTGGTTAGAGCACTAGCTTGTAACTCAAGGATAGGGGATAATATAATGCCATGGATAACTATTCAAAACCAATCCAAAATACAATACACATAATCATATGCAAATACATACATATATATATATATATACATCACATGCCATGGTAGGGAACAAGACTTAGCATGCACTTTAAAACTTTAGCCCTGATTGTGTAGCTCAACTGTCATAACATAAGAAGGCACCCATGTGCTATATGGGCCCAGTTGTCCCCTAGATGGAAGGGTTCTTTATGTGTGGCCACATGAACTAGAGGGTATACATATACATTATGGGGGACTAGAACCTTCTGACATATCAAGGTGACTAAATAACCAAATCATGTAATAGAATATGAGGGACTCAATCCTCCTAATCATATAATAATAAAAATAAGAGGGACTCAAACCACCCAATCATGTAGATCCTCATGTCGGTAACTTTGATTTCTAGTATTGATCTCTCGGAACCTCCATTTTCTTGACTCAGCTACACAACCCTTATTAAAGACCAATTAAATCATTTATCACATATTCTTATTCATTATACCATGATACACATTTAGGAATACATTGTTGGTATCGTCATACCTACTACACTTGCAAGGTAACATTAATAAGCCGAAATAATTTTTTTATTTGGGGAAACTCACAGCCCCATTAGTTATATTACGCATTAGCTTGGGGAATTACACAACCCCATATGGTTAAATTCAATATAATTATGCTTCATTTACTTTTCACATTGTACAATAGTGCAAGAATATTTCAATATGAACACTTTTCATATTAAAAACCAATTTCACAAGATGGGGTTGAGGTCATTAACACTTTAAAAGTCATAAGTTAGTGGAAATCAAAATCCACCTAGTTTATTTACAATACCCATGCAACCCACCAGTTTAAATTATTAATCAAAGCATGGACAATCATATGTAAGCCATGGGAAACATTGTTCAAAAATAAATATTCAAGACCCTTAACCCATAGTTCAAAACTATAATCCATACCATATGAACAACACTTTAAGACATTATTTTAAAAATTAGCAATTAGGTAAGAGTAACATGCCTAAAATGCCATGTTCCACGGAAAGAATTAAACCCTTTAGCGCTCGGATGACCAACTTCTTAAAAACCCTAAGTATCTTGCTTCAGAGAATTTGATAGAATTCTCAGAGTATTTAATTACATTGTAAATGATAAATAACCCCCTTGATTTCTTTATGAACGTGGGGTTTTAATTGGGTAAGAAGGAAATTATCCAAAGTGCCCTTAAATTAAAAGCTGAAATTTAGTCATCAGTGTCTATGGGTCACTATATGACTCGTAGGTATTCATTATGACTCGTCACCGCGAGTTGTAGCCAAGAAAATTTCAAGGTCACGCATACTATTGACCCTGAAACTCAACTAATACAACTCGTAATAGGACCCTACGACTCGTGGGGTCCAGTCTTAGTCAACACAAAAACCATTTGGGGTAAATACTGAACATCCTAAGACTTGCACAAAATGACTCGTGATGAGTCCTTATGACTCATAGTGAGCCACTCATAATTATTAAAAAAACATATCCACACACTCTGTTAAGGCTATGATTTGAGTCCAACAACTCGCCAAGACTTCCTATGACTCATAGGGTAAGCCATAGGTAGAAGAGTAGGGATCAAATTTTAAAAATTCTTAGAGATCAACACATGGGGTGTTTCACTTTATAAACCCCTTAGTTTGAAAGTCTTAAAGTTACTCATTTAACTTCCTCAACTCTACTGGTTCTATCTTATATGGCCAAATAGAAATGGGTTGAGTGCTCAACTCAATATCTATACTAAAGTCAATTTCATTAGTAGGCGGAAGACTAGGTAAGATTTGTAAGAACATATTAGCGAACTCATTGACCATAATAATTGAGTGAAGGTGTATCAACAATAGTTTCACATATGTAAGCTAGATAAGATAAGTTCTCTTCCCTACTACCTATCTTGCCTGAACAAATAATATAACTCCATTTAGCACATGGATATCTCTACTCTTCCACACCATATAAGGGATACCTGACATAACCAATATAAATATCTTGGCAAATCAATCCAAGTCTGCATAATAGGGAAACAAGCAATCCATACCTAGAATCTTATCAAAATCAATCATGTATAGGATAATTAGATCTACCGAAGTATCATAACCTAAGATAGTCATTACACTGGACTGTTACACTTTATCACTACTAATGAATCACCTTTGAGTCTAAACACATGCGCGCAAGTAAAGACTCACATAAAAATCTAGACGATTCATAGAGTAGGCATACACATAGGAATATGTAGACCCTTGATAAAATAACACAAAAGCTGGATGATGATAAATAGAGATTGTAATTGTGACAATATCAGTTGAAACCTCAACCTATGGTCTATCTAAAAAATAATAAAAATGATCACGTCTACCATCTAACACAGTACCCACACAACCTGGTAAGACCTATCCCTATCAATCTTAGACCACCCCTGCTACCCTATGCATTGCCTCTAGTCGATGTCAATAGAACATACTAACCTTGTTATTATTTAAGACTAGGACACTTTCCAACAAAATAAACTCAATTCATTACACTTATAACACCCTTTAACAACATTATTGATGTAATAGCCTTGCTGAACTTGAATTGCCATCGCAACCCAAATACCCAAAATACAAAACTCAAGAAGTCCAACCTATCATGCTGTGGTGGTTTACAAAACAAAACAATGAGGTTCAAAAGATTATTTTACAATTAACACATATATTTTTTGTTGTAATTTATGGAAAAATAGGTGTACAAGAAATTATGGAGAAAAATTGTCCAGTTCAACTAGAATCATATACATTACTTTACAAAATATTTCAAATCTTCTCAATACCACTTTTCCTTATATTGCTTGTACTTCTAACTACAAAGACATAATAATCGTGATAGATAAATATTAGCCTGATATAAGTGTGATTACTATATTTTGGAGAAAACCTCTTTCGGTTCATGTGAAGCTTAAAATGGATGGAGGTGCACTTGATAATCTGAGTAGCATTGGAGTAGGTAGCATACTTAAAGATTATAAGGGTAATCTCATCTTCGCATTTTGTACACCTTCAAGGATTAATTCTAATAACCAAGCAGAGCTACAAGAAATAATTTATGGGTTTTGTTAGTTTGTACAAAATGGTTATAGCAGGGTAATTATAATGTTGAACTTAGAATTATTGGTCAAATGTCTTAATCACAACATCAACACTTTATGGAACCTACAAAGGCACCTTATAGAGCTTCAATACCTCATCAATACTCTTGATTATTCACATTAATCATACCTATAAGGAAGCTAGTTATACAAATGATATTTTTTCTAAAGTTTCTCATGAAATTGATAGTACACAACACTATTTCGACATATAAAAATTATGAGAGGATTAAGGGGATAATACAAACTTGAAAATATTAGAGTTAGTAATTTTAGATAAAGGAAAAAAAGAGAATAAAGAAACCTCAATGCGTTTATATAGTTACATTTTGTTCTTTTCCAAGCTTTGGTGTAGATGTCTTTGTACCACCGTTTGCTTTTATTTTACCCTTTCAAGATAGGTTACTTATTATGTTAAGTCATAGTTTATTTGAATAGATCTTAGTTTCAGTTGATTTTCTTTCTAACTTTTGTAAGGAGAGAGTATCTCTTGTTTATACATTCTTAGGCATATTGTGTATTTTAGAGAAGTCCTCTATACTTAGGTTCTTAATAGTTATAGGTTACTTTTTCTAGTATACGGGATTAGTTGTCCACCCTTAGTAGGATAGTACACTTATGAACCACTATCAGATTGGACGTAAGGGTTATGTACCCTTTCTTGCATTTTGGTTGTCTTTTTATTTATGATAAGGCTTAGGAGTGTACCGCTCCACCACTGACTTTTAGGAGGGGTGATATCCTTGTATTAGGTTTGTAAAATAAACAAGTCTAATATGAATACTCACTTCTCTGTCCACTGTAATCGGAATAACCACCCTATGTGATTTGTAAAACTACTGAAATTGGCCTATGAAGTTCAAAGTGCTAATAATAACCTCTACTAGGGTGATCCTTACCTCTTGACTATGAATCATTTAAATTACTTTAATAGAGAGGCCTATTTTTTCCTCTGTAGGCCTTGTGATGTATCCCATCAATAGTTTGTATATGGCTAATTGCTTTCAAAAAATTACCTGTAGCTGCTACCAAATGCTCCATGGCCCAACCATAAGATAAAGCTCCACACACGCTCTTATGCTCAATTAGTATAATCATAGTAGATTGTCTAGCCAACTTATGAAATCTCATCTCATACTCTAATACAGATATGAAATAACTATAAAAAAACATTTCAGAACCTCCCTCCTATACTGTAGGATATACACTTCCCTAAGAAATCCTTGGAGAATAGTGACCAAATCATCAAAGATGACTCTACTGGCCTACACTCGTGATACGCTCACCAATATTTGGTTGGCCCCTCAATCTAAAAGATGGTGTAGTCAACCCTGTGCGACTCAACTAACCCAGGGTTATACACCTCCCATTATAGAGCACTACAAATTTATAAGCCTCATCTCTTAGAGCATTAGAAAATCTTGGATTACCCAACATGATAAACCAATCATGAATTTTCTACTCCTCATTATTCATATTTGGTCTGGTTGCAATAGGATGAGAAATAACCTATATTGGAAACACCTTTAAATGGGGAGCCACGACTGTAGTCTATGCCCTTAGAACTTGACCACCATGTGTTGCTTCTTAGGCTAAAGTCCAGGCCTTATCTACAACTTGAGAACCACTTAGAGCACCCAAAAAAAACCCATCCTACAACATACCCTCTAAAAATCTAAATATCTAGACCATAATATCCCAAAGAACGAGTGTGGACACAAACCCTCTAGATCCTATGTTGGCACCAAACTTTCTATCCGATATGGTAGATCCTCTATATTAATCTCAAGCCATGGTGATGGTGCCTTGGCCTGATCCTTAGATGGTGTTTAACTTGTACCCAAAGTTCACTTCTAGGTCGACCCTTACCCTAACACCTAGCCAAAGACCTATCAACATACAAAGGAGGATTTCCTTACTAACTGACAATCTTTTCCTAACAATTAGAAAAAAATAAAATAAAAAATGTTAGAAGATGATAAAGATAAGAACACACAACAAGGAGTCAAATGATATAAATTTTTTCTAACACTTCAATAGCCTCCAAAATATAGAATATGAATATCATTATACCAATTTCTAGGACTCTAATAGGTACTTGATCTTGTACCACTAAGACTGGTGAATCTAAAGCTCTATTACCATGCTATCAATCCTTGACGACACTTACTATAAACCTTTAAGAGATAACCCAAGTACCATCGCCATTTACTCTAAGTAATAAGCTAATAATAATAAAGGAAGCAAAAATAGGAACACACCATTATATAAACACACATATACAAAGTAAACAAAATGGGCCTTACAGGAAGCAATGAAAGATAAAATATACAAATACCAATGCTTGTACCTGTATAACCAATATAAGAGATACTACAAAGAGTTGAACTATATTGTTTCATGCCTGTCCAAAATGCATAAAATATAGACATTTGATATAGGAATGATAATGATAAGTCGCCAAATGCCATGAGATCACTATAAATTTGATCTGTAGGAAACTTTGAATGAATAGATATCAATGAGGTCGACTCATACCAATCTCTGCATTAGCAAAAATGCAGAAGTATAGTATGAGTACCAAAATATGGGGTAATCATTAGGCATCATAAAATAAATAAATGCAGAAGATAATATAAACCATAAATAAAAAAAGAAACACCTACATGAAGAAGAATCCTGCTAGTGTAAAGCATTATATGAATAAAATGAAAATAATAATAGTAATAGTAATAAATATATATATATGATGCTATGCAATTAGAATGATGTAATGAAAAATATTTCCAATGCAATGAAACCTAAAATCTTACAATGACCCACCCACAATCTCACCTCAGACGTAATTATAAGGTTATATGTAAATGGTCCAGAATTTTAACTCAAACCAAATAGTAAAAGTTGATACATACCAAAATGTTACCACAAACTAAGTAGGAAAAGTGATACAATCTCTTTTTAAAATAGAAAATTAGTGAGAAAGGTGGTACAATTCTTTTAAAAGCAAAAAATCAACATATACCTTCCAAATTGTTCCATATCCTATAAGTATGTATGTAAGAATGTGTTAGTATGGATACAAGTACATATGTACACAAAAAATAGGGTAAAACCACCTTCCACATCATACCCCTAACTTGGAATCCAACCAACACAAAACCTAAACCTCTGTCCCACAGTCTAACGACATAAAGAAGTATGAAAATAAATACAAGATAAAATACAATTAACATAGGAAAAACGATCCTACACCGATCCTAGACTCATATTTGATAATCTAATCCTCAAACTAACTTAAACTGGTGGTCATGCAAGAATACTATCCTAAAGTCCCCAATATAGGCATAAATTTAAAAGTATTGAAATAAACCTAATCCTACGGTAGGAGCCCGCAAACCAATATGTAATTTATAAAATATACCATCTAGTTGAGCTAACTATAGAAAAAAGTAGACTATAACCAACCTCAAGTCCAAATAATAATCATGGACTATCACACAAAAGCTTCTATTTCTAAAAAAGACTTAGACTACTACCACTCTATAAAATAAGCAATCATCATATTGATACAATGCTAATGATATGAGTATAGATAAAGTAGAATTTGAACAAAAAATAAGGTCAAAAATTAAACCTTGTTGCCATTGATAAAAATTGAAATCCCACCTCAAAACCCTTCCCCAAGGGTTAAAAAAATGATTTCCAATATTTGAGTGAAGAAGAGAGTGGATTTGGACCTCAATTACTCAAAAGCCTACTTAAATAGAGTAAAAACAAGTATTTTGCAACCTAATTCATAATTAAAAAGTATAAATAATGCTAGGTAAAGGTATGTAATATAAAGGCAAAGAGATTGAGCTTAGTAGCTGTAAAAATTGTAAATAATGGATGCAAAACTCCCTTGGATAAGCTCTCAAGGATTTAAAAATAAAAAGTGCTAAGTAAGGAAGAACGATCTTTAATGCCAATAATAGTTTCTTATTTGAAGCTTTTGCTGCATACGTGTTGCTTCTTAGGTAGTGAATCTTCACAAATATGGAAGCCACATAGAAAAGGGCCTTCGTTGAAGTAGGGAGAAAACACTAAAGCCGTTCTACAAATTTAGATAAGGACCATATAAAGGATATCCTGATGTAATACAACACATTTTCCTAGCCTAGATTAACTCTCAATATATGAGTGATCAAAAATTAATTTTTCTAAATACTCAGTAGGAAATTCAGTTACCTTTCCAACGATATACAATTTACCTAAATCCGATAACCGAGTAAGAAGTTACGGCTATTTTAAGTTTTAGTCGCTAAACACCGTCATTCAGGATAGTAGCACATCACGGAGTATGTTAAAATGGCAATTGTCAATTTCCAGTGAGGACCGCAATACCGACGCATCATGCCATAGATTATTTTTACATTTGTCAATTTCCAGTGTACCATCGCGATCCCATCGTATCGCGGTGAACTTCCAGGTCGTATCAAAGGTGGAAACGCTATACCACCGAGTCGCGCCACTAGCCACTTTCCCAGGTGGTGAATTCATGGACATGGCATAATAGTGTCGCATCGCGTCGAGGGCCCAAATCAAAAAAAATTGACGATAATTAAATATTTTATCCAGGGTTAAAACTGTCTTTTCCCATAATTTTTATATGCCCAGATGTGGGATTTAATTCCTAAAAATATTTTAAGTCATTCATTATTCAACTTTTCCCCAAATCAAAAGGCAATCTCTCTCAAAGAGGTAAAAACCCTAGCTTTAAGAATTAAGACTATTCCTCAAGAAATCCTTCAAGAACATCAAGAATCCATAAGATTCAAGTATTTTAGGCGTTCATATATGGGTCCTTTCCACCCATAGAGTCCAAGAATCCATTTTTAAAACTTCAAGATTTATGATTTATGATTTCCATACTTGGAATTGATTGTATTCATGTTCATGATAGTAATTGGGTTCCAATTCATGTTTAATTATAAGTTCCCATAAAATTAAGATAATTATGTGGTGAATTATACGAATTGCATACTTAACCTATGATATTGAAATTGAATGTTGTATTCATGCTTAAATATATTGTCCATTATCATGTAAATAATCCATTTTCCCCAAGTGTTTGCTAAATTGCCTGTGTGAAGTAAATAGTGGAATCATGACATGTTATTATGTGGTCCCAATCATGTACAATCTTATACCCTACAAGTGTTTGATGAAATGCTTATTTGATTTGACTAGTGACTGGATGACATGTTATTATGTGATCCCGTTCATTCAAAAGTTCATGTATATCAAGTGTTTGAAAAAAATGTTTAAATGAGTGCATTGTTAGCTAGCAAGTATTGTTATGCTTTTTATGATCATATTATGTCTTTCTTTTTATGTTATCAAATCATGGGGGTATTTTATGCCCGACAATTTTTTCATGTACCTAGAGCCAGTGTCATTTATAGAATAGTATCAATCATGTCCCAATCAGTAGAATCCAGTTAGTTACAAAACTCAGGAAAACTCAAAAAACTCAGTATCAGTCCTATCCAATTTCATATACTCAGTTCAGTGTCTTTCAGTTGGGAGTAGGATTTAGCACCGAGCGAGTGCATGGATGACGACTTTCCCGTTAGTGAGGCCCATTTATTAGTAGAAGCCCCTGTACTATAAAACTGCATAGCTAGTTCTGGATGAAGATTCTCCCATATGACTAGGCTTGACTACCTCCCAGGGATTACCCGTTAGATTAGGCTTAGCTCCGCCCAGGTGTCACCCATCAGTTAGGCTTGGAATTCTATTTTTCCAGTGTTAGTACCCGTGTCATGGTATTATCACCCTTCCAATTAGGTTCACAGTTTGGGCCCTTATCAACTCAGATTTGGGGCATGTCTGTTAGATGATTATCTCCCACAGTCTCAGTTTCAATCTCAGTTTAGATTTCAGTTCAGTTCTATTGAATCAGGACTGTCAGACACACTCACTCAGTATCAGTAATTCAGTTATCAATAACTTTAGATATCAGTTACTTAGTTATCATAACTCATTACTTAGCTTCAGAAAAGCTTAGTTGCATTCTATACGTATATGTATTGTATTGCATACTCAGTGATTTCTATAGTATCAGTTATCTACGTACTCTTATATTCAGTTACTCTATATTATTCAGTCAGTTAATTTTCATGCATATGAAACCCTTGCATTCAGCCTTACCTCATCTAGCATGTCGATACATTCAACGTACTGAAGCATACTCTTTCCTTATGCTATGATGTCTCATATCATAGGTTCGGATGCTCAGGTTCCCGACCGTGCTTAGGCAGATTCAGTTAGCAGTCGTAGATTTAGTAGTGAGTCCTTATCTATTGAGGATGTGCTTTTATTTTAGTATTTTAGTTTATCAGTAGTTCAGTAGTTGGAGTTAGTTGGGGGCTTATCCCATTAACTCCATATTCATACAATTCAGTTAGAGGCTTTCAAACCAGTTCGAACAGTGTTTGGTTTTCAGATGTTTCTACCAGAGGTTATTATTTATCAGTATTTAGATTTTGAATATTATGGAAATTCGGCTTAATTCTGCATTTATTTTAGTATTTTTATTCAGTGCTCATAGCAGATATCAGTCATGGATTAGCTTATGGTCCCTCAAGACTGTATGCACTGTGTGACACTCAGGGTGTACTCTCGGGGCATTACAAACTTTGTATTAGAGCTTAAGGTTCAATAGAGTCCTAGGTAGTCTGAAAGCTACTTTTAGTAGAGTCTTGTGCATGGGTGTGTAGCGCACCACACTTATGGACAGGAGGTTATGAGATGTTTTAGAAAAAATTTCCCTTCTTACAGTATTCATGTCGTGCGAGTGAGCATGAGCTCAAGTTAAACTCTCAGTTTGATTTGTTTCTTCCTTTCGTTTATAGAATATGCCTCACAAAAAGAACAATGGAAAAAGAACAGGAAACCAGTCAACACTTCAGCCCATTCAGGCAGATCCCCTAGACGAGCATGTATCCCATATAGAATTCAGGGATGCTTTCACTACCTTAGATTATTCAATAGTTGCTCAGAACAATTTGTAGGTTATTGTCCTATCTGGGCTTGGGTTTCATACTCAATAGAGCAAAGAGAAGAAGTGTAGGGAGAAATAAAGGAAGAATAAAAGAATCATAACAAGTAGTTTTAAGCTAATATCAGGGGTTAGTAACTGCTCCTAATCTCGTCAGAGATCCTTAACCCCAATTTCGCCTTCAGTCAGAGCGCCAGTGCCTAAGTCTAAGAATGACAGTATTCCAGAAAATTCCTTCAGTTGAGTTCAGTAATAGAGTCATTCATTTTTAGTTTCTTGATGAACCAGTCCTTGAATGAAGGGTTAGTACCTCAATTTTAGTTGATTTAAGTTTGAATCTCTAGATTAAACTAGTAGAAAGAGAATTTGAGAATTCTAAGTTAGTCAATGTTGAGGTTGCTATATGATGATTGTTAGGGCAATAGAAAGCTAAGAATTATGTATCAGAAGGAAGTACAAGCAGTGGAGCTTACATTATCAGGAGTAGTCCCTCAGTTTGCATGACTTATGCTATACTCCTAATGATCAGTTAAATTTAGATTTATGTCATTTATATCCTTAGTCTAGATATTTTAATAAATCCTTGAGGTTGATATTTAATTCCTCAGGCCTCAGTTAAATGTAAAGTTCAGTATAGTGTCCATTCATGCTTCAGGTCCTCATGTTTTAACCTTCAGTGAACTCTCTTTATGAAATGATGTAGTGATGAGCAGTTGCTTAGAAGGGAGAGAGTAGATGTTTTATGTTAAGAAGAGATTGTCGCATACTAGTTTTACATAAGGCTGTAGTTATGAAGATAGGCTTAAATGTCATGTTGATGTGTAAGTGGCAAAATACATTTCGAAGTATTAGGTAGGCTTTAACATAGTGGGGGAATTTAATCCTAATCAGACCTCAGTAAGTAGAGTTATTAGTGCCCATATTATAGAATTTTAGCCATGTGGTGAATTCTTATTCAGATGCCTTATTCAGACCATGTCGCGATCTCCTTGCTCCCTAAATTCAGTTGAACTTTATAGAAAGAGTGTCAAGAAATGCTCCAGTTGAGTATAATTTTTCAGCATGAGTTAGTCTGTAAAGCCAAAAATCTAGCTTGGCAGTCAAGAAGACAAGTTTGTATGGTTTTCTATCTTTCCGCCCAGTCGCCCTATCCAAAGTCTCCCGAATATGTCCATTCCAAGATGGAAAATCTGAGTAGTTACGAGTTTAGCCTAGTTTATGTGTCGTGCCTCGATGTTAGACCCTAAATACTCAGTCACGATTTAGTTTGTACGTTCCCCGTGCATCATCTCAGCTCTTCCTCAGTATCTAGCCAAGTCAGCATTCTTCGAGAGACATAATGTCCCAAAGGGGAGATGCACTATAACCCCCGAAATTTCATGTCCTAAACCTTTTAGTTTCTCTTCACGTAACGAATCCAATTTGGAGTAACGGGTACTCATAAGTTGACTCCCTCATTCTAATCTCAGCCGTATGACTATTCAATGGCATGTATTTAAGAAATTAGTTCAGTTCATGGTATTCAGTTCATGTATCACGTTTTTGAATCAGTCATGATCTCATGTTCCCATTCATACATGTTCAGTAAATGATCTCATTTTCATTAGTATCTCAACTTAAGGTGAAAATCTTCCTTAGATTTACTTAAATCCATGATTCAGTTACAGTTGTAAACATAGTATTCCTTACCGTTACAAATTCAGTTAAGCATTCATGAATTAGTTCTGTCATATACTCTTGCATCAGATATGCGTGTTCAGTAGGAAAATTCAGTTTGTCAGTAGTTCAGTCATGTATTCCATGTATAATATATGTATGTTCAGTGTGTAAACTCAGTATATCAGTGTTTGTTAACTTAATCAGCCTTATTCGAGGACAAATGTTCCCAAGAGGGAGATATTGTAATACCCCATATATCACTATCCTAGATTAACTCTCAGTTCATGAGTGATCCAATATAAATATTTCTAAATACTAAGTATTTTTTAGTTTAGAGCTTGCCAATGTGTAGGAAATTCATTTTGCTTTCCAACGATATAAAATTTGCCTAAATCCAATAACCGGGTAAGAAGTTATGGCTATTTTAAGTTTCAGTCAATAAATACCGTCATTCAGGCCAGTAGCACATCGTGGAGTATGTCAAAATGGAAATTATTAGTTTCCAGTGAGGTACTACGACACCAGCGCGTCGCGCCATAGATTATTTTGACATTTGACAATTTTCAGTGTACCAAGCGATCCCATCGCATCGCAGTAAACTTCCATGTCACATCCAAGGTGGCAACACATTGCCACCACATCATGCCACCAGCCACTTTACCAATTGGTAAATTCCAGAGACACAGCGCGATAGCGCCGCGTCGCGCCAAGGGCCCAAATCGGAAAATTTTGAAAAAAATTAAATGTTTCATCAAGGGTTAAAACTATTTGTTCCAATAATTTTTATAAGACCAGATACGGGAATTAATCCCTAAAAACGTTTTAAGTCATTCATTATTTAACTTTTTCCCAAATCAAAAGTCATTCTCTCTCAAAGAGGCAAAAACCCTAGTTTCAAGAATCAGGACTAATCCACAATAAATCCTTCAAGAATCCATAAGATTTAGGTATGTTAGGTGTTCATCAATGGGTCCCTTCCACCCATAGAGTACAAGAACCCATTTTTAAAACTTCAAGATATATGATTTTTGATTTCCATGGTTGGAATTAAATGTATTCATGTTCATGATAGTAATTGGGATCCAATTCATGTTTAATAATAAGTTCCATAAAATTAAGATAGTTATGTGGTGAATTATACGAATTGAATGCTTAACCTTTGATATTGAAATTGAATGTTGTATTTATGCTTATATATGTTGACCATTATCATGTAAATAATCCATGCTCCCCAAGTGTGTGCTAAATTTCCTCTGTGAAGTAAATAGTGGAATCATGACATATTATTATGTGGTCCCAATCATGTACAAGTTTATGCCCTACAAGTGTTTGATGGAATGCTTATTTGATTTGACTAGTGAAAACATGACATGTTATTATGTGATCCCATTCATGCACAAGTTCATGTATATCAAGTGTTTGACAAAATGTCTAAGTGAGTGTATTGTTAGCAAACAAGTATTGTTATGCCTTTATGATCATGTTATGTCTTTCTTTTTATGCTATCGATTCCTGGGGGTATTTTATTCTCGAAAATTTAGTTGTGTACCTAGAGACAGTGTCAGTTATAGAATAGTATCAGTCATGTCCCAATCAGTAAAATCCAATTAGTTATAGAACTCAGAAAAACTCAAAAAACTTAGTATTAGTCCAGTCCAGTTTCGTATATTCAGTTCGGTGTCTTCTAGTTGGGAGTCGGATTTATCACCGAGCGAGTGCAGGGATGATGGATTCCCCATTAGAGAGGCATAGTCATTATTAACAGTCCCTGTACTACAGAATTGCATAGCTAGCATAGGATGAGGATTCACCCATCAGACTAGGCTTAACTACCTCCTAGGGGTCACCCGTTAGATTAGGCTTGGTCCGCCTAGGTGTCATACGTCAGTTAGGCTAGGCATTATCATTTTCCAGTATTAGTACTTGTGGCACGGTATTATCACCCTTCCCACTGGGTTCACAGGTTTGACCCCTATCAGCTCAG
This sequence comes from Capsicum pubescens, assembly GCA_030864215.1. Lineage (NCBI taxonomy): Eukaryota > Viridiplantae > Streptophyta > Magnoliopsida > Solanales > Solanaceae > Capsicum > Capsicum pubescens. The sequence goes on along the minus strand of CM061538.1, from coordinate 188,339,066 downwards.
ATTTGGGGCATGTCGGTTAGATGGTTACGTCCCACAGTCTCAGTTTCAGTCTCAGTTTAGAATTCAGTTCAGTTCTACAGAATTAGGACTGTCAGACATATTCACTTAGTATTAGTTATTAAGTTATCAGTAACTTCATATTGCAGTTACTCATTTACCAGAACTCAGTACTTAGCTTCAGAAAAGATCAGTTATAATTTATACGTTTATGTACAGTATTGCATACTTAGTGATTTTCGTAGTATTAGTTATCCGCGTACTCTTATATTCAGTTACTCTATATCATTCAACTAGTTACTATTCATACATATGAACCCTTGCATTCATCATTACCTCATCTATCTTACCAATACATTCCACGTACTGACGCATACTCTTTATTTGCGCTATGATGTCTCATATCATAGGTTTGGATGCTCAGGTTCCCAACCACGCTTAGGCAGATCCAGTTAGCAGTCGTAGATTTAGTAGTGAGTCCTCATCTATCGAGGATGTGCTTTTATTTTATCATTTTAGTTTATCAGTAGTTAGAGTTAGTTGGGGGCTTGTCCCATCAACTACATATTCAGACAATTTAGTTAGAGGCTTTCAGACTAGACCAGTTCAGGCAGTGTTTAGTTTTCAGATGTTTCTACCAGATGTTATTATTTATCAGTATTTAGATTTTGAACCTTATGGAAATTCAGCTTAATTCCACATTTATTTCAGTATATTTATTCAGTGGTCATAGCAGATATCAGTCATGGGTTAAGTTGTGGTCCCTTAGGACTGTAAGCACCGTATGACGCCCAGTGTGTACTCTCTGGTCATTACCCCTGATGATATTCATATCAATTATTCATGTGGCCATCCTTTTGCAAAAATTACTATGAAAAAGTTGGCCAAGATCCACAGAAGTAGCCGCAATATTGTCACGACTTGATACTACGCCCTAGTTATAACATTATGCTTAGAGTTACAGGTGACCCCCATTCTAATCCATTGCCTGTTATAACACAAAGGATATTGTATATAGCTAATGAATACTCAATGAAACCTAAACTAAAATGATATAATAATAATAAAAACCAATATCAATACTGACGTGTCCAAACTAACATTGTCTGAAAGAAATATTAAGCTAAAAAATCTAACTATTTGTCTTAAAGCTTCTACTACGATGAGTTGCTGGGACCAGCCCCCAGCTAAATCTGAATCGTTGAAAAAATGAATAACTTAAATAAAGAAATTAAACGTAAATCTTGTCCTTGAAGGATTAGGACTCACCATACTCTTCTGCTGAAATGTTAAGGAATGTAATAACCATGAGCAGGATGTTAAGATTTTGAATCAATATTATGAAACAATATATGATAAAAAATTATGCAGTTAATACTTTGAATGTACTAAGAATTTGACATATGCACTATAATATATAAATCTAAACATGAAGAACATAAGATGCTAAACAAAGCATGGAACTATCATATATTCATAATGGAATGACCAAGTAATAAATATGTAACTAATCAATACTATTCTAAATAAACTAAATACGAGGTCATACAATATCTAAGTATGAAATATGGGAGTTACTATGATTAACATAGACTGTGTGAGGAACATGGAATCTAACCTATAACCCAAGTATCAACTAGAAAGGACCCCTTAAACCTACGCTGGCACGTTGTTTGGGACTTGGGTTGTTTGAACCCATAACCTCTCGGTGCTAAGTACTAAACCCAATTGAATTAATGAAAATACTTAATAATATCGATGTTTTGAAACTGAAAGATAAGTGCTTTATCTAAAAGAATTCTAAATCATAAAAATTGAAGGACTGTATATTCAACATCCTAAGTTATTAGTTGTTCAAAACCCTCCATATCAATAGAATGCAATAATTATGAAAGTTGTATAATCTGTAAATGATAGGAAATTTCATAACTCAAGTAAAAAAACAAGAATTTACCAAGATATTCTTGATTTATAGTTATAAGTATGTAAGGATTCTAAAGTTCAGGAGAAAACATGTATTCATGGCTTAATCAAAGTAAGAAACTAAAACATAAGGAAATTCATGCTTTTCATCGAAACCCTATCCTAGAAGGATGAATTGAACTTGAGAATTAAGTTAACTTTGGTACTGAATGTATAGAATAAAAAACAATGATGAAATTTGACATACCAGGAACTAAGGAACTTGTACTTGAAGCTTGAAAATTAAGAAACCTTATCTTTTTCTTTGAAGAACAGAAGCCACCTCTTACCCTATAATTCTCAAGTGTCAATTTTATTTTAAAGGAATTCGGGTTTTAGGGTATTTTAGGCTTATTATTTATCCTTAGGATAGCTTAAATGTAGTTTAGGGGTTTAAATATTAGGAAAAGACTAGAATGCCCCTTATAAAATGTAACTGAAGAATGTATTATGCGTGATGAATGAACCATCCCATGATCATGAGTGGTGCTCGTAGGTTGATGACTGATTTTGAAGATTCTATGGACTTTATAAGATGAGCCAAGGCATGAATCATGGGATAATCCCATGATTGAACCTTTTTTCTCCAATAAATGTCCAAGTTAAAACAAACGTTGCAATCTAAGATCGTACCAACGATTGTGGATTCTACCTACAATCATTGGTACCCTTTATTGCTAGGAAGTATATTTGTCAACTTTTAGGTTCATGGGAATGTTTCATATAGAAGAAGGTATAGTACTATCATACTATATACCTACTGTCGTAGGTTTATTTTTGTATCTTATTGATGGATTGTGCTTCAATAAAATGGCAATAACTCATAGCTCCAGAACTAGATTAACGAGAAAATAGATGCCTTGGAAAGAAGATTAAAATAAATTTAACTTTATGGGTCTTGATATGAAAAACATTTAAAATCTAGGAGATATTCTTGTTTGAAGTTGAATATGGAAAGATTTTTCACAGGAAATCAATTGATGAGGAAGGTTTCAACTTGGTTATAAGGTTGGAGTTACTTGTGGCTAATACTTGTATAACTCACATATAATACTATAAAAATATGATGTTTTGTTCAACGTGTATTTGAAGCATGGTTATAATCTTTTCTTGGATTTTTGGAGTGTTACAATATCTCACCTTAGGGTCATTCATCCTCAATGTAAACTAAATAAGATAAAAAGAGTTGACAAGAGATGCAATCACAACACCAAATTTCTAAAAGCTTAATACTACCTTGATAACTGAGTCATTACTAAAACATGGACTAACTTAAACTTATGAATGCAAGCTATGACAAGAGAATAACTGAGTAACATGCAACAAAAAAAATTAATAGTGAATAACTATTACCTTAAGATGGTACTGAATTTAATGAGAAAAGATACGGATACTTGGTTATCATATCCACCTTTTCTTATCAACTCAACTATCTGATTCTACTGAACAACCTTTACTGAGACGACCTCCTAATTTCTTAACTTACAAACTTTATAATCAAGGATCTTAACTGGGACCTTGTCATAATAAAGGCTTTCTTTCACACCTATTATATCTAAAGAAACAATTGATGAGAGACCACTTATGCTTTTTCTTAACAAATACACATGAAAAATGGGATGCATTGATGCTAAGTCTGTAGGAAAATCCAAGTCATAGACTTCATTTCTATAGCCACCTAAAATCTTATATGGACCAACATAGAGGGGACTGAGAATTCCTTTCTTGATGAATCTATCCATCCCAATAATAGGTTAAATTTTAAGTAAACCAAATCACCAATAACAAACTCAAGTTCATTTTTTCTCTCACCTGTATAGGATTTCTAATGAATCTACATTTTTTCAGCCTTTCTCTAATCAATTGAACTTTTTCCATATTCTCATGTAGTGAATCAAACCCTATCAAGGTAGATTAATCAACCTCAAACCATCAAATAGGACACCCATGCCTCCTACCATATATTACTTTGAACGGGGCCATCTAAATGCTAGAGTGTAAGATATTATTATAAACAAACTCAAATCAACAACAAGTGATCATCCCAACAACCTTTAAAGTCAATCATGCATTCCCTCAACATATCCTCTATAGTCAGAATGGTATCTCTTCCCGATCATCTGTCGGCAAATGAAAAGTTGAGATGAACTGGGATACTAAGACTTTTTTGAAATGCCTTCTGAAAATGAGAGATAAACTGAGTACCCCTATTAGAGATGATACACAAAGGGACTGCAAGAAATTTCACCAACTCTTTAAGGTAATGTTATCATAATCCTTAGCTACATCTGAATTCTTAACCAGCAGAATAGGCTGACTAACTCATTCGGTCTACAATAACCCAAATAGAATTATGTTGTCGTTGAGTACAGACCTATAATAAGTTTGTATTTAATATTTTAACTTCTAAGTAGGAATACTAATATACCGACCAAACCACCAGGTCTCTATACCTCAACATTAACCGATTGTCAATTTGGACATTTATCCATAAATTCTTCAATATCCTTCTTCATGACAATCCACCAATGGACTTACTATAAATCATGATGCATCTTGTCTCTTGGGTGAATAGAATAATTTGAGTTGTAAGCTTTCGTTAGGATTTCCTATCTCAAGTCATCAATATTTAGAACACATAGTCTTCCTTGATATTGATGAACACTTTCTCCCTTTAGGACAAAACCTTAACTCTCTATTGTTGGACATCTTCTTTCAACTTAAGCAAAATAGGATCACTATCTTGTTTTTCTTGCACTTTAGATATCAAAGAAGATACTGAATAAAGATACTACCTCCAACTAAATCAACCAACTGAACTCCCAATCTAGCAAGCATATGAACCTCTACATGATTAATACTTATCGTCAGCCACAATATTTGCTTTACCCAAATAGTACATGACACTCATATCATAGTCCTTCAATAACTCTAGCCATATCTCCTGACAAAGATTTAGATCTTTCTGAATGAATACATACTGAAGGCTCTAATGATTTATGAACACATCTACATGAACCTCATTGAGATAGTATCTCCAAATCTTTAAGGCACAAACCACTACAACCAACTCGAGATTATGAGTCGGGTAATTTTTCTTATGAGACTTAAGTTTTCTAGAGATATAATCTATAAACTTTCCATGTTTCATCAACAAACAACCAAGTTCCACTATAGAAGTATCACAACAAAACACAAACCCATTTCAACCTTCTAGAAAAGTCAAATATGGAGTGGAGGTAAGTCGAGTCTTTAACTCCTAAAAACTCTTCTTGTATGAATTGGACCACTAAAACTTTACTTTTTTCTAAGTAAATTTGTACATAGGGGTAGAAATAGAGAAAAATCATTTAATAGATCATCTGTAGTAACCAACTAAGCCCAAGAAACTCTTGATATCATATGGAGAGATCAGTCTAGGTGATATCCTAAATTCTTTAATATATTTTGGATCAACCCAAATGCCCTCACTAGACATGATATGACCAATGGATGTTACTAATTTCAACAAGAATTCAAACTTTCATAACTTAGAAAGTAATCAGTAATCTTTGAGAGACTGCAAGATAATCTTTAAATGGTCTACGTGCTCATCCTCACTCTAAGAATAAACAAGGATGTCATGAATAAAGACAATAATAAATATGTCCTAGTATTGTTTGAACACCCTATTCATCAAGTTCACCAAAGTTGCAGGAACATTCATTAGTCCCAAAGACATAAGAACAAATTTGAAGTGATCCTATCGAGTTTTGATGGCTGTCTTTGAAATGCCACATTCTTTGACTCTAAATTGATGATAGCTAAATCTGAGGTCTATCCTATAAAAGTAGTTGGCACCCAAAAACAAGTTGAATAATTCTTCAATCTTGAGGATGGGAAACTTATTATTAATTGTGACTTTGTTCAACGGACGATAGTCTATGGACATTCTAAGAGAACTAACTATCTTATACATGAATAAAACAAAAACACCAAATGAAAAGATGTTAGGACTGATAAAACCTTAGTCTAGGAGATCTTTTAATTATTCCTTGACTTTATTAATATCAGATAGAGACATTCTATAGTATGGAATCAAAATAGTTTATGTATTCAAGAGAAGATCTATTCTAAAGTCTATTTCCCACTTAAGAGGAACTCTAGGAAAATCCTTGAGAAATGTTTTTGGGAATTTTGACCACTAGAAATGACTGAAGAGTAGGGGTCTCAACTTTAAATCCATAACCCAAACAAGAAGATAGATACACCCCTTGGAAATAATTTTTCTATCCTTAAGGTGTGAAACAAATCAACCTATAGGCACTGAAGTACTACCTTTCCACTTTATGACCTGCTCATTCAAAAACTAAAATTGGACTACTTTATTTCTACAATCGATTGAGGCATAACAAGCATATTGGCAATCCATGACAAGAATGACATAAAAATATGTAACACCCCGAAAATGGGTCCCGAGATGTCACACGGTGCTTAGGGTCACAAGTGACCCCAAGCTAACCCTTCTACTGGCATAACTCATATGCAACTAAATAAAATACATAAATCTGTACAAAATCAGCGGAAAATAACTCTTTCTGAATCCATACTATACAAAACTGAATTTATAAGATTACAACTCTTCTCTTAGAAACAAAACTAAAACTGAATACTTCAACTTCTACTAACTGTGTATGAAGCCTCTCCTAGCATTGACTTTAGATAGCCTAGACATGACCCCCAACTATCCCAAATCAATACGACTGAATAAAGAAAATATCAAACTGTAGAACTGACTCGATCCCTTGAATCAAAAGGTCTCACCACCTGCTGACTGGAAGCTGCAACTGTTTGAATATAGTATGTGTGCTACAATTTAACTTATACCTATATTATGAGACAATGTAGCACACAGACGTATATGTGGATCAGTACTTTGAGGATGTAATGAGTATATGGGATTGTATGCAATAGTTAAACAATATCATCAATCTTTAAAGAAATCATGCATGCTAAATGTAAATGACTCAAATAGCTTGAATAAATTTCTCATAAGTTGGGGTTAGGAAATAGATAATAGAAATCACGTGAGTCATTTTACTTTATTCTGGATCTGTATTCTTTCTTTGTTCTCAACTTGTAAATTAGACGAAATCTTAAAATATCAACTTTCAGGACATAACCTAAAATCCCATGAAAGCAAGAAACTTCTTGGGAACTTAATAATCATGACACTTGAAAACTTTAAGAATCATAAGGTCATAGACTTCAAAATCAATATACCTTCAAACTTACACTTTTAGCTTAAGGATAGTAAAACTTATTTAAAACTCAAGAACTTGATACTTTAAGATGGGTGGAGCCTCCCTATAGCCTTTAGCTACTATCTCTAAAACCTAAACACGCCCTTAGGCTCGTCTAAAAATTCCGAAACTCACCCGAGATGTACTCTTACCTTTCCCCATTGCAATGCAACAAAAAAAATCAATAAACGAAGGTCGGGAAGGTTGATAAGTAATTCCCCAAAGTTTGAAGGTTCAAAAATAAACTAAGTGTTGAGAACTTAGCAAAATTTCTAAGTGTAAGACTTCTTTTGATTCATTTTGAAAGCCTTAACGATGAGGGAACTTTACGGGGTCTTACAAAATATGTCATGTCAAACTCTATAAGATCAACTAAGGTGACTTTCTGAGAAATTATGTTAAGCAACCTGACCTGCGGCCTTGTCGTAATGAGCATCCTAAGTTCGACCGGGATTGTACACCACCCCAATACCCAACCCAACCTCCAGCCACCTGCCTTAAGTTAGCTGAATTTCGAGCATATAACAATATAGTGTAACAGCTAATATGAAAACTATGGGATATAATCACGACCGTGACTGACCTAATCGAGTCCGACCATCCCATACCAACTATCCAACCACACCAAAGAAAATCAAAACCATAAATCCAATCATAACCAAATAAGTTCCATTAATAATTAAACATATAAACCCAAAATGAAAAATAATGAAACACTGAGAAATTTTGTACAATGATGTCATCCCCAATACCAATGCCAATAAAAGAGCTGACACCCATATCGTTCCCACCCATTCCAACCTATAGTAGTTCCACAAAAGTCTCTAACCAAAAGAATACAAAAATCCAGTTGGGACATGCCCCCAACCATAGCCAAAACCAATATCCATAAATAAATCAAAGTATGAAATAACATCCATGAAATGGAGCCTTCGAGAAAAAAAGAAGCTTACCACTTAAATCCAAAGTTGACCCATGAATGCTTGAATTCTAAGTAGGAGGAGTGGAACGGTCGGTTCCTACACCGCGTGGGGATACAGCCGTCCAAAGATGGGTTAGCGGGTGAACAGTAGAATGAACTTAGGATAAGAATTAAATAATGCCAATTATAAAACCAAGTAAAACCATTCATATGCACACAAACCATACATATATATATAACCATGCTGGGAAAGGGAACCAGGTTTAGCATGCCATTTAAAACCTTTACCTGGGTTGTGCAGCTTTGCCATCCTAAAACTACCCACAAGCTATATAGGTTCAGCTCTCCGACTGAAAGGGCCCCAGTGTGTGAAGCCGCATGACTAGAGAAAAGAACCTGGTATGACTAGTACATCCCTGAAAATATGATGTGTGACATCATGCACACGGTCACTAGGACCAAACCTCACATCGGTAAATATGTGAATCCAATTTCGATCATCATGGGACCTCCACCTTCCATGGCTTCGCTACATACACACCTTTTAAGCCCAATTAAAACCATTACCAAACAACCAAACCATTATTCATTTATTATTAACCAAGGCCATTAGTAGTGGTATAGTCATATCGACTATAACTTGCAAATATTTTCCTTAGCCAAACCTTTTTTAGATCAAGGAATTCCCATGTACCAATAGATCATATGATCCAATTAACTTAGGGGATTTCCATGTACCCCACAAGTATGTTTATAAAGCCAAAACCATTTAAATCATTTAGGGTTCTATTACCAAGTTTGAACCATGCATAAGTTCCATTGAAAAACCAATATTACAATAAAAGCATTGTTATAGGAATTTTATCAAACACAGTAGAGGCATAGTATTTCCAAAACCAAAGTTCATTACCAAATAACCATTCCCATGAAACCAATTATCCAAATCCACTATTAAATCATATAAAAGCATAATTAAAGCATTTGAAAACAATTACCAAGAATTTATAATAAAAACACCCAAATCATAATTGAAATTCCAAAATCATTCAACATTCAAATCATGAAAACATTGTATAAAACCATGCCTTTAGTTGGAACTAACAATGAGGAAAGAGAACATGTCTTAAACCAAGATGATGATGGAGAGAAATCACCAAGACAAGCCCCAATTTACTCATTAAGATGAAATCGAATCTTCCTTTGCCCAAAACTCTAGAGAGGATTTAAGAGTGTTTTTTCAAATATTTAGGAATAGAATAGTAGGGCAAATAACCTCCAATAGGAACATAATCGTGGGGACTTATTAGGGTAAGTGGAAAAATATCCAGATTGCCCTTACTTAAACTGCATTTAATTCCCGTCATAGGGTACAACTTACCCTTACGTGTTGTACCCATCCTGTTCGAGTGGTACCCACCCTCATACCTTAGGCTTTCCCCTTTGAATCCAACACTTAACAAGCTACGGATACTTAACCCAAAGTATTATCTAAGTGTACGATTAGTACCCCAAAACTGTATCCCAAGCAGAATATAATCCAGGAGGTTTGAACACTGACCATCGTACGAGTACTGGGTACGACTCGTACCCTGGCTTACAGCTCATAGTAAGCCACTCATACTCAGATCCAATCTATGTTACAAAGTCTAAGATGAAGTGAAGTAACCAAACAACCCATACCCTCCATTATGACTCGTACTACCCAAGTTGTATATATTTCAGAAACCAAATCCACCCCACCAACCAACATTGGTCAGCTTATGATTGGACCATACCACCTGTACCCAAGTGTATGACTCATTCCTCTAGTCATATTCTTTCCAGATTCTAGAAATCCAGGAAACTTTCTAAGGTCCAGATACTAGGGTGTTTCAGTCTCCCCCGCTAGGAACGTTCATCCCTGAATAACGGACAAGGTAAGGGTAACCACACACACGAGTCATTTGCATTATATAATATATATTCCCAATCTTTAACAATGTTTGAAAAAAAAATGCAAAGATATTAATCTTTCCTTTAACAAACTCAAAAAATAATGATGTGTTAAAGAACACATACCTTCTTCATGAATCCTAGGAGTAAAAAACAGATGAAAATACTTAGACTTCATGTCCTTCTCTGCATCCAATGTAGCTTCTTCCACCTTATGGTTCTGCCGTATAACCTTAACTGAAGTCACATCCTAGGTACACAATCGATAATCCTACCTATCTAAGATCTCAACCGGTTCCACTTCATAAGACAGAGAGTCCGAGATACCCAACCCATTCAAAGTAACAATTGAAGAAAGATCACCAATGCACTTCCTTAACATGGAAACATGAAATAATGGATGAATGGAGCTCAAACCTAAGGGAAAATCCAATACATAGCCACATTACCAACCCTTTGCAGAAACACATAAGGTCCAACAAACCAGGGACTAATCTTTCTCTTCTTATCAAACTGCATTACTTCCTTCATGGGAGATACCTTTAAGAGCACCCTATCCCCAACCTTAAACTCAAAGTCTCTATGCCTTACATTTGCATAGGACTTTTGGGGACTTTGGGCAGCCTTAAGCTTATTCCAAATAACCTTTGCCTTTTCCATGGCCTGATAAACCAATTCAAGACCAAAAATATCCACCTCACCAAGCTTGAACCACGCAATTGGAGATATACACCTCCTACCATACAACGCCTCGAAAGGGGCTATACCAATACTAGAATGATAGCTATTGTTGTAAGAAAACTCTACCAAAGGCTGATGCTCAGCCCAATTGCCACCAAAATCAATCACATATGACCAAACCATATCCTTCAATATCTGAATTATCTTATTTGTTTGTCTATCCGACTGCAGATGGAAAGTAGTACTCAGAATAACCTTGGTACCCAACCCTTTCAAAAAAACCCACCAAAAATGAGAATGCATACCACGATTAGAGATAATTAAAATAGGTACCCCATGACGCTTCATAATCTCCCAAAGATACAACTGCACATAGTACTGAGCTGAAAAGGTAGTCCTTACTAGCATAAAGTGAGCAGACTTTGTCATCCTATCCACAATGACCTAAATCGAATCAAATTGGTTTTGAAAATGAGGGAGACCAGTAACAAAACCCATATTGATCGTATTGATTACCTCTTATTTCTATTTGGGAAAATCAATTTCTTGATGCAACCCACCAGGCCTCATGTGCTCAACTTGAACTTGTTGGACCACCATGTACTTTGCTACAAAATCAGCTACATCCCTTTTCATACCATTCCACCAATATATCTCCTTGAAATAATGATACATCTTCGTCGATCCAGGATGAACAACATAGCACAATTCATGCACCTCAGCCAAAATCCTTTACCGCAACCCATAGACATCAGGAACACACCACCTCTCTTAGTACCGCAAAGTACTATCGCCACTGATCTCAAAGACCATCACCTTTTTTCCACCAACTTCACCCTTGATTTTTATTGAGATAGAATCTAGAACTTGCTTCTCCTTAACCTCTGCACCAAGAGAGGACCTAACCACTTCCTGAACCATAACACCACCATCCTTGGAGTCCAAGAGATGTACTCCAAGATTGGTCAAGCAGTGATTATCCTTCACCAATTCCTACTTTCCTTCCTCCACATGAGTCAAACTCCTCATGGGTAACCTATTAAGAGCATCAGTAACCACGTTAGTTTTACCTGGGTAATAGTGAAGACTTATATCATAGTCCTTGAGAAGCTCCAACTATCTCCTCAGTCAAAGATTTATCCCCTTCCGAGTAAACATTTACTGTAGACTCTTATCATTAGAAAAGATATCTACTTGTACTCCATACAAATAGTGCTGCGAGATTTTCAAAGCAAAAACAACCGCCAACAGCTTCAAATCATAGGTAAGATAATTCATGTCATGCACCTTCAACTGCATAGAAGCATAGGCAATCTCCTTCCCATACTTTATCAAGACACAACCAAGTCCCACCCTAGATGCATAACAGTAAACCACAAATCCCTCACTACCCTCAGGCAACGTCAAAACCAGAGATGAAGGTAGCTTATCTTTAAACTTCTCAAAAATCCCCTCACAAGAATTCGACTAAGAAAACTTCACGTTTTTTTGAGTAAACTTAGTCAAAGAAGCAGCTATTATCGAAAAGATTTCCATAAACCAATGATATACCCAACAAAACCTAAGAAGCTCTAAATATCAGTTGGAGTCATGGGTCTAGGCCACCTTTAAACCACAACCACCTTTTAACCACAGCCAGCTTTTGTGGATCCACCATGATCCCTTCGTTATAAATAATATGACAAAGAAAAGTCACAGCGTTCAACAAAAACTTACATTTAGAGAACTTGGCATACAACTGTTGTTCTTTTAAGGTTTGTAATACCACACAGAGGTGATTATCATGGTCTACCTCACTCTTAGAATAAACAAGAATGTCGTCAATAAACACAATGACAAAGAGATCCAAGAACTACCTGAAAACCATGTTCATCAGATTCATAAATACTGTTGGAGTATTAGTCAAACAAAATGACATCACCAAGAATTTAAAGTGCCCATACTGAGTACAAAAATCGGTCTTAGGTATATCCTCCTCCCTAATCTTAAGATGATGATACCCAGACCAAAGATCTATTTAGAGAAGAACTTAGAACCTTGCAATTGATCAAACAAGTCATCTATCCTTAGAAAAGGATACTTGTACTTGACTGTTTCCTTATTCAACTGCTAATAATCAATGCACATTCGAAGAGAATCATCCTTCTTACACACGAACAAAATTGGTGCACCCCATGGGGATACACTTGGAAGAATAAATCCCTTATCTAGATGATTCTTAAGTTGCTCCTTAAGTTTCCTCAACTCAGTCATAGTTATTCTATAAGGAGGAATAGCGATTTGATGAGTTTTCGAAACCAAATCAATACCAAACTTTATTTCCCTATCTGGAGGAACACATAGAAGATCATCCGAAAAGACCTTAGGAAACTCATTTACTACCAAAATCGAATGAAAAAAGGACCATCTGAGTTAGAATCTTTAACTCAGACCAAGTGATTGAGAAAAACTTTGGAGATTAATCTCCGAGCTCTAAGATAAGAAATAAACCTCCCCCTAGGGGATAGGGAACCACCCTCCCACTTTATAATTTGTTCACTAGGGAACCTAAAGACAACATTATGGGACCGACAATCCAAGGACACGTAACAAGAGTGTAACCAATCCATCCCCAGAATGACATCAAAGTCTACCTTATCCAATTCAAACAAATCCACTAAAGTCTGCCTACCACCAACAGATACCACACACCTCATATAGACTCTCTTAGAAATAACCAAGTCACCTACCAGGGTAGAAATAGAAAAAGGATCCAAAACAACGTCAAGATCAAAACCAAAACACAGAGCCACATATGGGGTCACATTGAAAGAGTTCACCCTGGGTCAAGCAGAAAATACATGTCACGAGAAAAGAGTTGTAATGTACTAATAACGACATCAGGTGATGCCTCAAATTCCTGTTCAGATGCAAGAGCATACAACCTATTCCATCTTGTGTCAGTATAAGAAGCAGGAGCAAACACTGAAGCCATACCACTAGGCATAGGAGTAGAAGATGAAGCAACCAGAGCTTTGACCTCTCCCGAAGATCCCTTACCAACTGAACAATTCTTGAGCATATGGCAGGGTTGGCCACATTTAAAACACTTGTCCCTATCTTCATCATAATAGCCCCGATGAGGACGACTAAAAAACCTTCAAGAAAGGTATGAAAAAGCCGACGGAACCTACTCGCCTGAGATTGGGCACCCTATACCCAAAAATTATCACCACCTTATAGACGTCTATCACCTGACTACCTCGAGTAAGGAGCGCTGGTAGTAAAGAAAGAACTAGAACTCCCTCACTTTTTCTTTAGCCAATTACCTCCATCTCAACCGCCCTACTGCTGAGCACCACTCTGCTAAAAAAATCTACTTTTCTTACCCATTATTTCCCCAAACTCTACCTGATTCCTTTTTACTTTCTCCACAAGTTGCATATGGACAACCAACCTCAAAATATCCATATCTTTGATCAGCAAAGTAGTTTTGCTTTCAAGGATCAAATCCTGATATATCCCAAAAGTGAACTTTCTCATTCTCTCCCTGATGTCAGCCACTAAATTAGGAGGATACCTTGGCAGCTGAAGAAACTTAAAGACATATTCCTTGACAAAAAATTTTCCTTGATTGAGATTCACAAACTTCTCCATCTTTGCCTCCCTCAGCTCTTAAGGAAAGAAACAATCTAGCAAAGCATTAGAAAAAGCATCCCATAAAGACAACTCCTCCACATCACCTTTATCCCTATCCCACTCTTCATACTATTAGTCCACAATATCCTTGAGCTGATAAGCTACAAAGTCTTCTCTTTCCATAGTAGTAGCCTGCATCATCCTAAATATATCCATTTCATCCAAAAAAAACCTAAGAATCCTCCTCAATCTTTACCCCAGTAAAAGTAGGAGGATTCAGCTTCATAAATTGGCCAACCCTTGTGGCCTCAGCAAACAACCCACCAAATGCATCCCACTCAGCCAGAGAAGCAACCAACTGAGTAATAGTATGAATAGATTGGTAAAATTTTGCATTAGTCACCTTACCTTAAGGAGGACTAGTAGCAACCGTAGAAACTCTAAAACAATCAGGGATAGGACCCTGAGACCGAGTGTGAACTCCAGGTATAGGACATACCCCATCAACATCATCCCCAAATGGGACAAAAGAATTTTCTTGTGTTCCAAATCATCGAGGCATGATCAGAATAATGAACAACTAAGGATGAGAGAAGAATTCTAGGACTTAGACTCCAAGCTTGAAAATAGAATACAATGAAAGTAAAACATTCCAAAATTCCTTGTAGCCTCTCTTTTATGAGTGTAGCACGCTACACACCCCTAAAAGAGACTGTACTAGACATGGCTTTATGGACTCCATATTGACCATAAACCTAAAGCTCAGATACCAAATTGACATGACTCGACCCGGGTCTTTTTCCTAATGGGTGTCCCAAGTCCAATTGGGATTGGAGACCGCCCCGTTACCCAAACCCAACCTCCAGCCACCTGCCCTGAATTGGCCAAATTTCGAGCATATAATAAGACAGTGTAACATCTCATATGAAAAATCTAGGATAGGATCATGACTGTAACCGAACCAAACGAGTCCTACCGTCTCATACCAACCATCCAACCATACCAAACAAAACCAAAAACATAAATCCGACCATAACCAAATAAGTTTCATTAATAATTAAACATATAATCCAAAAATTAAATATGATGGAACAGTGAGAAATTTTGCCCAATGTTGTCATCCCCAATACCAATGCCAATACTAAGGCTGACACCAATACTGATCCCACCAATTCCAACCCATAGTAGTTCCACAAAAGCCTCTAACCAAAATCATACAAAAATTTGGTTGGGATACGCCCCCAACCATAGCCAAAACTAATATCCATAAATAAATTAAAATATGAAATAACATCAATGAAATAGATCTTTCTAGAAAGATAAAAGCTCAGCACTTCAATTCAAAGATGACCCCCGAATGTCCAAATACTAAGCAGGTGGAGTTAAACGGTCAGTTCCTGCATTGCATGGGGATAAAGCCACCCAAAGATGGGTTAGCGAGTGAATGCTAGCATGAATTCAGGATAAGGATAAAATAATGCCAAGTATAAAAACAAGTAAAACCATCTATAAGCATATAAACCATACATATATATATATAACCATGCTGAGAAAGGAAATATATATATATAACCATGATAGAAAAAGGAACTGGGTTTAGCATGACATTGAAAATCTTTACTTGGGATGTGTAGCTTTGCCTTCCTCAAACCACCCACGGGCTTTATAGGTTCATCTCCGCCCGCTGAAAGGGCCCCAGTGAGTGAAACAACACGACTAGAGAAAAGAATCTGGGATGACTAGTACATTCCCCAAAATATAAAATGTGACATCATGCACACGGTCACTAGGACCAAACCGTACTTCAACAAATATGTGTTTCCAGTTTTGATCCCCCCAGGACCTCCACTTTCCATGGCTTTGCTACACATACACACACACACTTTTAAGCCTAATTAAAACCATTACCAAACAACCAAACCATTATCCATTTATTATTAACTAAGGATATTAGCTATGGAATTGTCATATCGACTATAACATGCAAGTATTTTCCTTAGCCAAACCTTTTTTAGATTAAGCGATTCCCATGTACCCATAGATCATATTATCCAATTAACTTGGGGGATTCCCATTTACCTCACAAGTATGTTTATTAAAATGAACCATTCCAAAACTATTGAACTCATTTAGGGTTCAATTACCAAATTTAAACCATACATAAGTTCCATTGAAAAACCAATATTATAGTGAAAGCATTGTTATAGGTATTTTATCAAACACATTGGGCGCATAGTATTTCCAAAACCAAAGTCCATTACCAAATAACCATTCCCATGCAAGAAATAATCTGAAACCACCATTAAAGCATATAAAAGTATAATTAAAACATGGGGAAATCATAACCAAACATTTATAACCAAAACCCCAAATCTTATTTGATAACCCAAAATCATACAACATTCAAATCAAGAAAACACTGAATAAAACCATGCTTTTCGTTAGAACTAAAAATGAGGGGAAGATAACATGCCTTTAACCAAGATGATGAGTGAGACAATCACCAAGATAAGCCCCTATTTACTCCTTGAGATGAAACTCTGGCTTTCTTTTTCCAAAACTCTAGAGAGGATTTAAGAGTGTTTTTTCAAATGTTTAAGAATAGAATAGCAGGGCAAATAACCTCCCATAGGAACATAAATCGTGGGGCCTTAGTAGTCTAAGTGGGGAAATATCTAGATTGCCCTCACTTAAACTGCATTTAATTCCCATCATAGGGTAGGACTGACCTTTACGAGTCGTACCCATCATGTTTGAGTAGTACCCACTTCTCATACCCTTGGCGTTCCCCCTTGGACCCAACACTATACAAGGTATGACACACTCAACCCCAAGTCATATCTATGGGTACGACTAGTACCCATAAACCATACCCCTGGAAGAATATAATCCATCATGTTTAAACGCTAACCATCACACGAGTCCTGGGTACGACTCAAACCCTGGCTTATGGTCTATGGTGATCCACTCGTACTCAGATCCAACCTATGTCATAAAGTATAAGGTGAAGTGAAGTAACCAAACAACCCGTACCCACCAATATGACTCGTACCACTTAGGTCGTACACATTCTAGAAACTAAATCCACCCCACAAACAAACACTGGTCAGCATACGATTGGACCATGCCACCCATACCCAAGTGTATGAGTCATTTCCCTAGTTATATCCTGTTGAGAAACCAGAAATCTAGGAAATTTTCCAAGGTTCAAAAATTGAGGTGTTTCATTATGATAGGGCAATTTTGGTTTACCCATTTAGATATAATTGAATCACCAACTAAAGTAGAGACTAACAAGGGTGCTAAAAGGATTTCAGGAATGAAATTATTAAACCCTTGGGAGTTGCAGCACACAGTGATGAACTGGGTCCCTCAAAGTCAATCACAGGAAAAATACATTAAAGTACCTAGGAATTAAAAGATAGTGCAGGAAGAGTAACCAAATAAGATTTTTATGTGGAAACCCCTCTTGCTCAAGGATGGGAAAAAACAAAGCTTTCCCTCACAAGCTCTCCAAAATCCACTATAATCAAACTCTTGACTACATCCTTTAATGAACCTAACTCTAGGTTCCTTTCACTTGTAATAACTCTACTACAAGCTCATCTTGACAACTCTGTCAAAGACCCTCTACAGTGATTAGCTCTAATTAGTATCAAAACTAAGGCAACTCTACCTAAGAACTCTTTACTTAAAGGGAAAAGATCATTAATCTTATATCAGGAATAATTCACTTACAAATAAAAAATCACTCATGATATATTTCTATTTAAGAACACTAAGTAGTTAAGAACATGAGCAGTGTTTAAATGGGGTTTTTGATGCCTCTCTTCACTCTTTGTATTTGCCAAAAACCATTTGATGAAGAAGCCATTTTTTTCTTTTATAGATGTGTGATGATTAGGGCTGAAATCTCAATGGAAAATGTGTCCTAATTGCTACATGAAGAACCCGCAAGTTTGTTACACATGAGGATAAAACTGTGCAAACACGCGAGCTAGTTGTACTGTACCATGAACATCAAGGGACCTGGTCCCTTAAAATTAGTTGCTCATCATCAAAACTTCATATATCAATTTTCCTCATTTTTGATGATGTAAAACCAACCATATATCTTTGATCATATCCATCATATTTAATCAGTGTGATTACCACTCTAAAGATGAATGTTCCGCCATCATCATGCAACACATAGGTCCCTTACTGTTATTTGCAGTAAGACTCTAAGAACATTTTTCCCCTATCATTGTGCACCATTATTTATTCATTTTCTTCCTCCTTCCATCATGCATCATAATTCATCTAGTACATTTGTATACTTCTCTCTATCAACATGCCACATAAGCACACATACACACACCCACCTGGTCCTTATATATGAAGTCAGTATTCCCCCTTTTGGCATCATTGAAAAGGATCAATAGTAAGCCAAGAGTAAAGATAAGTACAAGCTAATTAACTCATGGCTACTGGGAAACCCTAACATGAAGAACAACTTAAAATAAAGGAAACAAATGAGGCCCGCAAATAGAAATTCATTCATGATTAAGTAGCTTAAGTACCAATACAATATAAAAAAATATATAAGAACTATTTGCAAAGGCCACAATAGAAACTGACATGGAAAGATGACACACTAGGACTCTGGTAGAAAGGGGCTTAGGGGAGAGTGATTTTAGCAACATGTTCATTCTAGCAGCCTCAGCAGAACGAGAATACCATAATTATTTGGTGATTTTTTTACTTCTATATTTATATCTTGAACCTCACAAGTAAGTTCTGTAACCTTGACCTTGAGGTTGCCATTTTTTGCTGCAAGTTCTTCAGAGGCACCTGGCCCCTCAGAAGACAACTTCTGATTCTACAACTTTAGATGCACTATTTTTAATGTATTTTATTGCTAGTATAATCCTCAACTCTTCCATTTATTTGTTCAAGATTACTTAAGAAACCAGTAGCTTAGACACTTGGGATATAGTCCCCACATTCCCTTCTATATATTATTTTCCATCGGCGTAGTTAGATTGATCTCTGTTAGACAATTCTTGGTGTTCCCCTAGTCCCAGTCACTCCAAAATAATTAAAGACTTTATTCAGAGAGTAACCATATGACATTCCATGTCTTCGTTCATTTTCTTAAACCACCTTGTACATATGCTCTATCATTAGAGATGGTAGAATCGTCAACTCAAACTTACTTAGGAATTCAATTTGAAATAGATGCAATTGTTATTTTCTCTAATCTTTTTAGCAGGACCTTGTTAATAAATTCAAAAACCAACTGAAACTCACTCTTTAGAAATTTCTTCTTTACTACAGCTATTGAGGTCCCACCTAATCTTGAGGCTATAATAATAAATTCAGTAGTGGGTTGTTTCTTTACAACTTTCCTCACACCTATAACAGGTATATCAAGAATTCCTCCCAAGGTTTCTTCATCCAGTCTAATTTCTTTTCCTTGCACCTTTGTAGATAGACTCAATCTATCTTCCGAGAAATCTATTTAAAAATAGAATTATCTCACTTTATTTTCAAAAAACGACTAGCATTGCTTGCTCAAATAAATGCAACCACCTTGATTCCTGACATATCCTACCAATTCCACCATCCTAGGTTTCTCATAGATTTTGGGATCAAACATTCTTCCTGATAGCACCTATTGTGTCTTCAGGCTTTCAATCTTTTTTTCTCTAGATAATTTTTTCTTTTCTTCCTCTCTTTTTATTTTCTTGAACTCATCATATAGGTCTTTCTTTTCATCAATTTTTTCTATTCTTAGGACTAGGTCCCTTAGATACTTTCTTCCTTTTCACAACTATGTGTTTCTTCTTGCTTACACCACGACTTCCAGACTTTGGATCAAAGGACCTAGTCCTTTTATCACCATGAACTTCTAGTCTTTTCATCTTAATGCAATAACAAGTTCAGAATCATTGTCCTCATTTTCTCTCACCAACACAACTTTAAGATTTTATTTTATTTTCTACAATAGATTTTTTTAGCCTTCTTCTTTTAGTTGTAGAAGACTTACTCGTCTTCATTGCATATGCTAGTAATTTAATTTCACACCCTCTAGTGGAGAAAGACCTTGTAACTTGTATCCCAAATTCAATCAATTTCTATTTTCCTTTACTGTCCTTCAGTTTTTTTCATTTTCCATATCATAGGTTGTTCATTTTCATCCTCTTCATCTTCCTCATTTAAAGGTAATATGAATTCTACATCCCTTTTTAAGGTTTCCTCTTCCCTTGTTATTTGCTCCTTTACACGAGCTGAACTTTCCATAGGATCGTGAGAATGTAAGAGTAAATTCGCAGCTTCCCAATTGATGTTGTTAAGAGAATTAGACTTCTTTATAGGTATTTCTTCTTCAACCAGATTAGACAGTATAGAGTTTGACTCAGTAAGAGTAGGAGAACCAGGTTTTTGTAAATTATTTGATATTTCAGTACCTTTTAATTTCTCAGAGAGAGCATAGATTTGAGGGGTATTAAAGGACTCTAGTTTTTCTGAGGAAGGAGGTCCTTCAAATTGAAGAATCTTTTGTTTAATTGGAGAGAAAAAACCTTTATTTGGGTCATCTACTAAGACATAACATTCACTGGGCTTAGAGTTTCGACTGGAATAGTTTCATTTAGGGTCTTAAGAGTCTCATTAGAAGAACTGACAGGTAACGCACTTTGTGACTCTTAAGAATGATCAAAAGACAAATCTTTCATGGGGTTTTAAGAAAAGGAAATTTCAAATATTCTAAATTTTTTAGAAAAGAAGAAGAAGGACCAATTTGATTTAGAAGAAAAATAATATTCTGATTTAATTATAAAGAGAATGAAATAGAAGGGTTTGAATTTATAATTAAAGAGATGAACGGTGACATTTAAGAGATATTTTTGAATGGATGTGTCTAATGAAAATGGATGTGACTCTTCACATTTGAACTAAGTTAACAGCTTTTATTCATATAGGATTGGACATGTGTCTATTATAAATAAAAAATTTATAAAAATTTAAGGCAAGTTATTTTGGTACTCACCTAAGAGATGGGACTAAGTCCCTTTCTTTTTGAGTGAATTTTCAACTTGTTTCTGCTTTAATTATTTCCTTCCAAAATTGTCCCCTTAGGTGTATACCTGTTAAGGTATGATACTGAGTTGGATTAACATGCACCTACTTTATCATGAATACCTGTCTCTCTGACATACACAAATTTTTGAACAGTCACTAATTCACATGTTATACATCTACTGAAGCTTCTTATTCTAAGATGAATTTCCTAGGGACCAAGTCCCTTGAAATCAACTATTTCAAAACATGACACCTCCACCTTGGATTTCCCTTGAGAGAAAGAGAACATAGTTAGATCTACTAAAATTAAGCACTGAACACCCACTTTTAATGAACATTCCTGACAATAATCTCCTTTCTCCAACCTGAAACCATGATCACTTATTTAATTTGGGAACCAACTTGAGTTTGAGTTCCTAGTAAGAGGACAATGGTGTGATCAATATCTTCTTGTCCCATCTAGGTAGAGAATTCTTCTTCATCTTATTCAAATACTTGAACCCATTTGATTGTGTATTCTTCTGCTGAACATATTTGATTTTGTTCATTCCATCACTTATCCAGCTGTGACAATTCCTATTAGTGTGCTCATCTTTACATGATGATTGCATATAGGTTTGGGAGCCTTGTTTCTAGTATCATTGAACGTCTTTTCTTTCCACCTAGTAGGTTGGAGTTCTCCTTTATATCCCAGTCATTCACCATCATTAACACCCTGACTGCTTAGATTAGATAGAATATGTGAAGAAGCAGTCCATTTAAGAGACTTGTTCAACTCTTCTCTCAAGAGGACCAAGTCCCTCTCTAACTCTCCATTCTTGTGAAGATCAAACATAAGATGTTTTTGAGAATCCCTTAGCTTTTTATCAAGATCAATTTGAATCCTTGAAGCTTCTTTCTTAACTTTTCAATCTATCTCATTTACCTTCTTCATATAACTTATCAAACTCGGATTTTCAAATTTTAATGTTTTGCACATTTCTTCAATTTTAGAATTTCACAAAGCTAAAGCAGTTAGCCCAAGCTCTTGTTTCTCTATTTTTTCTTCTAAGGCATTCTTATCAACAGTTAGTTCACATAAAGAGTCAATCAACACACTTGCAAGCATTTTTATCATCCTAGCAATGTAATTATCTAGATTCTCTTTAATATCAGAAAGAGTTACCTCTTTTACTTTTTCATCTTCTGTGTTTTCCATGAATGCATACAAGAAATCATAGATAACTATATTGTCTTCCACTACTATCATAAAGACATCTCCATTTTTCTCATTTTTACCTGGATCACTAGAGAAGTCTCCCATGATTCTAAAGCTTACTTTACAGCTTACTCAGCTGCTACCTTTATTCTTGAATTTTCAGGGACCTGGTCCCTACTCTTTTCTTTGTCACCTCCCTAAATCACCACGTCACAGAGCAGGAGAAGTGAAAGTATGGTCATTCCTGCATCACATGGGGATACAACGTCTGAATATGGTTAGTGGGGTAAACTCTCGAAGGTAACTCAAGGGTAAATATAAAGTAATATCATTAATCCAAAACCAAGTCAAACCAATGCATATAACCATATACAAATACATACATACAGATATATACACACTATGTTGGGATAGGGAATAAGGTTTAGCTTTAACTTTAAATCATTTAACCTGGATTGTGTAGCTTTATTTTCATAAGTCCACCCACGAGCTATATGGGTTCAGCGTTACCCTTTGAAAGGGCCACAGTGCATGTTAGTCGCATGAATCAGAGATATCATAGATAGATGGGGATTCTCTTGTAGACTTTGCCCTCCATGATACATATGTACATATATAGTCTTGGGGAATTATCTTATACCCCGCAAGCACATAATCATCGAGACCAACCCTCATTTCAGCAAACATGAGTTCCCAGTGTCTGTCCTTTGGACTCACACCTTCAAGGCTAGCTATCATAACCCACATTATTTCCCAATTAAAACATTTAAAACATAACCAAACCACCAATTCCATGAGTCAATTATTAAAGAGTTTTTAAGTGGTATTTTCATACCGACTATAGGTTGCAAGAAATGTCATTTGCCAATACATAAGGGAATCCCATGTACCCCACAGACTCTATTATTAAAGTCACTTAGGAGATTCCTGTGTACCCCGTAAGGTTTTAATACTAAAATCACTAGGGGGATTCCCTTGTACCGCAAAAGGTTTTCAAACCCATCCTTAACCATTTAACCTTTTAACCCATGCATTAGTTTCTAGAAATAAGTCAAGTCAAGTGATAATGCATTGACCAAAATTCAATTATTCAAGTGGGTTGAGATTATCACCAATTTCCATACCAAAAAATTTGAATTGGGGATTCCTTTGTACCCCTATTTCCATCCATGCACTCCTAGTGTATTAACCAACCATTAATTTAAGCACAATAGCTTCATAAATATCATATAAGAAGTATTTAAAGAATTTATGTTAAAAACACTCAATCCATTGTTAAAAACCAAACATTAATATCTCATGAACAAAACTTTAAATCATATGCTTTTACAAAATTGATAATGAGGGAAGAGTAACATGCCTTAAACAACAAGAAGTAAGGAGTGAAATCATCTTTGAAAGCCTCGATTAATAAATCTCTTAAAAATCCTAAGTGTTCTTGACCTAGGGGATTAGAGTGTTTGAGAGGTTGTTTAATGTGTTTATGATAGCTAATGATGCCCTAAAGGATTTATAAGATGTGGGTTTCAAGTTGGACAAAAGGGGAAATGTCCAGAATGCCCTTAACTTAAAAGCTGGAAGAACGTCGTCCTTGACTATGAGTCAACCATTAACTCGTAACCCCTCCTTATGACTCATGGCCATGTGTCATAACTAAGACAGTGACCAAGGCCCCTATATATTGTCAACCTTATGACTTAACTAGAGTACTTGTAACCAAACCTTACGACTCATAGGGTACAGTCGTAGGCAACACAGAACTTAAATGGGTTAGACACTAGACATCCTACGATTTCACCTAACGACTCAAAATATATCCTCACGGCTCTTAGTGGTTCACTTGTACTCAGAGAAAAATCAAGACACAAAATTACTAAGTTGGTTACGGCATGTCCTAATGACTCATCACAAATCCTTATGACTCATGTCCCCAAGTTGTAACCCAGACAGAAACTCAATCACCATTTACTAGACACCTTATAGCTAGAATCACCTGACTCATCAAGACCTTGTACAACTCATGGGGTGAGTCATAATCAAGGCAGTGAGCTCAAAGATCAAGAAATTATCAAGGGCTAAAATTTTGGGTGTTTCAATTCTCCCCCACTTGGATCATTCATCCTCAAATGATGGGACAAGGCATTTACCAAAATGATTAGACCCTGAACATCACTACTCTTACCTTTAACAAAGTTAGAAAACAAAAATGTTAATAATAACACATACCTTAGGCATGATTATCCGGGGCAGAGAACAAGTAGACTTTTCAAATTTATGGTTCCTTCATAGAACCTTTACCGAAGCTACGTCCTTCACCCATAAACGATGAACTTGCCGTTCTAAGATTTCAACAAATACTTTCTCATAAGATAGGGAATCTAAAATACCAATATCTTTGAAAGGCCCAATCAGTAGCTGATCACCCACACACTTCTTCATCATTGACACATGGAACACCGGGTGAATGGATTTTAAACTTGAGGGAAACTCCAACTCATACTCAACACTGCAAACCCTTCTCAAGAATGAGTACGCACCGACATACCAGGGACTGAGATTTTCCTTCATACCAAACCACATTCCTACATTCATGAGAGACACCTTCAAAAACACCCTATCCCCAGCCTCAAATTCTAACTCTACACATCTCACATCCGGATAGGAATCTTGGCGACTTTGGGTGGTCTTAAGTCTATCTCGAATCACCTTCACCTTCTCTATGGCTTTGTGAACTAAATTTGGGCCAAACATTTCCGCCTCTCCAACCTTGAATGACCCAATATTAGATCTACACCTCCTACCATACAAAGCCTCAAACTAAGCCATCCTAATACGAGAATGGTAGCTATTATTATATGCAAACTCTACGTTAGGTAAATGATTAACCCAACTACCACCATAGTCAATCACACAATCCCAAAGCATATCCTCCAATCTATGAATGTTTTTTACTTTTTTCCTGTCCATCTGCGGGTGAAAAGTAGTACTAAGGCTCACCTTAGTTCACAAACCTCTTTGAAATGAATTCCAAAAGTGCAATGAAAAATACATACCATGATCTGAAATGATAGAATTAGGCGCCCCATGCAACTTCAAAATATCTTGGAGGCATAACCTTGTATAATCCTCTGATGAAAAGTTAGTCGTTACTAGCAAGAAGTGAGAGAACTTTGTCATTCTATCCTTAATGACCCAAATTGTATCAAATTGATTCCAAGATTGGGGAATACCAATTACTAAATCCATATTAATCACTTCCCACTTCCACACAAGCAACTTAATTTTCTAATACAATCCTCCAGTCCTCAAGTACTCACTTTCACTTGCTGATACACCAGGCACTTAGCCATATCCTATTTTATATTAATCCATTAATAGATCTCCTTAAGGTCATGATATATTTTTGTTGAATGAGAATGAATAGTATATCATAACTTATAAGCCTCAGCCAAGATCCTCTCTTGCAGCCCATCTATTTTGGGAACACATAATATGCCTTAATACCTCAAGATACCATTTCCCCCAGTATCAAAAGCCATTACCCTTTGCTAACATACATCTCTCTTAATCTTCATCAAGACAAGATCCAATACCTATTTCTCTTTTGTCTCAGTACCAAGAGATAACTGTGCCACCATTTTCAAAAATACACCACAATCCTCAGAGTCTAAGAGATGAACTCCAAGGTTAGCAAAATGTGGAATATCTCACTAATTCTTGATTCTTCTCATCCACATGAGCTAGAATCCCTATTGATAACCTACTAAGAGAACCAGCAACTATGTTAGCTTACCTGGGTGATAGTGAAGACTTATATTATAATCCTTGAGCAGATCAAGTCATCTCCTCTGCCAAAGATTAATCTCTTTCTGGGTGAAAAAGATATTGTAGGCTCTTATGATCTAAAAAGATATCCAAATGTACTCCATACAAATAGTGACGCTAGATTTTTAGCGTGAACCCCACTGCCAACAACTCTAGGTCATGAGTTGAGTAATTCTTCTCGTGCACCTTCAACTATCTTGAGGCATAAGATATCACCTTGCCATTTTGCATTATAACGCAATGAAGTGCCATATAAGACGCATCGTAATAAACCATAAATCAATCATTACCCTTCAGCAAGGTCAAAACTAGTGATGAAGTCAATTTATCTTTCCTCTTTTCAAAACTACTCTCACAAGAATCAAACCACAAGAACTCACCTTCTTCTGGGTCAACTTAATCAACATGGCAGCTATAGTCGAGAAACTTTCCATAAACCTCCTATATTAACTACCTAAACCCAAGAAGCTCCAAATATCAGTTGGAGTCATTGGCCTAGGCTTTTTCTTAACCACTGCAACCTTATACGGATCTACCATAATCCCTTTACTAAAAATGACGTGACCCAAAAAAGTAACAGCATTCATCCAAAATACATATTTCAAAAATTTGGCATACAACTGCTGATCTTTCAGGGTCTATATTACAATATGGAGGTGATCGGTATGATCCACCTCACTCTTATATTACACCATAATATTATCTATGAATACAATAATGAACAAATTCAGAAACAGATGGAAGACTTTAATCATCAAATCCATAAATGTCGTCGGGGCATTAGTAAATCCAAAATACATAACCAAGAACTCAAAATTCCCATATCGAGTATGAAAGATAGTATTAGTGACATCCATCTCCGTATTCTTTAACTGATAATACCCAGACCGAAGATTGATCTTGGAGAAAACTTAGCACCCTGAAGCTGATCAAACAAATCATCTATCCTTGGAAGAGCATACTTATTATTTACCATCACCTTATTCAATAACCGATAATTAATACACATTCACAGGGAACCATCTTTTTTATGCACAAACAAAAAAATTGCACCCTACGGGGACACACTAGGACGGATGAAACCCTTGTCTAAAAGATCCTTTAGTTGCTCCTTAAGCTCCTTTAACTCAGCTGGATCTATTCAATACGGGGGAATAGAGATTGGACTGTAAGAACCCACAAAATTCTAAGCTTAACTCGATCCTTTAAAGCTTGTTAAGTGGTCCCATACTTTGTAAATTATAGCTAAGTATTCAGACTTAGTGTTATTTTAGCCTTCGTAGGTTGATGACACCATTTCACAACCCTCATGACCTTAAAGTAATGATTTTTAGGTTGAACCATGATCAGAAATGTTAATGGGTATTCCCAGATAAGTTTTGGATTTTTTGAACTTTGTTTGGGTCACATTTGAAAGCTCAAACCCGTGGATCAACGCGATCTTGACGTGCCGCATCGCCCATCACGTCGATGAATATTTTCCTCCAACTCTCAGTGCAAATTCTAGTTAATCAATGCAGACTCAACGCAGCGCATTAGCTATTACATCGATGCCAATGATGTGGCACGTCGGTCTGTGCGTCACTGAGAACATTTTCAGTCTTTAGAAACCACATCTAAAGGGGTATTTGGGTCATTCTCCCACCCCTATTCATCCCTAAAATCAAGAAATTAAGTCATTCCTATGGCAAAAATTCATTATTTCTCTCAAATTGCTCACAAGAACAAAACCCTAGGACATCAATTTCAAGATCAATCCTCAAGAACACTTTGTCAATCTTTAAGAATTAAAGCATTAAGGTATGTCAAGTGTTCATCCAAGGTCCCCTTCCACCCTTGGAGTCCAAAAAACTCTTTTAAACTTTAAGTAAATTGATTTCATGATTTTTGTGATTTGGATTCAAGTGTATTCATTATTATAATGTTGATTGGGTTTCTATTCCATGATTAAGTGCAAGATTTTTGTAAAAACAATTATTATGTATGTAGTATCATGTGAATTCATGTTAAAGCCTTAAAATTGTGATGCTCATGTATTGATTAGTACTATGTACATATACAATGCCTTCTAAGTGTTTGATGAGTTGTTCATGGGAATTAAACAGTGAGATTTTATCATGTTAGCATGTATACTAGTTCATGCCATTCAAGTGTTTGATAAAATACCTCCATAGAAGCATTACGAATAAGTGTACATTTCTATGTTATGCAAGGTCATGTGATGTTTTACTTTTTATGCTATCGAGTTCTAGGGGTATTTAATACCTGATAATTTAGATATTTACCTATAGCCAGTGTCAGTTATAGAATAATCTCAGTCATGTCACGATCAGTAGTACTCTCAGTCAGTTACAAAACTTAGGAATAGATTAGTAGACTCAATATCGGTCCAGTCCAGTTCAGTATTCAGTTCTGACCTCAATAAATTTAGTTAATTCAGTGGTATTCAGTTAGTCAATGAAACTCGGTGAACTTCGTTTAATTCAGTTAGATAGTATAACCAGTGATAGTTTAGTCAAGCCTAGTATGAACTAGGAATTAATTCAGTGTCTTTCAGTTGGGAGTAGCATTCAGAACCAAGCGAGCCTAGGGATGTGGACTCACTTGTTAGTTAGGACAGAGATCCCTAGAAGCAATCCCTAAGTTCCAGTACTACGTATCCAGTATAAGTTATAAGATAACACCCATTAGATAGGACTAACATACTTAAGGATCACCCGCTAGTTAGGATTGATCTCATAGGTCACCCGCTAGACTAGGATTGACCCCACAACTAATTGTGTTTACCCGTGATATGGTACTGACACTCTTTCAGTTAGGGTTACAGGTTGGACCCCAATCAGTTTAGAGAGGGGCATGTCGATTAGATGAATACTTCCCACAGTCTCAGTTTCAGATTCAGTCTCAGTATAGAACTATGTTCAGTTCTATAGATTTAGGACTTTCAGATACAGTCATTCAGTTAATAGTATTACAGTCTCCGTAAACTCAGATATCAGTAAACCAGTAATTCAGAACTTAGTATCTATTGTTATCACGACCTCAGTTATAGTTTATGTGTTCATGCATATAATCTTATTAAGTTATCTCATATCATTCAATTAGTATTCTTCATGCATATGAACCCATGCATCTCAACCTACTTCACTTAGCATACCAGTATATTCAAAGTACTGATGCATACTTTTGTTTTATGCTATGATGTCTTATGTCATAAGTTCAAATGCATGGGCTCCCGATCATACTTAGTAGCCCGATCTATTAGCAGCAAACTTAGTGGTGAGTCCTCATAGTTTGAGGAAAGACTATTGATTTTAGTATTTTAGTATCTCATTTTATCAATTTTCAGTAGTTTGGGTTAGTTGGGGGTTTGTCCCATCAACTCCTTGTTCAGATAGTAGAATCTTTTTAGACTAGAGTATTTCAGATAGATGTATCAGTATTCAGTTTTTAGTATTCATTATTTACTTTTAGTTTGAACCTTATGGTAAGTTTCTGCCTAATTTCTGCATAGTTATAGTATTATTATTTTGATATTGTAGAAGGTACCAGTAGTGGGTTAGCTTGTGGTCCCTCAGGATTATAAGCATCGTGTAGCGTATACGGTATAGACTCAGGGCGTCACAAACATGGTATCATAGACTAAGTTTCAATAGAGTCCTAGGATGTCTGAAATCCGCATCTAGTAGAGTCTTGTGCATGGGCGTGTTGCGCGCCACACTTATGGATAAGAGGATACGAGATGTTTTAGGAAAAGTTTCCCTTCTTTCAGTAGTTATGTCATGCGAGTGAGAATGAGATCAAGTTAAACTATCAGTCTAATCTAGTACTTCCTTATGTTTACAGAACATACCTCCCAAAAAGAATAATGAAAGAAGAACAGAAAACCAGTTAGCACCTCGGCCCATTCAGGCAGATCCCCTGGACGAGAATGTCTTTTTTGCAAAATTCAGGGTTGCATTCACTACTCTAGCAAATTCAGTAGTAGCTCAGAAAAAATGGCCAACTACTATTCAGGCCAATCCAGTGGCCAATAATGTTGCTGCCAGAATTCGAGACTTTACCCAAATGAACCCTCCTTTAAGTCAGAAGAGGATCCACAAGAGTTCTTCGACCAAGTTAAGAAACTTACAAATATTATGGGAGTGACTTTCAGTGAGAGTGCTGAGTTAGCTTCCTATCAGCTACAAGATATAGCCCATTGTGGTTTAAGAAGTGGAAGTTAGGCATGGGTCCAGATGCAGAGCCCATAGAATAGGAGAAGTTTGCTACCGCTTTCCTAAATAGATTCTTTACCTTAGAGATGAGAGAATCCAAGGTGTTAGAGTTCATTAATCTCAGGAAAGGAAATATGAGTGTGAAAGAGTATTCCTTCAATTTTACTCAGTTACCTAGGTATGCTCCTCATGTAGTAGCAGACAATAGGTCCAGAATTAGCAAGTTCGTGTTTGGGGTATCAGAGAGTGTGGTCAAGAAGTGCAGGACTGCGATGTTGATAAAAGAGATGGACATATCTAGGCTTATGGTCCATGCTTAACAAATTGAGGAGCAGAAGTTTAATAAGAAAAGAGAGAAAATAAGAGAGCCAGAACGGGTAGCTTTAGTTTTTCTCAGCCTTGGTCAGAGAGTGGTAAACATCCTCAATTTTGTCAGAAGTTTTCATCCCCAATTCCATCTTCATCTTGTACACCAGTACCAAGGTTCAGGAATGAGAGTCATGATGGGGAGACAGGCTCCAAAACCCAGGGTAGTGTTAGCAGTGGTCGTACTCATCTGCTTTGCAAAAAATGTAGTAGACATCACCTAGGTACATGTAGAGCTGGCAGTGATATATGTTTTGGATGTGGTAAGCTAGGACACATGATGGGGGAGTGTAGATTTATGGCTCAAAGGGGAAAATATTTGCGCCAGCATGGTAAGTCCAACTGTTCTTCAGTTCAGTCCGGTCGCCCGAATTGGCAGGGTGCCACTTCCAGCGCTGCCAGTGGGCAACACCCAATAGGTTTTATAAACTTCAGTCCATATAAGATCAGGAAGGTTCTCCTGATATGGTCACTGGTATATTACAGATCGCCCATTTACATGTTTTGTCTTATTAGATCCGGGAGCTTCTCTATTTTTTGTAACTACTTATATAGCAGTCGATTTCAAAGTTAGACCAGAAACCTTAAAAGAACCTTTCTCAGTATCCACCCCAGTGGGTAAGTCTATTATAGCCTGACGGGTATACAGGAACTGCTAGATTATGATATCTCAGAAAGTCAAGCCTTCAGATTTTAGTAGTAATGTCAGTATGTGTAGAAAAGTAGTGGGAGAGAGTGATGCCAAACCCATCTTTACCTTAGTGTAAAGTCTTGTACTTCAGTTATCATGATGTTTACTCATGCCTTACATGGCAGCTTTATGATCATAGCCCATATTCATGCATGTTAACAAAAATCATGTACGCTTACAGTTCTTAGTATAAGGAGTTCCAGTTCACTCAGTATTACAAATCATGTTTTATAAATACAGAAACTCCAAACTCAGGTCATGCAGTTCATGACTTCTGCACTCATTCCTTACAGTGTTTTAGTTCCCATGATTCGTGAATGATCAGCTAGATTCAGATTTATGGCATGTATATCCTCAGTTTAGATCTCTTGATAAATCTAAGATGTTCACATTATATTCCTCAGGCCTCAGTAAGTGTTGAGTTTGGTGTAGTGTTCATTCATGCTTCAGGTCCTCATGTTTTAACCCTTCAGTGAACTCCCTTTATGAAATAATGTAGTGATAAGAAATTGCATACTTGGTTTACATGAGTCTGCAGTTATGAAGATAGGCTTGAATATCAGGTTAGTATGCAAGGAAATGGCTATCAGGAAATCATATTTAGTGCATGAAGGGAGGGAAATCAGAATTTTTTGTGAGATGATAAGCTTAGAAAATACTCAGTGTGATTGTACATTTAGATCCTCAAATTATGTCAGTCTCTATCACGTAGTTATCAGAACCTAGTATTTAGTTCCAATACAATCTTAATTACAGTCTCAGTTACATTCTCAGTTACAGTCTCAGTTACAGTCTCAGTTATCATCTTAGTTACAGTCTCAGTCATAGTCTTAGTCCAGTAATCAGATCAGAAACTCAGTTCAGTTTTATGTTTTCTTGACCATAACATACAGTTATCAGTTATTCAGTTGTCAGTATTTCAGTACCTTAGTTTACAAAATATTTTAGAATCATGTTATACGTTTGGTCTTGCATTCTTAAATAATACATTTTTTATGAATTCAAGCTCAGTTATCTCCTGTTACACAATCAGTCCTTACCTAATATGTATAATACTCTACAGTTTCAGTCCAGTTCTTCAGACTAAGTACAGTTCAGTCTTACATGCCCAGTACTCCGCTATCAGACTTTTAGATAATCAAATAAGTTAGTATGCTTATGCACTCGTGCTCAACACCCATGTGAATATTTTCAGTAGTCTCAGGTGATGTGTTGTACTAAGGTGTCGAGTATAGTTAAGAGAGTATTCAAGGGGTATGTATAAGCTTAAAAATTTGTAGTTGTAGTGTATAAGGCTTAGTCACTTCATCTTAGATAATGTTTCGTAGGCCCTGACTCATATTACAGAATTTTAGTCAGGATGTGATTTTCTTATTGAGTTGTTTTATTCAGTCATGCCAAGACTTCTTTCTCCTTAAAGCTGCTAGAACTCTATAGAAAGAGTGTCAAAGAAAGGCCTCAGTCGAATATAAGTTTTCAGCATAAGTTAGTTTGCAAAACCAGCAATTCAGTTTAGCAGTTAGGTAGACAATGTTCGTATGGTTGGGCTTCCCATTCTTCCTTCTAGTTGCACTATCTGAAGTCTTATGAATGTAACTATTCCAAGATCGAGTAACCATGTGGTTGCGAGTTCAGCTCAGTTTAGGTGTCATGCCTCAGTTTCAGATCCCCGATATGCAGTTACGATTCAGTTCGCAGGTGCCCTGTGCATCACTCAGTTTTCCTCAGTATCCCAGCCAAGTCAGCATTCTTCAGGGGACCTAATGTCCCAAGGGGGAGATTCACTATAATCCCCCGAGCTTTCAGGACCTAAACCTTCCATATTCTCCTCACATAACGAATTCAGTTTGGAGTAGTGGATACTCATAGGTGAACCCTTGAGTTCCAATCTCATCCGTAAACCATGTATTCAGGGGCTCAATTAAGTTTATGATGTTCATTTCATGTATCACATTTCAGTCTTAGTTATTGTCTCATATTCCCGTTCATGAATATTTAGTAATGATCTCAGGTTTATCACTGTTCTCAGCCTAAGGTAACAGTCCTCCTTAGATTGGCTTAGTTCCATGTTTAGTTATAATTATAAACTTGGTATCCATTACCATTGCATATTCAGTCATGCATTCATGAATCAGTTCAGTCATGTACTCATGCATTAGATATGCATGTTCAGTTTGAAAACTCAGCATATCAGTAGTTTCAGTCAAGTGTTCCATGCATCAGATATGCATTTCCAGTGTGTAAGCTTAGTCTATTAGTTTTTCTCAGCTTAGTCAGTCTCATTCGAGGATGAATGTTCCTAAGGGGGAGATATTGTAAGACCCCACAAAATCCTAAGTTTAACTCAGTCCTTTAAAGCCTGTTAAGGGATCCCAGACTTAGAAGATTTTAGCTAAGTATTCAGACTTAGTGTTATTTTAGACTTCATAGGTTGATGACTCTATTTCACGACCCTCATGACCTTAAAGTAATGATATTTAGGTTGAATCATGATCAGGAATGTCAGTGGGTGTTCTCGGACATGTTTTGGATTTTTGATGACTATGTGCATATACAATGCCTTCCAAGTGTTTGATGAGTTGTTCAAGTGAATTAAATATTGAGATTATATCATGTAAGCATGAATACTAGTTCATGCCATTCAAGAGTTTAATAAAATGCATCTATAGATTCATTATGAACAAGTGTACATTTCTATGTTATGCAATGTCATGTAATGCTTTACTTTTCATGATATCGAGTCCTGGGGGTATTTAATACCCGACAATTTAGTTGTTTACCTAGAGCCAGTGTCAGTTACATAATAATATCGGTCATGTAATGATCAGTAGTACTCTCAGTCATTTACAGAACTCAGAAAAAACTCAGTAGACTTAGTATCAGTCTAGTGCAGTTCAGTATTCAGTTCAGACCTCAGTAAATTTTTTCAGTTAACAGAAATCGGTAGTATTCCGTCAGTCAATGGAACTTAGTGAACTCAATTTAGTTTAGTTAGATAGTATAATCAGTGACAGTTCAGTCAAGCCTAGTATGAACTAGGAATCACTTCTGTGTCTTTCAGTTGGAAGTAGGATTCAGCATCGAGCGAGCCTAAGGATGGGGGCTCACCCATTAGTTAGGACTGAGATCCCTAGAAGCAATCCCTAAGTTCTAGAACTACGTAGCCACCGTAGGTTATGTGATGTCACCCGTTAGATAAGATTGACATACTCAGGGATCATCCGCTAGTTAGGACTGACCTCAGGGGTCACCCACTAGACTAGGACTGACCCCACAGCTAGTTGTCATTACCCATGGCATGGTACTAACACCCTTCCAGGTGGGGTTACAGGTTGGACCCCAATCAGTTCAGAGAGGGGCATATTGGTTAGATGATTACTTCCTATAGTCTTAGTTTCAAATTCAATCTCAGTATAGAACTTAGTTTAGTTCTACAGATTTAGGAATGCCAGATACAGTCATTCAGTTAACAATATTACAGTATTAGTAAACCAGTGATTCAGAACTCAGTATCCATTGTTATCAAGACCTCAGTTACAGTTTACATGTTCATGCGCGTACTCTCATTCACTTATACTCATGTCATTCAGTCAGTATTGTTTATGCATATGAACCCTTGCATCTTAGACTACCTCTCTTAGCATACCAGTACATTCAAAGTACTGGCGCATACCTTTATTTTGAAATATGTTGTCTTATATCATAGGTTCAGATGCACGGGCTCCCGATCATACTTAGCAGCCCAATCTATTAATAGCAGACTTAGTAGTGAGTCATCATAGTTTGAGGACAGGCTATTTATTTGAGTATCTAAGTTTATCAGTTTTTAGTAATCGAGGTTAGTTGGGGGCTTTTCCCATCAATTCCTTGTTCAGACAGTGGAGGCTTTTCAGACAAGAGTATTTCAGACAGATGTATCATTATTTAGTTTTCAGAATTCATTAGTTACTTTTAGTTTGAACCTTTTGGGAAGTTTCCACCTAATTTTTGCATAGTTATAGTATTATTATTCTGATATTGCAGCAGGTACCAGTCATGGGTTAGCTTGTGGTCCCTCGGGATTATGAGCACCGTGTAGCATCCAGGGTACAGACTCGGGGAGTTACATGGATGAATGTCCAGAATAAGATCAATCCCTAAATCAATCTCCCTATCGGGAGGGACAACAGGAAGTTCATCAGGGAAGACCTCATGAAATTTATTCACCAACAGGATAGAATGTAAGGAAGATCTGTTTGAGTTAGAATCTTTAACCCAGATAAAATGATAAAGACACCAATTGGATATTAATCTCCACGCTCTAAGATATGATATCAACCTTCCCTTAGGCACTAGAGAACCACTTCCCCTCTTAATAATCGGCTCATTAGGGAATTTAAAGATGACCATACGGGTCTAACCGTCTAGAGAAATATAGAACGAGTGGAACCAATCGATCCTCAATATGACATCAAAATAAACTATGTCTAACTCTACCAGATCCACCAATATCTCTCTCCCACCCATAGATACCACAAAACCCTAATAAACTCTTTTAGCCACTACGGAGTCACCCACCATATAGAAATAAAAAAAGGGTCTGAAATACACTCGGGACTGAAATTAAAATGCATAGCCATAAATGGTGTCAATAATAAAGTGTGCACCCAGGATCAATTAAATAGTACACATCATGGGAAAAGAGTTTCAACACACCACTAACGACATCGGGCGATGCCTCAAACTCCTAATGGGTAGTGAGAGCCTAGAGATAATTCCAACTAGTGTTGAAGCCAGATGGTTCACTCTCTAGTGTCGGAGCTAATGAAGAGGCAACAGAAACCATATTTGTCGTAGAAGAAACCTTACCCAAGGGATAGTTTCTAAGCATATGCCTTGGCTGACCATACTTGAAGCACATGTGTCATCCCTCATCAAAAAACCCTAATACAATCGACCATAAAATATGAAGAAAGGATATGATAGAGTTGATTGGTCACCACTAGCCTGATAATAGGTACCCTATTCTCTAGAACTATCACCACCCTAAAAATTCCTGTCACCAGACTATTTTAGGTAGGGATGACTAGCCGTCGATAGGACCCAAAATTGACCCACTTTCCACCATCCCTGCCAATATGTTGTTGACCTTCACCCTAATCAAAAAATATAAACTTCTTAGTTTACCTCTCCCCTATCACTGCCTGTGACTTCTTCTCTTTCTCCGCCTGCTACTTGTGTATAACCAACCTGGAGATGTCCATGTACTTTTCTAATAAGGCAACCTTACTCACCAAAATCAAATCTCAGGAAAACTCTGAAGTAACTTTATTATTCTAGCCCTCATGCCAGACAGTAATTCCAGAGCATATCGAGGTAACTAGCGAAACTTCAAGGAATACTCCTTGACTAATATCTTGCCATTATTTAGGTTAACAAACTCTTTCTCCTTTACCTTCCTTAGCTCTGGAGGAAAGAAGCGGTCCAAAAAGGCACTAGAAAAATAATCCCATAGGGCTGACTCAGCATCGACACTCCTTGATTGGTCTCATTCCTCGTACCTTTGATACACCACATCTTTCAATTGGTAGGCTATGAACTACACACCTTCCACATTAGCGGTATGCATCACACAAAAGATCTTTTCCATCTCATCAAGGAAATTTTAAGGATCCTCCTTAACCTTAACACTAGGAAAGGTTTGAGGGCTCAACCTGATAAACGGGTAGACCCTTGTGGCCTTAGAGGATGGAGTAACAGAAGCACAACACTCATACTGAGAGGCTACCAACTAATCCAACAAATGAATAGACTGAAAAAACTCAGCATTTGTCACATCAGCCTGAGGACCTCATGAATGACTTGGGGGATCGATGGGACTTTAGAAGGAAAATCATGAAATGGAACCCTAGACCGGGTTTGGACCCTATAAGCAAGGGGTATCCTATCAATATTGTCCTCAAGTGGGATAGAGGATTTTCTAAAAGTTTTATATTATCTAGGAGGCATGATCCGGAATGCAAATAAATGAGAATTAGAGAAGATTTCAGGACCTTAGATCTACAGCCCAAAAATAGAACACAAGAAAAAGAAACATTCCTAAATGCCTCGTAGCCTCTCTTTTATGAGTGTTGTGTTCTACACACCCTAAAAAGAGACTCTAATCGACATGACTTTATGGACACCCAATTGACCATGAACCTAGTGCTCTGATACAATCTTGACATAACCAAAATCGAGGTTTGGCCATGTTGGGTATATGAAGTCTAATCAGGACCAGAGACTACCGCCACTACCCAAACCATTGGCCACCTCATACTTCATGTTGAATGAATTCTGAATATATAATAAGATAAAAGAATATAAAATTAAAGACATTATTATAACATTATAACAAAAACCAACCATCCACAACCATATGACCAACCAATACCAATATCTATACAAACACCGATATCGACACCGCCCATGCCCACAATAGTATGACAAAACCTCTAATCAAAACTAATGAATATCTAGTCGGGACATGCCCCCGACCATAGCAAAACAAAAACCAAAAAGGGATAATAAAGACAAAAAGAATCCCATAGCATAAAATAGGGTCTTTCAGAGTATGGAAGATCACCATTTTAGTCTAACTCAAAAGTTATCCTCGAATCACCACATCACTTAGTAGGAGGAGTGGAAGTATGAATTGTTCCTGCATCACATGGGGATACAGCATCCGAATATAGTTAGTGGGGTTAATGCTAGCATATAACTTAGGGATAAAGATAAATTAATGCCATCAATCCAAAACAAATTAAAACCAATGAACATAACCATATGCAAATACATATATATATATACGCATACACACTATGATGGGACAGGCAACAAGGTTTAGCATGAACTTTAAAATATTTAACGTGGATTATGTAGCTTTATGATCATAAGTCCATCCATGGGCTATATGGCTCCAGTGTTACCCCCTTAACAGGACCTAGTGAGTATTAGCTACACGAACCTGAGATATCATAGATGGCCCGGGATTCCTTTGTACCCTTCGTCTTCCATGATACATATATACGTATATATTCTTGGGGGATTCCTTTGTACACTAAAAATATACAACCATCGACACCAACCCTAATGTCGGCAAATATGAGTTCCTAGTGTTCGTCCTTTGGACTCACACCTTCATAGCTAGCTATCACAACTCCCATTATTGCCCAATTAAAAAATTTAACACATAAACAAACCACTAATTCCAAAAGTTAATTATTAAAGCATTTTTAAGTGGTATTATTATATCGACTATAGCTTGCAGGTAATGTAATTAGACAACACCTAGGTGATTCCCATATACCCCGTAGAATTTATTATTAAAGTCATTTTGGGGATTCCCATGTAACCCACAAGTTTTTCATAATAAAATCACTTGGAGGATTCCCGTGTACCCCACAAGGTTTCAAAACTATCCTTAACAATTTTTCATTTATACCATGCATTAGTTGCAAGAAATAAGTTGAGTCAAGAGATAATGCACAGACCAAAATTCAATTAGACAAGTGGGTTGAGATTATCATCAATTTCTATACCTAACAATTAGATTTAGGGATTCCTTTGTACCCTTATTTCCATCCACCATTCCCATGCACCCCCAATGTATTTACCAACCATTAATTCAAGCACAATAGCTTCATAAACATCATAGAAGAAGCAATTAAATAATTTATGTTAAAAACCCTCAACCCATAGTTCAAAACCAAACATCAATATCTCATGAACAAAACTTTAAATCATATAATTTTACAAAATTGACTATGAGAGAAAAGTAACATGCCTTAAACACCAAGATGTACGGAGAGAAATTCCCCTTATAAGCCCCGATTGATAAATTTCTTGAAAACCAAAATTGTTCTTGACCTTGTGGATTAGAGAGTGTATGAGAGGATATTTTATGTATTTATCTTATTAAATGATTCCCTAAAGGAATTATAAGATGTGGGTTTCAAGTTGGGCTAAAGGGGAAATATCTAGAATACCCTAAACTTAAAAGCTGAAAAAACGTCGTCCTTAACTACGAGTACACCATTGACTCATAACCCCTTCTACAACTCGTGACCATGAGTCATAATCAAGAAAGTGACCAAGAACCCATAAACCATCAACCTTACAACATAACTAGATTACTCATAACTAGACCTTACGACTTGTAGGGTTCAGTTGTAGGCAATGCAGAACTCAAATGGGTTAGACACTACATACCTTACGTTATCACCTAATGACTCATAGAATATCCTCATGGTATTATTAAGCCAATTATACTTAAAACGTAATCAAGACACAAAATTACTGATTTGGTTACGTTCTAACGACTTGTCACAAGTCCTTATGACTCGTGTCCCCAAGTCATAACCCGAACAAAAACACAAACACCATTCACTGGACACCTTACAACTAGGGTCATCTGGCCCATCAAGACACCATATGACTCATTTGATGAGTCATAATCAAGGTAGTGAGCTCAAAGCTCGAGAAATTTTCAAGGGACAAAATTAGGGGTGTTTCACCTAAGCTAGTTTATGTAGAACTTTATACGCTTGTTTTACTCATCGAAGAATATATTATGGAATGGAAGAGATTAGATACTTAATTATTTAATTTTGGAAACTAATGCTAGTTATGGTAAAACCAGGCAATTGATTATGATATTGAGGATATGAGCCTCAATTTAAGTCCGGCAATTGACTATGATATTGATGATATGATCATCGATTGAAGTCCAAAATTTATTATGATATGAGTGTTGTTTCAAGTCCTACAATTGAGAATTTTGGTATGATGTGTTATGATACAGTTGGATTTCTGTTCATGGTCAGATAATGGGTAGATTATGGTTACCCAGTTATTTACTTTTCTTTAATTGTACCCTCTAAGATTATGGGGGCTTGCATTGGGTTATTTACTTTTCTATACATATTATTAGCTTATTGTGGCAATTTTAGTAGATACCATCATATGATCTTTACGTTATTATTTGCGATTTATTAATTTACTCATGCACATCAGTGTAAAAGTTTATTTTTAGGTTTGCCTTTTTACTTTGACTTAGTTTATCTTATCTTGTATTTTTTCTTATCCATATCATATTTTAGCTCAGACGCCTAATGATGCCTATTGATTACCCATGGTTTTGGTACTCATACTATACTTCTATACCTTTGGTATAGATCTGAGTTCTAGTTGCTACAGCTGATTCAATGTTTGTTCTGTAATTGGATTTTAGAGATTGGGTGAGCTCTTAGAGTCGGGGTTATTCTTTTTTCACCTATTTATCTATGTTTGGTCTTTTTTTAAGACAACTTGTATTGACTATTTCAGAACTTATAGTATATTTATAGTTGCTCTTGTATCAACATTACTAGATCGTGGGATGTTTTTCTATGCCTTATATATCTTTTGGATTATATTTATTGTCTAGTTATTATTACAAGTTTTATATAATTTGATTCCAGCCTCATAGGCTATTTTCACCAAATTTGCCCATTGCCTCTACCTCTAGGCTATGATTTGGTTTACCTACTAGTGGGATATAGTAGGTTCCATCATGACTCATAAAAAAGATGTGAAAAATTGGTATAAGAACCAGGTTTATCAGTATTATTGGTACAGAGAAAAACTCTATTAATGCCCGGCGGATCAGAACGATGACATCTATTTTTTATCTTTGGGAGGCTATAGGATATTATTTAGAGTTCTTCACTCTATTACTCATCTCTTTCTAAGAATCTACGTTGGTTTCTAAATAATTTCTTTGGTTTTACTTTTTCAGAGATGGCTAGAACTCATGCTACTGCTACATGAGATGAGGGTCCAAAGATCAAGCCTAGGGATTCTTTCATTGTTCATGGATGACCTAGAGGTCATGACATCCTCTATATGTCTCCCCAGCTAGGCATGAGGATATGGGGTCCTCCCTAGATCCTATCCCTGATTCGAAGCTAGAGATTAATCCACCACCATCTAGTGAGGAGCTAGGGCCCTCCCTTAAGGATGTGTTGGTTCTACTTTTGGGGTTAGTTAGTGGTGCAATGTCTGATCATTCACATTCTACTAATCAGGGTAGTACTGAGGCAGAGGCAGAGGCATAACTTGTAGTTGCAGCTCCTAGAGTTGAGTTCCCTCATACGTCTGTGGTTGCTCAATCGATAGTGTCTTATCCAGTGGTATTCCGGCCTGTTATATCTATTAAAGAGCATAAGATATTGGGGAGGTTCTTGAGATTGGCTCTGCCTAGGTTTTCTGGTGCATCGAGCGAGGATGCTTATGAGTTTCTAATTACTTGTAAGGATAGGCTCCATAATTTGGGCCTAGTTTAGAGACTTGGTATGTACTACACTACCTTTCAGTTGGACTTGGCAGCTCAACATTGGTAGAGAGGTCATTTTAATTCCAGTCCAACTGGATTTTATCCTTTTTCATGAACTCAGTTCTTTGAGATCTTCTTGGAGAAATATATACCTCCCAGTCTTAGGGATCATTTGAAGGATTAGTTCTTGAGGTTGCAGCAGGGCTCCATGACTATTGTGTAGTATGAAGCTCATTTTTATGATTTATCTAGGCATTCTTCTTCCATTCTAACTACTGAGTATGAGAGATTTATTTACTTTGTTTGGGGTTTGAGACTTTTTCTTCGCATTTCTACATAGAGTTTGGCTGTTTAGGGTAGGAGATTTATTATGAGGCCTAAGGGGAGGAGATACATTGCGAGTCCCAAGAGGACAGTGATAAGAGGCCATGATATTAGGGCAGTTTTAGTATGAGACATAGTGACTCATAATTCAGAGGTAGTAGTTCTCAGGGTAGGTACCATCCACGCCATCCGTTTTATCCCCAAGGTTAGTTCAGTAGACTCATTCAGACTGCACTCCAAATTATAGACAGTGGTTATTATAGTATTAGTTATCATCCTGGCCAGGGTACTGGTCAATTTTTAAAGGGCTTATCTTCTAGTCATACTAGTCATGGTAGTTATTTCGACTCAATCAGATCTTCTAGTTTTGGTGCAGTTCATGGGGTATGCCATGTTTGTAGAGTTTTTGGTCATTTCACGTGAGAATGCCCCAATTGTGGAGCAATTATTCCTTCATCTCAGTGTGTTCCACCTATTAGGGTAGTTCATCCCTCAGCTAGAGGTGGTGTACATGGTCGTAGCAGTGGTCCCCAAGGTGCTTATGGAGGCTCTCAAGCAGTGTGATAGGGGATCGGTCTGGAACCTAGCCTAGTGGAAGGCACGGTCAGTTGTATGCAGTACCTACTAGACCTAAGGCTGAGTCTAGGATATTGTGATCACAGGTAGAATCTTGGTATGTCGTTTGTTTACCTTTGCTTTATTTGATCCGAGATTAACTTGTTCTTATGTGTCTACTTATTATGCCCCGCAGTTAAAGTTACCTTTGGATTCATTATCTATGCCATTATGTGTACCTACACCTATAGAGGATTTTTTAGTAGTGGATCGAGTTTTCAGATCATGCATGTTGATCATTAGAGTTGTTGATACTCTTGTTGATCTTATTATATTATACATGATGGATTTTGATGTGATTCTGGGCATAGATTGGTTATCTACTATTATTTGTCCATGGACAATTTCACAAAGACCGTTACCCTAGCCATGCACGGTATACCCCTCTAGTTGTGTGGCAGGAAAAAGCTAGCCGTAAGCCGAGAGGGGTTATTTCTTATGTTCGTGCTAGAAGGCTTATGTCGAGGGAGTGCGAGTCTTATGTTGCTTATATCAATAATGTTAGTATGGAGAGTCTGTTTCTTGGATCATATCCTATAGCTTGTGAGTTTCCTAATGTTTTCCTTACCGATCTACCTAGTATTCCTTTTGCTCATGATATTGAGTTTGTTATTGATCTTGATCCGAGCACCCAACCTATTTCTACGGCACCTTACAGTATGGCTCCTACGATGCTTAACGAGCTAAATTCTCAGCTTCAAGATCTTCTTGGTAAGGGTTTTATTAGACCGAGTGTGCCTCCTTAGTGAGATCCTATGTTGTTTGTGAAGAAGAAAGATACTCTATGCATATGTGCATATATTATAAGACGTATAATAAGGTAATGGTGAAGAACCATTGTCCTATGCCTCGCATTGATGACTAGTTGACCAGCTTCAGTGTCACGACCTAAATCAGGGTTTGTTCATGATGGGTATCTCTAGTCCACCAAGGACCGGAGACCACCACCGTTAGCCTAACCAACCAACACATAATATAACTAGCAGCAGATGAGTCCTAAACATATAAAAGATAGAACTGAATTTTAAATATATTACAAGATATATAAATCAAATGCCAAGAGGGATCTAAGAATACATAAGCAAGATTTGGGAACAAGTTTCTACCTAAAAGTCATTACATGCCTAAAAGCAATTAGTCATGTAATTGCTTATCTCTCCCTAAATCTTGGTATGTCGTTTTTTTACCTTTCCATGGAAATATAAAGTCATTACATGCCATAGTGAAAAAATAAGTTTAGGGAGAGATACATGCCTAAAAGCATCACAATTATGGAGCAAAACTACCAATTGAATCTCTAA
Organism: Capsicum pubescens; assembly: GCA_030864215.1. NCBI lineage: Eukaryota > Viridiplantae > Streptophyta > Magnoliopsida > Solanales > Solanaceae > Capsicum > Capsicum pubescens. The sequence goes on along the minus strand of CM061538.1, from coordinate 188,294,737 downwards.
ATTTTGTACCTTAGAAACCCTAGCTTATTTTTTATTTGGGAATTTGAAAGTGTCTAGAGTATTTTAAGATTGAGTAATGAGGGGTTATGGGGTCCGTTAGGGTATTTTAGGTTGTGAGTTATGATTGGGGAAAGAGATAAAATACCAAAGTTCCCTTAACTAAAACACAAGAATAACTATAGCCAGTCGTTATGGGTCACGTCATGAATCGTGACAACAAGGTATGAGTCATTACCAAGACTCGTAGTTTGGGCAGTGACTTGGGGCATCTGTACTGGTACGGTCACCAGTCACACCCTGCGAGTTATGACCAGAACCTACCATTTGTGGAGTCTTAATCATTACCAAGACAGCAACCTTGGGCCATCTCACTGGTTTGGTCATAAGTGCCACCCTACGACTCGTGACCTTACATTATAACTCGTAAGGTCCAAGTCGTGAACTCAGCAGAAACCATGGAAAACTTACTAGTTAGACAATGGATGGATCCATATGACTCATCATCTAAGTTGTACCCTGGCCAGTGAGCTCAAAACTATGAAATTTTTCAAAGTCAAAAAATCTAGGGTGTTACATTATCCCCCCTTTAGGATCATTTGTCCTAGAATGAGGAATTAAGGCATCCATAAGCATGAACGAAAGATAGGAATGCAATCACAAAACCTTTAACAAAGTCAGAAAATAAAAAGAGTAGGAGAACACATACCTTAAGCACGATTATTCAACTCATGAAACAGGAACAGATATTTAGATTTTATGTCCTCTTCAGCTTCCCAAGTACCTTCTTCTGTCATATAGTTCTTCTAAAGAACCTTCATTGAAGTTACGTCATTAGTCCTCAAGCGATGAATTTTCCTATCCAAAATCTCAACAAGAACCTTCTTATAAAATAAGGAATCCAAAATACCAACACTCTTAACAGGCACAACCAAAGAAGCATCACCCATGCACTTCTTCAATATTGACACATGGAAAATCAGGTGAATGGAACCCAAACTAGAAGGAAAATCCAATTCAAAAGAAATATTTCCCACTCTCCTCAAATTATATCAGACCCACATAGTGGGGACTGAGATTCCCTTTCTTTCCAAACCTCATCACCACCTTCATGGGAGATACCTTCAGGAACACCCAATTGCTAACCTCAAACTCCAACTCTCTTCGCCTTATATCCGCATAGGACTTATGGAGACTCTGAGTAGTCTTAATCCTATACCTGACCACCTTCACCTTCTCCATGGCTTAAAATAAGTCCAGACCAAACAATTTAGTCTTACCAACCTTAAACCACCAATAGGAGATCTATACCTCCAACTATAAAGAGCCTCAAAAGAAGCTATCCCAATACTAGAATGATAACTATTTTTGTAAGAAAACTCGATGAGAGGCAAATGATCTACCCAACTTCCTCCAAAATCAATGACTCAAGCCCTTATCATATCTTTCAAAGTCTGGATAGTCCTCTTTTCAAGTCCATCTATCTGAGGATAGAATACAGTTCTAAGGTTCACCTGTGTGCCTAAGCCTTTTTGAAATAAACACCAAAAGTGAGAAGAGAACTGCATAGCTAGATCCAAAATAATGGAAATTGGAGCACCATGAAACTTGACAATCTTCTAAATAAACAACTTAGCATAATCCTCCCTACAGTAGGTAGTCCTCATAGGAAAAAGGTAAGCAGACTTAGTCATACTATCCATGATGACCCCAATCAAATCATGATAATTTTAGTATTATAGAAGGCCGGTAACAAAATCCATGTTGATCACCTCCCATTTCCACAGGGAAACTCAATCTCTTGAGACATGCCACCCGGCCTTGAGTTCTCAACTTTCACTTTCTGACTCACCATACACTTAGCCTCGAAGTTAGCCACATCTCTCTTTATGTTGTTCCACCAATAAATCTCCTTTAAGTTATGATACATCTTCGTCAAACTAGGATGAAATATATACCTCTACCCATAAGACTTAGTCAAAATCCTTTTTCATAGACCATCAACATCCAGAACATACAACCTACCTTAGTACCTAAAGATACCATCACCCCCGATCTCAAAAGCCATAACCATCTACTGGCCTACATTATCCTTAATTTGCATCAAGATAGGATCCAAAACTTACTTCTCCTTCACCTCAGAACCAAGAGATGATTTAACCACTTCTTGTATAACCACCATTCCATCCTCAGAGTCCAAAAGTCAGATGCCTAAATTACCCAAATGGTGAATATCCTTCACCAATCCTTGTTTCTCCTATTTTATAAGAGATAAGCTCACATAAATAACCTGCTAATAGCATTAACAACTATATTAGCTTTATATGGATGGTAGTGAAGACTCATATTATAGTTCTTGAGCAACTCAAGCCATATTATTTTCCTGAGATTCAAATCCTTCTGGGTGAACACATACTACAAGCTCTTATAATCTGAAAAGATATTAACTTGCACTCCATACAAGTAGTGACACCATATCTTCAATGCAAACACCACAGCCGTCAACTCTAGATCATGATTCGGATAATTCCTTTCATGAACCTGAAACTATCTAGAAGGATATGCTACAACCTAACCATGTTGCATCAAGACATAACCTAGTCCCACTTGAGATACATCACAGTAAACCACAAAACCATTAGTACCCTCAGGTAGGGTCAAAACTGGTGCGGAGGTTAACTTATCTTTCAACTTCTCAAAACTAACCTCACAATCATCGGACCATATAAAGTTTACCTTTTTCTGAGTCAACTTAGTCAATGGATAAGCATAGAAGAGAAGCTCTTCACAAACCTTTTATAATACCCGACAAAATCCAAAAAGCTCTGAATGTCAGTTAGAGTCATAGTTCTTGGCCACTTCTTAACCACCTTAACTTTCTGTGGATCTACCATGATCCCCTCACTGGAAATAACATAACCCAGAAAGGTCACAAAATTCAACCAAAACTTATATTTCAAAAACTTAACATACAATCGTTGATCCCTAAGAGTCTGCAACACTACTCAGAGGTGATTGGCATAATCCTTCTCACTCTTAGAATATACCAAGATATCATTGATAAACGCTATCATAAATAAATCCAAGAACTTCCAGAATACCAAGTTTATAAAATTCATAAATGTCATCGGAGCACTAGTCAATCTAATATGACATAAATATAAACTCATAATGACCTACCAAGTACAGAAAGAGGTCTTAGGAATATCCGCCTCCCTAATCTTTAAATAATGATAAAACAACCAAAAATAAATCTTAGAGAAACATCTAGCACCCTAAAGATTGTCAAAAGGTCATCAATCCTCGGGAGAGAGTACTTTATTTTTCACCGTTACCTTATTCAACTGTCGACAATCTATACACATCCAAAGATATCCATCTTTCTTATGCAAGAAAAGAACAGGAGAAGCCCATAGATAACCACTCGGATGACTAAAGCCCTTATAGAAAAATCCTTTATTTGCTCTTTCAGCTCTTTTAAATTAATGGATCTATTCTAAATAGAGGGATACAGATAGGATGAGCATTCGGAAGATAATCAATACCATAGTCTATCTCCCTATCAGGTAGAATACCAGGAAGATCCTTGTGAAATATTTTAGGAAACTCATTAACCATAGAGATGGATTGCAAGGTAGGACACTCAGAACTAAAATCTCTAACCTGAACCAAATGATAAAGACACCCTTTGGAAATAAATTTTTGGGCTCTAACATACAAAATAAATCTCCCTTTTGGAACTAAATAACTCTTCTCCCATTCAATTATTAGTTCACTAGGAAATTGGAAGTTGTCTTTAAGGGTCTGACAATCTAGAGAGGCATGCACGAATAAAGCCAATCCATCCCTAGAATAACATCAAAATCCACCATATCAAATTCTATCAATTCCACCAAAGTCTCCTATGAAAGATAGATACGACACAACCCTTATAGACTCTTCTAACCACAACAGATTCACCCACCAGGTAGACAAGAAGAAGGTATCAAAAATACACTCAAGATCAAAACCAAAATAAATAGCCATATAAAGGATCATATAAGAAAAAGTAGACCTGGGATCAACCAAATAGTATACATCATGGGAGAAGAGCTTTTACGTACCAGTAACGACATCAAGATATTCCTAAGACTCCTGGCTAATAGTAACAGCATAGAGATAATTCTGACAAGTGTCGAAACCAGAGGTGGCACCCTTAGGTGCAGGAGCTAAAGAAGTGGTAATGGGACCTTGTTTGACCTCATGATTACTCTACTAGTGGGATAATTCTTCTATAGATGCCCATGCTAGCTTCAACTGAAACTCTGATTCCTCTCCTAATCATAATTACCTTAGTGAAGATGATCACAAAATTGGTAAGAAGGAAATGAAGGGGATGACTGAGATCCACTAGCCTGAGACTAGGCACATTGTGCCTTAAACCCACTATTAGTATGAAAGTGACAATCACAAAATGGCTTAGGATAGGGGCACTACCCATCACATAGGAGTTAGAACTCCAAAAATTATTCTTCTTGGACCACGGTCTACCATCTCTACACTATTCTGCTACCCATCACCCTACTCTAACTACCTATATTTCTTACTTTGTCTTTTTCCCATTTTTTCCAGCTTTTTTTCTTGTCCTCAACCTGCCTCATGTACACTAGAAGTCTAGATATATCCATATCATTATTCAGTAGAGCATCCTAATACTCTAAAGCTAAGTCTTATGAAAATACTGAAGCAAACTTCTTCATCCTAGGCCTTATGCTAGAACGAACTCAGGAGCATAGCGAGACAACTGATGAAATTTCAAAGCATACTCTTTCACACTCATCCTTCCTTGTCTCGGATTCACAAACTCCTCTACCTTAGCCTCTCTCACCTCTTGAGAAAAGAAATAATCAAGAAAGGTACCAGAAAACTTATCCCATAATGCCAACCCAATATTATCACCCCTTGACTGCTCTCATTCCTCATACCACTGATAAGCTACAACCTTCAACTAATATTCAGTAGACTCCACACCCTAAAATTCAGTAGCACGTATAACTCAAAATATCTTCTCCATCTCATCCATAAAACCTTAAGAATCTTCCTCATTATTAAAACTAGTAAAGGTTGGAGAGATCAACCTCGTAAACTTCCCAGGGTGGCCTCAAAAGAAGAAGCAATAGAACCCACTTATCAGTCTGGCAGGACTGAGATGTCACAAACAAAGTCAACAGATGAATAGAACAGCAAAACTATGTATTAGATATGTTTCTTTATGGTGACTGGGCATGATTTTTATCAACTAAAGAAGGATCAATGGGGACCGTTGGAACCCCAGTGGAAAAGAACAATCATGTGTAGGGACCCTATACTAGTTTTCATTCTATAGGTGGTGTGATCTCCCTCCACATTCCCCTTGGGTAGGGCAAAAATACCAGAAGAGTTTCCACGAGCATTAGATCTCCGGGGAGGCATGATCTGAAACGTGAGCAAATTGGAAGTTAGAGAAACTTCAAGACACTGGATTCTATAGCCCAAATAGAATATAACAAAAGGAAACATTCCTAAATACATCATAGTTTTCCTCTTATAACTATGGCACGCTACACACCCATAAAAGAGACTCTACTCAACACTTCTTTATGGATACTCATGGATACAGAACCTATTCTCTGATACCAAGCATGTCATAACCTAAACTAGGGACTTGTCATGATGGGCATCTCAAGTCTTCCAAGGATCGAAGACCACCCCCATTAACCTAGCCAATCCAAATATAACATAACTTGCAGTGGATGAGTCCCAAACATATAACATGATAGAACAAAATTTTGAACATATAACAAGATAGATAAATCAAATGCCTAGAGGGATCTACGAATCCATAACATAATACACCCACACTTTGTTGTCTACAAAAGACGCTAAGAAAACTGAACATCAACCAAAATTGAGACATGCCCCCCGACCATGATAGTGACAATGATAATGAAAATGACAATGTTAATGTGAACTCTTCAATTTTTAAATATGGAATGAAACCAATGGAATGACTAAGATTTTCAAAGAATGAAAGCTCACCACTTTACCGACAACCAACCTGATCACCTAATGTTACACAAGGGTAAAAAAAATATCCTTGAACCCTACATTATGAAACAATGTAGCATCCTAGGACGGTTAGTAGGGTGAGCGCTAGCATGTAATTCAGGCTAAGGGATAAAATAATGTCATTTCAAAATCAATCCAAATTTAATATACATGTTCACATACATGCAAATATACATATTACATAACACTGGTATAGGGAACAAGGTTTAAGCATGAACTATAAAACTAATAACCTAAAATATGTTTCTATGTCTATCCTAAAAGCACTTACGAGCTATATGGGTCTGGCTCCCCACCAAAAGGGCCCTAGTGTGTGTTAGCCACACAATCAGAGAAATCTAGGAAAGGGCCAGAGCCACTGAGGCTCCAACCATTCCAAAAATTTAGATATATAAAGTTTGAACTAAGCACACAGCCACTAAGGCCCCCATTCCCGCAAACGTAGTTTCAAGTATCGGTCTCCCCAGGACCTCCACCTTCCATGGTGACTATATAACCCATTTAAGCACAATTACAATATTTAGAAAATAACCCAAAATTTATGTATTTACACATCTACCTAATGGTATAGTCATACCAATTGAACTTGCGAGTCAATTCCACCATGCTATTCCAATTATCCACCAACTTGGGGGAAATCCACAACCCCCAAACTCTAATTTAAGATCATATCATAGCCACTAGGGCCTTTTAAATCCATGTATATTCCTTTAACCTTTTATGAAATGCAATAGTATAGAAAAATTTCCCAAAACCATATTTTAAACCAAATATGAAAATGGGTTAATGTTAGTACCAATTACAAAACCAAAATCCATTTGTCTAGGAGAATCCACGACCCCCCTCCCCATCCCATTATCCATGCACATGCACCACAATTAGTTTACAAACTATTCATTTAAAGCATGAGTAATCCATAAAAACCATGGGAAAAGCATTTTAATAATTACTATCCAAAACCCTCAACCCTTTATTTAAAACCAAATATTATAAGATAAGTATGGGTAATTTCAGAAGAAGTAAATTGAAGATGATCAAGCAACCTCCTTGATGAAATATGTTTATTATTCATTTTTACTTATAAATATCACCATCCTCATCATCTTCATCTATGATATTCTCCTTTATGAAGGGGTTTAGTTTTATTTTGATTATCTTCTTACATTGTAAATGGAGAGTCTCTCTTATTTATACTTTCCTAGATTATATTATTCTATGAGTTTTTCTCTCTTTTAGGTGCATATATCTAGGTTTTATTTCTAGTATTGGGGATGAGTCGACTGGCCTTAGTAGGTTAGTTGACTTTGAACCACCATAAAAAAAGAGGTAAGTTCTATGCCCCCTCTTTGTACTATCTTTCATTTTATTTATGATAATTCTTGGGGTGTGTGGCTCAACCCCTAACCACCACGAGAGGTGAAAGCCCCGAGTAAGGTCTGTTTTTTGTAAAAAAAAATAGTAAGACCATGGAAATATCAAGCCATTTTATGTCATAATTAAAATACATGTTTAGAGAGAGATACATGTCTGAAAGTGTCACAATTATAGGGAGAAATCACAAATTGAAGCTCTAAATGCCAAATCTATAGAAACCCTAGCTTGTTCCTGCTTTGATAATTTAAGAGAGTTTTAGAGTATTTTAAGATTGCACAATGGAGATTTATGGAGTCACTTAGGGTATTTTAGGCTATGGGTTATGATTGGGGAAAGAGATAAATGACCAAAGCGCCCTTAAATAAAATATAGAAATAATTGTCGCCAGTCGTTATGAGTCATATCACAATTCATAATGATTGCGCATGAGTTATTGACTTGACTGATAGTCTGGGAAGTAATTCATGACATCCTTACTGGTATGGTTACAATTCACATCCTAACCAGGCCCTACGACTCATTGAATCTAAGTCATTACCAAGACAGAAACCTTAGGCCATCTTACTATTTCGATCATGAGTCCCACCCAATGACTCATGACCTCACCTTATGACTCATGAGTTCCAAGTCGTGACCTCATCAAAAACCATGGATAATTTACTATTCAAATAACAGTCAGAGCGATACGACTTATGAGGATTCTTCACAACTCGTCACCTAAGTCGTACCCTAGATAGTGAGCTCAAAACTCTAAAAATTTTCAAAGGAAAAAAATTTGGTGTGTTATATTCAGGGAGTAGCGATATTCTCTAAGACTAATCTGAGGTGATGTTACCATCATTTGAGGATTCAAGATGAGGATATCTCGAAGACAGCCTTTAGGACTCATTAAAGTCATTGTGAGTTACTAGTGATGTCTTTTGGGTTGATTAACTACCCATCTACATTTATGGATTCCTTTAGGATTGTGTTCATCGATTATATCCTTGGGTATTCGAAGAGTAGAGAGTAGCATGCGTAATGTTTGAGAAATGTGCTCCAAATTTTGAGAGACCATATGTTTTTTGCAAAGTTCTCTAAGTGTGAGTTTTGGCTTGCGACAGTGACATTCCTTGGACATGTGGTGTCTAAAGGTAGGATTATGGTAGACCCAATGAAGATTGAGGTTATTCGTGACTTGGACAAGACTGCATCTCCGATAAAGATTTATAGCTTCATTAGTTTAGCTAGTTACTATAGGCAGTTTTATTGAGAGTTTTGATACTATTGCGGCACCTATGACCAGATTGACTAAAAAAGAGGTTCCTTTTAAATGGTCCGAGGAGTGTGAGTCGAGCTTTAGAAAGCTCAAGGAGTTTCTTACTTCAGCTTCTATTCTAGCTCTTCCTATTGAGGGTGAGGGATTTATTATATATTATGATATTTCTGGTGTTGGTTTGGTTATGTGTTGATACAACAAGGTCATGTAATTGCTCATTCTTTGAGATAGCTAAAGGTGCATGAGTGCAACTACTCCGCTCATGATTTGGAGTTAGCAGTGGTCATTTTTGCACTTAAAATTTAGAGCCATTAACTTTATGCATACATTGTGAAATCTTCACGGATCATTATAGTCATCAACATCTTATCAACCAGAGAGAGCTTTATACTAGGAAGTATATATGGATGGAATTGCTTACAGATTATAAATCTCTATCTTGTATCATTCAGTCAAGGAGAATGTGGTAGCATATGCCTTGAGTTGGAAGGTTGTGAGTATTGGTAGCTTTGCTTGAATTTTAGTTTCTCAGACGTCGTTAGCTTAGTACATTTTGTCCTTAGCAAACTTAGTGGTACAACTTGATATTTCAGATCCTAGGAGGATTTTTGCTAATGTTGAGGCAAGGTCCTTACTTTTTTAGCAGATTTAAGAATGCTAGTTTGAGGATAAGAGACTTTTTATCATCCGAAATCAGGTGTTGAGTTGTGAGTCCAAGAAGGATATAATAAATTCTAATGGTGTCTTGAGATTTGATAGCCAAATTTATGTTCTGAGGGTTAATGACCTGATTCAATCAATTTTACATGAGGCTCACAGCTCTATATATTCTATTCACTCAGGTACAGTTAAGATGTATAAAGTTTTGAGACAACAATATTGGTGGAGTTGCATAAATAGATATGTGACAGACTTTATAGCTCGATGCCGATGTTTTTAGAAGGTGAAAGTCGAGCATCAGTGACCTAGTGGTTTGATTTAAAGATTGCCCATTCCCGAGTGGAAATGGGAGTAGATTACCATGGGCTTTGTTAGTGGGTTTCCTCGCACTTCCCATGATTTTGATGGTATTTGGGTCACTATGGATAGATTGACCAAGTTGGTATATTTCATTCCTATTCATATGTCTCTTTGTGCAAAGAGGTTGGCTCATATCTATGTTAGTGAGATAGTCTATTTGCACGGTGTGACTATATCTATCATTTCAGATCGTGGTTCAGTATTTAATTCTAGCTTTTTGAGATCTTTCCATGATGATTTGGATACTCAGTTGGAACTTAGTACAGCTTTCCATCCGTAGATCGATGGCTAGTCGGAGAAAACTATTCATGCTCTTGAGGATATGCTCCGAGCCTGTGCTATGGACTTTGGAGGTCAGTGACAGCAATACTTAGCCTTGGAAGAGTTTGCATATAATAATAGTTATCATTCGAGTATTGAGTTGAGGCTTTATATGGAAGGAGATATCGTTCGCCGGTTAGATGGTAGAAAACTTCTGAGATTAGACCATGCAGTACAGACTTACTTAAGGAGTCATTGGATAGAGTTAAGGTGATTTAGGATAGTTTGAGAATAGCTTAGAGTAGGCAGAAGGCTTATGCTAATCGTGGTCTTTATGCCTTGATATTTGTTGTTGGTGACCAAGTATTCCTCTGAGTATCACCAATGAAGGGCGTGATGAGGTTTGGGAGGAAAGGCAAGCTCATCCCCAGATACATTGGACCCTTCGAGATTCTTTGCATAGTTGGTGAGGTGTCTTATGAGGTAGCCTTACCCCCAAGATTTGCTGTTTTCCATCTAATTTTTCATGTTTCTATGTTGCGGTGGTACATTCCTGACCCGTCTCATGTGCTTAGATGGGACTCAATTCAGTCGAATAAGCAGTTGAACTTCATAAAGGAGCTTGTGCGCATTTTGGCTAAGGATATCAGATAGTTGTGCACTAGAGAGATATTAGTATTTAAGGTTCAAAAGAGGCACTACCTAGTTGAGGAGGCTACTTGGGAGATCGAGAGAAAGATAAGGACCCAGTATCCTCACTTGTTTGAGGCTTTAGGTACATCCTAGTCTTTAACTTTCACGGATGAAAGTATTTTTAGTAGTGGACATTGTAATGATCCTCTATTTTATTTTCTATATTTCCACTTATATTTACCATTTAGAGCTTTCCTATAGTTTCCCAAGTCATTTATGACTTGCTGGAACTAGCAGTTCTGTTACCAAGAAGTTCGTTTGATTTTTAGGGCCATTTTCCTATTTTGAAGTCTATGTTGGTTCAAATTGGCTATTGATAAAATCATCAGTTAAACGACTTTGTATGCCAATTCTATATATTTCACCAGCTTTAAAATGTTGATTTTAGGTTAGGTGGACCCTTGTCCAGGGTTTCGAGGCTCTCAAACTCATTTTAGGCTATTGGATCGAAGTTATGAAAATGATAAATGGATGTGGGATAAACTTTTTGTTGAATGACCTCAAATGGAAACTTCAACCATACCATTGATTCCGGAATATAGAATTTGATAGGGTATCATAGTTCATTTTCATGTACGGGATTTTGGATGAATGCAAAGGGTTTGGCAGACACTTGGGATTTCTCTAAGTTTCAACCGGTGCCTGATATCTGGTATGACGCTAAAGTGACCCTTTTATGTACTTTAACGGAGGGATATTTAGCGGCCTTTAGGGCACTTAAGTGGCCCTTCTTATCCAGAAGATATCATATTAGTGGAACCTGGGCGCTTTAGCGGATAGCACTAAAGCGACCCATGGTCTGCTTTAGCGGCTTGGCTTATAGGGGTGGGTCCAGATTTAGCGGTACCAGGTTCTTTAGCGGTGACTGCTAAAAAGGTCAAGTGCCTGCTTTAGCAGCACTCACTTTCCTGGAAAGGGTATAAATACCAACTCAACCCGTTTTAAAAATTTCTCATCCATTTCAAAGATATTAGAACCCAAAAAGTGTGAGTTCTTAGGAGAAATAATTGTGGGTGATTGTGGAGCTTTAGTATCATTAATTTATGCAATTTTCCATCAAATTGGAAGTGAGATTTCATTATTTTTATGGTTAATTTCTCTATACTTTAGCTAAATCCCTAAAAGCTTGGTGGTTTGACTATAACACCATTAGAGCTCAAAATTTTCCCATTTTGAAGGTAGATGTTCCTTGAGCATTGTGGGACGTTGAGTTGGTTTCAAAAGTGTGATACTCGTAAATAGTCCCCACATGGAATTTTTATGTGATTTTGGACCCAAAGAACAATGGTACAATATGGGTATCATTGTTCTCGTATTGATTAGTAGATTTTGATTTTAATAGCTTGGGACCTTGCGGAAGCTTCTCTATAGGGGAAATGATAATTTAGCAGATATTTTGAGATTTTCTTTAGCATCCAGGTAGTCTATGTTTACCCTCTTCATAAATTGAGCTATTTTGTAGTATGATTATGATACTATGCTAGATTAGGGATGGGAGTTAGGTGTTGGTGTTATTATCATCAATATTTTGATTAGTCGGACTATTTAGGCTATCTTGAAATAATAATTTAGGTATAATTGACTTAGTTGCTCATATTTTTAGTAGAAATTCTATTTTAGGACTAATTAAGGCTTGTTTAACATCTAAAAGTGGATTTAGCTACCTCATCCTAGTTCAGAGTAGAATTGACCTTATAATGGGTTTGGGGATTAGAAGTAGGCCATCCGATCTACCTTAGGCCAAAATCTGAGCTAGTTTCGGTAGACCTTTATGCACTTGTTTTACTCATCAAAATATCTATCATAAGATTGAGAAGATTAGATACTTAATAATTTGATTTTGGAAACTAATGTTATTTATGGTAAAATTCGATAATTGATTATGATATTGATGATATGACCAGAGATTTAAGTCTTGAAATTGATTATGATATTAATGATATGAGCATCGGTTTAAGTCTGGCAATTGATTATGATATCAATGATATGATCATTGATTCAAGTCCGACAATTAAAAATTTAGTTATAATGTGTTACGGTATGGTTGGATTTTCAATCATGGTAGGATAGTGGGTAGATTATGGTTACGCGGTTATTTACTTTCTTTTGATTGTACCTTCCAGTTTTATGGGGGCCTGCATTAGGTTATTTACTTTAGAACATATTGGCTTATGGGGGCCAATTTAGTAGATATAATTGTGTGATCTTTACATTATTATCCTGGATTTATTGATTTGGTCATGCACAGCAGTGTCAAAGTTTATTTCTAGGTTTTCCATTTTACTTTGACTTAGCTTATCTTATCTCACATTTTATTGTATCCATATCATGATTTAATTTATTTGGTCGATGATGCCTATGAGTACCTGTTGTTTTGGTACTCATACTACACTTCTATATCTTTTTTGTGAAAATTCGAGTACTAGTTACTGCCGCTGATTCGACACTCGTGCTATGGTTAGATTTTGAATATTGGGTGAGATCTTGGAGTTGGAGTTAACCTTTTTCCTCTTATTTATCTATATCTCTTTTGTTCTGAGACAGCTTGTATTGACTATTTCAGAACTTGTAGTATATTTATAGTGGCTCTTGAATCGACATTACTAGGTTGTGGGATGGTTGTCTATGCCTTATTTATCTATTTTTATTGTCCTATTATTATTACAAGTCTTATATATGTTAATCCCAGCCTCATAGGTTATTTTTCACAATATTAGCCCATTGCCTCTAGCTCTGGGCTATAGTTTGGCTTACCTACTGATGAAATATAGTAAGTGTGATCATAACTCGTAAAATGGGTTATGACACTAATCTTAGCATGGAGTTTGGGATGTTATAACTAGTAGCTTAAGCCAAACCAACCAAGAACTTAACGGACCCTCGAGATTCATTTGGAGTCCCGTGAACATAAACTTAACATGCTACCCTATTAGAAATGGTATTCAAGACTCAATATAAACAAACAGAAGACCAACGAAGCTCATCTTGACAAAATGTTGAATGAAGTCAACACTTCCAAAAATACACTAAAAACCCAACCAAGATCCTAAAAATAGTTTGACAACCTCGAGACCCGTACCAAAGTTTTCACTATCCAAAATCCACATTTGGAGCTAATGAAACTATTAGAACTTCCATCCAAGTCTATTTACAAAGTAGGCTTACTGATGTCAAACTTCACAACTTTAAAAGTTCTAAAATAGCCAACGTCGCCAAAAACACAAATGAACTCTCCAAAATTGAACTACCAATCCCAGCAGATCGCAAATACTCTATAGAAACTACCGAAAGGGTCAAACTAAGGGAAGTACACACAAAAAAACATGATAATGACTAGGAGGGTTATTACATTTCTATCATAGGATCTATCCAAGAGACAACCCCTAACCGCATTATTTTCTATGGATTGGTTTAAAACATCAATACTCATATAGAACTTTTTCAAAAGATTGTTCAATGGAAACCCTTGATTTGGTGACCTATGGACATATTATTTGAACCGCTCTCACTCTTTATATAATTGCTCCCCTAGTATCTAATTGAAGTGAAAGATTTTACTTCTCAACTCTATTTTTTCCTCAGAGGGAGCTATTTTTTCAAGAAAACTTTTACAAACTTTGCCATGTGGTGGAGTTTGGAGGCAAATTGTTGAGCTAAGTACTTGTTTCTTCTTTGAAAAAAGTACTTGTATACCCTTAGTATAATAGAATCATGGGGGATGTCTTGCTTATTCATTACGCACAACTCAGTAAAATTCTTGAAGTACTGATATGAGTTATAGTATGTAGAGTTAAGAAATAATACCTCATCCTTAATCATTTTATAGATATTTGCATCCACCTTCAATGTTGGAGCATTAATTCGGGGTGGAATATGGCATTAGCATAGACAATTACACGGTTCAAATCAACAAACACATTGACCACTTCATTTAATTAGATTTATTTGAGAAGTAATTTCTTCTACTTCAACAATAACCCGTGCAACTTGTGCTCTCAAGGTTTATGCTTGTACCATATTGATTTGATTCACAATTAAACAAAGAAAAAAAAAACAAAGCAAACTTGTGATGGAACTGAAAGACCAAATTAAAGTAAATGCCAATTAGTATGTTGCAAATTGTATTTGTGACAGTGGTGTTGTCACGACCCAATTTCTCAGGTCATGATGACACCTACTATAATCCACCAATTGGTAAGTCAACCCATAATTCAAAATAGCTAGTAACGGACTATCAAAAAAAATGAAGGAAAACAATATAATAATATGATAAGAAGACTAATATATCTAAATTTATAATCTATATATATATATATATATATAATATATTTAAAATGTGAAAACCTCATAAAAGTGATTTAAACTTTTTGTCCTTCATTAAAAAATTTTCCTTTAGACAAAATCGTCTTTTCACCTTTTTTATTCAAATAATTATCATTAAATTATTATTAAAATATTAAGTCTAAAAGAAAAAAAAAGGAAGAATTTCATACCTAAAAGGAATTAAATATAATGTATGATATTTTTTATTGGGAGTTTTCACAATTTTTTAGGGAAAAAACTATGTAGAAAAAAAAATTAAGAACCAAAATTTATATTTAACAAAAAATTATGCATGAAAAGAGAAAGTCCAAAGTTGTTATTTACTATTTAATTATAATTACTAATAATCATTTTTTGTTGAAAAAAACTACCGTGTATATATAATTGAATTTTCTTTAATTAAGTTTAGGATTCTATGAGTTTTACTTTACTAGTTTAGAGTACACGCTTTGCACGTGTATTTATATCAAGTAATTTTTTTATTTTTTTTAAAAAAGAAATTTTATTTTGTCGCTTTAGTTATTTGCGCTACATGTGAATTTTACTTCTATTAATTAAAAAACTGTATTTAGGATAAGAATGTACTATGACTATAGAGTTGAATATTCATGATAAGAATTAAAGAAATTAAAAATTTTATTTGTATATGCACCGATGTCATTATATATTATAATTGATTCACCTGAATTAAGCATACACAATTAATTTTGATGAATTTTCCTTCTTCTGCTTTAAAAAAGCATGTGTTTCTTTATCCTACAGTTTATGTGATCTTTACATTATTATCTTGGATTTTTTCATTCTTTCTCTTCTCTCTTCTTTTTTTCTTTCTTTCTTTCTCCTCTTTCTTCTTTCTTTCTTCTCTTCAATGGTGCTTCAATGGTGTTTTTTTCTTTCATCTTCAATACACCTAATTCATTTCCATCAATTTGATCCAATTTAAAATTAAAAAAGAAAAATTTATCGCAAAATTGAAAAACTAATCATCTTTTACGTTTTGTCGGAAAAAAAAAATTCTCTTGTCTCTTCTTTCTTTCTTCTCTTCAATGTTGATCCAATGGTGCTTCTTTCTTTAATCTTCAACACACCCGATTCATTTTCATCAATTTGACCCAATTTCAAATTGAAAAAGAAAAATTCATAGCAAAATTGAAAAAACTAATCATCTTTTACATTTGGTCGAAAATAAAATCAAATCTTTATCAAATTTGGGAGGGAATTAATTCCACCATTGTTGTCGGCAGCCACCATTGCCGTCGACATTTGGGAATAATTAAGAAACTTTGAAAAATTGTTGCATTCGATTTGAATAAAATTATTGAAGAAATTTTTTTATTTAAATTTGAAATTTGGGAAAAGATTTATTATGAGCTAAATAAAAGTCAAATTTCAAGAATTAGAAATCAAGATTTTGATGAAAAAATAATGAAAATTGATGAAAAGAATAAGCATGGAGAAGAAAGTAAATAATTTTTTTTTAAAACACGTGTAAAACGATATTGGCGAGTGTATTACACCGCCAAAACTGGGTATAGCATTTCGAGGAAAATTAAATCCACTTTACAAAAGTCTAGGTACCTCAAAATTCAGTATGCTCAACTGTAAATTCGATCAAAGTTCAAATATTTTTCTGAATATTTTTTCCTTTTTTTTTCTAATAAAACAGAAACTCTTTTATATACTCTAATTTCAAGTTTGCATATATTTAAACTAACTTTTAAGAATAAATATTATATCAAAAAGTTAACAGTAATTCATGATGCATGAAAGTAGTTGGCATAAGATAAAAAACAATTGTAAAGTAGATATGAACAAAAATAATGAATTACCTATATTACAATATTTTATAAATGGCATGATATATTTGTTCTCCTATTTAATCCTTTTTTTCTTAACACATAACTAAGAGCCCGTTTGGATAAGATTAAAAAAATAATTTTTTAGTTTAAGTGATTAAAATTTTAAAATAAGTGCTTATAAATTAAGCAAATAAGTGTTTGGATAGAAGTGCTGAAACTGGAAAAAAATTATTGATGTGTTTGGTAAACAAGTGATGTTAAGCACTTTTTTGTTGTTAAAATGACTTAAATGTTCTTAAAGTTAACACCATAAATAAGGTGAATTATTTATAATTTTTAATTTTAAAAGTAAATTTTTTGAACAAACCTCCGATTAATGATGGATTCGATGAAAACAAACAAAGAAGAAAGATGAAGAGGAAATTGGAGGGAAGAAATGAAGCGAGGCAAAGAGAAAAAGAAACAAAATTATTTATTTAAGGGCTACAACTTTAGGATATTGTTGGAATTGGAGGAAAATATAAGGGATAAAAAGGTAAATGTTTTGATCAAATCTAAAAGAATTTTAATCTAAAAAGCAAAAAACTGGGGGTACTTAGCTTCTCACTTTTTGATTCTTTTAATTAGTTTTTAGCTTTTTTTAAGCACTTTTAGTTTTACCAAACACCATAAAAAGCTAAAATAGATATTAAAAGCAAATTTGACCAGATTTTAATCCTATCCAAACGGGCTCTAAATACATCCACAAATACTTAACTAACACACCATATTCGTTGGTACTACTTCATGAGACTAAAACGTTCAATATTTATTAACTTTCACTTTATTATGTGGTCGAATATTTATTCTTAATAACATAACTTTTAAATAGTATATTATATCATAGTAGAATCAATTAAAAGAGATAAATAGATCTTAAAATAATTGTTATAAATCAAATGACTAACTATTCTTTTACAACGGAATACCGATTCAAATAATTTATACAAAATTAAAAATAGTTTCATATTGCACTTACAATTTTAAAATAACATGAATTATAACTCACACTATGCGATTGCATGGGATATAGGGAATGATCAGATTATAAAAATTTATTGTACAAAATATTATCTTAAATTTTTGCAAAAGACTTGAACCATGACCTCATAGCCATAAAATATTACCTTATATTTCTGCAAAAGACTCGAACCCATGACATAACCTCATAGCTATATGACGACTTGATTAGTTTTGCCAAGCCATGTGCACTTACTATTTGATTTGAAAAAAAAAACAATAACTATTGTATTTTACTTAAATATTTTGTTGTGATAACTTTTGTAAAGTACTAATTGTCACTGTTAGTTTTAGAACAAACATATTATAATTGTCTTACGATTAAGTTTTCGCTGTTGATTGTTAACGTTTGCTTAGCGAATAAAGATGTCATCAATACTAATTATTAGGATTTCTTATTTTTACAATAAATAAAGATTTAATAGCTAATTTCAAGAACAAAAGAAAAATATAATAAGTTTACCTCAAATCGTAAGAAACAATCTTTGGAATGTAAAGCTAATTATAAGCCAATCAAAATTATTTAGAACAAAGAGGAGATGAACACTATTATAAAAGAAATCGTATTTCACACTTGTTAACATGAAGTCCTACTGACATTTTTTTTTCTCCATATCAAAATTTATCGATTATCTCATAAATGGGATTTCAAGATCAAACTAAAGATATTGTAAGTTTACCTCAAGTAATAATTTTCAAAATAGTCTGGTGGCCTCTTTTCTCCGTAAGCAAACATCAATAACCAATGATGGAAAGGTTAAGTGCAAGTCAAACAATAAACATGATTAAAAATGAAATCTCTACTATGATACAACTGATGAATAAAAAAAACTTAGAATAAATTCTATATTACATAACTTTAAGAATAAACTAAAGATATAGTAAGTTTACTTCAACACATAAGGAGCAATTCTCAAATCTCTGATGGCATCTTTATTTCCAGTAGCATACTAATAATCAATGACGAAAAACTTAAACGTAAGACAAACAACTAACTATTAAAAATCAAGTTCCTACTATAAGATAAGTGATGAGTGTCTAATATGAAGAGAAAAAACTCATAATGAATTATATATTAAATAACTTCAAGAATAAATTAATGATATGGTAAGTTTATCTTAAATCATAAGAAGTAGTTTTCAGAATCATCTAAACAAACACCAACTAATTGATGATTTTCTGATATGAAAAATAAAATAAAAATTACATTAAAACTTCATGTTAAAAATACGAACAAATGAAACTAATATATACTAGTATCTTTACTCTCTAAGCAAACACTAACAATCAATGACAAAAAATTTAACTCTAAGACAAACGACACATGATTAAAATCAAGTTCTAATATATGAACAAAAAAAGCTCATAATAAATTATATATAATTTCAATAACAAACGAAAGATATAGTAAGTTTGTTATCTTCCACAATACGGGTACGTAGAATCTGTATAACAGATTAACAACTTCAACTTGAGTTCAAGTATGAACAAGAACACAATGAAGTATTAAATACCCTCAACACAAGATCAAAAAGACTTTTCCAAGAGGTGTATTTATTTTTCAGAAAATAAAGATGAAACAGAAATGATTAAGGCCAAGTCGTCCGAATTCATGGACTTTCCTTAAGGAATAATTCCCCTCACTGTACCCGAGGTTATGGAATCTTCCTCCCAGGATAAAATGGCCTTTAATCCGACTATAGTGGTACCTCAAATAGGCGAATTCTTCGAACACACTCACGGTTTGAATAATCATACTTAGAGTATTTTTAAGACAAGAAGAAGTTTTTGTAATCTTAAAATTTGATTATTTTTTCTATATCATAAACCTGTGGATGAAACCAGGTTTATATAGCCACTAGATGCCCCGTTGAAAAGGTGGCGTTGGTTCATATTAGAGGTGTGTGACTCTTCTTGAAAATGCAAGTCTATTCACTTAAAACAATGCAGTAATTTTCTAAAACAGTGCACTGGTTCACTGAAACAGTGTGTATTTTCATTTAAGAGTTGTAACTTTCAGAAACTATACAATCTTCGGTAACAGAAGCAACAGTCTGAAATATTACAATCTTCTATAACAGAAGCAACAGTCTGAAATAGTGCAACCTTCTATAATAGAAGCAATAATCTGAAATAGTGCAACCTTCTGTAACATTATTTCAAACAGACGCATCAGTTCTGAAACACTGTTACTGCGTGTATATATATAAATAGAGGCCGAAACAGTACAAAAAAATTTTACTGCATATTTTCTTGGCATTCTTCGAAATTCAAATAATTTTTTTTCCAAAAAGATAGATCTCATCGATCATTTGTCAAATCCAAATCTAAATTCAAATCCAAATCCAAATCCAAATCCAAATCCGAAGCCGAAGCTGAGCGAGTGACGACGACGATGGAGCGAGGCATCATCTATTTCTTGCCTCACTTGCCATGTGGAGTAAGTGTTTCTCATTATAAAAACTCTCAAGTTCTCTTCTTCCACCAATGTGGGAGAAAGAGTAAACTTACCAAAATTGAGTACACTTTCCATTTTTAGTGTTAACTCAATTTTTCTCTTCCACTTGATTTCTCCATTTTTCATTCAACACACTTTCATCACTATGAACCAAACAATCCCCCACATGAATGGAGAATGGCTATTTTTTCATAAAAGTTTTACAGACAAGTATGTGATCATCAAGCAAAGACTGATTGCATCTGGATAAGTGAGTTTTCCTTTGAACTTTCCGTAGTGGACATGCATTGGATGCACTCGGTCAATCGGTAGATTTGATATCTTTGAACCGTCGAGCTTTAATATACACCTAGACAACACATGTCACACAACCAACCTTTTACCGTTTATGGTTCTTTCGGTTTTGTTCTTTTCAGCCATGAACACGCCCCGGTTTTCATGAGAGCTTAGAGAATAGACCTTTACAAACATTCTCTTTGAAGCGGCTTCCACTTCGCCCACACATAGGTGATTTCTAAATGTTCAATCCTATAGATTAAACTATTTGGTCAAATCTATCAAATTTAGATAATCATTAAAGGACTTTTCACCTTAAGTCTTATCCTTTTTTACTATACATTGTCTACATCATGAGAATGGGTTGGGTATTTGACAATGTTGAACCTGTCAGACACAATTTTGTTTGATCTCCTTGAACCTAGATCTTGGGATCTCCAGTCTGCTAGGTAGAGTTACCGCCATGCTGACTTGTCTTAGGCCATAAACTCATCCCCTTGGATGTCCTTTCTACTCCTTCTCTAGATAGGCCTTTTGTAAGTGGATCCGACACATTATCCTTTGACTTTACATAGTCTACAGTGATAATTCCACTATAGAGAAGTTCTCTAATTGTATTATGTCTTCATCTTATATGACGAGATTTATCGTTATACATCATGCTCCCTGCCCTACCTATTATCTCTTGGCTATCACAGTGTATACATACTGATGCCACTGTCTTGGGCTAATACAAAATATCTTCCAAGAAATTTTAGAGTCATTCTTCTTCTTCACCGGCTTTATCTAATGCGATAAATTTAGATTCCATGGTAGAGAGAGCAATAAACGTCTGTTTGGATGATTTCTAAGAGTCTGCTCCTCCATCAATAGTAAATACATATCCACTTATGAATTTTACTTCGTTCGATCCGGTGATCCAATTTGCATCACTATATCCTTCAAGTACCGCAGGATATTTATTATAATGCAAAGCATAATTTTGAGTGTATTTAAGATACCCCAAAACTCTTTAAATTTCCATCCAGTGAGTTTTGTTGGGATTACTCGTATACCGACTTAATTTACTGATAGCACATGCTATGTCTGGTCATTTCCAATTCATTATATACATTAAACATCCCAATACTCTTGCGTACTCCAATTGCGAGTCACTTTCACCTTCATTCTTTCGAAGTGCAAAGCTCGCATCCTATGGAGTTTTGGCAATACCAAATTCCATATACTTGAAGTTGTCAATTACCTTTTCGATATAATGAGACTGTGACAATGCCAACCCTTGTGGACTTTGATGGATTCTTATACCTAAGATCACATCTGCAACTCCAAGGTCCTTTATATCAAACTTGCTCTCGAGCATTCGTTTTGTTGTATTTATGTTAGAAATGTCTCTACTAATGATCAACATATCATCCACATCTAAGCAAACAATGACTTGGTGATTTGGTGTGTCTTTAATATATACACATTTATCACATTCATTTGTCTTGAATCCATTTTCCAATATGGTTTGGTCAAACTTCGCATGTTATTGCTTAGGTGCTTGTTTTAGTCCATAAAGTGACTTAACAAGTTTACACACCTTATTATATTTTCCTGGAACCACAAAACCCTCAGGTTGTTCCAAGTATATTTCTTCCTCCAAATCTCCATTTAGGAATGCGGTCTTCACATCCATTTGATGAATTTGAAGATCATATACCGCCGCCAAGGCAATTAATATTTGAATCTAGGTTATCCTTGTTACTGGCGAGTATGTATCAAAGTAATCAAGGTCTTCCTTCTGTTTGAAGCCTGTTACTACAAGTCTTGCCTTTTATTTGTCAATAGTACCATCCGCCTTCATTTTCCTTTTGAAGATCCATTTAGAACCTAAAGGTTTATTTCTGGGAGGAAGGTCAACCAATTCCTATGTATGGTTGCTTAAGATTGAATCTATCTCACTATTGACTGCCTCTTTCCAAAAGAATGAGTCCGAAGATGCCATCGTTTCCCTAAATGTTTAAGGCTCATTTTCTAAGAGAAATGTTACAAAATCCGACCCAAATGAAGTTGACGGTCTTTGACGTGTACTACGTCTTGGATTTTTTTCATTATGTACATTCTCACTTGGTTCGTCTCGAGGTCGTTTAGATCCTTCACTAGACTGTTCATGTCTAATTTTATACTGGTAAATGTTTTTAAAGAATTCACCATTGTCTGATTCAATACCATATTTTCATTAATATCCGTATGTTTGGATTTATGAATCAAAAATCGACATGCTTTACTACTTTTAGCATACCCTATGAACACGCAGTCCACCATTTTAGGTCCTATCTTAACCCTTTTAGGTATAGGAACTTGAACCTTCGCTAGACACCCCCACACTTTGAAATATTTCAAGTTAGGTTTCCTTCCTTTCCATTTCTCGTAAGGAATTGATTGTGTCTTACTATGGGGAACTCTGTTGAGTATACGATTGGCCGTAAGGATAGCCTCCTCCTATAAGTTTTGCGGTAAACCAGAACTTATAAGTAAGGCATTCATTATTTCCTTCAATTTGTTTTTTCCTTTCCGCAATTCCATTAGATTGAGGTGAATACGGGGTCGTAGTTTGATGGATGATTCCATTCTCTACACATATTTGCGCAAAGGGAGATTCATATTCTCTGCCCCTATCACGTCTTATCATTTTGATCTTTTTGTCTAACTGATTTTCAACTTCAGTTTTATATTGCCTAAACGCATCTATTGCTTCATCCTTACTATTTAGCAAGTAGACATAACAGTATCTAGTGCAATCATCAATAAAAGTTATGAAATACTATTTCCCACCACGAGATGGTGTTGACTTCATATCACAAATGTCAGTGTGTATTAAGTCTAAGGGATTGGAATTCCTTTCAACGGACTTATAAGGATGCTTTGCATACTTCAATTCTACACACGTTTGACACTTTGATTTATTTCACTCAAAGTTTGGCAAAACTTCTAAGTTAATCAGTTTTCGTAACGTTTTGTAATTAACATGGACCAAACGTTCATGCCATAAATCATAAGACTCAAGCAAATAAGACAAATTTGAACTTTTATTCATTTCAACAGTCATTACATTCATCTTATAAAGGCCCTCCGTGAGATAGTCTTTTCCTACATACATTTCTCCTTTGCTAACTACAATTTTTCCAGAAACGGTTACACATTTGAATCCGTTCATATCTAGGAGTGAAACAGAAATTAAGTTCCTACGTAACTCCGGAACATATAGCACATTATTTAGTGTCAAGACCTTGCCGGAAGTCATCTTTAGGCAAATTTTTCCTGTTCCTTCCACCTTAGCAGTAGCGGAGTTGGCCATATAAAGCATTTCTTCTGCTTGAGCCGGAGAAAATGATAAGAACAACTCTTTGTTTGCGTAAACATGGCATGTGGCACCAGAATCCATCCACTATTCGCGAGGATTCCCCACCAAGTTGCATTCCGTGAACATAGCACACAAATCATCATATTCTTTGTTGGACTCAATCATATTCGCTTGGTCCTTTTTCTTGCCTTTCTTCGGGGCTCGACAATCTGTGGACTTGTGGCCAATTTTACCACAATTGAAGCATTTTTCCTTGAACTTTTACTTGAGTTGATTGCTTCTATGTTCAACTTTCTTTCTTTTCTTCGAGTTGTTTTGGACATCTTCTACAATATGTGCTCCATTCATTGTAGAATTTCTCTTTGACCTTCTTTCGGCAGCTTTATTATCTTCTTCAATACGAAGTCGGACAATAAGATCTTCAGCGGTCATCTCCTTACGTTTATACTTTAAGTAGTTTTTGAAGTCTTTCCACAAAGGTGGTAGCTTTTCAACTATCGCTGCTACTTGGAAAGCATCATTCACAATTAAACCTACAATATAGTTTATGTGAGTATTAAGAACATTTTTAATTTGTTCAACTAAGGTATTTTTCAAAGATATATCTTCTGCTAGGAGATCATGTATGATGACTTGCAACTCCTATACTTGAGAGACAACAGATTTGCTATCAATCATTTTGAAGTCCAGGAATCGTGCAACAAGGAATTTCTTAATTCCCGCATCCTCCATTTTATATTTCCGTTCAAGTGCCCCCCACAGTTCTTTTGATGTCTTGGTTCCACTATAGACATTATAGAGGTCGTCTTGGAGACCACTCAGAATATAGTTCCTGCAAGGAAATCCGAATGTTTCCAAGCTTCTACAATAATGAAGCGATCCTTGTTCGAGGTTCCCTCGGGCACCTCAGGAGCGTCTTCGCTAGTAAACCGTTGTAGACATAGAGTGGTGAGGTAAAAGAACATCTTTTGTTGCCACCGCTTGAAGTCAATGTCAGAAAATTTTCCGGGCTTCTCCGCCGGTGCCATCGTTGGCGGAACATTTGTGCGACTTGATGTGGCAATATTATTTGCCCCCACAGACGTTGTCGCATCCATCATTTGACTTTCAGTTGTTATTTTTCCTGTCACCACAAGACATAAAACTTAGTATTTTTCAGAATACTATTTATAAAGTTAAATTACTTGAAACAATTCTTCTTATTTCTAGTTAACGATGAAGGTTTTATTACTTCGAATCGTCAACCGAATGAACCTTAAATATGATGAAGATTTTATGTCTTTTAATCACTAGTTAAATTCAAGTGGAGTAGAAAGCCTAAGCTTTAATCTCCGAAAACAAGCAATACAGATTCTGTAAATTTATTCCTTAAGATTGTTATCTTCCATAATACGGGTACGTAGAATCTGTATAACAGAACAACAACTTCAACTCGAGTTCAAGTATGAACAAGAACACAATGAAGTATTAAATACCCTCAACACAAGATCAAAAAGAACTTTTCAAGAGGTGTATTTATTTTTCAGAAAATAAAGATGAAACAAAAATGATTAAGGCCAAGTCGTCCGAATTCACGGACTTTCCTTAAGAAATAATTCCCCTCATTGTACCCAAGGTTATGGAATCTTCCTCCCAGGATAAAATGGTCTTTAATCCGACTATAGCGGTACCTCAAATAGGAGGATTCTTCAAACACACTCACGGTTTGAATGATCACACTTAGAGTATTTTTATGACAAGAAGAAGTTTTTGTAATCTTAAAATTTGATTATTTTTTCTATATCATAAACTTGTGGATGAAACCAGGTTTATATAGCCACTGGATGCCCCTTTGAAAAGGTGGAATTGGTTCATATTAGAGGTGTGTGACTCTTCCTGAAAATGCATGTCTATTCACTTAAAACAATGCAGTAATTTTCTGAAACAGTGCACTGGTTCACTGAAACAGTGTGTATTTTCGTTGAAGAGTTGCAACTTTCAGAAACGGTGCAACCTTCTGTAACAGAAGCAATAATCTGAAACAGTGCAACCTTCTGTAACATTATTTCAAACAGACGCATCTGAAACACTGTTACTGCGTGTATATATATAAATGGAGGCCGAAACAGTACAAAAAAGTTTTACTGCATATTTCCTTGGCATTCTTCGGAATTTAAATAAATTTTGTCCAAAAAGATAGATCTCATCGATCGATCATTTATCAAATCCAAATCCAAATCCGAGTGAGCGACGACGACGACGGCACGAGGCATCATCTATTTCTTGCTTCACTTGTCAGGTGGAGTAACTGTTTCTCATTATAAACACTCTCAAGTTCTCTTCTTCCACCAATGTGGGAGAAAGAGTAAACTTGCCAAAATTAAGTACACTTTCCATTTTTGGTGTTAACTCAATTTTTCTCTTCCACTTGATTTCTCCTTTTTCCATTCAACACACTTTCATTACTATGAACCCAACAAAGTCTACCTTAAAATATAAGAAATAATTCTCAAAATCAGCTATTGGTCACTATTTTCTAAGCAAATACGAAAAACTAATGAATTTCTAATACGGAGAAAATAAAAATCACTTTAGAATTTCATGTTAAAGATATGAACAAAAAATCAAAGACTAAAAATACACGTAACTCTTCTGCATCAAACTTTTTTGTGGGAGCAATTAGGGGTCACTTTTGATTTGATTTTCTTGTACACATCTTTTTTAATAATAGGAAATAGTAAACGGGACAATTGCATTAGGTGCAGTTATGTTCAAATTAGTAAGAAGCAACCCTTAAAATAAGAAAGGAAAACCTAATGAAAATATCACATGAAGTTTACACCTAAATGAATTCAAATTCTTAATATAGGGAAGGAAAAAAATATGGAAGAAAAATTAAAAATTTTAATCCTTAAAACATGAAAGTAAAATTAAATTATATTAACCTAAAAGACGCACACAAAAAAAAAAATCTAAATCCATAAGTAATTTAAAATGGTGAAATTGGGTAGAAAATATTGCATGAAACTTTTCCTACACCAACAATTAAAGAAATTAATGGCAAGTGTTTGAAAATTTAGGTAAAAGAATATCCCCTAGAATAGCAAGAAAAATATACAAGAAAGAGGCAAGATTCAAAATATTACCTTACATAGAATTAGAAAAAAATATGTTTATCTAAGGTAAAATTTTAATTAATTTAGAATTGTTAAATGTTATGGTTTCTTATCTAAATTAAATGATCATTTTAATAAATTTCAACCTCTATTAGGATATAATTAATTGATAATAAATTGGAAAAAAACAGTGAAAAGACCATTTTGTTTAAAGCGATGATATTTATTGAATGGTAAAAAATTCAAACAACATTTTCAAAGACTTTCACACTTTTAACAGATTATAGATTATAGATTTAGGAGTATTACTATCGTATGTGAGCAAGATTATTAAATTGGAAATTTAGGATTCTTTAGGAGTATTTCTTTCTTAATTAGGATTCTTTAATTAAGTTTTACTTTCTTTGTTTAGGTGCATTTATATATTTGGCATTTTTTTTTTTAATTTGCAGAATGAAAATTGAGGTGGGAGACATGTAAATCAATTAGAATTTTACCGTATATAAAAAAGTGTCTAAAATTCTATTTATGCAGTTATTTGATCAAATTTTACTAGAAATATACGCTTGATTCTTCTACTTCTATGTTCTCTTCTAGTTTTTATTTTGATTTTGATTGATGATTAATTAAAGTTTTCTTCTTGCATTCATTAGCATTTTTATCATTCTTCGTTATATTAGTTCTCTTTTAAATTTTAATTATATAAAATTATTATAATTGTGAATAAATCATAAGATCTAGCATATCATCATTGTTTTTTAGTAGATTTTTAATAATTTTTTTTGGTACAGACGGTAATGGTTAGACACATACAAAATTTGATCAAACAATCTTTACAAAAACTTCATAAACTTAGAGAATTAATTCAAAATCAAAACTTTATAAATTTATTCAGCCAAATTTAAAAATCAAAGAAAAAAATAATAGATGGAGAGAAAATTGAAGAAAAAACACATGAAGTCCAAGACTTTATAATTCAAATCTAAAAATTAAATAGAAAAAAAGAAAGAGTGAAGAAACAAATGGACACAAAGAGAGAGGAATGACAAAGAACACGTATTCAATTGCCGCAGTAGGCGGAGAAAGTCAAAAAAGAACGTGGATGAGAAATACTAATCAAATATAGATGAGAGG
Organism: Capsicum pubescens; assembly: GCA_030864215.1. NCBI lineage: Eukaryota > Viridiplantae > Streptophyta > Magnoliopsida > Solanales > Solanaceae > Capsicum > Capsicum pubescens. Next base: position 188,266,557 of record CM061538.1, on the reverse strand, counting down.
CGTGAAAAACACGTATGACGAAGTGATGGTTACATCACCACATGGATATCAGAACAAAGTGAAATGACAAAAAAGTCCTCAATTAATAAAATATTTGTCAGGAGGTAATTTTAATTTCTTTCATCAATTTAAATAACGATATTTCTCTAATACATGATGTTTTGCAACTTGCAAGCATGTTTTTTCATTCAAAGTAGTAGCTTAAAATTGGGACATACCTCCTTTCTACTATCCATTTTTTTTTCTTGTTGTATATAAACCACCCTTTTAACAATTTCATGTTGGCCCCTGAATGAAGTAGCCAAAAAATTCAAATGCTTATCTTGCATAAAAAATTAAGGTTTATATTACGAGAATGGTGATTCTCTTTTTTATTGCCACGAGTTTTACTTTTTTTTTAGGTATTCGATAGTTTTTCATGCGATTTTTTTATAGTAAGCGGATATATATTGGGTTAAAAAGAAAAGAGAACTTTGATCTCCATTTGGTTTCAGAGTCTTTATTTTTTTGTTTTTTGTTTTAATTTTCTATTTGAACCAAATTTAAATATATCTTGAATTATTTTCTATTTTGAATTATGAATACAGAGAATTCTATGATAACAGTTAGGGGGTGCTTAACGGTTGGTTTAATTCGATTTTATGTATTATCGATTTGGTTTATTAGTTTTTGATTTCTATTCACGCTAAATTAGTTTTTGATTTCTAAACGCGCTAAATCTGTAACTAAACTAATAAGATATTTATTATCGATTTTTTATCCTTAATAGTTCTATTTTTAATTTAACAAATAAGAAAATGCTCATATATTTATACACAATATGAAAATATTTATACAGTTAAATATTTTGCTATTAATTTATAAGAAATTAATTTGGTATTATGTTTATGCAGTATAATTTTATGCTATTTAAATTTCTATTTTATAGTTTTATTATTAATTAATACGACACACGTGCAAAGCACGTACACTTGACTAGTATATATATAAATATATATATATATATATATATATATATATAGAGAGAGAGAGAGAGAGAGAGAGAAAGAGAGAGACCCCAAGACCTGATAAATTTAGTAGAAGAGTTTCTAATACAAAAAGAGTATAAAGTGAAATACACAATAAATATATAATTACAAGCCATCTTTAAATACAACGTAGAGATCAATCTGATCAATAAGAGGGAGAGTAGTAATACTCTGAATGCTAGGAGGTCACTCCAAATCTCTGATTAGTAGCGATACACACAATGCACACAACAATGGCGGCAACTCACACCATAACCTATAGATTGGAAAAGCGTATTATGAGTACAAAACACGCAGTACTCAATAGGCATCCGCTGATTGAGCTCCAAAGATAATGCAAGCATAAATAACATGTAAAGCAGGAATATAATCTATAGACAACTATCCAAGATACTAAACATGATAATGCTGAAGGAGAAATAAAGATAAACTTATCCTGTCCTAATAGTAATCGAGTCTAAAGTGCAATATACAAAGAAGAGTTAAGGGAAGTCATATAATAGTATACAAGGCCAAAAATGCATATACGACATGAAAAGGCAAGGAATAAAGGCATATATATATATATATATATATTTAAAAGACAGTTCAAGGTAATGACCTAAATTAACCAACCTAACATCTCAAGACATCCTAACCAAATTGGTAAACTAGTGCTGGTGTAATAAGGGTCCCTAACCTTAGGTCTAACCATGAGATAAATATCAATAATATAAATTACCATAAGAAGGAAAGGGATCAGAATCATACCAATAACCTCGGGTACCGATCCTTAATGAACCTACCAAGAACAAATCATAATAACAATAAAGTAGCTGGCTAGTCTGAACAAACAATAGCTAACCAGGCCCCCATCATACCAGAAGGATCAAACAATACTTGAAAAACAACAATCATAGCCTATACATATACAACCCCTATAGGGACGATAGATATAAGCACCAAACACTATACTGGTGAAAGAAAATACATATGAATGAATACATAGAAAGTAAATCTATATTACCATATTTGATCTGAGTGCCATAATATACCAAGTGTATTTACCTCTTTCAGCTCAACAGCTCACAAAGGCAGGACGTACGGCGACCTCTGTTCTCCAGCATTGTGGCTCATGGATGAAGGGGCCCCTAGGGGATTCTGGAATATCCATATACACTACCTTATCCCATTTTAGGATTTCCAATAATCATCATCATCAATCTACTATGTCCAGTACTGAAGAGTTGTATGTATTTATGTATATATATATATGTATATATATATATACATATATATACATATATATATATACACACATATATATACATATACATATATACATATATATATACATATACATATACATATACATATACATATACATATACATATACATATACATATATATATGTATAAAGTGCATAAACTCAAACCGTATATATTTATATGTATATATATACATGTATCTATGTATGTATGTATATATATATATATAAAGTGCACAAACTCAAACCATGACAAACAAAGTGTAAATCTATAAATCCATTGCCCGAGATCAACTTCGAGACTAAATCAACATAGTAGAGTAAAAACTGTCGACATCTCTCACAACAAAAGTAAATAGTATGGTAATAGAGTGGATAATCCCTAGATTTGAATCAGTCTCGGTCAAGTTTTTAATGTCTCATCTTTAACTCAAAATACATCATTAAATAAAGTGGTACGATTCTCATTATAAAAGAATCCGTTTACAAGTAAAAATTGGGAATAAATCCCTTTTGGAAAACTATAGTAAAATCATAGTTTTGATTGGTTTTGCACCACTAGGTGATCCTAAACACACATAAAAGTATGCATTCCATCACCAGTTTCAAAATAATACAATAATAGGCACCTAAGTGTCCATAACTAGAATCATGCCCATTCTACGAATATGATACTCACCTGGAGTCCAAAAAGCATCATAATCATAGCCTCGGGCCTAACAGTATATAACTAATATATAGGTAACACTATAATCCTGTGAACTATGATCCAATTCACTAAGTCAAATAGTAAATCTTATGCTAATGGGCCCTCAATATTGAGTTACAATTAACAAGCTTATAATCTAGGGTGATAAGATTCTATAGCCATAAGTAGTATTTATCTCCACCCTTTTATTCACAAACTCCTAAATTAGGCTAGGATATGATATTCTAGTCATAATCAGATCCTATAATCCCATCTAGCATGAAATCTACACATACACCATCTCGTAGAGAAGAATAGTCTGAAACCTACGTCCATGTTGAATCACAATTGTTGAATCATCCACAAGTCACTTGTTTTTGTTTTATGCTATTGAAATGCTGTAATGGTATCAAAATAATAATCTACACATAAATATGAGTAAAGTGAGACCCATATTTCTATATAAAAGGTCGGGTCAAAATTTGTATCAAGAACGGCTCCACGATGCCCTCGAATAGAATCTAAAATTAAATTCGTTGTGAGGTCCCTCGAAGGACAAGAAATGTATGCTCAAACATTAAGAACAAATGGGACACAAATCCAGGCCCAAATCATCCTTCTAAATTATTTGGATTTAAATACCTAATTTCTAAGAATCCACAATGCAATAGGAAAAAATTTAATTTGGAAAATAATGGGGAATAACAAAGGGGTGTTGGGATAACTTACCAAGATTCAGTGGATGATTCCTCATATTTCCCAAGCTCCAAGATAATGGGGGAAAATGGTTGAGAAAAAATGGAAAATTTGGGTGAAGAAGGAGGGGACTTAATGCCCCAACTTCCGCTACAGGGATCACTAGGTCGCTTACGCAACTACTTCTTAAGTAGCACATGTCATCTTGGCGGTAAGGCAAGGACATGCGAAGAATGCTAAATCGGTAGCCTGCCTGCTAAAGCGACCTCCTCTAAAGAGGGAAAGAAGTGCTTAAGTGATCCTCAACCAAAAGACTTTAGTCGTTAAAGAGGATCAATGTCGCTAAAGCGACTACTGCTTAAGCAGTCATTTGGTCACTTAAGAGGTTGCACTAGCATCTTGAGGCATCAGATTTCTTTAAGTCCAAAAGGATTCTGAGCGGGTACTCGATATTCATTCAGAATCCCATGCACGCAAATGAACCATGCTACCATACAAAATTTAATATTCTGGACTCAATAAAATCATCTAAACTTTTTTCTGAGATCATTTTGATAAAATATAGGGACCACACCTATAGTTTTATTGATCAAATGGGAACTAAAACAAAGGCCCTCCTAACCTAAAATCCATATTCCAAAGATGATGGCACTGTCGTAATTCTAATCTAAGGTTGTTCACTAGTAGTGTTGGTCAAGATTAATTCCTTAACAGTGATAGCTCAATAATAGGAAAATGATCCTAAGACCCAAATAAATTGCTCAATAACTTAACTGACAGTTTTTATAAGTCGTAAATGACCTATAGCCATTATGATGAGGCTTGAAATGCTAGAAATCTGTGAGAATCAAGGAAATAACCTAGTGAGTCATTACAATATCTACTACTAAAAGGACTTTTGTATGTGAAAGTCAGTGGATAGATAGAGCTTGAAAGAATGAGGTATTGGGTCTGTATGCCCCACGCATGACTCCTAGATAACCTCCATAGACAAATAATATTTATAAGAGATTTTGCTATAGGTATTCCTTTTTCAACCAACTTCCATACTTCACTTTCAAAATAGCCAAAACTAAACCTCAACAACCAACTAGCCTCCAGCTGAATCAAGAATGGATGAGGCATGCAAATCCAAACCACAACACATTGAGATCACACAGATACAAGCACAAACAATTAAAATATGAACCAAGCTAAAGGCATTCTAAGTCATGGATTATGAAACCAACTCCAATATCCGAAAATAACCTTATTTTTTCTTTCCAAACCTACTATCTTTTTTGAACCACACAAAATGTCATTTGAGTCCTGCCTGCACAACCCCATCACACTAACATAAAAAAACTCAAGTTGATCCACCAAAATCCATAGTGGTAAGCATAAGGATAAGACACCAAAGTGCTATCTGGGCACAAAAATATTGATGACTAATTATTGCAATCTACGCTAAAGAAACTAAATGATATGTATGACCCATGAAATTGACAGTTGGGAGTCCGAAGCACAAACACTCATAACTGAATGATCTCTTCTAGGGTTTCCCACCAAATGAGGATGAAACCTTCTAATTCCAACTTAAGAACAAGATGTGCTATAGAAATATAACACTTTCGATGCTTACAACTAGGAAAATATATAGGGTTTTGGGGTTATTTTGTTAGATATAATGTCTTTTGGGTATGTTTTGTAGGAAATCATATTTTTGATGATAAGTTTATGAAAAGGTAAAAATGGTGTTTTTGGCCATTTTAGGGCAATTATAGATGTTTGGGACACTTCTTGGCTTGATCGTGATTAAAGCATGTTCGAGAATCAAAAAAGAGTTGTAAAGATAACTCGTGGAACCGGGATATAGGACCTAAGGATCACAGGTAGGCAAAGCAAGTTCCAGAAATCTAAAATCCTAAGAGATGAATGTAAGACCCCACAAAATTCCAAGTTTTACTTAGTTCATTAAAGCTTAAAAAGAGGTCCCAGACTTAGAAACTTCTGTTAAGTGTTTACACTTAGAATCTTTTTAGCCTTTATAAGTTGGCAATATTATTTCTTGATCCATATGACCCTTAAATATTGATCTTTAAGTTGATTCATGGTCAGCTATGTCAGTAGGTGTTGCCGAATAAGTTTCAAATTTTTTGGACCACGTTTAGACCATGTTTGGTGTCCCAAAATAGTGGAACAATGCGATTCAGGCGTGCCATGTCGCCTATCGCATTGGTTAATATTGTACATGATTTTCCAATCAAAAATACTGAGACTTGGCATGATCATGGCACAATGCGTCGTGTACCGCATCGATCCATCGACGTGTCGTGTCGACAAATACGTCGGTGCCCAATTTTCAGCTTTTTAAAATCCTCATTCAGAGGGGTTTTAGGGTCAATTTTCCACCCCTATATAACCCTATAACAAGATATTCAACCCTATTTTTTCGCTAAAATATACTCTCTTCTTTCAATTTCTCTCAAGAACAAGTTAGGGTTTTTCAATTGAAGATCCAAATTCAAGAGTCTCTCCGATAATCTTCCTAAAATCAAGAACTAAGGTATGTTAGATGTTAATTCTTGGGTCCCTTCCACCCAAGAAGTTCATGAACCCTTTTCAAATTATAAAGATTGAATATTTATGTTTTTTCATGATTTATGTGAGTTGAAGTTCATGTTTATGTTATTGTTGAGTTGTGATTCATGTTCTAGATTAGAAGTTTCATGATTTAGACCTAACATGTGATGATTTGCATAATGTTCATGATAAATACCTTTAAGTTGCAAGTTTATTGATGTAGCCATGTTAATTGGATGTATAAAATGCTTATGTAAAGGAAATAGAGTCATTATAGCATGTTAGCACGAAATCCCTAATTATGTATAAGTTAATGTATGCCAAGTATTTGTTGAAAAGCCTTAATGAATAAATTATACTATGTTGCATGCACTCCCATTTACGTGCATTCCTTAATGAATAAATTATGAGACATTGGTATGCATCCCTATACGTTTACATGTTTAAGACTTCCAAGTGCTTGAAGAGATGCCTCCTTGATTTTACTGTGAATGATAGACTATTGTTATGCTATTCAATAATTGTCATGCCTTATTTATTTATTTATGTTATCGAGTCCTGGAGGTATTTAATACACGACAATTTAGCTTATTGTCTAGAGCCAGTGTCAATTTTCTAGATAATCTCAGTTGTGTCATGATCAATAGAACTCAGTCAATTATAGAACATAGAGAGACTCAGTAATCTCAGTATCAGTCTATTCCAGTTCAGTATTCAGTTCAGAACTCAGTAGTATTCAAGTATTCAGTCCAAAAACTCAGTAGTATTTAGTCAGAAAATAGAATTCAGTAGTATTCCGTCATTCAACGGAACTCAGTGAGATTAGTTTAGTTTAGTTAATCGGTACGATTAGTAACAGTTCAGTCAAGCCTAGTATGAACTAGGAAATCAGTTCAGTGTCTTTCAGTTGGGAGTAGGATTCAACACCGAGCGAGCCTAGAGATTGGGGCTCACCCGCTAGATAGGGCTGAGATCCCTAGAAGCAATCCCTAAGTTCCAGAACTATGTATCCAACGTAGGCATGACATGTCACCCGATAGATAGGACTAACATACTCGGGGATAACTCGCTAGTACAAGACTGATCTCAGAAGTCACCCGCTAGATTAGGATTGACTCCATAGCAATTGTCTTTACCCGTGGCATGGCATTGACACCCTTCTTGCTGGGGTTATAAGTTGGATCCACTAGTTCAGATTCGGGGCATGTCGGTTAGATGACCACCTCCCACAGTCTCAGTTTCAGATTTAGTCTCAGTAATAGAACTAAGTGCAGTATTACCGAAGTTAGGACTTTAAAATACAATCACTCAGCTCAGTAAGAAACTTAGATAGTTCCAATGAATTTTGAGATAAACTGCTAGAAAGGACTGATCTCAAATACAATCAATCATTTTTGTCTTCCAGAGATTCAGAGATCACTCGCTAGATAGGACTAATCTTAGGTACAATCAATCAGAATCAGTATCAGTGAATTCAGAGATCACCCGCTCGATAGGAATGATATCATATACAGTCAATAAATATTAGAAAAACTCTGAGATAAATATCAGTAGACTCAGTTATTCAGTATCCCAGTGTTAGTAAATCCAGATATCAGTAAATTAGTATTTAGAATTCAGCAGCAATAAACCCAGTTATTAGTAATCCAGTTAGTTGAACTTAGTATTTAGTGTTACTATGATTTTAGTTACAGTTTATGCGTTCATGCATGTAATTCCTCATTTAGTATACTCATGTTATTCAGTCAGCTATAGTTCATGCATATGAGCCATTGAATTTAGCATTACCTCATCTAACATACCAGTATATTCTCACGTACTGACATGTACTTTCCTGTGCTATGGTTTTTTATACTATAGGTTCAGAAGCACGAGCTCCAGAGCACCCTTAGGAGTCGAGATTAAGCCAGCAACAGTAGTTAGCAGTGAGTCCTCATCATTCGGGGATGGTTCTTATTATATTTTATTATATTAGATTTAGTATTTTCAGTATATGGAGTTAGTTGGGGGATTGTTCCATTCAACTCCTTATTCAGACAGTTAGAGGCTTTCAGACTAGTGTTTTTCAGACTAGATATTCAAAAAGTTTTATTAGTATTCAGTTTTCAGTTGTATTTCAGATGTTTAAACCTTATGGCAAGTTTTTTATCAGTTTTCTACATTTTTATAATGTATTATTTAGTGCATAGTTATAGATATCAGTCAAGGGTTAGCTTGTGGTCCTTCGAGATTATGAGCACCGTGTAGCATTTGGGGTACCAGAATCGAGGCGTTACAAACTTGGTATCAGAGCCTAAGGTTCAATAGTGTCCTAGGAAGTCTGAAAGCTGCATCTAGTAGAGTCTTGTGATGGGTATGTTGAGCGCCATATTTATCTACAGGAGGCTATAAGATGTTTTAAGAACAGTTTCTCTTTTTTCAGTATTCATGTCGTGTGAGTGATCATGATTTAAGTAAATACTCTCAATCTAATCCATTCTTTCTTTCATTTACAAAATATGCCTCCTCATAGAGATAATTCCCATAGAAATGATAACCAACCACGTCAGCCCGTAGATCCTTCGAATGAGAATGTGTCACATGTGGAGTTTCGGGTAGCTTTTCAGGCGCTAGCCCAAGCTGTGACAACTAGTGTTTAGGGTAACCGTCAGGCTACATCCTAACCTCAGTAAGATGGGGATTTACAAGCAGCCAGGATAAAAAATTTGATGAGAATGAACTCGCCAGAATTCTTTGGGTCAATGGCTAGCGATGACCCACAACTTTATCTTGAGGAGGTAAAAAAGATCACCCCAATTATGCATGTCTCTAAAGAGGAGAGTGTAGAATTTGCATCCTATAGGTTGAAGGATGTTTCTCATAATTGGGTAGTGATATGGAAGAAGAGTAGAGGTGAGGATGCAACTCCCATAATTTGGCAGATATTTTAGGATGTGTTCTTAGATAGTTTTTTCCCACTTGAGACGAGGGAAGATAAGGAAGAGGAGTTCATGAACCTAAGGCAAGGCTCTGTGTCAGTGAAGGAGTATTGCCTCAAGTTCAATTAGTTGTCTAAGTATGTTCCCGAGAAGATGGTTGACCCTACATCTAGCATGAGTAAGTTTGTGACCAGTGTGTCTTAGTTGGTGGTTAAGGAATATAGGACTACTATGCACAATAGATACATGGATCATTCTATACTAATGATTCACTCTCAGCAGATTGAGGCAGAAAAAGCTAAGGAGAAAGAGAGAGAGTGAATAAAAAAGCCAGAATAGGTAGTTTTAGATTTTCTCAGCCAGGGTCACAGGGTGGTAACCATTCTATGCATAGTCATAAGTTTTCAGTCCCAGCTCCATCCTTAGCTAGTGCACCAGTATCAAAGTTTAGGGATCACAATCTTGATGGGGTGCCAGGCTCCAAAGCCCAGGGTAGTGTAAGAAGTAAGCGTACCTATTCTCTTTATGAAGAATGTGGTAAAAACCGCCTAGGTGTATGTAGAACAGGTAGCTAGGTATGTTTTGGTTGTGGTAAACCAGGCCACAGGTTGTGAGAGTGTAAAGTTTTATCTTAGAGGGGTACAAATTTGGGTCAACAGGGGGCCACTTCTAGTACCACTAGTGGTCAGTGTCAGAACAGATTTTATGTACTCCAGACTCGCCATGAATAGGGAAGTTCCCCTAACATAGATTTGGGTACCTTATAAGTTCTTCATTTTTATGAGATCCATTTTTAGATACTTTTCTCCCATTTGAGCTTAAGTTTTCAGCATAAGTTAGTTAGTAAAGCTAGAAATTCAGTTTAACAATCAGGTAGTCAGATTCGTATAGTTTGTTTCCCATATTTCCATTTAGTCATACTATTAGAAATTTTAGGAATGAAACTATTCCAAAATAAAAAGTACTAGTAGTTTTAAGATCATCTCAGTTCATGTATCATGTATTAGCTTCAGATCCCAGATGTTCAGTCCTGATCCAGTTCGTAGGTGCTTTGTGCATCACCTTAGTTTTCCTGCATCTCAGTAAGGTAAGTATTTTTAGAGGGACATAATGTCCCAAGGGGTATATACTCTATAATTACCCGATGCTTTCATGTCCTTAAGCCTATTTGATTGCATGTTCAGATGTTTCTTATAAAGTCAGTATCGGTTATTATTGCATATTCAGTCATGCATTCGAGAGTTAGCTTAGTCAGATATTCATGCATTAGATATGCATGTTCAGTAGAAGAAACTCAGATTATCAGTATTTTCAGTCATACTTTCATGAGAATAGCTCAGTCAAGTATCCATGCATCAGATATGAATGTTCAGTATGAAATTTCAGTATATTAGTACTTCCAGTCATATAGTCATGTTTCAGATGTTCATGTCCAGTAAGTAAGTTCAGTCTATCCGTATATTTGGTCTGTTCAGTCCCATTCGAGGACGAATGTCCCCAAGGAGGAGATATTGTAAGAACTCGCAAAATTACAAGCTTTACTCAGTCCGTTAAAGCTTCAAAAGAGGTCCCAGACTTAGAAACTTCAGCGAAGTGTTTACAATTAGAATCTTATTAGCCTTCCTAAGTTGGCAATCTTATTTCTTGACCCATACGACCCTTAAATGTTGATTTTTAAATTATAAAGATTGAATATTTATGATTTTTCATGATTTACGTGAGTTGAAGTTCATGTTTATGTTATTGTTGAGTTGTGATTCATGTTCTAGATTACAAGTTTCATGATTTAGTCCTAGTATTTGATGATTTGCATAATGTTCATGATAAACCCCTTTAAGTTGCAAGTTTATTGATGTAGCCATGTTAATTGGATGTATTGATTATTGTATAACCAGGGTATGCTCCCCATATGTTTGATAAAATGCTTATGTGATGAAAATATAGTCATTATAGCATATTAGCATGAAATCCCTAATTATGTATAATTTAATGCATGCCAAGTGTTTGTTGAAAGGCCTTAGTGAATAAATTATGATATGTTGCATGCACTTCCATTTACGTGCATTCCTTAATGAATGAATTTTGAGATATTTGTATGCATCCCTATGCGTTTACATGTTTAAGACTTCCAAGTGCTTGAAGAGATGCCTCCTTGATTTTACTATGAATAATAGACTATTGTTATGCTATTCAAGAATTGTCATGCCTTATTTATTTATGTTATCGAGTCCTGGGGATATTTAATACCTTAAAATTTAGCTGATTGTCTAGAGCCAGTGTCAGTTTTCAAGATAATCTTAGTCGTGCGATGATCAGTAGAACTCAGTCAGTTACAGAACTTAGAGAGACTTAGTGATCTCAGTTAATTGGACTTAGCCATGTTAATTGGATGTATTGATTATTATATAACCATGGTATGCTCTCCATATGTTTGATAAAATGCTTATGTGATGAAAATATAGTCATTATAGCATGTTAGCATGAAATCCCTAATTATGTATAATTTAATGCATGCCAAGTGTTTATTGAAAGGCCTTAGTGAATAAATTATGATATGTTGCATGCACTTCCATTTACGTGCATTTCTTAATGAATGAATTTTGAGATATTGGTATGCATCCCTATGCGTTTACATGTTTAAGACTTTCAAGTGCTTGAAGAGATGCCTCCTTGATTTTACTATGAATAATAAACTATTGTTATGCTATTCAAGAATTGTCAAGCCTTATTTATTTATGTTATTGAGTCCTGGAGGTATTTAATTCCTGACAATTTAGCTAATTGTCTAGAGCCAGTGTTAGTTTTGAAGATAATCTCAGTTGTGCCATGATCAGTAGAACTTATTCAGTTACAGAACTTAGAGAGACTTAGTGATATCAGTATCAATCCATTCCAGTTTAGTATTTGGTTCAGACCTCAGTAGTATTCAAGTATTCAGTCTAGAAAATCAGTAGCATTCAATCAGATAATAGAATTCAGTATTATTCCGTCAGTCAACGAAACTCAGTAATATCAGTTCAGTTTAGTTAATCAATACGATTAGTAACAGTTCAGTCAAGCCTAGTATGAACTAGGAAATTAGTTCAGTGTCTATCACTTGAGAGTAGTATTCAACACCGAGCGATCCTAAGGATGAGGTCTCAGCTGCTAGATAGGACTGAGATCCCTAGAAGCAATCCCTAAGTTCTAGAACTACGTATCCAGCGTAGGCATGAGATGTCACCCATTAGATAAGACATATTCAGGTATCACCTGCTAGTATAGGACTAATCTCAGGGGTCACCCTCTAGATTAGGACTGACTTCATAGCATTTGTGTTTACCCGTGGCACGGTACTATCACCCTTCCATCTGGGGTTATAGGTTGGACCTCACTAGTTCAGATTCAGGGCATGTTGGTTAGATGACTACCTCCCACAGTCTCAATTTTAGATTCAGTCTCAGTAATAGAACTCAGTGCAGTATTACTGAAGTTAGGACTATTAGATACAGTCACTCAGCTCAGTAAGGAACTTAGATAGTTCTATATAATTTAGAGATCACCCGCTAGATAGGACTGATCTCAAATATAGTCAATTATTTTCATCATCCAGAGATTTAGAGATAACCTGCAAGATAGGATTCATCTCAGGTATAATTAATCAGAATCAGTATCAGTGGATTCAGATATCACCCGCTAAATAGGACTGATCTCAGATATAATCAATCAGTATTAGAAAAACTTTAAGATCAGTATCAGTAGACTCAGTTATTCAGTATCCTAGTGTTAGTAAAACCAAGTGTCAGTAAATTAGTATTTAGAATTCAGCATCAGTAAACCCAGTTATTAGTAATCCAGTTAGTTAAACTCATTATTCAGTGTTACTACGATTTCAGTTATAGTTTATGCATTCATGCATGTAATTCCTCATTAAGTATACTCATGTTATTCAGTCAGCTTTAGTTCATGCATATAAGCCTTTGGATTTAGCCTTACCTCATCTAGCATACCAATACATTCTCACGTACTGATGTATACTTTCCTGTGCTATGGTATTTTATACCATAGGTTTAGAAGCACAAGCTCCAGAGCACCCTTAGCAGTCCAGATCAGCCAGCAACAGTAGTTAGCAGTGAGTTCTCATCATTTGGTAATGGTTCTTATTTTATACATTAGATTCAGTATTTTCAGTAGATAGAATTAGTTGGGGGATTGTCCTATTCAACTCCTTATTCAAACAGTTAGAGGCTTACAAACTAGTGTTTTTCAGACTAGATGTTCAGACAATTGTATTAGTATTCAGTTTTCAGTTGTATTTCAGATGTTTGAACCTTATGGAAAGTTTTTCATTAGTTTTCTGCATTTTACAGTGTATTATTCAGTGTTCAGTTATAAATATCAGTCAAGGGTTAGGTTGTCTTCCTTCAGGATTATAAGCACGTGTAGTGTCCGGGGTACCAGACTCGGGGCGTTACACTAAACTTATTGGAATTTTGCATCTGTTACCTGTGGTTTGAACCTGTGCCCAGGGCCAGGACCCCAGGTACTACCTGTGCCAGTACTAAACAGCGGGTACGGACCACATATAGCCACCGACCCTATCTTCTTATATTTAATTCGGGATTTGGTTTTAGGGTTTCCTCATGTACAATAAATACCCTTTATGTGTTATTTAGTAGGAGAGATGCACTTTTGATATTCACAAATATATTTCGATTCAAATACTCAATTTTGATCTTGGGATTTATGTGTATTGACTTCTGTTGATTAATTCAATAACAACCATGGGTTTTTACAATTCTTATGATTGTCATTTCTTATATACTTTCAACTATGAATGATATTGATTTTTCACAAGAATGAGTGGCTAAAACCCATAGTAAGGGTTGTGGAAGCCCTAGCAGATTGACAAAGTAGGGGAAGTGTGATTGTTGAATTGAATCGGTAACCATGCCATGCATTGGATTATCTTCCCTATAATAGATTTATTAGCAGCGGCCAAAGTTAAGAACCTGCCTAGATTATTCTACTTATTCCAAAAGAGGAGAGTGACTAGAAAAATATAATGACAATAGTAATTTGAAGTTTAGCTGTGGATCCACGCTACTAGGTATCATCTATGTAAGAAGGTTAGATTTCATCTAATAACTAGAGACTCAAAAGGTAATAATTAACTAGGATCATGATAAGGGTTAGTAAGGCGACATCCTAAGACTCAAAATGTGAAGGGTAAAATCTGTCTACTCGTCCAAACGACTGTAGATGGTACATAACTTATCGATGCTGCATGCAACGTATCGGGTTGGTTCAACAAAGTATGATTATCCTACGATGGTAAGAATATATTGGAAATCAATCCTAGTGTTCACCAATACTGATCACAACAATAGTTGATATTTGCTCTTTGTTTGGTAGTTTCATTCAAATCCTCTATTTACTTTTCTAGTTCTTGACCATCGATTACAATATCTAGAATCCATGAGTCCACATTTCCCTTGGGATTCGACCCCAACCTTTGTTAGGATACTATATTTTGACAACGATTGTATCATCATCTGACAGGAGTTTTTATTTGGACATTATTAAAATTTTGGTGTCGTTGCCGAGGAATACGATGTTGATTTATAAAATAAGGTCGTTGCAATCTTTTGGTCTCTCTTTTTATTATTAGTTAGGTATACTCTATTGAATGCCTAGCATACAGAGTAGAGGTGATCCCTTACTCCCACTGAATTTGAATCCAGAGAGGATCCTACAAACACCTGGTAGGATGTCTAAGTAGAAAAGAGATGAACTTTCTGAAGGGGTTTGTGATGTTGTACCTTTCCCTTCTCCTAAAAGAGTTTAGGACGTTGTTGATCGACAGACTGGTGACATTTTAGATCAAGATAAAAATGAGAGAAGGGTAATAGAAGAATCGCAATGCATAGTGCAATAGACAAAGTTAGATGAGCAGAGACAGGTAGCAGGCCAAGTAGTACTCGATGGACACTAGAATAGAAATAGAAGAGGACGACCTCAAGTGCTCCCAATATATCAGTATGTTCAGTTGTATGAAGAGGATTAGGGAAACATTAAACCGGTAGACACTGGAGCTATTATTTCTCTTGTTTTTCCCCCTGATGTTAAGTTCAACATTTCTAGTGCTATGTTTCAGCTTTTATACTTGAAGGACGTGTTTGCAGGATCGCCTACAGACAACACAAACATGTATTTGACAAATTTTACTGGGATCTATACTTCATATACCATACTGAGGATAGAGCAGAAGGAATTAAGACTGAGGTTTTTTATCTTCTCTCTTACTGGAGAGATATCTTTATGGCTAGGGGAACTTCCAAGAAGGTTTATCACTATATGGAGCAAGTTACACAAATAATTCTTGAATAAATTCTTTCCTCCATCCAAAGTATTATAGTTCAAGGATGAGATTTATAAATTTAGGTAGATGTAGTCAGAATCTATGTTTGAGGCATGGTTCAGGTTCAAGAAGGAGCTCATCCTGGTGCCCAACTACTATATTTCAGGGAAAATCTTATTGGAGATCTTCTAAAGATCCCTCACTATCAGTTCTAGAGTAATAACAGACACTATCTATGAAGGAGCCTTCACGACATTACAATGGGAAATGGCTTCGAGTATTATGGATCAGATCTTATTAACTAACCATGGCTAGCAAACTTAGGAGTTTGAGAGAGGTTCTGACACTTATGCCATTGGGTATTCTAATAATTGAAGAGTAGATACCGATGCTGTAGATTGGGAAATTTCACTATTGAGGACATTGATGAGTTGGCCAAACAATTTGCAATAATTAATTTTGCAAAACTAAATGCAGTAGGGATAAAGGGTGCAACTTCTAAGGTGAATGAGTCTGAGTTATAGAAGGAGGAAAAGTATGTTGATCATCAGTTGGTGGGTTTCCAAGCCTAAGAGAAAGGGAATCAAGGTTAGAACTATGATGATAGAGATAAGTACATTCCACCTGGTAGACAAGATACAAAAGCGATAATAAAAGAGATGTTTGATAAGATAATGAAGGTTCAAGAAAGTCAAGAAGATGGACTTAGAGAACTCAAGGCCAATGTTTCAGGACTGGCCTAGAAGGTTGAGTCAAATGCAACTGCTATCAAGCAGTTGTGGAAGAAATATGGGTAAATCTATGTTACTTTAGCTGAGAAACAATCAGGAGCACTTCCTAGAGACAATGTACTGAATACTCAAACACTAGTTCATTGTTTGTTTATTAAGAGAAGGAGTGATTACCCACCCGATGAGAACTTTTTGCCCTCCACTAATGATCCAAAGAAGGAAAATATTATTGTAGATGAGCCACCTAAAGCTGAATTTGAGAAGATGACTTATAGTGCTGATGATTTTGGGAGTGATGATGATGACGAATGGGTAGAAAAATATCTCCAAGATATAGTTCAGCAATTTAGTGTAGGATTTCATACAACATCAATAGAAAAAAAGAGTGACCCAGGTGTAGTCACCATTCCATGTTCTATTGGGCCTTATGACATTAATAAGTCTTTATGCGATATGGGAGTAGGATTAAATATAATTTCATTGGTGATATATAAAGTATTGGGGTTAGGCAAACTCAACCCTACATCTGCAATGTTGTTAATGACGAATTGATCTGTAAAGAAACAAGTGGGTATTGTGAAAAATGTAAAAGTAACGGTGGCATCGTTCACGTATCCAACAGATTTTATAATTTTAGACTATGAAGTGGACTCTCATTCTCTTATTATATTGGGTAGACCTTTTTTATCCACTGGTCGGGTGTCAATTGATAAGGACCTAGAGGAGATCACTTTCAAATAGAATGATAAGAAAATAGTGTTGAGCATATGCATGACAGTTCAACAGCTTGATGATATGAGAGTGGTAGCAGTGATTGATGCAGTAGATAATGATGTAGTTGTAAGAGAGGTGCCTATTAAGGTGCTATTAGGGGTAGAAACATTAGTAGTAATGATTATAAACTTCAAGAGTGATGGGATAGGTGAGTATGATGATATTGTTCGGGCACTGGGCATAGGTTCTTACAAATATACTCGAAAGAATTTGTACCATGACAAGAAGATAGAGAAGAGGATATTCAAACCCGGTGATTTGGTCTTGTTGTACAATTCAAGACTATAGTTGTTTCATGGTAAGATGAAATCAATATGGAGTAGAACATTCTCTATGGTTAAGGTGTTCCCATATGGTGATATTAAAATAAAGAGTAATGGTGATGTCCCATTTAAAATGAACCAGTAGAGAGTGAAACACCACATGGGAAATGTGAAAGAAGTAAAAGTTTGTGATGAAATAGTCCTTGGAAAAATCTGAGTAGCCAAGGGAACTGATTCATGCCGTGACAGTAAATCAGGCGTTGCTAGGGAGGCAACCTAATGTATTTTGTTGTTTATATTCATATTACATGATTGACGTCAGATATCCTCATCTATGGTACAATAGATATATTCCTAATTCTCTTATTTTTTAGAGGTTTAATGCATTTGGGACAATGCATGATTTTATGTTGGGGGTGGGGCTACTTGTGGGTCTTGATATCCTCTTGGGGATTTTGTTGTCGTGTCCCGTTTCCCCAAAGTCTTTTTACTAGTAGAACCGGCATGTGTAGGCGTATTGTGTTTTGTTTTTGTATAATTAGGAGATTTTTATAAGTACTTAGGGTAGTAGTCATGTTTTTATTAATTTTTGATACCCCTAAAAAATTTGTGTTTTACAGCTGTATGAATGTATATATATGTGACTATTGTGAATTTTGTTATGGCATTAGGATTAGGGACATGAGAATCATTTCTAATAATTGCATGAACTGGATAGGTAGTATTGACTCTATGCTATATGTGTGAGATACTACTTAGTTTCCTTTATGTGTTAAATTCAGAACTTTCCTGGTTAATCTTGCCTAGGTTGAAGGATAGTTTGTTAGGAAAGGATCATAGATCATTTTTTATATTTGTCCACTTTTTTCCTAAATGACCTTGTATGTGTAAATTATATCCCTTGCTCCCTATTTTTCTTGTTTCACCATTCACCTTTCCAGTTGTGCTACAATAAACATATTTTTTCTCTATTCCTTCTTGGATATTGTGCACCTCAACTCAGGGAAAACACCTAAGTTAAGGGAAGCTATCATAGGGTGTGTAGTGTAAAATGGGTATGAAGAAGGGTAAATAATAGAAAAAGTTAGTAGGGTTGGGTGTGGTAGAAAAAGAAAAAGAAAAGTTGTGAAAAAAATAAAAAAAAAAGAATAAATAAACCACACCTAGCGTGAATGTGCATAAAAGAATAAAAGGGAGAAATAAGAATAGAATGAAAGAAAATTGGATAATAAGTGAGACCCCAAGGTTCGTGTAATGCCAAGGAGGCTTAGTCACTCGATATATCCATATGTATCATACCAATCCCCCAAACCTACATTACAAGCAGAGAAAAGTCCTATAGTGATCCTATCTTTACTATCTAAATACTAAGGTAAAGAAAATAAGGGCAAGCCTATGGTATTTGACATGCATTGATTGGAACTTCTCTTTTGAGTGTGAGTGTCTCTTGACCATCCTTGAATTGACATGAATGATTTCATATGAGTGAGTGGGACATTCTTGTTGTGAGGGCACTTGTTTCGGGTAGTATAACTTGTATATATGAGTGGTTGTCTGTTGCTAATGTAATTGCCATAACTTGATCCTATTATGTCATATTGTAGTGATTCATTTTTATGCACAGTTGGTTTTGAAAAATAAGATTGGAGGGGGATGTTGTGTTTTGAGATTTACATGTCGACTAACTTCCTTGAATGACTTAGTTTCTCCAAGTTAAGCACCGTTTTTGTTTTTTTTTGTTTTTTGTTACCTGAGGACGTGCAAACGTTATAAGTTAAGAATATTGATGTGCTATAGAAATATAGCACTTTCAATGCTTAAAACGAGGAAAATATGCAGGTTTTTGAGGTTATTTTATTAGATATGATGTCTTTTGGGTATGTTTTGCAAGAAATCATGTTTTTGAATGATAAATTCGTGAAAAGGGTGAACAAGATATTTTTGGAGCAATTATGGATGTTCAGGACACTTTACAGCTTGATTGTGATAAAAGCATGTTTGAGAATTGAAAAAGAGTCGAAAAGATGACTCCCGACACCTACTAAGTCAATCTACGGACCGTAGGAACGCAAAGCAAGTGCCAAAAGTCTAAAATCCCGAGAGCTGAACTTGCAGGAATTTTGCATCCATTACCTATAGTTTGTACCTGCGCCCAGGGCTAGGGCTATAGGTATTACCGGCTCCCAGTACCAGAATACGGTACAGACCACATGTGTCAACTGACCCTGTTTTCTCTTATCTTATTCGGGCTTTGGTTATAGGGTTTCCTCATGTACTATAAATACCTTTTATGTGTTTTTTAGTAAGAGTTATGCATTTTTAATATTCACAAACATATTTTGATTCCAAGATTCGATTTTGATCTTGGGATTTACGTGTATTGACTTCAGTTGATTATAATTCAATAACGGTTGTGTTTTTTTTCAATTCATATCATTGTGATTTCATCTATTCTTTCAACTAAGAATAATATGGATTTCTTCACAAGTATGAGCGGCTAAAACCCATAGCTAGGGTTGTGGAAACTCTAGTGGATTGACGAAGTAGGGGAAGTGTGATTGTTGAATTGAACCAATACCCATGGAATGCACTGCATTATCTTCACTATAATAGATTTCTTAGCGGAGGACAACAATAAGATACCACCTAGATTATAACTACTTATTCCAAAAGAGGAGTAGTGACTTGGAAAAGATAATGACAATAGCAATTTGGAGTTTAGCTGTCGATCTATACTACTAGGTATATCATCTATGTAAGATGGTTAGATTTCATCTAATAACTAGAGACTCAAAAGGTAATAGTTAACTGGGATAAAGATAAGGGTTAGTAACGAAATCCTTAGACTCAAAAAATGAAGGGTGAAATCTGTCCACTCATCCAAAAGACTGTAGATGGTACATAACTTATCGATTTTGCATGCAAGGTATTAGGTTGGTTCCATAATTCACGATAAGCCTACGACATTAAGAAGCAAGGGGGAACACAATCCTAGTGTTCACTAATACTGATAAAAATAAAACTATTGATATTTGCTCTTTGTTCAATAGTTTCATTCAAATCCCCCCATTTATTTTTCTAGTTCTTGCCCAACAATTATAGCATATAAAATCCACGAGTCCATGTATTCCCTTGGGATTTGACCCCAACCTTCGTTGGGTTACTATATTTTGACAACAACCGTATCATCATATGATATGAGATATTGTTTGGATGTCATCAGTACACTTCTTATATTGAGCAGACATTCAAAATTTCTAGCAGAGACTGAAAACTAAGGTCAAAAGCAGAAGAAACCATCATCAAGTGCCAGTGGGCTATTATCTAAACAACTATGAACCACAATTTATTTGAACTGAAGATGATCATACAGGTAGATAAAGAGTATGCTTAGCCAGCTTATAGGTGAAACCCCAACTAATTTAAACTTGAAATAAAGGTTGCACCAAGTTACGCTATCCAAAACTACACTTCAGCACTGAAGCGTAACTACTCAATCCCAGCTATCCAAACCAATACTGCAGATAAGTAGCATCCATACTCCAAATTCTAGCATATTTTCCAAGTTTCCCTTCTTAAGAGTCAAAGTCCAATACTTGATCCAACAAGTTTGAACTGAGGCTAAATACCCAAATCGACCTTATAATCATTAATCAGGCATATTCCCAATGATCACTACAAGAACCAAAATTTATTCATTACTGAAGAACATAACCACAACTAGGGAAATCCACCAGACAAAGACACAAGTAGTAAGCTCAACATCTGTTAAAGGCATAATGTATCAAGGCATACCCAAGAACTCACCAAGGCTTTAACTAATAATAGTGATAACAAAATCTCTAGCAACTCGAGAAATACAACCTTAGCCAGTAATTAATCAATCCAATATTCTATCTAAAGAAATGATTACCCATAGGCACATATAATCATGGAGAAGCACTCCACAAGGTCTTATTAGGATAAACAACTGTTGAAATGAGGATTTCCTGAATCCACCCATGTAAAACATCCTTAACCCAATCAATCCATGAATCACATCACAGAAGAATGGGGTACCAATCTGAACATCAATGCCAAGGTTAAGACCACTATCGAAAAATGAATCAGGTAAATCAAAATAACAAATTCCCAATTAGCCAACTTAAGAAATACTTATAGAAAAGGATACCCATCTCCACCACCTTTAACTCAACTAAACCAAAAACCACATAACAATAAGAATGGAGTATCCAAATCCATACCAATACCAAAATTAAAATTTTTACCAGAAGATGATCCCAACAACTAAAAAAGCAAACCTAAAACCTCCCGACATCAACATCAATACTATTATTGAGCGATGAACTAGAAAAATGGGGTAAAAAGTCTCAATTTTATCAATCTCATAAACGAGCTATAGAGAATGATAGACAATGCTAAAATCTCTGTAAATCAGAAGGCAACTCCTAGAATCTCAACTGAAAAAAGGGTAACAAGAAGAAATTGCCAACTCTAAAACCATAATAGAATAATGAAATGCCAACCTACCAGCACTTTTATAGCCCACTCAACCACCTATATAACCGCATTAACATAAGATAAAAAATGACACACCTTACCTCGCCAAAATAAAGCAAACAATCCAACCGAGCTAGTCACCTAGGACAACAAACATGAATTGCAAAAAAGAGAATTCTAACTAGATAATGCTAGTAACTTGACCCAAATTGGGGCCTTGTTGTAATAGGCATCCCAAGTCTAGCTAGGACCGGAGACCACTCCTGTTACCTAACCCAATCGCCAAATTCATACCCTGAGTCGGTTGAATTTCAAACATATAACACGATACCATTTTGTATGTGTCAAGAATTTGGGATATGTCTATAATCATGACCAACACAAGCAAGTCCAACTAACCAAAACCCAACCAATAACCATACCTAAACCAAAATAAAAACAAAATATGAGTAAAAAACATAAAAGGATGGAACAATCATAAATACAGTCAAACAATATCAACCCCAACAACAATGCCAATACTAAGGCTGACACCACTACTAACACCGCCCACACCAACCCATAGTAGTTTCACAAAACCTCAAACCAAAAGTAAAATAATATCTGATTGGGATATGCCCCTAACCATAGACAAAACCAATGTCTATGAAATAACTAAAGTATGTAAAAGCATCTATGACATAAAATAGAGCCTTCCAAAATATGGAAGCTCACCAATTCAATCCAATCGAGCTGATCCCAAATCCATTCACTAAGTAGGAGAAATAGAATGGCTGGTTTCTACTGCGTGAGGATATAGCCTCCCATAGATGGGTTAGCGGGTAAACACTAGCATGCACTCAGGATAAGGATAAAATAATGCCAACCTTTAAAACCAAGTAAACCAACCATATGCATTCACAACCATACTTACATATATATAATCATGCTGGGAAAGGGAACCGAGTTTAGTATGACTTTAAAACCATTAACCTATGTATGTGTAGCTTAACCATATTAGAACTACCCACGGGCTATATGGGTCTAATGTAACACTCTGAATGGGCCACGATGCATGTAACGACATGAACCAGAGATACCATAGGAGTAAGTAATTTCCGAGTACCCTTCACTCTCCATGATACAGATGTACGAGTGTACTTAGAGGATTTTCATGTACCCCATAAGTATTATATTTGGTCATCAGGACCAATCCTCATGTCGAAAAACATGAGTTTCTAGTGTTCGTTCATTGGACTCACACCTTCACGATTAGCTATCTCACCCTACCATTATTGCTGAATTAAACCATTACCATACAACCAAACCACCATTCCATTTATTATTAACTAAGGTTATAAATAGTGGTATTATTATACCAATTATAGCTTACAAGCTATGTCCTTGGACATTCTTTTTAAGAAGAAGGGATTCCCTTATACCCATAGATTATATTATTAAGTTGACATGGGGGAATACTATGACCTCCAAAACCTTACCATTTAACCATTCCAAACTATTTAAACCATTTATATAATTTAGGGTTCCATTACCAAGTTATACCATGCATAGTTCAGTGAAAGTCCAATAATTTAACCAAAAACATTCTCATAGGCATTTTATCAAACATATTAGGGATATAGTATTTCCAAAGCTAAAACCAAGTACCAATTAACCATTCCCATGCAACCAAATGTTCAAACAACCATAATAACATGAAAACCATAAGTAAAAGATATGGGAAAACCATAACCATCCATTGTAACCAAAACCCCTAACATATATGTGAAAACCCGAACCACACAACACTTATGCCATGAAAACAATTCATAAGACATTCCCTTAGTTGGAACTAACAATGATAGAGGAGTAACATGATATAGATTACGATGATAAAGAAGAAAAATCGCACTTGTAAGCCCCCAAATTGATCCTATTGATGAACCCTAGACTTCCTTGACCCCAAAAGCCTTGAGAGAACTTGAGAGAGTTTCTAAGTATTTAAGATTAGAATATTAGGGTAAATGATATCCCAAGAGTGATATAAGTCCTAGGGCCTTAAGAGGTTAATAAGGGAAATGTCCAGATTACCTCTACTTAAATTACATAAAATTTCCACAAGAGAGTATGACTCCACCATACCACCCGTTCCATATCATACGAGTGGTACCCAATACTCGTACCCTAGGCATCCCTTGGACCCCCAACACTGACCAACATATGAACACCAAGCCCCAGTCGTACCCAAGCATATGACAAGTACCCTTAACCCATACCTTAGGTAGAATCAAGAGGGGTTGACATTGTCCAACATATGAGTTGGACTATACCACTCATACCCTATTTCACGACTCATGGTGAGCCACTCATACTCATATCGAAGTTAGGTTACTAAGTTGTGGATTAAGTGAAGAAAAACCCAACCCTACGACCCATCACCCACCATACGACTTATATCCACCTAAGTTGTACCCATTCCAGAAACTCAATCACCTAACACCACCCAACACTTGACAATATATGAATAGGTCACTTGAGCCATAGCCTCACCATATGACTAGTATGGTGAGTCGTATGATGTCCAGAAAGTTCAAAACCCGAGAAATTTCTAAGGACCAAAACTCAGGGTGTTTCAGCTAGTCTACTCATCAATCAAGTAAGAATCAATCCACATCAAAATAATGAAAATAATAATAGCAATAATAAATACACAAGTACTAGGTACGGGTGATACTAAAAATGAAAGCTAATAACAAATACCACTTTAGGGCCATAAAAAGGTCAATATGCTATGGTAAATGGGACTCAAACCCAAATACTACACTCATAGAGAAATATCAATATTGATTTACCCTATCCACTATTAAAACAAATCATCTATGGTGTAGACATATTATCATGAATTCTACACCAATGCATACAACAACCAATATAACCTACCAAGGCACATAATCATCGATATGTACAAAAGCTCATGTTTAATTAAATGAAAAAGTAAAGGCAAAAAATGAAAAACATTCCTATCACGATTGAAACCTCAAATCACAAGCCTGATATGGTTCAAAGGAGTACAGATCTTAGTCGGTCCAAACTCGAACTGAGCTTCTAAATCACTAACTAAGGCACCAAGCGCACTACCTCTAACTGAAGGTTCCACACTTCTATTAGACTGATATGGATGAGTAAAATAACTAATAAATCCACATCGATGACACTCTCTGGATGAATGAATGGTCTCACTACAGTCATAACTAACCCTAACCTAGTGAGAAATATGAGTGAACCCCAACTGGATGACCAAATGATGCCTGAGATACTTCCTAATAGAATTACCATCCTCCCCACATTTATAACATACCTCAGGAGCTCAAAGTTGGTGAGGAACATAAGATGATCCTGCCTGAACAACCAACTGACATTTGGGGTACTTCCTAAACCAATAGCCAATCTTGCCACAACCAAAACAACCTCCTGAAATACTTTGCAATACTTCACTCACTAATCCAAAATGGTTTACATAACCTAAAGATCCAAGTCGAATGCTCTGCAAGGTATAACAAGAACTCTTCTTGTTGTGACCACCACGACAGATCTGAGAGCCACCTATAGTCTGAGATGCTACCTGTGTAGAACTGACAAGGTACAAATAAAGTTGACCCCCATTGAGAGGATCCTACTCCTTAATAGAATACCCATAATACTGTACTAATGACATAGTCTCTTAGTTCTACCTCCATATATCCTACTACATGCTCTCTTTGTTGTCCTCACGTAATCTATATCCTGAGTTAAAGAATACGAAGCTGCTATCAAATAATCTGATGCTAAGATAATCCTCCAATAAATCAATGCACTATATAATGCTTGAAGGATATAAAATATGAGTATGTATGTCCCACTCAAGAAATCCAATCTCAA
The DNA here is from genome assembly GCA_030864215.1 of Capsicum pubescens. NCBI lineage: Eukaryota > Viridiplantae > Streptophyta > Magnoliopsida > Solanales > Solanaceae > Capsicum > Capsicum pubescens. The sequence continues at coordinate 188,240,913 of CM061538.1, read as the reverse complement.
ACTCTAAAACCAATAAGGAACCCTGCTGAACACCAACAAATATGACTCTGGTCTAAGAACTATTTAATGTATTGGACATCATCTCTGGCTATGAGATATCCTTAAAGAGACTAAAAATCACCAACACTAAATCTTGAAAGGATGAAGCAGTCATAAACTCTATCAAAGCCTAGGCTAACCGTAAATCCTCAATCTGACACTACAGATCTTCTATATTAATTTCTGACTCTTTAGCCCGACATTGAGCTAAAGCTATAGAAACATATATGAAATATCATATGCATCTATCAATAACCTTGTATCATCCATCTAGAACATAATAGTGTTAAAAAATATACGAAAGGTTTATAGAAATATAGAAACACGAACAAGTGTCAAGAGAAATTCCTATAAAGCCCTGTGGCATCTAGAAGAGAGGATATAGACATCTCCGTACTAATCTGTAGGACTCTACTAGATACTTAGATCTTGTACCACCATACCGGTAAATCTAGGTCTGATACCAATTTATCATGACCCAATTTCTTAGGTCATAATGGCACATACTATAACCCACTAGTAGGTAAGCTAGTCCATAGTCCAAAATAGACAGTAATGGACTATTAAAAAAATAAAGGAAAATAATAGAATAATATGATAAAAAGACTAATATATATAAAGCAACAACATGACCTGGTGAAGTTAGTACAAGAGCTTCTAATACAATAAGAGTATAAAGTGAAATACAAATATAAGTAAGAGCCATCTTTATTAAAACATAGAGATAAGTCTGATTGATAAAAGGGGGAGTAGTAATATTATGTACACCAGGAGTTCACTCAAAATCTCTGATCCATAGTAGCTACGCACCATTCATACAACAACGATGACAACTCACACTATGATCTCCATACTACAGAAGTGTAGAATGAGTACCAAACACATGGTACTCAGTAGGCATCAGCTGACTGAGCTCCAAAGATAATTTAAGCATAAGAAGTATGAAAAGTAGGAATATAATCTATAAGGAACTTTCCAAGACACTAAAAATGATAATGCTAAGGGAACAATAAGGATAAACTTTTCCTATACGAATAGTAATCAGAGTCTAAAGTGTAATACTATATATCACTAGTCAATATACAAGGTACCTTAACCAAGTTGGAAAATAGTGGTGGCATAATCTAGGTCCCTAACCGTAAGGTATAACCATGACATAACTATCAATAATATAAATTTCCATAAATATTAAAGGTATCGGAATTATATTGACAACCTCAGATACCATCTTTAATTAACCTACCGAACTAACCATAATAACAATAAATTAATCGACTTTTTTGGACAAACAATATCTAACCAGAACGCCATAAGACTGGAAGGTTTAGTCAACACTCAACAAACATAAATCATGGCCTATACCTATACAACCCTCCATAAGGCTGATAGATATAAGAAACAAACAATATGCTGGTGAAAGATAATAAATATGAACAAATGAATGCAAATTAAAAATAAATCCATAGTATCACATTTGATTCGAGTGATAATGTACCAAATGTAGATACCTTTTATGATCAATAGATCATAAAGGTAGGACATACAATGACCTATCTTCATTGAGATTGTGGCTCATAGATAAAGGGCCCCCTAAGGGATTTCAGATTATCTGTATACACTACTAGGTCTCAATCTAGGATTTCCAGTAATCATTATCCTCAATCTACTCCATCCAGTATTGGAGATATGTATATATATATAATAGTTACATAAACTCAAACTAAGGATAAAAGAGTCTAAATCTATCAATCCATTACCATAGATCAACTCCAAGACTAAATTAGCATAGTAGAGTAGAAAGGGTCAGAATCTCTCATGATCGAGGTAAATTATAGCGTAAGAAGAGTACATAAACTATGTACCAAAATCAACCTTAGTCTAATTTCGTAAATCTCATCTTTAGGTACAATCACATAAATCATTTAATAATGTGGTACGATTCCCATTATAAGAGAATCAATTTAAAAGTGAAATGTGGGAATAAATCACTTTTTGAAAACAATAGGGAAATTATGATTTTGATTGAAATTGCATCACTAAGTGACCATGAACTCACATCATGCCATCACCAATATTCAAGAAATACAATAATAGGGGCCTAAGTGTACATAACTAGAGTCACACCCTTTCTAAGGGTAGAATACTCACCTAAACTCCCATAGGTATCATAATGACAACTTCAGGCCCTACAATATATAACTAGCATAAAGGCAATACTATAATCCAGGGAACTATGATCAAATTCACTAAGTCAAATGGTAAACCTTATGCTAAAAGATCCTTAATATAGAACTATGGTTAAAAATCTTTTAATCTAGGGTCATAGTATTCTATAACCATAACAAGTATTTTATCTTAAGGGTCGATTCACCTTTCTATCTCCAAACTCCCAAATTAGGCTAATTCATGATATTATAGTCATAGTCACATCTTATAATCCCTACCTAGCATAAAATATACACATACACTATCTCATAAAAAAGAGTAGGCCAAATCCTAGCTCGATGTTGAATTGTAATTCTTGAATCCTTCATAAGTCGCACGTTTTTCCTCCATGATCCAAAAATGTCTTCAGGCTGTCAAAATAATAAATCAACATATCAATAGAAATAAAATAATACCCATATAGATATATACAAGATTGGGGCCAAATTTATATCAAGAATGGGCATGCGGGCCCCTTGAACCCAAAATTGAATTTGTCATGAGCTACTGCAAAGGACAACGAATGTTGCTAAAATGTTGAGCAAAAATAGAACACAAATCAGGGACCAAATCAGACCCCTAATTTCTTTGGATTTGTTGATCAAATTTCAAAGAATTCACAATGAAATAGGATGAAACTTGCTGTGAAAAAATAATGCAAAATGACCAAGGAGTGTTGGGCTAACCTACCTTAGCTTCAATGGATTGTTCCTCGCATTTCCCATGCTCCAATATATAAAAAAAATAGGGAAAATGGTTGAGAAAATAATGGGAAACTCAGGTGAAGAAAGGGGTTCTTAATACCCTAGATGCCGCTAAAACGGTCACTAGGTATCTTATGTGACTACTGCTTAAGCGGCACATGTCCGCTTAAATGGTTAGGTAAGGACAACCGGAGGCCGCTAAAGTAGTGTACTATCCACTAAAGCGACGTCTGCTAAAGTGAACAAGAAGCGCTTAAACGGTCCTCAACCAAATAGTCTAGGCCGCTAAAGCAGCTCAATAAAGCTAAAGCGACTACTGTTGAAGCAATCATTTAACTTCTTAAGAGGCTGAACCTACAACTTAAGGCATCTGATTTCTTTAAGTCCAAATGGACTCTGACAAAGTGCTCAGAATTCATTTGCAACTCCATATACACAAACGACCTATGCTACCATGCCAAATTTGACATTATAAACTTAGTGGAACCATTAAAACTTTCATTCTTGTTTGTTTCGACTAAATCTAAGGCTCACTGTAGAATTATTTTTCATAAAATCTACCTAATAGACCAAATCGAGTCGAAAATCCTCGGGACTTGAATCTAGGGTCCTCCTAGCCTAAACTCAATATTTTGAAGTCGAAGTTGATGGCACTATCTGAATTCTTTTCCAATATTTTTTACTAGGAGTTTTGGGCTGAGACCAATTCCTTAACAATGACAGCTCCAAAATAGGAAAATGAGATTAAAACCCAAATGAATTGTTGGATAACTGAACCGACAGTTTTGGTAAGTCATAAATGACCTGTAGCCACGGTAGGGAGGCTCAAAACACAAAAAAAATTGCATGATAATCAAGGAAATAACCTAAAGGGTGATTACAGGTGCCATAATTTAATTCACTCATGATACACCCTCAGATGCTGTAAGATATTATTATGCAAATATAGTAACCAAACTAGATTAAGATTGAATCTCTATGGGAATAGATAGAAAATATTACTTATTGGACTCGTATTAGATTTGTGTTCTAGTTTGCATTCCATAAGTATTTAAGAGAAATCGTATAACTAAAACTAAAATTATACTAATAATTTAAAGATGTAAATTTATGAGATTAAAGTGCTGAGACTGTGTCCCATAATGGATGCTCAATTCACTGGATTTCATGTAAATACAGTAATTTTGGATTTTTAAATATGCACTTAGTCCCTATAACATCACTCATATTTATCAAGAGTTGAAAGATTTATCTCAGTGTGATTTTCTCATAACTAAATGAGTTATTTAGATTAGAACGACTAATTATTCTATGTAAATCCAAATTACATCTAAGTTAACCTATTCAAAAGGGTTAATCCCTCGAGTTCATGTAATTTTATTCTACCAAATTCTAATTGCTTTTCCAAACAAAACTAAGATATGATGACACTGGTTACTGGTTGCAACCAACAATAAATAATTAAGACCGATAAGAAGATTTATATTTTATTACCCTAATATTCTGTATGCATGGGAGCCTTAAGAAATTTACACCCTTATTGGGTTTCACAACCTCAGTGGAAGCATTTAGCTACTCGTGCTTGAAATTAAACTATGAGAATACTAAGTTAAGAATTCATCAACTTACCTCCATTAAAAATGCTTGAAAGAATAATGATGTTCTCTATTCTTCAAAAAGCTTGAAAACTTGAGAAAATTTGGAACTCAGAATCCAAAAACTATAAAGGAAATGGCCATGGAAACCAAAAATATATTTACTTTATTTGGAATTTTTGAAGTTGAAAATAGAGTTAGAGTTATGTTAGGACAAAGTATTTTGGAGTTAATATTTAGAATTCAAATGTATTTTTTGAAAAAATTATGAAAAGTAAGAAAAAATTAAAAAATTAGAATTTTTTGAATATAGAGTTATTTTATCAAAATAAAAAATTTGGATTTTTTTTGAAAAAATATAAATTAAAAAAGTTAAAAAAGTGAAATCAAATAAAGTGAAAATGCCTATTGGGGTGTTTTCTAAAATTTCAAATACAACTGCAAGTCGTATGTGATATTTTTATGGCCAAACAAGAATTTCGGAATAAAGTGAATATGGATTTTGAAATAAAGTGGATAATATTTTTGGCCAAACAGATTCTATATTATACGGGTAACTAAAAATAATCTTTCAAATATAAACTTAAAAAGACTATTGATTATATTCCATAAATTTGAATCATAAAAATATTAAACCGCTCCGCCATATTCTTTAACCCGATATGCGACCATAAAATGATATGTGGTTCACAAATTGCCTTTAAATTCATCTTCAATGAAATATTTTGGATTAATGTACTTCTAATCATGAACTAACTTATAGATCACGTTTTTTTTAGTCTATAAGTATAGTTGTAAATTTACTTGGCAGCATGACTTCTTTCTCATTAATGAGTTGTAAATTCAATATGCAACTGTATTTTGTTTCGTATGATGACCAATTTTGTAGGGTCCCTTTAACACCTTCTCTGAAAATATCCATGATATGACAGATGGTTTGTGCTTTGATTTGTGAATGTAAATATGATCATAAATCACTTTATTTATGACAGTGTGATCTTTTTCTCTTTTTGGCCATTTTGATTTCTTTAACCTATAATATAATATTGAGAAAAGATATCGTTTCCATCCTAAACTATACCTGAAAAGTCTAAGTCACACCTAAATTATACTAGTGACCTATTACACACCTAAACTATAAAAAAGTGAAACTATTACCTCCCCGCGACACTCATTCTCAAGCGTGTTGTTTACACTTTAGGCGCGTGAAAAGCAGAAAGGGAAATTAAAAGCAGATTAAAACGCACACGTGTCATTATTCAATTGCATTTTATCAATCAATTATATTTAATTATTTTTTGATTTATATTTATATAATTTTTATTTTCTTTCTTTATCTTTTAATTTGTTTTTCCTTTTCCTTTTTTACTCTTCATCTCTAACTTCTTTCTTCTTTTCTCATTTCTTCCTCAACTCCATTTCTTATTCCTTACCTTCTCTCAACCTCCATCAATTCATCAACGAATTCACAAATTCACTTACCCTTTTATTTTTTTCCCTTTATTATTACAAGTAGGAAGAAATTTGTTATTAATGCTATGTCCTTTTGATTTTGTTAGAACCAAATGTGGGTTACTCAATTTTGGCCCCAACTAGAAGCGCTTAAATAGTTTCTTCTTGGAGCAGTAATGACTTTTGTTTTGTATTAAGTCTTTAAGACATACCTTTACTTAATATAATCCCACCAGTTACCAAAAAAAAAAAAAACAAGTTGGATTCGAACCCATAACCCACATTTCAAGATACCCACATTTCAATTTATAATTGATATTTCTCTGTGAATCTGGGTATTATTTAGACGAAATGTATTCAATTTTAATTTAAATTAGATTGTGGATTTTTCAAATTTTATAAAATTCGATTATGGGTATCTTGAATTTCACGAGTTGGATAGTGGGTTGTTTGAATTTTACAAAATTAAAATGTGGGTATCTTAAATTTCATGAGTTCGACTCTGTGTTTCTTGCATTTTACTGAATTGTGTTGTGGGTTTCTCGAATTTTGCAAATTGAATTTTAAATTTATCGAATTTTATGAAGTTGAGTTATGAGTTTCTTGCATTTACGAATTGAATTGTAAATTAGTTGAACTTTATTGAACTGAGTTGTGAGTTTTTTGAATTTTCAAGAATTGAGTTTTGTTTTTGCATTTTACGGTCTGGGTTATGATTTGCTCGAATTAGGTTGTAGGTTTCTAGAATTTCACAAAAAATGGCGAAGATTGTGAAATAGTGAAAGGATTGAAGTGATTTTATTTGTCGGATTCGTATTGCTTTGATCTGATCGAATCCATTTGTTTATCAGTAAATGGGCTTTGCCCAGATTTTAACTAAAAGAAGAAGGATTGAAGGAGATGATATTTTTTAAAATTCACTTTTAAGAAAGAAAGAAAAAGGATTTAAATTAAAAAGAAGAAAAAAAAAGAATTTATGAAAATAATCAATTTATTATTTTTTCGGATAATGCTGACGTGGCATTGATGTGGCGCTGACGTGACAGCGCGTGTAAAACACCACACCACATGCAAGTGGTGTAATGCCTGACAGGGTGTAAAAAGTATCACTTTTTTTAATAGTTAAGGTGTGTAATAGGTCACTAGTATAGTTTAGGTGTGGCTTAGACTTTTCGGGTATAGTTTGGGGTGAAAACGATGCCTTTTTCCTATAATATTTTAACATTAAAACACATAAAGTAAGAATTTAACATGTAAAAATTCAAGTCAAATACATTGAATGTATCGTAATTTCAAATCATATCAAGGACTATTCAAGTTAAAGATATGCTCTTGACTTGTGTCATTGATTTTGAAGGTCATTGGGGACCAACTTTTGCCTATTGTTGAGTTTGTTTGCAATAATAATTATCATTCTAGTGTCCAATTTGCACCATTTGAGGTTGTTCATGATAGGATATATAGATATCCCAAGATCTAGGTCAATGCATTTGATATTAGGCCTTCAAACATTGATTATTTAAAAGATACCTTAAACAAAGTAAAGTTGATCAGGAAAGGCTTCTTGTAATTCATAATGTATTTGAGGAGTTTGGGATTGAGATTCAGTTGATACATGATTTATGACTTATAAATTATATAGTGTTGAGTTTTATTTCCTGTCATCATTTGTAATTTATGGGAGACTATTATGAGTTGGTTTTATCTCTGAGTCTTTAGTGATGCACATAAATTTCTGTGTACGAATGTTGAAAGAAATATCATTCCATGGATCTCATGTGATTCTATGTGATTCGGTTGATTTGAATCAGAATCTAACCTTCGAGGAGGAGCCTAAAGCAATTTTAAATAGCTAGGCTAGAAAGTTATTGATTCGGTAAAGGTTTAGTGCAAGCTTCATCTGGTTGGAAGTCTACTTAGGAGATATATCCAGACAAATAGAGTAGATATTCTTAACTTTTTGATGATTTAGTTGCCTCTCTTACTCTTCCCTTTGTGCATATCACACATCTGTCTTGCATGGAAGATCCAACTCCCATAAGGAAACTCTCAGTGCCATTTTTTGAAATTATTTTTAATTAAAAATCCCAAAACATGATTTTAAAGATTTAACGACTCATTTTATGGAGAACCAAAGGAAATTTGAAGAGTTCTTTATTAGGTAAGTTTCCTACATAATTTTTAAACATTATCCAATGATTATTTCATGACTTCACCTTCAAATCTTGGTTTTCCACATGAAATTTTGAGTTTTTTTGGGTCAAGTTAATAATGGTTTTTTTGTAATTTTAAGATTGATTTTCACTCTATTTTTAGAAATTTCAAATTTGAACACCCTAAGTTAGGGATAAATTAATTTTCTAATAAAATTTTTCTTTTTCTTAGGGATTCAGGGTTGACTTTTGGGTTAGATTTTTGGACTTGAAATAGAAGCATAGCAATATAGATACTTTGGACTTATATTTACATGTTGAATTTATTCTTAATAGATTGATATAGTTCTGAGGTAATCCTAAGGGGGAAGTCCACTTTGTGATTTGTTAGAGACTAGCGGTTCAACTTTGAGGTAGGTTATAACTAAACTTTCTTTAGACTTAATTTGGGTGGGGACTTATTATGTAAAGCATACATTAAGTTGGGTGACATAGTAATTTATCATAGTAATTGCGATGGTTTGTTGTAATGATGCTCAAATTAGAGCTTATACCAAACTAAATTATGGGAATATTGTGGATATGACTAAAAAATGATTTGAATTATCATTATGAAGTTCAAATTGGGTCTTAAAGTATTTTAGTAAAATTGATCTCTGATTCTTGTCTTGATAAAGAAGCTTTTGGACCATGTTTATGGGTTGAATATTATCTTGAGATTTTATACTTGTTTGTTGTATCTAGTCTCATCTGATTATCATAACTATACGTACTATTTAATACATTCGATCATTGAATTGTATCATTAGATATACTGATTTTTGAAAGAGAATGAATTACATTTTGCTCATTTAGTCTGATGTAAGATTCCAGAGATAGTTACATGATATTTTATTGATCTTTTTCTGAGGTAGAATTTCAGATAAGAGATATAGACCTCGCAAGTCACCTATGGTCCCACCTTTCAAAAAAGACTAATCAAAACGTGTATATCGTTAGATATGGCTATTGCATAGCACCTCATATCATTAAAGCTTCACTGTGTTTGAAAAAGACTATAATATTATTATTATTGAACTTTTGATATTTTTTGTGTGTAAGGTTATTTTGGTATTCTTTGTTTGATACAGTTTTATTAAATCTTAGTCGGCCTATGATGTCCATTGAGTATAAGTGAATCATACTCACTCCTACTCTCTACATTTTTTTGATGTAGAACCTAGTTTGAGTGGACCCCACAGTTAGAGTTTGTGTTTATCAGTATCCATTCAAAGTTGTGGTAAACTTTTACCTTTAGAGATCGACCCAACTCCCACTATTTTTCTTTGTGTTGATTTTAGTTTATCAGAAAGAGTTGTTTATTTCAATAATGACAACCTATATTAGAGTCACTCTTCTATTCATGACATCTGAGCCTTAACATATGTGAAAGTAATTTATTTAGTTTCCTTTCTTTTATAGTTGATTTGAATCATTATTGGACATTAATTATGTTGCTATATTATTTATCTTTTAATGAACTATGTTCTCATGAGTTTAGCTTACCTACCATGGTGGGTTGGGTAGGTGCAATCAATCACAATCCAAGAAATTTTAGATCATGACAGCGTATAATTTTGTGTTGTGACATTATAGAGCCCAAGGACCAAAGTTTTCTTCCCATGGCTCTATAGGCACTGCATCATGGTCCTTACAACATCCACTTCTGTAAATTTATTTTTGTCATGATAATTTTAACTAAGATAACATAACTAATTATACAAATACCAGAATGATGAAAGGTTTGATGCATTAAAACCTAGACTTCAGAGCTTTAGTAGTACATAACTTGAAGTTGAATTCCATTTACTCCAGGAGATATGATTATTTGATATTAAGGCATAAACGACTAAAATATTTTTCTTCTATTTGAACATTTCCAACTTGCTCTAGATTACCTCTCAATTCTTATAATCATCCATACATCCTTTCTCCATTCTTATAATTATCCATACAACCCCTCCCAATTTATGAGATTTTGTGAAATACCCTAGGTTTTGATCCTTGGGAAGTTTCTTGGGTTTTGAGTCTTTGTGGTTCATATGAGTCACCATACGAGACGTATGGTGAGGATACAAGTCGTGTGACCCAATTCATACGCTAACTCATCTTTGGTGGTTGGGTTTTGGTTTAGGTATGGTTTGTTGGTACGGGTCATACGGTTAGTGATGGGTTGGTTCGTTGATCCTTCACATAATCTGAAACTTGGTGATTTGACTTGCCTCTGAGTACGAGTGGCTTACTAAGAGCTGTAAGGATAGGGTAAGAGTGGTATAATCTAAATCGTATGTTCCCTAGTATCAAGCCTAAATATTTCTGCCTAGGGTACAGGTTGAAGGTATAAATCTTATGATCATGGTACGATAGGCGCAAGGGGAGTCGAATGATGGAATGTGTGTGATGTCCAACATCCTATCTAGGGTACGAGTGGTGGGTACCACTCGTATGATGTAGGTATGATTCAAGGATGGAGTCGTACCTTCATGCAGGAATTTTTATAGTTTAAGTTTGGGGTATTCTGGATATTTCACCTCTTAAACCGTTATGACTCCATGACCTAAAACATTATTGGGATATTATTTAACCTATTATTCTAATCTCCAACACTTAGAAACTCTCTCTAAACTCTTTCAAGCTCTTGGGTTAAGCAAAGGCTAGGGTTTCCTTCAAGGTGGTCAATTAAAGAAATAAAGGGGTGATTTCTCTCCATCTTCTTCGTAATCGGCATGTTACTTCTCCCTCATTTATAGTTTAACTAAGGGCAAGTATTATGAATGGTTTTCATGGCATAATTGTGATATGGCTTTGGATTTTGAATTATATATTGGGGGTTTTGGTTATTAATGGTTGATTTATGTTTTCCTATGTTTTTCCTTATGGTTTTTGTATTATAATGGTGGTTTGAACATGTGGTTTCATGGGAATGGTCAACTGGTACTTGGTTTTAGTTTTGGAAACTATATGCCCTTAACATGTTTTTTAAAATGTCTATGAGAATGCTTTTATTATATAGTTGGACTTTTATTGAAAACTTTGCATAGTATAATATGGTAATAGAATATAAATTGGTTAAATGATTTTAATGGATAAAGTCTAAGGACTTGGTGGTTGTGTCTTTGATTAAAAACCTAATGGGGTATATGGGAATCCCCTAAAGTGAATCTAATAATGAAATCTACAGGGTACATGGGAATCCCCTAGGTGATTGGCTAAGGACATTGCTAGCAAGCTAGAGTCAGTATGATGATACCATTTCTTATAGACTTGGTTAATAATAATATAATAAATTGGTGGTTTGGCTGTGTGCTAATGGTTTTAATTGAGCAATAATGATAGGTTGTGATAGCTAACTATGAAGGTGTGAGTCCAATGGATGGACAATGGAAACTTATGGTTGCCTACATGAGGATTGGTCATGGAGACCATGTTCTTGTAGGGTACACAAGAATCCTCTAAGTTAAACTTGTATTTATGTATCATGGAGGGTGAAGGGTACACGAGAATTCCCTACCCCTATGATATCTCCGGTATATGCGGCTACACGAACTAGGGTCTATTTAGGGAGTAATAATGGACCCATATAGCCTGTGGGTGGTTCTAGGATGGTTAAGCTACACAAACTCAGGTAAATATTTTTAAATGCATTCTAAACCTGATTCCCTTTCTCTACATGAATTATATATATGTGTGTGTGTATGGATGCGAATACATATGGTTATTTACTTAGTTTTAAAGATTAACATTATTTTATCCTTATCATGAGTGAATGCTAGCGTTCACCCGCTAACCCATCTTCGGGCGTTGTATCCCCATGTGATGTAGGAATCGACCATACTACTCTTCTTGCTCAGTGATTGAATTCAGGAACAACTTAGAGTTGGATTGAAGTGGTGAGTTTCCATACTCTGAAAGTCTTCATTTCATGTTATGGTCTTTTTATTATACTGTGGTTATTTCTTGAACTTTGATTTTTCCTATGATTAGGGTCATGTCCCGATCGGATACTATTTTACTTTTAGATAGAGGCTTTGTAAGACTACTATAGGTTGGTATGGACGATGTTGTCATTGGTGTCAGCCTTAGCATTGGTATTGGTATTATGGCTAATACCAGTTGACTATATTTTATTTGTGATTGTTCCATCTAATTATGTTATGGAATGGTTATGAATTGGTTTACATTATGGTTGTTGGTTCGGTATTGGGTGGTTTCACTTGTTTTAGTTGGTCATGGTCATAGACCTATCCCAGAGTCCAGAATGATACATAACTCAATCTTGTAATATGTTCAAAATTTATTTGACTTAGGATATGTGTTCGAAGGTTGGGTTAGGTATCGGGGGTGGTCCCAGGTCCTTGTTGGACTTGGTATGCCTATTAATACAAGGCCCTGGTTTGAGTCGTATCAAGTTGGTATCATAGCACTAGGTTTATGGTCAATTAAGAGTCCACAAAGCCATGTCGAGTAGAGTCTCTTTTATTAACGGTGTGTAGCATGCCTCACTCGTAAGGGAGAGGCTATAAGGAATTTAGGAATGTTTCACTTTCTTGTCTTCTATTTTTAAGCATTGGAGTCTAAGTCCTGGAATCTTCTCTAATTCTCATTTGTTTACTTTTTAGATCATGCCTCTATGATCTAAAGTTCTCGAAAACTCATCTGCCCCATCTGAGGATAATGTGGATGGAACACAATCTACTCATGGGATCCATACTCAGTCTAGGGTTCCAGTCTTGGATTATTCTAGAGTTCTACGGATTCCCTCTAGTCCTCAGATTCCTCAGGCTGATGTAATGAACAATGAGTTTTGTCAGTTTATTCATATGTTGGCATAGTTGGTAGCTACTCAATCTGAACGTGGTGTTCCATTACTTCATTTTCTGAGGCCATAAGGGTCGGTCAGTTCATGAGGTTGAACCCTCTGACCTTTACAGGTGCCAAGGTGGAGGAGCATCCTCAGGGTTTTATGGATGAGATAAAAATGATCTTTATGGTTATGCATGCCACGAATGTTAAAGGGGTAAAGTTTGCAGCCTACCACCTAAAAGATATGGCGTACCAATGTTACGAGGGATAGGATCAGTAAAAAGTTACATCGATAAGTCATCACTATGGGAGGATTTCAGTAATGCATTCCTGGACTGCTTTTTTCTAAGGAGCCGAGGGATCTAAAAGTAGAGGAGATGTTAATTTGTAGAAAGGGAACATGTCCATCAAGGAGTATGCCTTAAAGTTTCACCAGTTGTCATGGTATGCTTCAGAGATGGTGTCTGATATGAGGGATCGGATGGGAAAGTTTGCTTTGAAAATGTCTCGTGAGTTGATTCTTGAAAGTAAGGATGCCTTGATGATTAAAGACATGAATATCTCTAGGTTGGTTATCTCATACAACATGTAGTGGAAGACAAAAAACAGAAGGCTAAAATAGGGGAGAGGCAGGGCAAGAAGTTTAGGTTCTCTGAGTAGGGTGGTGTCCAATAATAGACTATAAGGATGGTGGTAAGTGGCCCATGAAGAATTAGGGTAACTCTAGGTCTTATTTGATGGATGCTGCTCCCTACCCAAAGCCATCGGGTAATTGGTATTTCTATGGTGGTGATAACTTCAGGGCATAGGGTTCCCAATCTCTGGCTAGATAGGCTCATTCGGCTCCATCGTGACCTTCCTATAGGTTCTGTAGTCTTCTGCATAGGGGTTTCTTTGATGAGGGGAGGGACAAGAGCTTGACTATGGTCAGCCAAGCCATATGCTTAGAAACTATATGCTTAGAAACTATCATATTGGTAAGGTTACCTTTGGGGAAAACGAGGTTCTAGTTGCTTTATCTTCGGATCCAGCACCAAAGGGTGCACCATCTAGTTTCATCACTAGTCAGAATCATCTTTATGCTCTCACTACCCGATATGAGTTTTAGGCATTGCTTGATGTCGTGACTGGTATGTTGAACTCTATTCTCATGATGCATATTATTTACTTGATCTAGGGTCCACACTCCCTTATATGACCCCCTTTATGGCTGTGCATTTTAGTTTTAGTTCAGAGTGTATTTTGGACCATTTTTCTGTTTTTACCTTGGTCGGTGACTCTATAATTACTAAAAGAGTCCACATGGGGTGTGTGGTATCTGTTGGTAGTAAGGAGACTTTGGTGGATTTGTATGAATTAGATATGGTTGATTTCAATATTATTTTGGGGATGGATTAGTTTCACTCATGCTATGCGTCCCTAGATTGTCATACCCATAGGGTTGTCATTAAATTTCCTAATGAGCCTTTTATTGAGTGGGAGGGTGGTTCCTTACCTCCTAAGGGTAAGTTTATATCATATCTTAGCGATTGAAGATTAATCTCCAAGGGGTGTCTCTATCATCTAGTCCAGGTTAAAGATTCTAACTCGGAGGGTCCTTCTTTGCATTCGGTTTCAAAGGTGAATGAATTTTTTTAGGTCTTCCCTGATGACCTTTCTGGTGTTCCTATGGATAAGAAGATTGAGTTTGAGATTGATCTTGTTCTAGGCACCCGTCTAATTTTTATTTAGCCATATAGAATGGCTCTGGTAGAGTTAAAGGAGTTTAAAGAGCAGTTATAAGATCACTTGGATAAGGATTTCATCTATCCTATTGTGTCCCCATGGGGTGCACCAGTGTTGTTCAAGCTTAAGAAGGATGGTTACCTAGGAATATGTATTGACTACAGGCAGTTGAATAAGGTGACGGTAAATAATAAATATCCTCTTCCAAGGATATATGATTTTTTTGATCAGTTGAAGGGTTCTAAATTCTTTTCTAAGATTGATCTTTGGTCTAGGAATCATCAGCTTAAGATTAGGGAGGTGGATATACCTAAGACTATTTTCCGTACCCGGTATGGGCACTTTAAGTTCTTGGTGATGTCGTTTGATTTGAACAATGCCCCGACGACATTCATAAATTTGATAAGTAGGGTCTTACATCAGTTTTTAGATTTGTTTATCATTGTCTTCATCTGCTAACCATCTTCGGGCGCTGTATCCCCATGCGATGCAGGACCCGGTCATACTACTATTCCTCTTGCTCAGTGACTTGGTGATTCGAGGATAACTTAAGTCAGACTGAAGTGGGGAGCTTTCGTTCTTCGAAAGTCCCATTTTATGTTATGTCTTATCTTATGTCTTTATTATTCCTTTGACATTGGTGTTTGGCTATGGTCGAGGGCATGTCCCGATTAGATATTCTTTGGCATTATTTACAGGCTTTGCATGGACAACTGTGGACTTGGGCATATTATGATTTACTTGATTTGGGTTGGACGGTATGAGTTGGTTGGGTTGGTCTCGGATTTAGACTTATCCTAAAGTCATTGAATTCTAAATACTCTACTTGTTATATATTCGGAATTCATCTAACATGAGTTGTATATTGGTTAGTTGGATTGGGTATAGCAGGTGATCTCCGGTCCTTGTTGGACATAAGATGCCCGACACGACTAGGCTCTGATTTGGGTCGTGTCAAGCAACCTCTTCAAGTGTGTTTCAGGGAAATACAAATCTGTTGCTCTTTTATTACTCAAGTATATTAAAGCTTTAATTGAATTCTTTTAGAGCGGGTTGCCAGATGTACAAGGATAATCAGCCCCAACACTGAAGATGTAAAATACGTGATAAACGTCAAGCAAATTGCAAAGGTATGCATCATATGCATTGTATTGGAAGAATATTTTCAAAAAATATGGAGAAAGAATTTGGAAGATGGATATGAAAGAAAAATCTGAAAGATGAATATGGAGAAGAATATTTTCAAAAAATATGGAGAAAGAATCTGGAAGATGAATATGGAGAAGAATATTTTTAAAAATCAACAAAATAATTGATTTCAAATTTTTGAGGATTTTTGATTGTTTTTTTAACGTCAAGTAGCGTGATTTACTCCTCATTAAATTCAATATCTGTTATTTTCTTTTTTAGTGCTGCAAATCAGTTGCTAATTATGTATCAGATTGTTTGTATCTCATGTATCTAAAAAATAAAAAAACATGAATTTCACGTAATTTTTTTTAAAAAATGGAATAACATATAATTAGGAGCAAACATCAAAGGATTTATGTAATTTTTAATAAACACAATTATATTTAGATAACTATCCAATTATTAGTTCACTATATTTGTTTGGACTAATATATTTTGTATTTAAAATATAGACCATTTTATTTTATAATTCAAATCAAATAAATTCTTAGTAGCTACATTTAAATGCTTTTACTAAATTTTAAAAACAAAATTAGTAATATATTTACAGTGTAAGCATTTATGGAGGCATTGATTTAGTGAACAAGAAAGCTACCACAAAAATTACATTTAAATATTGATGAAGAATTTGTTATTGAAAATAAGATGCTCAACTTAAAGTGGAAGAGTTGTACCTTGTCTAAAAATTTTGAACTTGTGTATTGGCCTTGCTTCCACATGGAATCTGCATCAACCTTTCTTTGTAACTTATAGCTCTCAAGCTTTTCGGACAACCATGTAAATTAAATTCCTTGACTCTATCCAACTTTAGATCATAATAAATTAAAAAATATTTTCTATTTTGCAAAAGCATAAGATAATACTCCCAAATTGCTAATGGAGAATCAATTGGAAGAGGTCTAACAGTGTATTTCTTGATCCAAGAATCGCATACATTGTAATCTTTCATTATCCATATTTGCATTAAATCTTATGCTGGATCATATTCAAGATTTGGATTGGGGTAACGAATCATTTATATAGATTCACTTAAAATCACGAGACCATAGTGTGATCCATTATAGGAATTACAAGTATCAGGAATATTAATATTGTTAAAAATCTCTGTACTCATATCAAAACAAAGAATTGTCATTTTGCATTTTGGTGCAATTGCAATCCAATGACAACAACTCTTGTAAAATACCAGAGAACAAGGTGTCCAATAAATCTTGGGCAACTCTTGATAAATATTCTCTAATTATCTCCATAAATCAATGCTCATATCATAAACCGTAACTTCTAGCTCTCTCAAATATTGATCCATGTAAGGAGGATCATTATATACTTCAAAAATCCTAATTACCTTGTAGTCAGTCGCCATTGAGTCAAAGCCAAATCCAACACCATCAATATTACGTCGGAAACCTTGTGCAACATCAAAAGGGAAAGGTGGTACCAACCTATAGTTTCTAGTTGCTGGATTAAATAATACAATGTCAACAATATTAATCAAAGATATTAAACCATGACAAGGGACAATAAATTGTTCATAATTGTTATTAGAAGTGGATGCCAGACATGGCACAACCAGATCCGATGAAATAGAATTAAGATCATCACCGAAAAGAAAAGACAATATAGTCTAATGTTGAAAGAGATCTTCTTGAAAAGAGCGCTTGAAGAGAATGAATTCTTCTTTTGCAGTTGTAATATGGTTGAGAAGAAGATTGATGAATGTGGAAGATTGCATGAGAATATACCATGTTCGACATATATATTTGAATCGCATGAGTGATTTTACTGGAATCCTCATATGTATATAAATAATCAGATCTTCGGGCAATTTCTTCAGAATTCTATGCATCATCTTGGATTCTCTATACAACATTACGAATTATAGTTTAGAAAATGATGCTTTTATGAATCAAATGAGTAATTTTACTGGAATCCTCAAATGTATATAAATAAACACATCTTTGGAGAATTTCTTCATAAATTCATGCCTCATATTGGATTCTCTATACTGCATGATGAATTATATTTTAGAAATTGATGTTTTTTTTGTTTGTATTCTCAGTTGTAGTTCCGAAATGCAAAGGGATCTCTATCTCATTTTACATATAATAATTCTTCCTTCAAATATTTCTTTTTAGTGGTTATGAGTGTTTGACAGTACAATGATTTTCAACCTATGTCTCTATTATTTTATATTATAATTTTGGTCTATAAGAGATAATATGAAATAGTTCTTTGGCCAACTATTCATCTACTTTTTTTGGCCTTTTTTCCTCCGTTCTACTTTCTCAATTTTTGGTTTTGTGAGATTATTTTATTTATTTATTTGGTGTTATATGTTGCAAATTCCAAAAGCCACATCTTCAATCCACTTAATTATACCCCAATCCTTTCCTCTTATCTATATTAATCTTTTTAAAAATAATTTTGTTGTAAAATCAAGATGGAAAAAATAATATAAAGAACAAGAAAGACTATAGAACAATGGAACAATATAAGATACTATTTCTTTCTTTCAAGTGTATACAATATGAGATTCTATGCCTATATTTATAATCTTCATACAAACATATAAAAGGTTTTCATAAACATGACATTAATCATGATAGTTATGGGGAGGTTAAAGGATGTGGGAGCTACATCCATAATTATGAGGGTAGGGTATGATTAAGTATACATTATGGAGAAGAGTAGTAGACATTCATATTAACTATAATATTTTATAATACTTCCCCTTGGATGTCCATAGATAAGGTGTCTCAATAAAATCTTTCTAGGAAAAAACTCATGGAAGAAAATTTTAGTGAAAGAAAAAAAGTACACATCCTTTAGTATGCATTGCTTGTTGCCTAATAAAAAACCTTGCCATAAAAACTCAATGAGACAAAACTTGGCTGAGAGAAAAAGAGTTCAATGCGTATTTACTCTCATATATTAATACATCACTCAATCTTATAAATGATACATCAAATCTAGCTTCTCAATGTCATGATCCAGCTTCTCAGGTCATGATGACTCCTACTTCAACCCATCAGTTGGCAAGCCAGACCATAGCCCAGAACAGAAAGTAATGCGCTAACAGACGAAAGACAAACTAAAAAAAAGAATGAAACCAATAATAACAATAATATAGTCGGAAGAAAAAAATATATACACACATAACATACTATAAAAGAGAGGGAAGAGGACAAAATATACAAAATAAATATCTCCTAAGACCTGGAAAGGCCGGTATAAGAGCCATTATAACCAAAAGAAAAGTACTAGAAAATATCAAAAATAGATATATACACAGTAGTCTCGAAAATACAAAAGACTATCACTGAAGCAAAAAATGGAGAATCAACTTCGAACTCTAGAAAGCATACCCATCTCTGAATCAGTAGCAATGCAAGAGGATAACGTTAGTAATGGTGGCTGGTACTTTAATTTGCATTAGAAAAAAGATAAAGAAGTGTAATATGAGTATAAAAGCAACGTGTACTCAGTAGGCATTGTCAACCGACTAAGTTATTGTATAGTGAAAACATAGATAAATTGCATGAATGTAAGCTAAAGTTAATAGTAAAGGGATAGGAATGTAAGTAATAAGTTATGCAAGGCAAATGCGACAAAGAAAGTAAGTAACTCGAGAATAAAATTAAAGGCCTAAATACAACCTAATTGGACCCCTATAAGTCCAAAAGGCATGCACAAGAAGATAATTAACCCTACCAATCCCCTAAAAGTCTAGTGGGTACAAATAATACACTACCAAAAATCAGGCCTATGGCAACACACTTTTTGGCGACGGTTGCAAATTCGTCGCTATAGATATTCTATAGCAATGCTTTTAACCGTTGCCAAAAATAATAGTTCTATTAGCACTATGATCGTCGCTATTGAAAATAAACCTTTGCAATATATATATATATAGCAAAACTTTTTTAAACTATCACCATAAAAGCATTTATGGTAACACTTAATAAAAAAAAATTATTTATTGCATCACTTATTAATTTTCTCAATAATTCACATAAGTCAGCTAAAATAAAATATTTTTCTATTTCTCAAAACAAAACAAAACCCTTATTGCATCTTTCTCTCTCTCTCTCTTTCTCAATACAAAACAAAACCCTTATTGCAACTTTGTTTCTCTTTATCAAAACAAAACAAATCCCATTTCATTCTCTTTCTAAATATATCACCGGTTGTTGTTAAGTAGGTCGCCGACTGTCCATCTTTCTAAGCACCATCAACCTTCAATTCACCAAAATCCTTTAATCCAATAGCATTTTTATTCTCTTCTACACCTAATTTTCTCGATTTCTCATCCAACAATTGCCATGTCGGTGAGTTGAAGCTATATTTTCAGCATTTCAATTGCTATTTTGAACTGAATTTTTTTTACTGTATATACATTTGATTTTATAGTTTCTGAATGTTGCCTCTTTTGATTTCCTTTGTTGAACTTCATCTTTGATATAGCTGTTTTACGTATCTTTAATTTTTGAAGAATTTTGGATTGGCGATGGCTGCTTCGTAATGGCGATAGATGAAGAACTTGATTTCAGAAGAATTTAATCGTAAATCGAAATCCAGTTCTCAGATAATGATAAATTGAAACCCATTTATTAGGTAAATCGAAAATCCTTTCTCACATAATCGATTTTTGAAGCATCTGTGAAGAAAGCATTACTTAAGAGGGAAAACTAATTTTTGAAGTGTCTATGATAGAGAAATTGAATTTTGGGGTAAATTTGGTGAGGAGAAGGAAATTGAAAATTGATTGAAGACGAAGCTCCTTAAGGAAGGTGAAGGTTTGGATACCCTTGAAGTTGGTGATGAAGTTTATTGAAGGTAATTGATTTGCATATTATTATTGTTATTATTATTTAAACTTCCAATAAATCTGAGCTTTGTTTATGTTTATTTGTTGTTTTTGCTCACAATTGTATCTCAAAAATGTGCATTGAGGTAAAATTTGTTTTTCTTATCCTTGTGTCTAACTGCAATTCTTTGTCTTTTTTAACCTCCCTGGAAACCTTCTTCAGAAGTATCTTCTCATTCTTCTCGAGCTCCTCTAGTTCCTCGTTTAACTGTTCAAGTTCTACAAGAATAGTAGGCTCCTCCTTGGGATTTTTTTAGCAACTTAAACATCTTCACAAGTACAATTCAATTGTTATTGATCCTTGTTTAATTTTGTGACTAAACCTTTTTCGTTATTGGAGTTTAGGGTACATAGAGGGGGTGGGTAAATTTTGAACTCTAAGATAATAATCAATAATAATAATAATAATAATAATAATAATAATAATAATAATAATAAGAGAACACTAGCTATTTTCAATTTCAGAGGTACTTTGTTTCAATACCTAATGATTTAGAAATAGAATTTGTTTGCAGGAATGAACAGTCTGAGTAGGATAATGTGTTGGCTTTTACTAATTAAAATATTTTTTGTGCAATATTAAACAATAAATAGGCATATTAATGTTTCTTTATTCATTAGAATTTCATAATTATATATATAAAAAGATCATTTGGTATTGCTTGAATCTAGTTATTACTGGAACTTGCAAGATGTTATTTTGGCACAATTTAAGAACAAGGAGAAGCATTGGATGTTTCATATCTGTTATCCATCATTTTTTCATAATCGTGGTGTCCGAGCTAGCTTAATTAGGACAAATGGAAAGAAATCACATTGTGTTTTTATCTCCGTTGGAATTTGGACCTGAGACCTGAGGATTCTTAACCACTTCATTAACCACTAGGCATGCTCATAATTGTCACTAATTGTCACATCTTGAATTTTACTTGTGCAAATTTTCTTGAAATGTTATTTTTTGGTGTGTTGTAAATAGAAATATGTTGTCATTTAAGTGTTAATTTATATTATTTATTTTCTTTTTATAAGTGTCCAAAATTAAGAAAGAGATAAAGAAATTGATGAAGACATTGACCTTACATGAGAAGATTTTTGGGTCTTTGAGAAATGCTCTAATATCAATAGTTTTGTGTTGAATTTCTTGAAACTTATCGCGACTTGAACTTGCTACTATATAAAAACATAACTAGTCATCTGGACTTAATTAACATTTTGCTTTTGGATTTAAATTACTAGCTTGTTGCATATTTTGGATTATGAGATTATTAATGAATGATTTCATTTTGTAATGTGCATATATTGTGTTATAATTTATTATGTATGTAAATAAAATTCACATTAATACGAATGACTATTTATATAAATAATTTCAATTTAATAACATATGGCAATAATTGTTGCAATAGATCAATAAACCATTGTAATGGATCAATAAACAATTCCAATAGATAGTCAAAAATCATCACAAAAGACCAATAAAACCGTTGCAATAATATAATGAAATAATTGTAATAGGTACTCAAAAAGCGTTGCAACAGAATAACAAAATCAATGCAATAGATGCTATTGTAACGGTTTAATGTTGTTGTAATAGAATCTATTGTAACGGTTAGTAACCGTTGTAATAGATGAAAAAAGATTTCCCAGTAAATCAAGAAATAACCGTTGCTATAGCTTCACCTACGGCGACGGTTTCAGCCAACCGTCGCATAAATCGTTGCCATAGACCTTTCGCAATGCCCACATATAGGATGCTGGCTGAACGATTGCGATAGAGCTATGACAAAGATGTTGTTGTCTATTGCAACAGTATTACAATCGTCACCATAGGGGTAATTTCCAATAGTGAGAGGAAACCAAAGGTAAAAGTCATAAATAATGGAAATAATCTTATACATGCCAAGATAAATGATATACACTATAAAATCCCCTCTCAATAATAACCTTTAACCATGTCAGTCTTAAATAACTTTTCAATCTTAGATCCATAGTAAAAATATATGTTGGACATGAACTAGAACTAGTGGATAATAACAAAAGGCCAGACACCAGGCTCGAACAAAAAACATAGGATAGTAACATAAGGCCAAATGATCCAAGTACAATCTCCAAAACTCTCTTTAATAACCACAACCAATACTAGAACACCTAAACCATAGTCATAGACTGATGCCTGACTCGAACCGAAGCTCATAAGTAGCAAACCATAACCATAACAGATGATTTCATAAGGGTAAGACCATAACTATAAACTGATACCCGATTCACACCTGGACTCATAATAATAACACTAGGCATGTGCTAGACTTGAATCGAAACTATTACACACATATATACATACTCTGTCTCTCACACACACATAAATATATATAGAATAAACTAGATAGCAAAAGTCAAGCGGTTTCAAGCCTATCTTCACTTCATTGATTCACTAAGTTCAATCTCGAATGACTAAATCCACTAAATTTAAGCGGGTTCTTATTACTAGGTCAAAGTGGTGAGGTTAAGGGTTGCTTACCATCCCACCTGAGGAAAAAGAAGCAATGCAAGTAAGAAATTAAGTGTAAGTCACCCCTAACCTAAGGTAATAGCCTATGGTAACAATCCTACGTCTAACTAAGATAAAGGAGCTTCATTCAAAACATTCTCTTAGAAAGGGGCAGTAGGCCCTTGATAGAGGCTGGATAACCCGATCTAAGGTGAAAACTACTTAAGAATAGTCTAAGGCTTCCCAATCCAATTCAAGGTATTATAATCATCAGTTCTAGTCGTAAAGGATGATAATACATTATCTTAAGAAATAATGGCCCGAGATTCTACCTGAAAAGGGCCCCTAATGGGCTAAATGTCACGATCAAATTTACGAGTCATGATGTCACCCACTTTACCCCTCCAGTAGGTAACCCAAACCATAGCCCAGAGCTATAAGCAATAGGCTAATTTGGTGGGAAAATGTCTAAAAGCTGGAAATCAACAATTTAAGGCTTGTGATAATAATAAGGTAATTAATATAGTCTAAAAGATAGATAAATCATAAACAACCATTCCACGACCTAGTAGTGTTGGTACAATATCTACTATAAAGGAACATAAGTACTGAATAGTCAAATATAATCTATCTCATAAAATGAAAGACTAAATATAAATAATGAAAGGAAAAAGGGGCAATTCCAACTCTGAGAACTCACCCTATCTCCGAAATTTAACCCAACATGATTGTCAGGTTAGGATCAACTACTAGTACTTGGATCTTCATAAAAAAGGTGAAGAAATATAGTATGAGTACCTAAACTACGGGTACTCAGTAGACATGATCGGCTGACTAAGCTAAATCACGATATAAATATGATAAAATGTGAGATAAATAAACTAAGGTAAGGTAAAACAACAAATCTAGTAATAAGATCCAACACTGTTGTGCATAAATAAATAAATAAATTTAGAATAGTAAGGTAAAAATCACACAATTATAGCTACTAACTTGGCTCAATAAGCCAATAAGTGTGAAAAAGTAAATAACCTAACACATGCCCCCATATACCCAGAGGATCCAGTCAAAGGAAAGTAAATAACCGAAGAACCATAAAATAAAAAAATATTAGGCCATAACCATGATTCCATCCATACCCTATCATATCATAAATAACTCTCAAGGCCTGATTCAAACCAAAACTCAGTAATATCAATATCATAACATCATTTGCACGACTTGAGCCTAAACTCATATCTTCAATACCATCATGAATCAGGGGACTTGAATCAGAACTCATATCATCGACATCATAATCAATCATCAGATATTAATCAAAAATCAATATTAATAAACCATTAGGTTTTACCAAAAATTTACACCGACTCCCAAATACTAAACGAACATGATCATTAAATATTTAATCTTCTAAAAGTCCAAAAATAAACATCCCAAAAAGGTATAACATGCATATAGAAGTCTACAAAATTTAATAAAAGTAATGGCCTAAGGTGGGCTGGAGGGCCCCACTTTTAATCCTCAAAATCAATTCTTAAGGCAAATTCTACCCCAGAGTAGAGTTAGGTATCAAAATTCACTACTAGATATTAAATAAGACATAAATATACCTAACATAGAAATTCTACCTAAACCTTGTGTAATTAAGTTAATTACAGCTAAATTATAATTTCAAGATAGCTTAAATAATCCAACTAATCCAAATATTGCCAAAGAATCTTCTAAACCAACAATTTCCTTTTTTTAGAAGCTTCTGCAAAGTGCCACGCTATCAAAATCACAATCTACTCATCAAGAAGAGAACAAGGGTACCCATATTGAACTATTATACTTTGGGTCCAAAATTACGTAAAAATATCATGTGGGAATCATTGGAGAAATCACACTTTTGAATCTGACACAACGTCCCTCTATACTCAAGAAACATTTACCTTAAAAAATGGATGAATTTCGAGCTATAATGGTGCTACAATCAACCCATCAATATTTTAAAGATTTTGAAAAAATATGAAGGATTATATCAAGAAATTGATGGAAGATTACCACTATTTTGGAGGAGAAATGCATAATTTAACTTCTCTAATGCTCCAAAATCACCCATCAATGATTCTCGCAAGTTTTCACACTTTTTAGGGTTCTGTATTCTTGACAATAGGTGGGAAATAGGGGATATAGGGCTAAGTGGAGAGTATATAATGCTCAGGTTTTGCTAAAGCAGGCCCTGTCAGCACAAAGCACCCACGTACCGGTAAAGTGGTACTTGCCCACGTGTGTCAGGCCACTAAAGAGGACCATAGGCCGCTTTAGCTGTAGGCGCTAAAGTCCCCAAGTTCTACTAAATAAGTACCTGTTGGTTGTGCCAGGGCCTCTAAAGTACCCAAAGTGCCACTAAAGCGCCCAAAGGGCCACTTTAGCGGTCACACTAGATTTCATGCACCAGTTGGTGACTTGGAATTTTTTTAGTCTTTGTCAGCCTCCAGGATTCATCTGAAACCCCATATACGCAAACAAACTATGCTACCCTATCAAATTCAACTATCCTGACTCAATGGAACAATCGAGATTTCTGTTTGAGGTCGTTTCGATGAAAAATGGATCCCATACCCGTGTGCCATTTTTCTTAACTTTAGGCCAATAGCCCGAAACGAGTGTGGGAGTCTCGGGACCTAGACTAAGGGTCTACCTAGCCTAAAATTGACTTTTCAAAGCTGTTGGAATAGTCATAATTAGCATATGAGGTTGTTTGATTGATATTTTTGCCCAATCGCCAAGTTGAACCAGTAAAGCCTTTAAAATAGAAAATTTTCTTGAAAAAATAAATAAACTGCCTGCCACCTAACTGTCAGTTCCAAAAAGTCATAAATAACTGGGAGCAGCTATAGAAAAGCTTTAAGTGGTGAAAATGAGCAGAAATATTTAAAATGATCTAGAGGGTCATTACAATATCCACTGCTAAAATAAATGTTGTCTGCAAAAGTAAAGGATTAGGATGTACCTGAAGCCTCGAATAGGTGAGGATACTGGTTCAGCATTTCTCTCTCGATCTCCCAAGGAGCCTCCTCTACTAGGTAGTGTCTATACTGAACCTTAACTATCGGAATCTCTCTAGTGCTCAACCGTCTGACATCACTAGTTAATATAAGCACATGCTCCTCATTGAAGTTCAACTGCTCATCCAACTAGACAGAGTCCTATCGAAGCACATGAGATGGATCAAGAATGTACCGCCTCAACATAGAAACATGGAAAATCGGATGGGCAACAGCAAGATCAGGGGGTAAGGTCACTTCACCAACTCTGCAAAGAATATAAAAGGGTTCGATATATTTGGAGTAGATCTTTCCTTTCCTCCCGGACCTTATCATACCCTTTATGTGTGATACACAACGAAATACCCAGTCATCAGATCCAAATCTCAAGCCACAAAGTCTATGATACGCATAGGCCTTCTACCTACTCTAAGCTGTCCTCTACCTCTCCTAAATCACCCAGACTCTATCTGACCACTCCTGAAGCAAGTCAGTACTACAGGGTCTAATCTAGAAGGTCTCAAACCAACCTATTAGAGAATGACATTTTCTACTATATAAGGCCTCAAAAGACGCAATATCAATACTCGAATGATAGATATAATTATACGCAAACTTTGCAAAAGCTAAGTGCTACTCCCACTAATCTCCAAAATTCATAACATAGGCTTGGAGCATATCCTTGAGAACCTAGATAGTTCAATCTGACTGCTCATTGATCTGTGGGTGAAAGGTAGAACTAAGATCCACCCGAGCACCCAACTTCTATTGAAAATCTCTATAAAATCTAAAAGTGAACACTAAACCTCAGTTTGAAATAATATGTATAGGCACACCATGCAAATAGACTATCTCACAAACATAGATACGGCTAGCCTCTAGGCATTGAAGAACATTTGGATAGAAATGAAATATGTTGATTTGGTTAACTAATCCACAATGACCCAGATACCATAGAGCTGCGTGGCATGTAAGGAAAACTACTAACAAAGTCTATGGTAATACACTCCTATTTCTACCCAGGAATGGGCAATCTCTGAATCAAGCCAACAGGTCTCTCATGCTGTGCCTTTACCTACTGACAAAATAGGCAGTGAGCTATAAAGTCTTCCATATCATTCTTCATACCACTCCCAATAATATTACCTCAAATATTTATACATCTTGGTTTCACCCATATAAATAGAATATCCAGAGCTACGAGCCTCACATAATATCATCTAAATCAAGTCATCAATAATCGGAACACAAATGTGGTTATCAAATCTCAAAAACCTCAAAATATATGGTAGCCCTATTGGACTCACCACTCAACACTTGATGACGAATGATGCAAAGTTTCATATCCTCAAACTAACGATTCCAAATCTACCCAAATAATGAAAAACCTTGCCTCAACACTAGGAAGAATCCTCCTAGGGTCTGAAATATTAAGTCACACTATCATGTTTGTTAAGGACTGGATGTCTCGTGCCAAAAATCTATGAGGAACTTAGATGGAAGCTAAACTACCCATACTCACTGCTTTTGGGATCAAGGCATCTACTACCTCGTTCTTCATGCCCGGGGATACAAAATAGAGATGTCATAATCCTTAAGAAACTCTATACATCTAAGCTGATTATAATTAAGCTCTCTTTGAGTCATAAGATGCTGAAGGCTATAATTATTTGTGAAGATCTTACAATACATGTCGTAAAGATAATGTCTCCAAATCTTAAGCTCAAAAACTACCGTTGCCTACTCCAAGTGATGCATAAGGTAGTTGTGCTCGTGCACCTTCAACTACCTCAATGCATAACTAATACCTCGACTCTATTGCATCAACACACAACCTAAAAAAACACTAAATGCATCACAATATATGGTTAATAGCTCACCCTCAACAGAAACAGCCAAGATAGAAGATGAAGTAAGAAATCCGATGAGATTTCTAAAGCTCGACTCACATAGTTCGGACCATCAAAAAGGAAACTCTTTCTGAGTCAATCTAGGCATCAACATTGTAATAGTACCAAAACTCTCAATGAATAATCGGTAGTAACCAACCAAACCAATGAAGATATGCTTGTTTAAGAAATGTCACCGACTTAAGACTCAATCTTCACTGGTTCTACCATAATCCGATCCTTAGATAACTCTTGCTTTAAGAATGTCACTGACTCAACATAAAACTTACACTTCGAGAATTTTGCAAAAACATATGATCTCTCAAAGTTTGGAGCACAATCCTCATATTCTAAACATGCTCACCTCTACTTCTCAAGTACACGTGGATGTTATCGATGGACATAGTCACAAAGGAATCCAAATAAGTCCTGAACATATGATTCATTAAATCCATAAATGCAGCTTGGGCGTTAGTAAACACAAAAGATATAACTAGGAACTCATAATGACCATAATAAGTTCAAAAGTCTATCTTTGGGATATCCTCAACCTGAATCCCCAACTGATGGTAGCCCGACCTCAAGTCAATCTTAGAGAACACTACTACACTCTGATGTTGGTCAAACAAATTGTCAATGCAAGGCATAGGATACCGGTTCTTCACTGTCACCTTATTAAGCTACCTATAATTAGTACACATATGCATGGAATAATCCCTTTTCTTTACAAATAACACAGGAGCTCCCTAAGTAGGCACACTCTGTCTAATAAAGTCCTTACTAAGAAGGTCTTGAAGCTGAGAATTTAGCTCTTTAAGGCCGACAGAAGCCATATAGTAAGGTGCCATAGAAATAGGTTGGGTGCGCAACTCAAGGTCAATAACAAACTCAATATCACATGCATATGGAAGACCTAGTAGATTGGTAGAGAAACATTAAGAAATACATGAACTATAGGAGAAGAGTCAAGTAACAGACTTTCCACACTACCATCACAAATATAAGTGAGGTAAGACTCGCAACTCCTTGAAATAAGTCTCCTAGCTTGAATATAAGAAATAATCCCCTTTGGCTTATGACTATTATCTCCCTACCACATAATCAGGGATATGCCCGGCATAGCAAAGGTAACGGTCTTGGCAAAATAACTCAGACCGCATAATAGTGGGATAAACAATCTATGCAAAAAATTACATCACAGTCTACCAATAAGATCAACCTGAGTATCAAACTCTCAAACAATCACAACAAATTATCTATAAATCGAATCCGCTAGAATCACCCACAAGAGTAGGTACATATAATGGCATAGATAATGAATCTCAAGATACTTTCACCTTGATAAGCTAAGCACGCCATGCTTTAGGAGAAGGAATATGACCGAGTTACATGAACCACCTTAGAACTAGTATACCTTTTCATAAATATAGAGCACATTTTTTGTATTTCTCTTGCAATAGTTACACTTTAATTGTACTCACATATTAAAGGTCAAGTTTATGCCCCCCTCTATGTATAATTTTTGTGTGATTAATGATAAGGCCTGAGGGTGATGCTCAGCCGCTAAAATTCATTAAGAAAAAATCCCAAGATAACAATGGGGAATAATAAGAAGACACATAAGAATAAGTGGATCCCAGATTAATTAAAGCAAAAACTAACTGATGGAGCTCCAAGATCATACCTGTGATAACAATATTTAATGACTCAACATTGGGTCTAGGAGGTATGATATATAATTGACATGCCTTTCACCTAGTTGGGCTCCTAACAAATCTCATGTCCTACCTATCTGAGAACCCCCATGATCTCTCTAAGGAATACCACCTCTAGTTGGGGATGTAGAGGAACACTCTGAGATGAAGGAACAATTGCTCCATGATTGGAGTACTCACTTGAGAAATGACAGAAATTCCAACAACCATAACATGCCCCAAGCACTGTACGAAAACTAGAAGACTCGACTGACCTAAAATAACCACCGCGACTAGAATAACTAGAAGATGAATCCCTCGAATACTAAATACTACCCTGCCCAGGATGATCACTGAAACTAGCTTTCACCCCATAGATAATCTGCAGTGCAACATGAACGGGCCTACTAGACTAACCCTAATGCTGATATGAGTGACACCGAGGGTACCTCCCTAAGAACCACTGCCTCTGAACTATGAGCCACTATGGATCCCACTGAAACTGCCCTGATACCTTGGCCTCTCATCACTACCCCTTAGGGATCACGATGTATCTCCTCCATAACCTAAGAATGCTAAAAAACCTTAGTAAAAGACCTACTCATAAAACTAAACTTTATGTAGACATGAAAAGAGAAGGTCTTACCACAAAATGAAGCAACAAGCTATCTCATACTCGGTAGTCAAAGTTGAAGTTGCATGACTATACAACATATTATAATGATCCTCATACTCTATAATAGTCATGGAGATCTAATCTATAATATAAAATTAATCCCTCAAATGATCCCTAAGGCTGTGAGACATATACTTCTCCAAAAAGATCTCGAAGAACTGAGTCCATGTTAATGGGGGAGATCCAGCTTACATGGAATCAAGATGACCACTCCATCAGTGTTGAGTTGCCAAGTCCAACTAAAACGTGGTGTTATCCACACCACGAGTCTCAACTAGGCCCATATTATGGAGCCTATCCTCATAAAAAATAAGAACTCAAATGCATCCTCTCTTGTGTACCAGAAAAAATAGGCAGAGCTAATATCAATAATACACCCAATATCTTCTTTTCCTCAATAGACATATTAGGGTGGGAAACTACTAACTGAGAAACTACTAACACAGGATGGACCTCAACTCTAGGAGTCGTTGCCATAGACTATGCCCCCTGTCTTAGTACTACACTGATTCGTAGACATTGCACCATCAGAAGGTACATTACCAACCAATCCCAAAAGACAAACCAAAGCATCCTTGAGCACTGAAGAGAAAATAAATCCTTCTGGATCATGGGGGTTTCCCTATCCCACCACTGGCTGGGGCAGAAGAAACTCCATCACAGGGGAAAAAATAAAGTCTGGTGAGTCCCTCTATACTGTCCCCTAGAGGGAGACATATCTCTAGGCTTTTCAGGACCTTTAGTTTATTCACAAAGTGACAAGATTCCTAGGCTCAATTTTGAGAACCTCATCTTGTGTAGTGGTAGATCGTGTCTTATCCATTTGTAAAATAGTGAAATCAAGGGAATTCCTTTGAAACAAGGTCAGACTCTTAGCACAAAATAAGAAAAAGAAGTGAAGAACTCTTAAAAATATCCTATATCTTCTCGAAGATGAGAAATGAAGGTCATTATTCTGATCTGTATGACTATACTAGACACTTGTTCTTGTACCAACAATATAGGTGAACCTAGGATCTAATCCAATTTGTCATGACCTCATTTATGAGTCATGATGGAACCAACTTTACCCCTGCTAGTAGGTAAGCCAAATTGAAACCCGAAGCTATAAGCAATGAGCTAATTTAGAGAAAAATGGCCTAAAAGTTGAAATCAACAATTTATGGCTTGTGATAATAATAAGATGATAAAAGTAGTCTAAAAGATAGATAAAGCATAAACAACCAGCCTATAACCTAGTAGTGTCAATGCAAGAGATACTACTAAAGGAACATAAGTACTGAACAATCAAATATAATCTATCTTAAAAAATGAAAGACTAGACATTGATAATAGAAGGAAAATGGGCAACTCCAACTCTAAGAGCTTATTGTATCTTCAAAATCCAACCCAGAATGATCATTAAATCAGCGGAAGATAGTAGTACTCCAATCTGCACCAAAAAGGCACAGAAGTGTAGTATAAGTATAAAAACCACGGGTACTCAGTAGGCATCATCATTCAACAAAGCTAAATCATTAAGTAAAAATAATAAAATGTAAGATATATAAACTAAGTCAAGGTAAAAGGACAAACCTAGAACTAGCTCCAACACTACTATTCATGAATAAATAAATAAACCTAGAATAATAATGTAATGATCACACCATTATAACTACTAAATTGGCCCCCATAATCCAAAAAGTGCAAAAAAAATAATAACCCAATGCGGGTGCCCATAAGCCCCTATGGTGTAATCAAAGGAATGTAAATAACCGAAGAACCATAAAATAAAAAATATCAGGCAATAACTATGAATCCATCTGTACCATATCATTCATAAATAACTCTCAATGCCAGACTCGAACAAGAATTCAATAACACCAACATTATAACATCATTTTCTAGAATTAAGTCAGAACTCATATCATCAATATAATCATCAATTGAAGGACATGAACTAAAACTCATATCATCAACATCATAATAAATCCCTTAACTTAAACCAAAACTCAATATCAGTATATCATCGGGTTTTACTTGGAATTTACACTGACTCCCCAATACCAAACAAACATGATTAATAAGTATATAATTTCCTCAAGGTCCTAAAATAAGAATCTCAAAAAGGTATAACATGCATATAGAAGTCTTCAAAATCTAACATAAGTCTTGGCCCAAAGTACGTTAGAGAGCCCCAGTTCTAATCTCCAAAATCCGTTTTTAAGGAAAATTGTATCCTAGACTAGACTAAGGTATCAAAATTCATTTCTAAATGTTAAATAAGCCATAAACAGACCTAAGATAGAAATTCTACATAAACCAAGAGCAACTAAGTGAATTACACCTAAACTACTATTTTAAGATAGACTAAATAGTCCAACTAATCAAAATATTGTCAATCATACCTCCAACACCTAAATACCATCCCATATCTAGAATAATAACATAATCAAACTATGAAATAACTCAATATATGAAAAGGCTAAGCCTATCCTATGTGGACACTAAAGAAAAGCTCGAAGAATCTACTAAATAAATGATTTCCCTTTCCAAAAAGTTTCTGCAAGGTGCCACATTATAAAAATCATAATCTACTAATCAAGACAAGAAAAAGTATACCTATATTGAAATATTTTGCCTCGAGTTTAAAATTACGTAAATTTCCTATATGGGGCCTATTTGTAAATCACACTTTCAAATCCGACACAACATCCCTCTATGCTCAAGAAATATTTACCCCCAAAAATAGGTGAATGTTGAGCTATAATGGTGCTACAATCAGCCCACCAATATTTTAGGGATATTGGAACATGTTGGAGGATTATATCAAGAAATTGATGGAAGATTATCACTAATTCAGAGGTGAAATGCATAATTTAACTTCACAAACACTCCAAAATCACCCATTAATAATTTCCCAAGTTTTTACACTTGTAGGGTTCTATATTCACGAGAATGGGTGAAAATAGGGGAAACTAGGCTGAGTGGAGTGTATATAATGCCCATGTGCCGCTAAAGAGCCTGCCCACACATGTCTGGCCGCGAAAGCGGACCCTGGGTCTCCTTAGCCTTAGAAGATAAAGCCCCTATATGCTGCTAAAGTGGTACCTTTTAGCTTTGCAAGGACTTTTAAAATATCCTTGGTTAAAGTGCCTAAAGTGCCGCTTTAGCCATCACACCAGATTTCATGCATCGACTAGAGACTTGAAATTTTTTGAGTCTCCATCGGCCCCTCGAGATTTATCCAAAACCCCGTGTAATCAAGCAAACTATGCTACCCTATTAGATTCTACATTTCAAACTTAATGGCACAGTTAAAATTTCCATCCGATGTCGTTTCAATGAAAAGTAGGTCCCACACTCATGTGATATTTTTCATAACTTCAGGAAAAAAGCCCAAAATAAGTGCGGGAATCTCAAGACTCGGAACAAGGGTCAAACTTGCCTAAATTAATGCTCCTAAGATATTGGAATAGTTAGAATCAACATACAAGATTGTTTGACCAAAGTTTTCACTCGCTAGCCAATTTGAGCCAATGTAGACTTTAAAATTGGGATATGGCTATAAAAACCAAATAAACTGCTCTATAGCTGAATAGTTAGTTCTAGAAAGTCATAAATGACTCGAGGAAGCTATTGAAAAGCTTTAAATGGTGAAAATGAGCAAAAATACAAAAAATAAACCTGGAGGTCATTACACTAAAAATGCATAAAAAGCTAAAATAATAACCAGGACATAATTACCCACCCAAATCTAGAAAATTACTACTCTAATACCATAATCAAGCACAATCTAGGAAAATGATAAGGCTGAAAGCTCGCCAAATCCTTTATATTTTAGCTTTTCCCTTTTGATAAGCCCCAGAGATCTGTCGGGGTATTAAAATAATAACATATGTATGAAGATGAGAAAATTGATGCCTATATTCATATAAACACTCTATTTTACAAATCAAACTAAAAATCCATGTGGTGCCCACTTGTGGAATCACAAAATTGAGACCATCACAGCGTCTCTCTCAGCTTGAGGATTATTTTCCCTGAAATTTCGGTGAAATCTAAGATAAAAATTGCCCAAATTAGTCCTAATATAATTTGAAATAGTAGAATTATTGTAATGCCCCTAATTTTCTAAACCAAAATACTATACGGTACTCATAATCCTGAAGGACCACAAGCTAACCCATGATTGATATTTGTACCTGTATACTGTATAAAAGACTAAAAAAATGTGTAAACATGAACTGAAAGGCCATAAGATTCAATAATAATACACAATTGAAAATATGGATTAACAATACCAAAATAAATCTGAAATAATTGTCTGGACATACTATATCTGAAAGCCTCTAAACTGTCTGAATAAGGAGTTGATGGGACATGTCCCCAACTAACTCCAATTCCTAAAATAAACTAAAAATTAAAATAGTAATAAAATTATCACGTCCTCAAAAGATGAGGATTCACTTCTAACTCTGACTGCTGAGACTGGAATCTACTGCTGATGCTCTAGAGCTTGTGCTTCTAAACCTATGGTATAAGACACCATAGCGCGAATACGTCAGTACTTTGAATGTACTGGTATGCAAGTGAGGTAGGCTAAATGCATGGGGTTCATATGCATGAACAATAATAACTGACTGACTAACATGAATGCGAGAATACATACATGGCTATGTAACTGTAAATGAGACTATAATAGGACTGAATACTGAGTTCTGGCTACTGAGGTTATAATAAACTGTATATACTGATATCTGAGTATGTGAATACTGGGATACTGAATAACTAAGTTTATTGATCATTATATCTGAGTCACTGAAAAATGAGGAACTGATACTGTATTACTGAATACTAAAGGACTGAAACTACATTATTGATACATGAATAATTATTTCTGACAGTTCAGATTATGAAGAACTGATATGGTTGACTTTATTTGACAGTCCTAAAGCTGAACACCGATTACATGAGTTCTGATAGATGATATATTTGATAACATGAGTTCTGAGAACTAATATATCTGATAATATGAGTGATTGTATCTGAAAATACTGAATCTGATGGAACTAGCTGAGTTCCGTACTGAATTTGAGTTGACTGTATCTGGCAGTCCTAAAATCTGAAGAACTATCTGAGTTCTTTTACTTTGACTGAGACTGAAACTGAGACTTTGGGAAGTAGTTATCTAACCGACATGCCCCATATATGCCACTATAGATGAGCTGGGGTCTAATTTCTGCCCTGACTAGAAGGGTGTCAATACCGCGCCACTGGTAAAGACAAGCTATGAGTACCCTCATCTTGTAGGTACTCTAATGAGAATGGTGGGACCCTAATATGACAGGTTAAACCACCTTATCTACCCTCAACTGACAGGTATTGATGTCTCCACCTACGCTAGCTACGTAGTTATGGAACGCAAGGATTTCTCCTAACAATCACACCCTAATCTGACAGGTGAGTTCCCATCCTTGGATTCACTCGATGTTGAATTGTACTCCCATCTGAATAGACATTGAACATGACTTAACTGAACTGAACATGGACTGAGTTTACTGAATTTCTTTGACTGAAAGAATACTACTGAATCTGTTAATGGACTGAGTTCATGAGATTTCTAAGAGTACTGAATCACTGAGATTGCTGAGATTACTGAAGTTACTGAGTACTGAGAAGGACTGAGCTGATACTGAATTTACATGAGTTTTCTTGAGTCATGAGACTGACTGAAGTCTACTGAACATGGCTTGATTGAGAGTATCATGAAAGCATGACATGGATCTAGGCTCACAACTATATTTTTTAGGCACAAGTACCCCCAGGACTCGATGGAAGGAAACTGACAAGCATAACTTTCTTGAATTCATGATCAACATCAACAATCTATAATATCATAACTTGGGGGACTTCATGGAGTACATGGTTATCATACATCTTATACATAAGTAGGATTTTCAAGTAAGCATAGCATAATCTCATAAGTATAGTTCATGAGCAATCCAATAACATTATAAAACACATTACCACCATGGAAGTCATTAGAACATAGAGGCAGATCATGAATCCTTCACTTAGTCACAATTTAGCTATATTGCATGATTTCTAGTTTCTTAGGCATCTTATCAAACACCTTACACGAACAACTTTGGAATAGGTGTAATTAATAAATTATTCATCATGAACGACCAAATTTACATGTTTCCAACTCATATGATATCATAGATTTATAAAAACACATAAGGATTCCAACTTGGGAATCATTTAACATCAATAACATGAACATAATCCATTCACCACATAAATACCATGATATAGAATTTAAAATAGGGTTCTTGGGCTTCATTTATGGAAGGAATCCATGAATAAACACTATGCATACCTTCGATGGAAGATTCTTGAAGATTAACGGTGAAACTTTCTTGAAATTGAATCACCAATCAATTAGTTTTCTTGGAGCTTGAGATAAATCATGGAGTAATAAAAACCCAAATTGTGAAGCTTGATCTTGAAAGAGATATAACTTTTCTTGATTTCATGACTAGGGTTCTTGTCCCTTTGAGAGAAAATAAGTTGTTCTTGAGTTTGAAGAACTTGAATATCTTAGATTCTTGAAGAAGGGTTTGAATCTTGTTCTTGAGTTTTGATTTTTAAAGAAACCCTAATTTTGATGTTATGGATGATTGAGGAGTTATGTGTTTTGATTTTACATGATTGGGTGTTAAATAGGGTGAAAAAAGACCCTAAAATCTCTTTAAAACAGCGTTTCAACGCTGTTTCAGACAAAACTGACGGT
Organism: Capsicum pubescens; assembly: GCA_030864215.1. Lineage (NCBI taxonomy): Eukaryota > Viridiplantae > Streptophyta > Magnoliopsida > Solanales > Solanaceae > Capsicum > Capsicum pubescens. The sequence continues at coordinate 188,203,586 of CM061538.1, read as the reverse complement.
CTGAGTGACGGTCCGTCACTCTGGTGACTAACCATCACTCCAACCGTCATTTTTGGGCCATAAAATAGCCTTACTAGTTTAGTTGTGACGGCCAAAGTGATGGTCCATCGCTGACTTGACGGTCCGTTATTTAACCCGTCGCTCCTGGACAGCTCGGGCAGCTCTCAGTAAAACGTCCATAACTTTGTATTCCGATGCTGGATTTTGGAAAAATTGGTATTGTTGGAAAGCTAATTCAATATCTATCTGTTGGTGGATCATGAGATCAAAAATTCCTTGTATAATGGGAAATATACTCATTTAAAGTGAACTATGGAAATGCCCTTCTCAAGAATTCAATCGGTAAGGGATGTTTTGATTCGTCTAATAGCTAGGACATATTTAAATCATTAGTATACATCAAATTAGATCATAAAACTACCAAATCAATAAGATTTATTTATCATGATCTGGATTTATGGTTCTACTATTGGTTGGGATTCTCGGGGTATTACAATATCTCTCCCTTAAGAACATTCGTCCTCGAATAAGACTGGGTGGGGAGAAAAGACAACTAATGTGAATACTGAGCATGATCAACTAATACATAATTTTTTCATTGACATGACTGAAGAGATGAATATAACCTACTTAACATGCATATTTAATGCATGACTAATAAGCTGAATTTATGCATATCTGATGCATGGATAATTGACTCATGAATACATGAATAAACGTCCTGATGAATTGAATTTCTCACAGTGAGAATGCATGTATGATGCATGATTTCATGACTGAACTGATATATGTACGGATTACTAAATATGCAAGGGTACTTAGTACCAAGTTTGTAATGGGGATCTGAGCATAATCTGAATACCTAGCTTGTAATGGTAATTTGAACAGGGAACTGAGTAAGTTCAAGAAAACTATTACGTAAGCTGAAAACTATTACGTAAGCTGAAAAGTACTGATGACCCCATGATTATGATAGAAGTATGCATGAACGGGTATTTGAGAACATGACTGAGGCTAAAATATGACACATAAACTGAATTTCCATGAAATAAACTGAGTCTTGAATACATGGCGTACAACTGAGGTTGGAGCTTGAGGGTTAACTTATGAGTATCCCTACTCCAAACTGGATTCATTATGTGAGAAGAGAATGGGAAGCTTATGTTATGAAATTTTGGGGAATCATAACATATCTTCCCCTTGGGACACTAGGTGCCTCTAGAAAATATTGTCTTGGCTGAGCTACTGAGGGAAACTGAGGCGATGCGCAAGGCACCTAGGAACTAAATCATGAATGATTATCTGAGATCTAAAACTTGAGGCATGATATATCATCTAAGATGAAGAAACTAAACTTCATGCACTGGAACTGAGACAACTGAAAGATTTATGAGGTGCTGAGCACGACTGCATGAATATACTAACTTATCTGTTTAACTGAATAACTGATAGCTGAATACTGGGTATTTGAGAATTTTCTGTACTTAGTCCGAATAATGGACTAAGTCAATAAAATATTATGCATAGGGGGTAATGATTGACGGGATAACATGAGGTAACTGAGCATGAAAGAGCAAAACTATATCACTACAAGAATGCAAGGCTAGGCGTATAACATGATTAGGAAACATCCTGTAGATAGAGGTACTAAAATACTACTGACTGAGTAACTAATAGTTATAGCATGGGTCAAAGAAGTATGGAATTCAACTAAGTTTCTAATCTGATTACTGAACTGAAGTTAGCACTAAAACTAAAACTATAACTGAGATTCTTACTGGAACTAAATGCTGGGTTCTGATAACTGAATGCTGATAACTGAGGTTCAGGATGATATTGAAATACTAAATTCTGGAACCAAACACTGATTACTGGGTACTGAATACTAAAATTATAACTAAGATGACAGCTGAGTTTTTCATAGTACGCGATGGGGACTGACATAAGTCAAGGATCGGAATAAACATTCACATTCTGTACTTTACCAGCTTCTAAATACGACCTTATGATAACCACTTACTTGCACAATAACATGAAATTCAAGCCTATCCTCATAACTACCCCCTCGTATATAACAAGCATGTAAAAATATTCTCTTAGTCATGAAATATTTACTCTCTCCCATCTAATAAATTACTTTACACTACACTATTTACAAGGAGAGCTTACTGAAGGATTAAATCAGAAGGACCTAAAATATGAATGGATACTGACTGAACTTGACACTTGAACTTAAGCATGAGGAATAGAATATCAACAACATGGATTTACCAAAAAGGTCTGAATTGAGAATATACATAATGTAGTCTAAATTTATCATATCTATAGGGGCATAACATGAGTTATGGAAATTGAATATATTGTAAGGCATGACATGTGTACATGAGTTATGAGCTGCATGGCCTGAGTCTAAAATTTCTAAATTCATGGGACATGATTCGTAACACTGAGGGAGATGATACTCCTTATAATAGAAATTGGAATCGCACATGATTCTATGAAAAGCATACAAATATAAGTTGTGTTCGTGTAACTGAGATATGAAGCATGCATAGGTATCAGGCTGACTGAAGTACAAAACCTTGCACTGAGATAAGTATGAGTTAGGAATTGTCTTCCCTTACTATTTTTCTATACATACTGGCACAACTACTAGAATCTGAGAGCCTGACTTGGTTGTTTGATCTATTATCTCCCCCTTATCTTTAAGCCATCATCTTAAATCTGTGAGCACTTACTAAACTCTGAACTGAACTACAATCTTAATCATATACTTACACTCTGTCAAACACATGCTTGCCTTACTAAGCCCATTAGCTTCTTCTGTTGCTTCATATACTACTAATATCACTTCCACACCTTCATACTTAATTCAAATCAATAAACTTAAATTCTAGCATACACTATTCAAGCCTACTGATTTACTCTGGTACAACTATCCCTATGAATACATAATCTGATCAAACTAGATAATACTATCCCAACTCTACCACTGTTAACTCTTGAGTTTATGCTTAAAAATTCTAGGACTATGCTGACATAGGATTCTGAGAAAAGATCTGACGACATATCTAAAATTGGGTTCATGAATGAGTTCTCATAATCATGAATAAAATCTGTATGACTTGGAACATAACAGGATTGATGGGGTATTTCTGAGTCTGTGGGCAATCCCATAACTGACAGCAGGGACTATCTGAGAAAGCCCTATCTCTAGGACTTAAGGTTTACTATTTTTGTTACCTTAAAAGTAAGGTGGAGTTAACATGCATGGAGCATGAAGAGAATCTATATGAGTTTTCTTAGAAATCTTTTCTCTAGCATGATCTAAGACATGAAAGAAGGGAAACTATTTTTAAAACATCTCATAGCCTCCTGCACATAAGTGTGGTGCACAATACACACATGTACAAGACTCTACTAGATGTAGCTTTTCAGACTTCCTAGGACACTGTTGAACCTTAGGCTCTGATACCAAGTTTGTAACGCCCCGAATTTTCTGAACTGGAAAACTACACGTTGCTCAGGACCCCAAAGAACCACAAGCTAACCCATGACTGATATCTGTACCTGTATACTGCATAAAAGACTAAAAAATGTGAAAACATGAACTGAAAGACCATAAGGTTCAATACTAATACATAACTAAAAATATGGTATAACAATACCAAAACAAATCTGAAATAACTATCTGGACATACTATAGTCTGAAAGCCTTTAAACTATCTGAATAAGGAGTTGATGGGACATGTCCCTAAATAACTCCAACTACTGAAATAAACTGAAAACTGAAACAGTAATGAAATCATCATGTCCTCAAAAGATGAGGACTCACTTCTAACTCTAACTGCTGAGACTGAAATCTACTGCTGATGCTCTGGAGCTCATGCTTCTAAACCTATGGTATAAGACACCATAGCACAAATACATCAGTACTTTGAATGTACTAGTATGTAAGTGAGGTAGGATAAATGTATGGGGTTCATATGCATGAACAATAATAACTGACTGACTAACATGAATGTGAGAATACATACATGGCTACGTAACGGTAACTGAGACTATTATAGGACTGAATACTGAGTTCTGGCTACTGAGGTTACTAATAACATGGTTTTACTGATATCTGAGTACGTGAATACTGGGATACTGAATAACTAAGTTTACTAATCCCGATATTTGGGTCACTAATAAGTGAGGAACTGATACTGTATTACTGAATACTGAAGGACTAAAACTATATTACTGATACGTGAATAATTATTTCTGACAGTTTAGATTATGAAGAACTTATCTAGTTGACTGTATCTAATAGTCCTGAAGATGAAGACTGATTACATAAGTTCTGATAGCTGGTATATTCGATAACATGAGTTCTGAGAACTGATATATCTGATAACAGGAGTGACTGTATCTGACAATCCTGAATCTGATGGAACTAGCTGAGTTCCATACTAAATCTGAGTTGACTGTATCTGAGAGTCTTGAAATCTAAAGAACTTTCTGAGTTTTTTTACTCAGATTGAGACTAAAACTGAGACTGTAGGAAGTTGTAATCTAATTGACATGTCCCATATATGCCATTATAGTTGAGCTGGGGTCCAATATCTTCCCTACTAGAAGGGTGTCAATACCGCGTCACTGGTAAGGACAAGCTATGAGTACCCTAATCTTACCGTACTCTAATAATAATGGTGGGAACCTAATCTAACAGGTTAAGTCACCTCGACTACCCTCAAATGATAGGTATTGATGCCCCAACCTACGCTGGTTACGTAGTTCTGGAATGCAAGGATTGCTCCTAAGAATCACACTCTAATCTGACAGGTGAGTTTCCATCCTTGGGTTCACTCGATGCTGAATCCTACTCCCATCTGAATAGACATTGAACATGACTTAACTGAACTGAACATGGACTGAGTTTTCTGAATTCAATTGACTAACGAAATACTGCTGAATTTGTTAACAGACTGAGTTTATGAGATTTCTGAGAGTATTAAATTATTGAGATTACAGAAGTTACTAAAGTTACTGAGTATTGAGAAGGACTGAGCTGATACTGAATTTACTTGAGTTTTCCTGAGTCATGAGACTGACTGAAGTCTACTGAGCATGGCTTGACTGAGATTATCATAAAATCATGACATAACTCTAGGCACAAAGTTATATTTTTAGGTGCAATTACCCCCAGGACTCGATGGAAGGAAATTGACAAACATAACTTTCTTGAATGCATGATCAATATCAATAATCCATAATATCATAACTTGGGGGATTTCATGGAGTACATGCTTATCATACATATTATACATAAGTAGGATTTGAAAGTAAGCATAGCATAATCTCATATGCATAGTTCATGACCAATCCAACAATATTTACAAGATACATTACCACCATGGAAGTCATTGGAATATAGGAGCATATCATGAATCCTCCACTTAGTCACAATTTAGCTATATTGCATGATTTCTAATTTCTTAGGTATTTTATCAAACACCTTACATGAACAACATTGGCATAGGTGTAATCAATAAATTATTATCATGAACAACCAAATTTACATGTTTCCAACTCATATGATATCATAGATTTATAAAAACACAAAAGAATTCCAACTTAGGAAATCATTCAACATCAACAACATAAACATAATCCATTCACCACATAAATATCATGATATATAATTTAAAAGAGGGTTCTTGGGCTTCATGGATGGCAGAAATCGATGAATAAATACTATGCATACCTTAGATGAAAGATTCTTGAAGATTAATGGTGGAACTTTCTTGAAATTGAATCCCCAATCAATTAGTTTTCTTGGAGCTTGAGATAAATCATGGAGTAATAAAAATCCAAATCTTGAATCTTAATCTTGAAATAGATATAAATTTTCTTGATTTCATTACTAGGGTTATTGTCTCTTTGAGAGAAAATAAGTTGTTCTTGAGTTTGAAGAACTTGAATATCTTAGATTCTTGAAGAAGGGTTTGAATCTTGTTCTTAGGTTTTGATCTTGAAAGAAACCCTAATTTTGATATTATGGATGAATGAGGAGTTATGTGTTTTGATTTGACATGATTGGGTGTTAAATAGGGTGGAAAAAGACCCTAAAATCTCTTTAAAACAGCGTTTCAGTGCTGTTTCAGACAAAACTGACGGTTTGAGTGACGGACCGTCACTCTGGTGACTAACCGTCACTCTGGTGACTAACCGTCACTCCAACCATCATTTTTGGGCTAGAAAATGGCCTTACTAGTTTAGTTGTGACGACCAAAGTGACGGTCCGTCGCTGACTTGACGGTCCATCATTTTGCCCGTCGCTCCTGGACAACTCGGGCAGCTCTCAGTAAAACGTCCATAAATTTTTACTTTGATGCTGGATTTTGGAAAAATTGGTATCGTTTAAAAGATAATTCAATTATCTATCTTTTGGTGGGTCATGTGATAAAAAATTCTTTGTAGAATGGAAAATATACTCATTTGAAGTTGACTATGGCAATGTCCTTCTCAAAAGTTTAATTGGTAAGGGATGTTTTGATTCGTCTAATAGCTAGGACATATTTAAGGCATTAGTATACATCAAACTTGATCTTAAAACTACCAAATCAAAAAGATTTATTTATCATGAGCTTGCAGAATGATTCTACTATCGGTTGTGATTCTCGGGGTATTACAATTATACAGAGAATTAATCGAGAAATTAAGCGAAAACTTATGAGAATATAATGATATAGGGCCCACAAACCCATCCCTAAGCTAATACCAGCTCAACCTTATGATTCTTCCATCGCGGACCTGCTCAAGTATTCTATAATGGTGTTTGGTACTTAGAAAATATGAATGAAAAATGAAGGAGAAGGTATTACAACCAGGAGTATCTTCTTTGCAAATGCAGGACCCATGTTGTGAACATAGGTGCCGGCCCAGCTAGACCTTTATAATTCTGGTTGGCTCACTACGATTATGAAGAAGATGGTTGGAACAGTCTGGACAACCTCCCCTTTACTATTAAAAAGGCTGGACTACAAATATATATATCTAAAATTATGACACTCATAAATGCAGCCAAGGCCTTGCGAATGCAAAGGCCATTTTTGTCCTGCACCTGGCATTGATGCACTAGAAATACCTGGCATTGATGCACCTGACATTTTTGGCCTGCACCTGGCATTGATGCACTAGATTCTTGTTCTTTGCCAAATTGGAAATACCTCTCTTTTGAATAAATAATTAGTTACATCCATGAATAACAATTTAGTATATCTTGACGATTTCTTCCAGGTTTGCTGTTAAGTTAAAGATTGATACAATTAATGATTCTAAAAGTCCTTAGTAGCTTGAGAAGATAATAATGTCTAAACACATCCATCTTTTATTCTCTCACATCTTGTATATTGTGTCATATAATAAGGGACAACGGGAGAGGAGCCTACTGACAGCAACCATTATCAAATCATTTGACTATGAGCTATCAATATGTCATTTAATCTATAAAACAAATATTGGTCGAATACCTGGTGAGAATATGAATATGCAAGTTCTCTTTCTCGTCTAATTACAACTTCATATTTGCTGATCAAGATAGCTTCAATTCGCTCCTTTGATTGTAGCCTATCAACCCATTTTTCTTCTCTTTATAAAAAAAATGGGAAAATAAAGAGCGATATTAGATGAGAAGTTTGAATCCATTAAGAAGGTTCATATTACCATAAGGATATAGATGCACCTAATTCTCACACACGCCAAAAAAAAGAAAACCTCTCTGCTGAAGAAAGGAATTGGGAGTATAAACTTGGCTAACAATAAAGAAAACTACAAATATCCCTAGTTATTCAAAAGAGAGGTATCACACCCCTTCCTTCTTCTAATAAGAGAGAGAGAGAAAGACGAGAATCAACAAGTACTTTGAATGATTATTGCAAAAGTTTGAGACCACCAAATCCTCTCTTTACCACCTTATGTGTAACTAGTTTTGTGCTCTGAAAACCAGCATAAAGTTGACATCCATATAGAATTTGGCAAAATTTTCTTATCATTCTAAGGTACATGATAAGGCCTTGGTCTATAGAGAATAATTAATGTCGGCAGTGTAGCCATTTGTGAGTTATTAGAGGGTTTGTGTTGCCCAGAAATCTATTTAGAAAAGTTAATCCATCAATAAACATTACAAACTAATCAAATATACTTCTGTAGACTTTGCCTCCTCAAAACCACAAGTTCTAACTGCTAGCCTGAGCTTAAGATAAGGCCACCTAGTGAGTTTTCTATGGCCACAAATATAACTACATCAATGACGTTACACACAGAAACCTTGGTTTATCTCGAGCCTTCATAAGAAATGAAGTTCCCACACTTGACTATCTGGCTTACACATTGAGATTACACAGCATCTCGGCTTAAATAAAACAAAATTCAGGGATAAACTTCAAATATGTGATAATTGATGAAAGCAAAATAAATTTTAGCTGAGACTATTAGTGCACTTGAGAGAGAGCAATATCTGATTCCTCCATGTTATTATATAAAAAGAGTGTTGTCCCACTGATCTGCTTCCTGCAAATTTGAAAAAGTACATCAGAAACATAATCTAAACTCTCATGGTACTATAACTCATTGACACAGAAAATTCATTGAATCTGATTAAATATCAATTAGAACCTACCATTCCTTTAATTCTATCTATTCACCTACATCTGTCTTCCTAGCTAGTTTATTCAAAACTGGTGAAATAATAGCAACTAAATGTGTCAGAAGGAAGTGAGATAGATAAAAGAGCAGTTACAAGACAAGAATTGACTAAGAAAAGAACATATACCAAGAAAAACAAAAAAAAGATTAGATACCTTTGTGTAATTGTAGATTCATGTGATATGCCTTCTCCAGTCTCTCTTCAAATGGTGTTTCATTCCAACTTACTTTTTGATCCTTCCAAGTCTCAAACTCATTAGATTTAAAGTTATTAAGTTATGCAACTCAGAGTTGAGATGTCAACAGAAATAAGGATAAAAGAGAAGACTAAAAAACTAAGCAGGACAAACCTCCTTGTACTTGTTAGTTGAGTTAGGAATCCTGTTTCCATCCCACCATTTAGGAATCTCGTTTCCATTCCACGTCCCATGCCTAAAATAAAAATTTAAATATTTCATAATTTCCTAGTCATAAAGACACAATCATGTGCTACTAAAGGCATTATACTTGAATTTTCTTAAATGGTACATAAAAAGGAAAAGTTACCTCCATTGATATACAATAAATTGCATGTGATTCAAGTTATTGAGCGCCATTATTCTTTGAAATTAAATGATGATGATGTTGTCTAAGTGATGCAACAATGCCCCTCTCTAAGCTACTGATGCACCAGTGGGACTGCCACTTCCCTCACCGTCCTGCGGGCTTTTTGTTCTTCATCCATTGGAGCAGGAACTACTGGGTCCTCTTCTATTTATAGAAATTGGGGGAGATGGATTGGATCTCTTCTTTGTTGATGGAAGTGTTGTTCAGGTTTGGGGCTTGGTTCAACCAAATTTCTATCCTTTGCTAGCTTCCTAACCTTAAAACCTATTTCCTTCTATCACAAAACCATGACCAAGCATAAACATACCAAATAAATCTAAAAGTAAACTAAAATAAAAAGTTGCCAAATAGAAAGTCCCCAGTAATGACACAAAAAACTTGACAGTGCCCAAGCACACACACAAGTGTATGTGGTCTTATCAAGTAGTAAAGTTTCATAATAAAAGCCAAGTATCAATCCCACAAGGACTTGGTTAAACAATAATTTAATTCCCATTCACAATTTAGATTCAACTGGTGCAAAAGTAACCAAAAGAGAGATTAGAGTTTGTAAATTGCAAGTAAAGTAAATAGTACGTAAGGTAAATATCTTGGACAATCAATAGGAATAAAACCTAGTATTGAAGTAGTTTGAACAATCGTACTATGTTATTGAGTTTCATTCATCAATTCACTTATCTTGGTTGTCGATTCGTAGGGTTCATTACATGATCATGGTGTGCCGACCTCTAACCAGTTACCTAATATGGACATTACAACTATATAATTGAGTGGGGATTAATAGTCCAATTAAGTTCTTTAAGTTATCATCCTACGTTTGAATCAAGTAAGGTATCTAAGTACATCCCTGTCTGAGACACTAATTCGTATTCCTTATTTTATAAAAGACTATGTTTGAATCAAATAAAAAATCTAACCAATTATTATTGGTGGTGATGTTATCTTGAGGTACCAATATAGGATATGTGTTCCTAACATCAATGAATTAAGGGAAAGAGTAATGGCCGAGGCTCATGGAGCCTGTTATCCTATTCATCCCGGTTCTACCAAGATATATCATGACCTTAGAGAGTTCTATTAGTTGAATAATATGAAGCGTGATACTTCTAGCTATGTGTCCAAGTATATGGTGTGTTAAGAAGTGAAAGTTGAGCATATGAGGCCCGGTGGGTTGTACCAAGAGATTGTGTTGCCTAAGTAGAAGTGGGAGTCGATTAATATGGATTTCATTACTGGTCTTCCTTGATCCCAAAACCAATGTGATTATATTTTGGTCATTGTTTATAGGATGACCAAGTCCGCCCATTTTTTTCCCGTAAGAACTAATTACTCGGTGGAGGATTATGCCAAGTGGTATCTTGCGGAGATCGTGAAGTTACACGGTGCTCCTATGTCTATTATCTCGGATTGTGGCCCTTTATTTTAATCCAACTTTTGGAAGTCGTTCCAAAGGGGTTTGGGTACTAGAGTGTGCCTTAGTACTGCATTCCACTTGCAAACGGATGGTCAAGTGGAAAGAGCTATCCAAACTTTGAAAGATATGTTGCAGGCTTGTATAATCGATTTTGGTGGTAGTTGGTATGACCACTTACCTTTGATTGAGTTCACCTATAATAATAGTTACCACTCTAGTATTGGCATGGCTCCTTTTGAGGCATTGTATGGTAGGAGATGGCGATCTCCTATTTAGTGGTATGAAGTTAGAGAGGGTAAGTTGCTTGGTCCTAATTTAGTTCACCAAGCCTTAGAGAAGATAAAGGTGATTCATGATAGATTGAAAACCGCTCAAAGTCACCAAAAGTCCTATGCAGATGTGAGGTGAAGGGACTTAGAGTTTAGTGTCGGCGATTGGGTATTCTTAGAAGTATCTCCAATGAAGGGAATGATGCAGTTCGGTAAGAAGGTGAATCTTAGTCCTCACTATGTTGGTCCTTAATTTATTGTGAAGAGGGTTGGCAATGATGCCTACAAGTTGGAGTTTCCCCTAGTATGGACTACATTCACCCGATCTTCCATGTGTCTACGTTGCAGAAATATATGTGTGACCCTTCGTTGGTTGTCCAGAAGATATTGGTATCTCAATTTTTTTTTCCTATGAGGAGGTCCCAGTGATGATCTTAGATCATAAAGTTTGAAAGTTACTAACAAATGAAGTGGCTTTGGTGAAAGGTCTATGGAGGAACCAAAAGTATGAGGAAGCTACTTGGGAGATGGATGAGGACATGAAGTCCAAGTACCCGTATTTAGTTCCCATTCGAGAATCTTGTGATTGAGATATGTGTTAATCTCTTTGATTTGATGTATGTCTTGGGTTCATGTCCCCTTTGATAATGGGATCAAGTCCATAAACCTTGAAGAAGCCATGTGGCATTGATAAATGACGGGTTTGGATTCCCTAGTTAATGAAATGAAATGGTAAATTGGTGATGATCATGATATGTGTTGTGTTGCATCCTTGTTGTGTGCTTGTTTCTAACTTATGTAGAGATTTATTCAATTTATGTTGATGTATTTACTTGTGTTTATTCTTGCTTCACCCTTTATTTACAGATAAATTATCCCAAGTAGGGGAGAATTGAAACACCTAGATCTTGTACACATGAGAAGACAACAACTTTTGGAGTCACTGGAGTAGTTACGGTTGGGTGCTTGAGTTGTACCCTAGGTCATGAATCGTACCCACATTGACCTTCCTTTCATACCTTGCAAAGTATGTTATGGTATCATACTATATTCTATACAATAAGGCTATCCCTTGGTCGTAACCAACATATACGAGTCGTATGCAACCCAACCGCATGGAGTGAAACCTCAAAATCGGGTGGACTATTTTGGTCACGGATCATGATCACTATCGGTGTATGAGTCATGCCCCTGGTTATAAAGGGTGATCTTTTATACTCATAACAATATGTTTGACCTAGTAGAAGGCTAAGGTACAAGTTAGGGTACCACTCGTACCCTAGGTTACAATTGCTACGTGAACCATAAGGGGGAGTCGTACCCCTGCACGTGTAGACTTTCCATCTTTTAACCAAGGACCTTTTTGTAAGTTACCATACCTAAAACCCTAAACCCTCTCACTATATTAGTAATTGTAGCCTCCCAAGTCTTCATTTACAAGACTTAAACATTCCAAAACACTTTAAAGGCTTCTTGGAGCAAGATTGGAAGCTAGGATTTTGAGGTGTTCATCTAGTGCAAAGAAAGAGTCAAGATTGTTGGTGTGTCATATTGTTTAAGGAATGCATATCTTCTCCTCCTTAAATATCTCTAAAACCCATGTATTTAACACTTGGATTAGTAAGTGTAAATGGTGGTTATGAATCAAATGAAAAGGATTTTGTTACCTAATAATGAATAATGATGATTCTTGCTTTTATATATGTTGATACATGTTATTGATGGTATATTTTATATGTGGGAATTAGTTGTATGTTGTTTAACATGAGGGTATTGAGGAATACTAGTCTTAATGGCTTCTACCTTGAGAATTCCTTGTTATAGGTATGCGACCAAGGTGTGTAAAAATGTCTAAGTGAAATAACTAGTTGTATGTTGACAATGTGTTGGGCTAGGGAAATAGACCAAATGAGTATGAATGATTGATGAATGATATTGTGAAGGTATTATGAGCCATGTATTGTATAATTGATAATCTTTTTAGGTGATTACTAATGAAAGGGTAAAGCCCTAGACATGAAAATGAACTTAGATTGTGTATGTGACCAAGTGTGGTGAAATTATGATGTAATATTCTTAATGATATATGAATAAGTTTGTGTGCGTCTTGAGGACCACAAATTGAATTGTATGATGAATTAAATGAATGCATTGGCCTATTGAGATGGTTGAGCAATGGAGGCTCCCATAAGGACCATGTGGTCATGTATGATGATTGAATTGGTTAAATGAGACAAAGCCCTTAAACGTGATATACATTGTATGAATGTGAATGCATGAGCTAATGGGTCAAGATTTCAATGCTGCCAATGAATCAATGAGTGATTCGAGTTCCTCGTCAATGACACGACTAGTGATTCGAGTTCCTAGATAGGTGATATGACTAGAGATTCAAGTTTCGAGTCCAAAGAGATATCTTCAGGTTAGAATACCTCGTCTAATGACACGACTAGTAATTTGATTTCCTAGTCTGATGAAATGACATGGCTAGTGATTCAAGTTCCTAGACGGTGAAGCAACTCATGATTCGAATTTCTAGTCCAATGAAATGGAATAAGATTGGCCGAAAGGGCTAACTTGGTGGAAAGTGTTTCACCCCATGTGCTATGAATGAATGACTTAGGGATGCATGATAAGCCTTTTCTCCTTTTGCGACATAATATGATAATGTTGTCTATGTCCATTTCTATGAGTATATGTTCAAGAATGATGTTGAGCCTTGATCTCTTGTCTAGCATGCAAAATTTCTATGTGTAGGGATCAATGTATGAACATGAATGGTGACATATATATATTGACTTATTGATGAGAGATGATGATATATTAACTAAATTTTAAATGATAATGTTATTTTATCCTTACCCTTGAGTTACATGCTAGCCTTTCAACCGCTAACCGTCTTCGGACTCTACGTCCCCACACGACGTAGGGGACGGAGCATCTTCTTATTTACCTTCGTAGAGATTAGATGATCAAGTGGTTCATACATTGACTTGGAGGGGTGATATTCCTTACATCCGGAAGACATTCATCTCTTAGTCCTTATCTTTAGACTTAAGTCTCTTTAACACTGGGTTTGGCTATAGTCGGGGGCTTGTCCCAACATAAATATTTATTGACTTTGATTTTGTATAGAGGTATTTTGAACAACCGTGAACTTGGGTGTAGTTATTATAGTGTATCAAATGTTGTCTTATGATATTATTTCGTGATCTTAACTTGTGAATTGGAGTTCCTTCGACTCCAATTATATGACGAGATGTTTAGGTTGGGTTATGGGGAGACCTCTGGTACATGTGTGATTGAGGTACCCATAGGAAATGGACCAGAGTTCACAGTGTGTTATCAGCCTAAGGAGATCAAGAAGGACTGGAGGGAACCAGTGGAACTCCAGGAGGGAAATTAGGGACTGAAACCCTAGACCGAGTCAAGACCTCTTAAGTACGATGGGTACCATAAACATTGTCCTCGGGTGGGACACATGAGTCTTCTTGAACTTCAGATCATCTGGGAGGCATGATCTTAAAAAGTTAACAAACAGTTATTAGAGAAAATTTCAGGACCATAGACTCTACCGCTTGAAAACAAAACAGAAGTAAGAGAAAAATTTCTAAATGCATTGTAGCCTCTCCCTTTAGAGTGTGGTGTGCTACATACTCTTAAAAGAGACTATACTTGACACGACTTTGTCAGACACCCAATTGACCATGAACCAAGGGCTCTGATACCAATATGACATGACCTAAACTAGGGCCTAGTCGTGTCGAGCATCTCAAGTTCAACCAGGACCAGAGACCACCCATAAAACCCTACCATAACTGCCCTACACCCTATGTCAGATGAATTACGAACATATAACTAGATAAAAAATAATAATTCCAAAACATTAAATAATTTCTATAACCATAATCCAAAAACCTCAACCAAATATCAAACTGGTTCCAACCATAATGCCACTATCAATACGAAGGATGGCACTAATACTGACACCGCCCATGCCCATAGTAGTCTGACAAAGCCTCTAACTAGAATCAAAGAACTTCTGATTAGGACATGCCCCTAACTAAAGCATAAACCAAAATCCAATGGATAACAATAAATAAAAGAAGTCCATAGCATGAAAGGGAGTCTTCCAAAGTATGGAAGCTCACCACTTTAATCTGAATAAATGCTGTCCCCGAATCCAAGTCACTGAGTAGGAGTAATGATAGTATGGACATTTCCTGCATTGCATGGGGATAAAGCACCGAAAGATGATAGAAGAGTAAATGCTAGAATGTACTAACAGAAAATGATAAGATAATGCCATTATTCAAAACCAAATCAAAGAACCATATGCAATCACATATATACATATATACCGTGCCGGGGTAGGGAAAAAGGTTTAGCATGCATTTACAACCTTAACCTGGACTATATAGCTCTTTCATCCTAAATGTCCCCCCACGGGCTATATGGGTTCAAATCCCCTGCCGAAAGAGCCCCGGTGTGTCTTAGCCACATGAACTGGAGAAAAATCTGAAATAACTAATACATCTCCCAAAATATAAAGTGTAACATCATGCACATGGTTACTATGACAAAACCTCACATCGGCAAACATGAGTTTCTAGTACTGGTCCCCCTGAAACCTCCACCTTCCACGACTTGGCTAAACAACCCCCTTTAAGACCATATTAAAACCAATTACACATTCACAACCATTTACCAAAGAGTCTTTTTAATTAGGAATTAACAATTGGTATCGTTATGCCAAAATTAAACTTGCAAATCTATTCCAACCATGCCATGTAAACCTTTAAACCAAATTAGACTCCACTATTTCCAATTTACCAAAACCATTTTTAATAAAACCACAGCCACCAAGGCCTTTCAAATCCATATAAAATACAACCATAACCAATTCATGTTCCATTTATCATTTATGCAATACAAGATTCCAAGGATAATTAAACTATGTGACAAAAATCACTCTTAATGGCATTTTAACAAATAGGGTGAGGGCACATAAGTTTCAAAACCATAACAAAAAAATTTGGGGAATTCATAATAACCCAATATTAATTTACCATTAAAATGCATCCCAAAATGTCAAAATCATACTAAAAGCAAGAAAGAAAACATAATTAAACCATGAGAAACATTATTCAACAATGAACATCTAAAACCCCCAAACATTATTGCAAAACCATAATAATACCATGAATACTATACATTAAAACACATACTTTTTGTAAAATAACAATGAAGGAGTAGTAACATGCCTTAGAAACCAAGGAAGATGGAGAGAAACCACCCTTGAAAGCCTTAAATGATTATTTTGATGAAACCCTAGTCTTTTAGTTGAAAGAGAGCTTGAGAGACATTTTAAAAGTGTTTGATTGGGAATAATAGGTTAATGAAGTCCCAAAAGGTCTTTTAAGTTGTGGTATCAAAGGGAGTTAAATGGGGAAATATCCAAAATGCCCCCAACTAAAAACTGTAAAAATACCGCAGGTCGTTACGAGTCGATCCCATGAATCATGAAAATAACATACGACTCGTACCATTGAGCTGTCACAATTACAGTAAGTTGGAAACCTACACAGTTTCCACCATATGATTCCTTGATCCCACTCGTTACCAAATCATATTACACATATGGCCAAATTGTACCCAAGACAGAATCCAAAGGGATTAGACACTTGATAACATACGATTCAACTACACCATTCATACCCTATATTCATGGCTCTTAGTGAGCCACTCGTACTTAAAGCCAAGTCAGTAAGTTTTTGATTTAATGAAGGATCATCTTAATGACTCATCACCACCTCTAATTTCTCATACCACTAAGCCGTGACCACAGCGAAAACCCAACCACCATCTACTAGAATCCTTATGACTTGGGTCATCTGACCTGTACCCAAACCATATGACTCGTATGATAAGTCGTTAAAATAAAAGTAAGCACAAAGTTTAGGAAATGTCTAAGGTCCAAAACCTAGGGTGTTTCATGTACCTTCTAATATCTGACAAAACTTCTACTCAAGTTGCTTAATAGAGGTAGCATGTGGTTTAACCTTTTGACTCATTCCTAAAATATATACTCTAATCTTATTAAGATAGTCTTCCAATTTGTCAACCCTCTTCACAACTTTTACAATATGTCTTCCATCCTTGATTTGCTTGAATCAGCATCTTGATTCCCAAGTAGTGATCAATCCATGTGGTAACTATATTAACTGTAATGTGTCCTGCCCCATCAGAGAGAAGGGAAACAATTAATGTTTAATTGCTTCTTGGATCACTCTAGGCAGATTATAGGAATAACAAATTCCAAAAAAGTTAATTAAATTCATGTTTGCATCTGCAATAGAAAGGCTTCTTAACACCTCTTTTAAGCTTAGTAACTATAGCATAGCACATGTGATGTCAAACATAAGCCTAGAAGGCAATAAATATAGGATGATAACACCTATTTCAACCCACTCTAAAAAACATAATAAGGAAGATACTATTGTAGTATCACCAAGACAAGTCCCAAATTCACCCTCTAGTTGAAACCCTAGCTTCCTTTTCTCAAAAGATCTAAAAAGAACTATAGAGTGTTTTAGAAGAGTTTCTAAGTGTTAATGAATGGAATAATAGGGTAAATAACCTCCCAAGTAGGTTATAAGTTGTGGGACCATATTAAGATAAGTGGGGAAATGTCAAGAATACTCCCACTTAAGTTACACAAAAATCCCATCCCAGGGGAATGATTGACCCTCAAGATTCGTACCCTCCAATACAATTAGTATCCTACACTTGTATCCTGGCGTCAACCTTTGGATCCATCACTTTCCAACATATGAATCATCCAACCAAGTCGTATCCTAAGTATAGGATCCATACCCTTCATCCGTATCCCTTGCAGATTAAACCCAAGAAAGATTTAGACATTGTCCACCATACGAGTCCATGGTACGACTTGTACCCTGGCTTACGGGTCACATTGAACCACTCATACTCAAACCCAACCTAAGCAACCAATTCTAAGACTAAGTTATAGATACAAACGATCCGTATCCACCAATACGAATCGTACCCTTAAGTCATATCTATTTCAGTAACCAAAATCCATCCCACCAACCAACAATAGTTAGTATAAGACAAGACCAAACCATTTGTACCCCTACATACGACTCGTAACCATCAGTTGTATTGGGTCTAGAGACCATAATTCCAGGAAATTTTCTAAGGGTAAAAACCCAAGGTATTTCACCATCTTTTATTAGCTTTAAGAATTCTCTCAAGTTTTTTATTAAGTGGAATTAAGGATTTGATTGACTTTATGTATTAGGAATACACAGGTGTATGCCCTATAAATAACAAAAAATTAAAATTAGAAAGGAAAACCAATAACCTAACAAACACAATCAATCAACTCTGTAACCATAGTCCTCAACAACAATACTAAAATTTGATGTCTCCCAAACTACACATCTAAATAAAGTATTAAGTGATTGTTGACTAGATATAGAACCCAACAAGGTTAGGTCGATCACAAAAGGATTAGGTCAAAATATCTGTCAAGATGTCTATCTAAGAAGTCAATGAACAATCTCCAGTGAAAAGTTGATTTTGTAGATCAAAGATTTTAATAGGAACAATTGATGATTTTATGAATTTGTAATCAATATGAGAGAGGTAATAAGACCGTGTTCCCAAAAAACCTCATAACTCCATATATTCTTCATACTTAGTTATATCACTTGATGCTTAGCATGTAGAATTGATTTGTTATGTTCACCCAAATGACTTTACTCACTTGTTTAAGCAATTATCCTTAAGTAAGTATTCTGTTCTCCTGATTTTTGTCTTACTAACCTCTATCTTGGATCCTAGCTATAGCTTTCTTGAATTATCAGCTCAACTGAATTCTTGAAGCTTTATAACTCTAATGCTCTATTGGTTATTACTTTTTCCCATCTTTTACCCCTACTTTTATTGTAAATAAAGTAAGATGAGTTCTAACATATGCATCTATTAAAAAATAATTAAAAAAAAGAAAACGAACAACATATGCAAAAACACACTTTGAGAATTACTTCATACCACAAACACTACTTTGCTATCCGTCATGTTTCCCAAAACCCTACATTTGGTGTTTAGCTACTCATAATTGCATGAGCACAAGAAGAATTCGGATAAGAAAATATAATTTTGAAGTTACAAGAATAAGATAAAAAACTCAAAAATATTACTTTGAATTAAAACCCTAAAATTGATGTTTATACATCAAAGAACAAAACCATGTCTCAAATGGATTGGTAGAATGTAAACTAACACAATAATCCTGATAGGAGTATTTATATACAAAATAAAAACCTATCCTAAGAACAATTGAATTTGTTGAGTCATCACAACGAACAAAAGAAGATACAATCATAATGACATCTCATGATCATTCTTTCTTCTTGTAGGTTAGATCTTGACTTTGCATCTCTTAAGTTTTGGTTGACTTAATGCTTAGTATGATCTCACGGCTTCTTGGTATGGTCATACTTCCATTTTTTAAATTTTCCCGTTGATATTTCACCTTGTAGAATATCACTCCCATGATCATCAATATGATCACATGGTATCATCCCATTATTATGGAACCTTCTAATCTAGTCTCTTAACACTTAAAATTTGCAAGAGTCCATTATGGACTCCTTCTCCGCGATAAATTGTACTTTCGTGATATCTTTCTATAATCATGGAAAGATTCCATCTACATAACACATGATTGTCAACTCTTATTTTTGACCCAGAACATCACTGGTACGACCGTGGTTAGATCCCACCATCATGGAAAGTCTTAGTCTAATTCTTGTAAGTCTAAAAAATACATATTCTTTCTCTAGACCTGTTTGACCTGTAAAAAACACAAAAATTCCTCATATTTATGTAAAATTACCTACATACATGCAAATATCCAAACACTAAGCATCAGAAATGCTGGAAGTCTATGGTATATCAGTGTCAGAATATCATGTCTAATCAACTAGTTAGCTAAACACTGAAAGTCTAAGGGTAAAAGTTTCTACCCTACCAAAAGATGACCCAAATTCCCCATATTCACTACCATCTGACTCAAGACATTAATCTACTACCACATTATCATTGCCTAGATGATAAATAATAGTGAAATCATATCCTTAAATAGCTCTAACCATTGATGTTATGTCATATCAAGATCTCATTGAGTGAAGCAGTGCTGGAGGCTAGAACATTTGTAGAAAATCTCATAATGAATTCCATACAAAAAATGTCACCACAACTTTACACAAAAAAAATTATGGCCAACTCCAAATAATATTGGTAGTTTTTCTCATGAGACTTCAACTATCGAGAAGCATAAGCAATCACCTTTCCATGATGCATCAAAATACCACCAAATCTAACTTTAAAAGCATGAAAAAACATGATAAAACCTATGCCCCCCTCAGACAAAGTTAAGATACGAGCCAAAGTAAATAACTCCTTAAGCTTTTTAACAATCTCCTCCCATGCATATGACTACTATGAAATAATCTTCTTCAGAGTCAACTTGGTCTAGCCCAACAAACTCTAAACCTTGATGAGAGAAGTAGGTCTAGCCCAACCACAAACTGGCACCACCTTTGCTGGATTGCCTATAATACTATCCTTGATCATTAATTATAACATAATCAAAGAAAGAAATAGAATCCAACCAAAACTCACCGTTGGAGAGCTTAACATAAAACTTGTCCTCTCTTTACATATGAAGTACTATCATCAAATTCCTTACATGGTCAAACTCATTCTTACAATAAACAAAGATATCATCGATGAACACAATCACAAATAAGCCAGGTAAGTCCAGAACACCTTGTTCATCAACTCCATAACATTAGTGGGAATTAGTTATCCCAAAAGACATAACCAAGAAATCATAACTAATTCCAAAGCTCTAATCCACAATTAATGATAACTATATTCAAGTCAATCTTAGAAAACACTAAAGTACCTTAAAGCTGATTAAATAAATCATCAATGTAAGGAAGATGATACTTTTTCAATTGTTAATAATCATTACACATGTACATTGATCTATCCATTTCTTCACCAAGAAGATAAGAGCACCCCAAGAAGACACATTCGGTGTAATGAAACCCTTATCCAACAAATCCTGTAATTGCTCTTTTAACTCTATCAATAGCTAGGGCCACCCTATAAGAAGGAATAGAAATGGCCTTAGAGTCTATTCTAATATCAATGGAAAAATCAATATCTTGGTTCAAAGGAAAACCAGTAAGTCCGTAGGAAACACATCCTTGAACTTCTTGAAAACTCATGCAGAATCCAAAGGAGGTGGAGAACTAACACTAGCATCACAAATACATGCTAAATTGGAAATACAACCTTTTACTACCATCAAAATAATTATGATACCTGTAATCACTACTTCAGAGGCCTCTGCCTTAGGTTACTTGGAAAAGTATAACACTGTCCGTATTTACTACCTGACGGAGTGAATCCTCATACACCACTGCAAGCTCTATGAGCTCCACCTCTAGTACCTCTAAAATGATACCTACCACCCTGTGTACCACCTATAACTGTTGAAACTAGGTCCTTGCAATAAAGAGCTAATCACACACCAGGGATAATATTTTGCTAAGTTACCATGCTCATCACATACAAAATATCCTATACGAGAAGAATAACAATGAGAGGGCCTAGAAGAACTATTCTTCCATTCATAACCCAATAAACCAAAATGATATCCTTAGACTGCATAGCCCAAACTCAAACCATTAAAAGTCTCAAAACTAGTAAACCTACCATCTGAACATTGTAAATTTTCCTAAACCGGTTTGCTATGATATCCCCAAGAACCTCTACCCAAGAAATCCGTATCCTAGATGGTATGACCACTAAAATCACCCTATCAACACATGCCTTTAGAAACACCAACCTACATACCCTATAAAATAGTCTTATTCCCCTTGGCATAATCAATTATACTCTAAAAAACCTAAAAAATACCACTAATTGACTCGTGACCAACTAGTAATAACTCAGAAAATACTTAACAAACTTTTTAATACTCTCAAAATCAATGGAGATACTAGTAATGGCATCTGGACAAGGCATAAAAATGAGCCTTATGCAAACAATATTCATTAATTCCTTCTTCAAATGATATAATTCATCTCTCTATTAGTCCCTCAATATAAAGGAATAAACCACTCTAGGAAAGTCTCATGAAACTAAATACATGTCGCTGAGGGAAACTCACTAGTCTACAACTGATAAGACACCTCAACTATTGGCTTGAAATATCATTCAACAAGTATGTAGTATAAGAAAAATCATGGGACTAAAGAGAATTAAGGCTATACAACCTCTCCTGACAGTCAATTAAAAACTCATTAGCCTTCCGTCCAATGGAATGTCTGAACTTGGGAGGAGAAATATGATAAATTTCTTAATTTCTTCAACTCATTGGTAGACATAATATTAGCTAGTAAATAGGGAAAAAAACTAATCTAATAGGCAAAACATCAACACGTAGAGATACCATAGAAGCTGCCTATGCCTCATGAGTCTAAATACCATGAGTAGTAGTCTACCCTAGTGGTTGTACACCTATTCTAGTTTGAGAACTATATAGTGTAATGGGTAGAATACTAGTTAGGGAATGCCATCCAAATAGCCCAAAAGGAAAACCAACATATCCAACAATATTGGATAACTATAAAACCCTAATGATCTCGAGTTTGTCCCACATCCTCTGAGTTATAAAGCTTCTCATTGATGTGCTTTTTAGGTATGTTTTAAAGAAAATCATGTTTTGAATGATAAGTTCATAAAAATAGTATTTTTGATACTTTTTCAACAATTATGGATATTTGAGACACTTTCCATCTTGATCGTGATCAAAGAATATTCAAAAATCAAAGATCAGCTAAAAAGATGTCTCCTGACACTTAGTAAGTCAACCTACGGACTGCATGTAGGACCTAAGGACCACAAGTAGACAAAATAAGTGCCAAAAGTCCAAAATCTTAATAGCTAAACTTGAAGGATTTTTCATCCACAACTTGCGTTATGTACTTGCGCCTAGGGCCAGGACCGCAGATATTACCTATGCCTAGGGACAGAACGTAGGTACATACCACAAGTGTCCACTAACCTTGTTTTTTTCTATTTTATTCGGGCTTTTGTTTTAGGGTTTCCTCATGTATTATAAATACCTTTTATGTGTTTTTAGTAGGAGTTATTCATTTTTGATACTTACAAATATCTTTTGATTCCATGATCTGATTTTTATATTGGGATTCTCTTGTATTAACTTTGGTTCATCAATTTAGTTATACTTGTGGGTTTTGCATTTTTTATCATTGTAATTTCATCTATGCTTTCTACTATAAATGTTATTGATTTCTTCACAAGAATGAGCGGCTAAAACCATAGCTAGGGTTGTGGAAACCATAGCAAAATAATGAAGAAGGGGAAGTGTTGTTATTTTTCTAAATCGATAACCATGCCTTCATTGCATTATCTTTGTTATAATAGTTTTCTTAATAGGTGTACACGTTATGATCCCGCCTAAATAGTGTTGCTTACTCCAAAAGAGGTACAATGACTCGGAAAAAATAAAGACAACAATAATTTAGAGTTTAACTATCAATCCACACTTCTTGGTTCTATCCTAGTAAGATAGTTTGATTTTATCTAATCACTAGAGACTTAAAAGGCAACAGTGAACTGGGATAAAGATAAGGGTTATTAAGGTGACATCCTAAGACTCAAAAGGTAAAGGGTCAAATCTTTTTTCTCATCCAAAAGACTACAAAAGGTACATAAATTATCAATTCTTCATGAAAAGTATCAGGTTGAATCAACAAAGCATAATAAGCCTACATAGTTGAGAAGCAACAGGGTAAACAATCCTTGTGTTCACCTATAACTGATTACAACCGAAGTTAGTATAGTTACTTTCTCGAGATTTCTATAAAACCCCTTCCCCTAATTTACTTTTCTTGCTATGCCTGTAGACTACAACTGCTAAGATCCACAATTCCACATGTTCCCTTGGGGATTTGACCCCAACCTCTATTGGGTTACCATATTTTGACAGTAACCGTATCATCATCGGGGAGGAGCTATTATTTGGAAGTCATATAAATTTTGGCATCATTGCCTGGGAACACGATTTTGATTTGTGATTTAAAGTTGTTAAAGTTTTCAACTTTTTCTTTTTTATTTTTTTCTTAGTTGGGAGTACGCCGGTGTATGCCTAAAACAAAGAGTAGAGAGAATCCCTTAATCCCACTAAATCCGAATCTAGAGAGGATCCTACAAACACCTAGTAGGATGTTTGAGTAAAAAAAATATGAACCTCATGAAAGGGTTTGAGACGTTGAACCTCCCCCTCCTCCCAAAGGAGTATATGATATGGTCGATCAATAAACTGGTGAGAAATTAGTTCAAGCTTAAATTGAGAGGAGAGAAATAGAAGAAACTCAGAAGATAGCTAAAAAGGTTGAGCTAGCTAAGCAGAGATAGGTAGCAAACTGCTGAGCAATACTCGGTGGAAACCAGAACAGAGCTAGAGGTTCCCGTGTTCAAGTAATCCCTGCATATCAGTATGTGCAACCTTATATAAATAATGTAGAAAACTTGGGATACATTGAGCTAGCAGCGACTGGAGCCATAGTTCCTCTTGTTTTACCCTAAGCATTAAGTTTGATATCACGAGCGTAATGATCTAACTTCTAAATCTGAAGGGTTTTTTTATAGGTCTACATACGGAGGATGTAAAATTGAACCTTGCCAATTTCATCGAGTTCTGCTATTCTTATACAAATCCAGGGGCGAATTAAGAAGCACTAAGACTGAGGCTATTCCCTTTCTCACTTATAGGAGAAATATCTTTATTGTTAGGGGAACTGCCAAAAGGCTCCATCACAATATGGAACGAGTTGCGCAAATAATTCTTAAAATAGTTCTTTCCTCTATCTAGGATATTTTAGTTTAAGATTAAGATTTATAATTTCAGCCAGTTGTAGTAAGAATCTATGTAAGAGGTATGGTTCAGGTTCAAGAAAAATCTGAGTTTGGTGCCCAATCATGATTTTTAGGGATGATCTTATTAGAGATATTCTTCCAAGCCTTGACCATCAGCTCTAGATCCATAGTAGACACCATATCTTGAGGAGCTTTTATGATACTATACTTGGAGGCATCTTCAGAGATATTAGATCATATATCAAGCACTAACCGAGGTGACAAACTCTAGAGTCTAAGAAGGATCTAACACATATGCTTTTGATGCCTCCTATGACCAGAAAGTAGTTGATGGCACAGTAGCGCAAGAGATTACATTTTGAAGAACCAATGTTAGAGGTATTAGCAAAGCAGCTTGAACCAGCACTTTTGAGAATGTAAATGCAGTAGAACACATAGGTCAGCTTCTAAAGCCTATGAGTAAGAATTTGGGGAGGAAGAAAATTATCAGGATCATAAGTTTATGGGTTTTTGAGCCCAAGGGAAAGGGAACCAAGGTAGGAACTACTTTGACAGATATATAGACCATAGTAGAGAGAGATATAGTGACTAGAGAAATAAGGATGACTATAGAGAGAAGAGAGATAGGTACATACCATATGGAAGATAAGATGCAGAATCTAAAATGGAAAAGATATTGGCTAAGCTATTGAAGGGTCAAGAAAATCAAGAGATTAGCTTTAAGTAGATTAAGGCCGACATTTAAGGATTGACCTAGAAGGTTGAGTCATATGACACTATTATCAAGAAGTTGGAGCACTAGTCGAGAAGATGTCAGGAACTTTGAACTAGATGCATCCAGGTACCCTTCCAAGCAATACGATACAAAATCCAAAAAATGATGGTCATGTACTTGCGTTATCGCAAGGAGTGGTATCACTACTATAGATCCCCTATGATCTGCTGAAGAAGTTATTGATGATGAGACAAGTACTATTGAGTCTGAGAAGGTAAGGTGACAATGGTATGACAACTGAAGACAAAGGTAAGAGTTTGGTCATTGAGCCAAAAATCAGACAGATTCTGAGTCCATCCCTACCTTTCCCTCAAAGATTAAAGAAAAAGAGAGAGGAATATAAGTTCAAGAAATTTATTGAGATGCTGAAAGAACTTGAACATACCTCTTCTTCAGGTATTAGAGTAGATAATTAGATACGTCAGGTTCATGAAACAACTTATCACAAGGAAGAAAAGAGCGTTATTTGAGGATATTGATGGTATGCACCACTATAGTGTAGTCACGACTAGGTCTTTGGCGTAGAAAAATGATGATCCCAATGCATTCACTATACCTTATACTATTTGGTCATCCTGATTTGCCAGAGCCTTATGTGATTCAGGGGCAAGCATTAATTTGATGTCACTAGCCATATTAATGAAATTAGTCTTGAACACTCCAAAATTGACTTCGATGCGGTAATTGATTGATGACCACTAGTGAAAAAACCTGTGGGAATTTTTTTTGATGTGATTTTAAGGGTGGATAACTTCATATCTCCAACTGAATTCATCATCCTATACTGTAAGGTTGACACCAAGATGCCCTTTATATTGGGAAGACCATTTATAGCCACAAGTAGAGCTATGGTTGAAATAAAGAAAGGTGAGCTGAAATTTAGAGTAAATGGTGAGAAGGCTATATTCAACATCCAAAAGTCAATGAAGAAGCCAACAAATATAAGTGTAGTGTCAGTGACTAATTCTATTGATGACCCTAGAGGGTACTACTATAGGTATATAGATAAATTTTGAGTGGTGAAGATACTCGTTTTGTGCCATGACATTAAATCAAGCACTGCATTGGAGGCAATCTATAGGGTTACTGGTGAAGTCTGAGTAACCAATATGGACACGTCCTGCCACAATGTTAAATCAAGCACTGAGTGGGAGGCAACCAACTATTGTTAGTTTTCATGTTGTTATTTTTTGTAGGTTCTTAACTCTTGGACTTAGCCAAAATATGGTAAAAATTGCTACATTTATCAATTCTAGGTAAGGGGGATATGTGATCAACCCATAATGGTCATAAGTACCACACAGTAAGTTGAGTAATAAGCTAACAAGTTGAGATTTTGAGGGTGAAAAATGGAATGTTATGGACTTTGACATCTAATTTTACTTTTAGAACCTCACACTTAGGATACAGGACCATAAGTAGCTAGAAAAATATTAAAATGCCAAGTCAGAAATGTAATAAAGAGGGCTAAATATTTTGGCCCAGCACCTACTGGTCGCAGGTGGCACTTGCGTCCAATGCCTGACTACAGGTGGTAGCCGCAGATAGAAGCCTCGGGTTGTTCCTTTATGGACCTAATTTTTAATTCAAATTTTGGGGCCACTAACACTTATTTATGACCTAAAATAGCTCCCCACCTTTATTTAAACAACCTTAACCCCATTCTAACTCATTCTAATCCTCAAAAATTCACTTTTCTCTTTGAATTCAAGCATTCTCTTAAAACATAAACTAATCCCACACGTAACTAAAGGCTAAATTAACACTTATTTGAGATACCAACTTGTTATAACACATTAAGAAAAAGTTCCATCTTTAGATCTGCTTGACTTCTTTATCATTCACCTTTGGTTCTTCATAAAAGAAGTAACTTTCTCAGCTCCTAATGGTTAAGTATTGGTATATTTATTATTTAAACAATTTGATACGTATATTCCATTGCAAAACATATAGAAACTATTATGATTGTATATAGGAACCTTGAAGTAGCCTAAAATCATAATGTAGGGCCTTGTTTTGAAGAAAAATCTAAAGTTAGGCCCTAACCAGAAAGTGAATTTGAAAGAATAAAAGTAACACCACTAGTTTAGCATGTTTGTTTTCTGTGAAAGAAGTGATTTATTATAGATGGGTACACAGTGGAATTGTTGGGATTTCAAATAGGCTGTAGGGATGTGAAAATTGAGGAAAAATTTAAACTTTTCAAATTTTGAGTTTTTCTTCAACTTTTAATATCCCTTACTTTTGTTGGAAACTAACAACTAGTTTTTCAGGTACATATGGCACCCAAAGATGTGAAGAAGAAGGTCGGTACTTCAAGGAGATGACCAGAGTCTCCCAAGACTAGTGGCTCAGTGGAGGAGTACCCGAGGCATCTCCATAGAGACACTATAGTTGAGGTGACACACAGAGTTACGAAAGGACAAACTCGCCAGGCTGCTAAAAAAACTACAGCCCGACCCAAGATAAAGTTAGCAAGGATGTAACCACCATATGCTTCTCCACCTGATAATAATGATGATGATGATTATGAGGAGACTGATTCTGAGTCTACTCCATAGGTTGCTGCTCAGAACCCTTAGTCTAAGAAAGAGTCCCAATACTCTTCTGAAGAGGTACAGTAGGAGGATCCATAAGTGGTGCCCCAATTTGAGGAGGGTACCACTACTCATATACAATAGGCAGATGAACCCTAATCTAAGGAGAGTACAAAGAATATTTCCCATAATAAGTTAGTTTAGTAGAGGTAGAGTCCTGCTCCCGCACATGCCTCGGATGCACCTCCCGATGTGGGATATATGGAAGGAAGAAAGAGATATTTACTATTAATAGTCATATCTGAGAGGGAGGTAAGCCTACGAGGTGTATTTATGAGAAGAATCGGATTGACCTATCGAGGCTAGATCGAGTACCACAATTGTGGGTTACATATGATAAATATCAAATAAAGTGGATGGCTAGGACACTCGATTCTTACAACCCGACTTCTGTATGAGAAATTTATGCATCCTATAAAGTCATCATTGTCCTTCCTATACAGAGATATCCAGGCTTTGTAAGATTTTCAAGGTAGCCTCAACTTGAGCATATGCTGGTTAGAGGGGCCAGAGTTGACATTTCAAAAGAGACTATCCTCAGAGTTATCGTCAACCCAAATTACATTATTCCAATATCTACAGCTGAGTGCGACCACAAACTGAGGTTTGCATGTGATCGACATATCATACATGAGGCTGAGTACCAATAGGAGAGGGTTTAGGTGGCTAGGTGGATAGATAGTTATATTTTACCTTTGGGTGATGCGACCCCATGGATTGAGGGGCATCCTGTGATAAAGAATGCCCTTTTAATAATTGAGGCCAAATTTTAGCGGTTGCTTATTAGATACTGACTGATATCCACTGCTTCAAATAATATATTGGCGTGGGAGGGAGATGCATTGGTTAGTTGTATGATGGATAGATATGCTATAGATTTTTCTACCATCCTCATTTATGAGTTACATCACAGAGACTTTAGGGAATTGACTAATCTTCCATTCCCTTACATGATTCAAAGGGTTTGTGATGAGACTGGTGTGCCTGACATACAAGGTATAAACGAGAGGGTACTTGCGATAACATCTACATAAACTAGGACTATGATGGATCTAGCACATACAGGATCTTCTAGGAGATCATGACAGTAGGCAGCAGTACCACGGGACTAGACTGAGGGCCCAGTAGTTTTCACAAAGCCTAATAAGGAACATCGAGGTGATAAGGGTGTTAGTATTTAGATTAATATAGAGGAGTATAAAGAGTCTCCAAACTCAAGTACGTAGGGTGATGGGACCCCAAAAACTTTTTCTTCTACCCTGGCTTTGACCTCACAGTCGGTGGGTGTACCATAAGAGCCTACTTGCCCATCCACTACGACTCATGCTTTAGATATGATCACTATATCTAGTGAGTTATTCAAGAGATTAGTGGACAGATAGAGGGCCACAGATACTAGGGTATGGTTTGTTGTGACCAAGATGACTACCCTATACGAGTATATGAGATCGGGGGTTAGGACTAGATTTCAGTAGGCACACGCCTGATAAAAGGCCATACTGAGTAATGCACTGTGTAATCTACGTGCTAATTTCCAGACACAGCTTGATGAGTTTGAGATAAGGGTTATAGCTTGAGTCATAGAGATAAATATGCCAGATCTAGCCCAGATGAGGGAGGAGTTTGATATATTATGAGTAGAGGTTCGCTCTCTTACAAAGAGCTGTGTTGCAGCCACTCCCTCAGTTATAACAAGGTTTTCCAAATATCACCTCCATACATACCGAGACAGTTTGATATTCTCACAAAGGGTGATAAGGCGGTCCCAACATTTGGGGCCAAGAGAAGCCACATAAATGAATTGCAGGACCCTAATTTGCTATATGACCAGGCTGTTAAAAATGCCAAGCATGATTTGATGGAGTGTATTCATAAATAGGAGGAGGTATGCATCTATAACAGTGTGTGCATTATCTAGTAGTGCATCGCCTCTACCACTGCCTACACCAGCTGATATGCCCTCATCTGGAAATTCTCATGATTCAGGCTCCTAGTGCATCCTAGGTATGTTATATATTTTTCTAAAGCATTAATGAAACTATGTATTTTTTAGTTGGAGGTGGGCATACCATACCCCTACAGGTTTTTGTTTTTGTGCTTCTTATCCTATCGGTCGTTGTATGATTGTTGAACTGGCATGTCTAGGATAATTTTGTGTTATATTATGTTTTGTTTTTTGTAATTAGAAGATTTAAAGTATTTAGGGCAATAGTTATGTTTTGACTGATTTTTGATACCACTCTAAAATTGGTGTTTAGAACTGTGTGAATGTATATATGTGTGAATAGTATGGATGTTGTTATGGCATTATAACTAAGGACACAATAATAACTTGCTAACAATTGTATGAATTGGATAGGTAGTAGTTGGTAATATTGACTCTGTGCTATGTGTGTGTGAGATACTACCTAGTTCCCTTTTGTGTTGAATTTAGAACACGCCTATTTAGTCTTGCCTTGGTTGAAGGATAGTCGGTTATGAAATGATTATAGGCCATTTCTTATATTAGTCCACTTTTAGCCTAAATTACCTTCCATGTGTTAATTATATCCCTTGATCCCTGTTTTGAGACTTATAAGCCTAATTTTTCTGGTTTTACCATTCACCTTCCTATTTATATTATATTGAACCTATTTTGGCCCTAGTCCTCCTTAGACATTGTGCACCTTAACTCAGGCAAAACTCTTATTTAAAGGTGGCTATCATAGGGCTGTGTAGTGCAAATGGGTATGAAAAATGTAAAATAAAAGAAAAAAGTTAGTCGGGATGGGTATGGTATAAAAAGAAAAGAAAAATAATAGAAAGAAAAATTGTGAAAAGGAGAAAAAGAAATAATAAAAGACCACACCCAACCTGAATGTGCAATAATGAATAAAAAGGGAGAACTAAGGGTGGAATAAAAAGGAAATTGGCTAGTAAGTGAAACCCCAATGTTATTCTATTTACATGGAGTCATAGTCACTTGATACATCGATATGTACCATACTAGCCTCCAAACCTACATTACAAGCCAAGAAAAGTCCTATAGTGATCCGAACTTAACAATCTAAATGTCAAGGTAAATAAAATAAGGGAAAGCCTATGGTATTTTAGATGCATTGATTGGAACTTCACTTCTCAGTATGAGTGTCTCTTAACCGTCCATGAATTGACATGCATTATTTCATATGAGTGAGTACGACATCTTTGTTGTGAGGGAACTTGAGTAATATTGCTAGCTATTTTCTTGTTTCGGGTAGTGTAACTTGTATATATGAGTGGTTTTATATTGCTAATGTAATTTCCATACCTTGATCTCATTGAGTGACATTGTTGTGCTTCATGTTCATGCACAGTTGGTTTTGAAAAGTGGATTGGGGGGGGGGGTGTTCTGAGCATTATGTATTGATTGAATTCCTTGAATAGCTTAGATTCTGCTAGTTAAGCATCATTTTTGTTTTGTTATGTTTTGTTTCCTAAGGACATGAAAATATTTTAAGTTGAGGGTGTTGATGAGATATAGAATTATAGTACTTTTGACACTTAAAACGAGGAAAATATGCAAGTTTCTGAGGTTATTTCTTTAGATATGATGCTTTTTTTGTATGTTTTATAGGAAATCATGTTTTGGATGATAAGCTTGTGAAAATGGTGAAAAACATATTTTTGTCTAATTTTGGAGCAATTATGGATGTTCGGGACATTTTTAGGTTGATCGTGATCAAAGCATGTTCGAGAATCAAAGAAGAGATGAAAAGATGACTCCCAACACTTACTACGTCAATCTACAAATTGTATGTAGGACCTACGAACCACAAGTAGGCAAAGTAAATGCTAGAAGTCAAAAATCTTGAGAGCTGAAATTTCAAGATATTTTCATCCTCAACCTGTGCCCAGGGTTAGGACCATAGGTACCATTTTTTTCCAGGGGCTTTGCGCAGGTACAGACCACATATGGCCACTGACCTTATTTTCTCCAATTCATTTGGGCTTTGGTTTAAAGTTTTCCTCGTGTACTATAAATACCCTTTATGTTAGTAGGAGTTAGGCACTTTTGTTACTTACAAACATCTTTTGATTACAAGATCCATTTTTGATCTTGGGATTATCTGGTATTAACTTTGGTTTATTAATTAAGTTATGGTTGTGGATTTTTACACTTATTATCATTGTGATTTCATCTATGCATTTGACTATGAATGTTGTTGATTTCTTCATAGGCATGAGCGGATTGATGAAGTAAGGGAAGTGTTGTTGTTGTTGTTGTTTTGAACCGATACCAATGCATGCATTACTTTATCTTCATTATAATAGTTTTCTTAATGGGTGAACACGCTAGGATCCCTCCTAGATATTGCTTCTTACTCCAAAGGAGCAGTAGTGACTAGGAAAAGATAAAAACAATAATAATTTGGAGTTTAATTGTCCATCCGTGCTTCTAGGTTTTATCTTAGTAAGATGTTTAGATTTTATCTAATAACTAGAGAGTAAAAAAGTAATAGTTAACTAGGATCAATATAAAGGTTAGTAAGGCGACATCGTGAGACTCAAAAGGTAAAAGATGAAATGCTTCTGCTCATCCAAAAGACTGCAGAAGGTACATAACTTATCGATTCTATATGCAAAGTATCAAGTTGGTTCAATAAAGCATGACAAACCTACAGAGTTGAGAATCCAGGGGGAACACAATCCTAGTGTTCACCTACGACTAATTACAACCGAAGTTAGTATAGTTACTTGCTCGAGATTACTACATAAACCCCCCAGTTACTTTTCTTGCATTTTCTGCGAACCACAACTGCTGGATCCACAATTCCATGTGTTTCCTTGGGATTTAACCGCAACCTCAGTTGGGTTACTATATTTTGACAACGACCGTATCATCATCTGAGAGGTGTTGTTTGGATATCATCACTTATCATCCTCAATCTCAATCTCAAAAAAGGGCACTTTTGCTCGTCCTCTAGTTGGAGATCCATGTGCCTGACCTCTACCTATATGTTGGACGCAACCCTTAGATTGACCTCTCACTGGGCTCCAAGAGTTGGAGTTAGATCAGGATCTTCAACAACTTTAAATCTAATACTCACCATATGTGCAGATATAATAGAATACCTATTTAGAATATTACACATAAAATTCCAGTGATATGTAATCAAATGAGAGAAGTTTTCCTAACAAAGTCACAGAGCCTAAAAATAGATAAATACATCAATGTACCAATCTATAGGACTTTATTAGACGTCCTACACTTTTTTGCACTAAACTAATGAACCTCACAGTTTGATAGCAATTTGTCATGACCTAGAGACTAACGTCATAAAGAAACCTATCTCGATCTAGCCTTAGTAGGTAAGCCAAAAAATCTACAACATATACGAAATGTGAGAAAGAATAGAAATGAAGCAATATAAGAATTCCAAAATAAAGTCAGGCTATATTAGTCATAAAATCTTAAATATAAATAAAAATAAAGCCAAATTCCAAACACCTGGTATCATAGCTACAAAGAGAGTCTAAGATAATACAAAAATATTATAACACATCACTAACTTTGTAAGACAACACAAAATTTCTAAGCTTAATTTAGTCCTTTAAGCTTGTCAAGAGGTCCTAGACTTAGAAAATTCTAGCTAACTTTCCAGACTTAGTTTATTTTTAGCCTTTGAAAGTTGGAAATCTCATTTTGCGACCTTAATGTCCTTTAATGGTCAATATTTTTGTTAATTCATGATCAGGAAGGTCAATAGGTGTTCCAGGACAAGTTTTGGATTTTTCGAACCTCGTTTAGACCATGTTTGAAAATCCAAAATAGTGGACCAATGCGATTTTGGCGCACCACGTTGCCTATCATTTTGGTTAATATTGTTTCTAGACTGCCAGTCAAAAGTCCTGAGACACGGTGCGATCATGGCACGACCCGTTGAGTATCGCAACGATGGCATCGACGCGCCGCATCGCCAAACACATTAGTGCCCAGTTTCAGTCATTAAATGACCGTATCCTTAAGGGTAGTTAGGTCATTTTACCCCGAACTTCATCCCCCATAACACGAAATTTAGCATTCTTTTGGCTAAATAAATTCATTATTTCACAACTGTTCAAGAATAAGAAACTCTAGGTGATTAATTTAAATTCAAGAACTCAAGCTTTTTTCCATCAATCTTCAAGAAATTGTCAACCAAGGTATGTAAAGTGTTCATCCAAGGTCCCTTCCACCCTTGGAGCTCAAGAAGCCCTTTTCAAAATATGAATTTTGAATTCCATGTTGTGGGTTTGATTGTACACATATTTACGTTGTGATATGATTTCCAAGGTTGAATCTTTATTAAATTCTCATTACTTCATGTTAGTATGTGGATTGAGATCCTTAAATTTGAAGTTCTTGATATAGCCATGATGTATTAGTTGTTGATTCATGCCCTAGAGAAGGTTATGCCTTCCATGTGTTTGTAGAAATGCCTAAGTTAATATGAATTGTGTATTATGACATATTTGTAATCTCAATGATGAATTCATGATGTACCCATATATTCAAAATGACTCCTATGTTAAAGTTATGTATTGTAATGATTTGGTGGAATGCTCATAAGTATGGATTTGTGAAATTATATTACATTAGCATGTACTCCCATTTATGTGTAAGCTTATGACTTGTGAATGCTTTATGAAATCCCTCAATGATAGTATTATGAATTGTTGACTATGGTCCTGTGTTCAAATAGTATTAAGTCTCATTTATTTTTATACTATCGAGTACTGGGGGTATTTAATACCCAACAATTTAGCTTTGTGCCCAAAGCTAATATCAGTTTTCAAGATAACCTTAGTCAATCCACGATTAGTAGAATTCAGTCAGTCTGAGAACTCAGGAAAACCCAGTAGTATTCAGTTCAGTCCTCAGTAACTCACTCAGTTAACAGAATTCAGTAATATTCCATCAGTCATTGGAATTCAATGAACTCAGTTCAGTTCAGTCCAGTATACTCAGTTGAATTTCTATTCAGTTGGGAGTAGGATTCATCACCCAGTGAACCCAAGGATAGGAACTCACCTACCAGTAGAGGGTGTTACTCTTAGAAACAGTCCTTGCATTGAAGAACTACGTAACCAGTGTAAGTGGAGACATCAATAACAATTAGATGAGGGTTGATGAGGTGGCTTAACCTGTTAGATGAGGGTCCCACCATTCTCGTTAGAGTACCTGACAGATGAGGGTCACTCACAGCTTATCCTTACCAGTGGTGCAGTATTGACCCCCTTCAATTGGGGTTAGAGATTGGCCTCCAACTCAGTTATAATATCTTATTTGGGGCATGTTGGTTAGATGACTACCTCCCACAGTCTCAGTCTCACTATTCAGTAAAAAACTCAGATAGTTCTACAAATTTTAGGACTGTCAGATACAGTCTCTCAGTTCAGTATGGAACTCAGCTAGTTCCATTAGAATCAGGATTATCAGTTACTTTCACCCAATTATCAAGTATATTAGTTATCAGTAATCCATGTTATCAGTAAACTCAGTATTCAGAATCCTTATGATTTTAGTTACAGTTATGTATTCATACATGTATCCTTATTTAATCATGTTCATGTTATTCAATTAGTTTAATTCATGCATATGAACCCTTGCATTCATCCTTACCTCACTTTGCATACCAGTACATTCATACGTACTGACACATAGTTTTCTTTTGCGCTATTGTGCTTTATACCATAGGTTCGGACGTACGAGCTTCAGATCA
Organism: Capsicum pubescens; assembly: GCA_030864215.1. Taxonomy (NCBI): domain Eukaryota; kingdom Viridiplantae; phylum Streptophyta; class Magnoliopsida; order Solanales; family Solanaceae; genus Capsicum; species Capsicum pubescens. The sequence goes on along the minus strand of CM061538.1, from coordinate 188,167,500 downwards.
CCCTTAGCAAATCAGACCTTTAGAGGATAGACTAGCAGTGAACCCTCATTATTCAAGGATATTTTATTATTTCATTCTTTCAGTACTTAGTTTATTTTAGCAGTTGGAGTTAGTTAGGGATATGTACCATCAACTCCGCAGTTCAGAAAGATTAGAGGCTTTCAGACTATAGCATGTTCAGATGGTTATTTTAGTTTTGGTATTATTACAACTAGTTCAAGCGTTGTTTTATTTAGAAGTAATTTGTATTTGAACCTTATGGCAAGTTTTCCACCAGTTTTCCATATTTTTTTCAGTATATTATTCAGTGTTCAGTTATAGACATTAGTCATGGGTTTGCTGGTGGTCCTTCGGGATTGTTAGAACCGTGTAGCATTCGGGGTACCAGAATCAAGGCATTATAAAATTGGTATCAGATCCTAAGGTGCAATAAAGACCTAGGAAGTCTGAAATCCGCATCTAGTAGAGTTTTGTGCATGGGTGTGTAGCGTACCACATTTATGTGCAAGAGGCTATGAGATGTTTTAGGAACAGATTCCCTTCTTTCAGTATTCATGTCTTGCGAGTGAGCATGAGCTATAGCTAAACTCTCATTCAAATCCTTCTTTCTTTTCCATCTATAGAAAATGCCTCCAAAGAGGACTCAGGGAAGATGAACGAGCGACCAGCCAGCCCCTCAGCCCGATCAACCTAATCCTTTAGGCAAACATCTCTCCCATGAAGAATTTAGAGATGCATTCACTACTCTTGCTCATTCAGTTGCTACCCAGAATAAACGTCCAGCTATCGTTTTGACCAACCCAGTGTCTAATTCTTCTACAGCTAGGATTCGAGACTTCACCTGAATGAATATTCCTTCTTTTTCTGGGTCTAATATAGATGAGGACCCTCACGAGTATCTTGATCAGGTGCAGAGTGATGAGCTAGTTGCATATCAGTTGCAGGATGTTGCTCATACTTGGTTCAAATAGTTGAAAGAAGAGAGGGCTATAGATGCAGGGCCTATTGATAGAGAGGAGTTTTCCACCGCTTTTCTAGATAGATTCTTTCCCCTAAAGATGAGAGAAGCTAAGATGTTAGAATTTATCAACCTCAATCATGACGACATGACAGTGAAAGAGTATTCTCTTATGTTTACTCAACTAGCTAGATATGTTGCTCATGGGGATGGCAAATAGCAAATCCTAAATGAGTAAGTTTATGTCTGGAGTGAATGATAGTATGGTCAAAGAGTGCAGGACCACCATGTTGAATAGTGAGATGGACTTAGCCAGTATAATGATCCATGCTCAGAAGATAAATGAGTAGAAGAATAAGGAGAGAGAAAAGGAGATTAAGAGAGCTAGAACAGGTAGCTTCAATTTCAGTTAGCCTAAGTCTGAAGGTGTAAATCATTCTTAGTTCCACCCAAAGTCTTCAGTCTAGTTCCTAAGTTTAGGAATGGTAAAAAAGATAGGGCGCCAGGTGCTAAGTCTCAGTGCAGTGTTAGTAGTTCCCGAACACATCTTTTTTTTAGACTTGTGGCAAGCACCATCAGGGTATTTGCAGAGCTGGCAGTGATTTTTTTTTCAGATGTGGAAAGCCAAGCCACAGAGTTAGATATTTTCCCCAGTCAGGTTTTCAGGGTCAGCCTAACCATTCCTCAGCTCAGTCCGATCACCCGAATCACCAGGGTGCCACTTCCAGTGCCACCAGTGGGCAACGCCTAAATTGACTTTATACTCTTCAGTCCTGATAGGATCAGGAAAATTCTCCTAATGCGGTCACTGGTACGTTACAGATCTTCCATACACATGTTTACGCTTGGCTAGATCCAGGAGTTTCTTTGTCTTTTATTACTCTTTATATAGAAGTTGATTTTGGACTCAGTACCAAAATTCTATCAGAGCCCTTCTCAGTCTCTACCCCAGTGGGTAAAATTATCATAGTCTGGTGGGTATACAGGAACTTTCCAATAATGGTATCTCAGAAAGTCACTTGAGCAGACTTAGTCGAATTAGAGATCACTGATTTTGATATCATTCTCGACATGGATTGGCTTCATTCCTGCTATGCCACGGTCGAATGCAAAAATAGAGTTTTCCAATTTTAGTTTACAAATAAAACTATCCTAGAGTGGAGGGGTATTACTTCAGCCTTCAGGGGTCAGCTTGTTTCCTACTTAAGGGCAAGAAAAATAATATCTAAGGGATGTTTCTATCATCTTGTTCAAGTTAAGGACTCTAGTTCCAAAAATCCCAGTATTGAGTCAGTTCTAGTAATGAATAAATATTAAGATGTGTTTCCAGAAGATCTTCTCAGAATTCCTCTCGAAAGGGAAATAGAATTTGGCATCAATCTTCTTCCAGATACTCAGCTGATATTTATTCCTCCATACAGAATGGCACCAGCAGAACTCAAAGAATTAAAAGAACAGTTGAAGGATCTCCTAGATAAGGGATTCATCAAACCTAGTGTGTCCCCGTAGGGTGCACCAGTTCTATTCGTGTGCAAGAAAGATGGTTCTCTCAGAATATGCATAGACTACCGTCAGTTAAATAATGTCATAGTCAAAAACAAGTATCTTCTTCCTAGAATCTATGACTAGTTTGACAAACTTCAGGGTGCTAGTTACTTCTCTAAGATAATCCTCAGATAAGGCCATCATCAACTCAGAGTCAGAGAATGTGACATTCTAAAAATAGCCTTTCGAACTCGGTATGGTCACTTTGAATTCTTAGTCATGTCATTTGGACTTACCAATGCCCCAGAATCTTTCATTGACTTGATGAATCGTGTGTTCAACTAGTACTTGGACATGTTCTTCATAGACTTCATAGATGATATCCTTGTTTACTCCCACATTAAACGTGATTATGAAGACCATCTCAGACTCTAAAAAATCATCAGTTATTAGCCAAATTCAGTAGGTGCGAATTTTGGCTAAGTTCAATAGGATTCCTTGGTCATGTCATTTCTGGTGATGGAATTCGAGTTGATTCTTAAAAGACCGAAGTAGTGAGAAACTGGACTAGACCCATCAGCCCATCAGATATTAAGAGTTTCTTGGGTTTGGCTGGCTATTACAGATGGTTTATTGAGGGATATTTATCTGTTTCATCCCCTATGTCCAGATTGACTTAGAAGAAAGTCAAGTTCCAGTGGTCAGATTCTTGCGAGAAGAGTTTTCAGGAGTTAAAGACTCGACTTACCTCAACTCTAGTTTTGAATCTTCCAGATGGTCTAGATGTGTATGTCGTGTACTTTGATGCATCCAGGGTAGGTTTGGATTGTGTCCGCATGCAGCATGGTAAGGTCATAGACTACGCTTTCGACAGCTTAAGCCTCATAAGAAGAATTATCTGACTCATGATCTTGAGTTAGAAACAGTAGTGTTTGCCTTAAGGATTTGGAGGATCTCCTTGTATGGGGTGCATGTAGATGTGTTCACAGATAACAAAAGACTCCAATATATATTCTCTCAGAAATATCTTAATCTCTATCAGAGAAGGTATCTTAATCTCTATCAGAGAAGGTAGTTAGAGCTCTTGAAAGATTATAATATAAGTGTCCTTTATCATCCAGGAAAGGCCAATGTAGTGGTTGATGCTCTCAATAGACTGTCTATGGGTAGTGTTGCTCATGTTGAGGACAGTAAGAAGAAGTTAGACCAGGAAGTTCATTAGTTATCCTGACTAGGTGTCCGCTTAGTCAATTTAGCATAAGGTAGTGTGTGGGTTTAGAACAGTCCAGAATCATCTCTAGTTTCTGAGGTGAAGGAAAAGTAGGATAGAGATACCAGTTTAGTCAAGTTGAAAGAGTCAGTCAAAGATCAAAAGGTAGAGGTTTTCTCCCAAGGGGGAGATGGTGTTTTACATTGTCAGGGTCGTCTGTGTGTGCCAGATGTTGATGAATTAAGGCAGCAAATTCTTGCAGAAGCGCATGATGTGCATTACTCTATTCATCCAGGGGACACTAAGATGTACCACGACTTGTGGGAGATCTATTGGTGGAGTGGGATAAAGGAAGATATTGCAGAGTTTGTGGCTAAGTGCTCAATATGTCAGAAAGTTAAGTTTGAGCATCAGAAGCCAAGTAGGTTCATGCAGGAGTTCAGTATTCCTACTTGGATGTGAGAAGAAGTGAACATGGACTTTGTGATAGGTTTGCCTCATACTCGTCGTCAACATGATTTAGTTTGGGTCATTGTAGATAGAAAGACCAAATCAGCTCATTTCCTTCCACTCTATACCTCTTATTCAGCCAAGGATTACGCCAAACTCTACATCAGACAGTTGGTCAGATTGTATGGTGTTCCATTGTCTATTGTCTAAGATAGAGGTACCCAGTTCACCTCTCATTTCTAGAAAGTGTTCCAAAAGGGCCTTGGTACCCGAGTTCACCTCAGTACAACCTTTCATCCTAAAACCGATGGTCAAGCAGAAAGGACCATCCGGACTTTAAAAGATATGCAGCTAGCATGTGCAATTGACTTTAAGGGTAATTGGGATGACCACTTGCCTTTGATTGAGTTTGCATATAACAATAGTTATCATTCCAGTATTCAAATGGCTCCATTCGAAGATCTCTACGGTAGGAGATGCAGATCTCTAATCAGTTGGTTTGAAGTTGGTGAGGCCATAGTGGTAGGGCTTGACTTCATCGTTGATACCTTAGAGAAAGTTTAGTTGATCAGAGAGAGGCTCAAGACAGCTCAGAGTAGATAGAAATCGTACGCAGATATGCACAGAAAGGATCTCAAGTTCGAGACTGGTGATTATGTGTACATGAAAATCACTCCTATGACGAGAGTGAAGAGGTTCATCAAGAAGGGAAAGATCAATCCTCGATATGTTGGTACCTTCAAAATTTACAAGTCGTTTCGGCAAAGTAGCTTATGAGCTTGAGTTGCCTTCAGATCTAGCTTCAGTCCATCCAATATTTCATGTCTCCTTTCTTAGGAAGTGCATAGGTGACCCAGAAGTTGTAGTCCCTGTTGAGGGCATAGATATTCAGAACAGTCTCTCTTTTACAAGGAAATTCCAGTAAAAATCCTTGACTATAGGATCTATAGATTGAGTATCAAGGAAGTCCCTCTAGTCAAAGTTCTTTGGCGGGATTAGTACGTTGAGGGAGATACTTAGGAAATAAAGAAGACATGTGGACTAAGTATCCTCCCTCTTCTCCGCAAACTCAGACTCAGCCCAAGGTAATATCTTTCCTTAAGCTTATTCCGTTTCATGTTTAGATTTCAGTTACAAACTTGGTATTCAGTTTCATGTTCAATTTTCTGTTTCAAACTTGGCATCCTTTACCATTGCATGTTTAGTCGCATGTTCATGATTCAGTTCATTCATGTATTCATGCATCAGATATGCCTGATCAGCTTATCAGTATTCCCAATCATGCATTCATGTATCAACTCAGTCATGAAATCATGCATCAGATATGCATGCTTAGTATGAATCTCAGTAAATCAGTAATATCAGTCATGTAATCATGTTTCAGTTGTTCATGTTCATTATGGACTTCAACTTCTCATTTCTCCCATCTCAGTCAATCTCCATTGAGGACAAACGTTCCTAAGAGGGAGATATTGTAAGACCCTACAAAATTTCTAAGCTTAATTTAGTCCTTTAAGATTGTGAAGGGGTCCCAGACATAGAAAATTCTAACTAAGTTTCAAAACTTATTTTATTTTTAGCCTTTAAAAGTTGACAATCTCATTTTGCAACCTTAATGTCCTTTAATGGTCTCTATTTTTGTTAATTCATGATCAGGAAGGTCTGTAGGTGTTCCCGGACAAGTTTTGAATTTTTCGAACCACGTTTAGACCATGTTTGGAAGTCCAAAATAGTGGACCAACGCGATCTTGGTGCGCCGCATTTCCTATCGCGTTGGTTAATGTTGTTTCTAGACTGCCAGTCAAAAGTTTTGAGACACGAAGCGATCATGATGTGACACTTCGAGTATCGTGTCAATTCTATCGACGCGATGCAAATACGTTAGTGCCCAGATTCAGACATTAAATGACTACGTCCTTAAGAGTAATTACGTCATTTTCCCCTAACCTTCAGCCCTCATAACACAAAATTTAGCCCTCTTTTGGCTAAATACATTCATTATTTCACAAGTGCTCAAGAACAAGAAACCCTAGGTGATTAATTTAAATTCAAGAACTCAAGCTTTCTTCCATCAATTTTCAAGGAATTTTCAACCAAGGTATGTAAAGTGTTAATCCAAGGGTCCCTTCCACCCTTGTAGCTCAATAAACCCTTTTTAAAATATGAATTTTGAATTCCATGTTGTAGGTTTGATTGTTCACATGTTTACGTTGTGATATGATTTCCAAGGTTGAATCTTTATTAATTTCTCATGACTTCATGTTAGTATGTGGATTGAAATCCTTAAATTTGAAGTGCTTGATATAGCCATGATGTATTAGTTGTTGATTCATGCCCTAGAAAAGGTTATGCCTTCAATGTGTTTGTAAAAATACCTAAGTGAATATGAATTATGTATTTTGACCTATTTGTGATCTCAATGATGAATTCATGATGTACCCACATGTTCAAATGACTCCCATGCTAAAGCTATGTCTTGTAATGATTTGGTGGAATGCTCATAAGTATGGATTTGTAAAATTATATTACGTTAGCATGTATTCCCATTCATGTGTAAGCTTATGACTTGCGAATGCTTTATGAAATCCCTCAATGAAAGTATTATTAATTGTTGACTATAGTCCTGTGTTCAAGTAATGTCATGTCTCATTTATTTTCATGCTATTGAGTCCTAGAGGTATTTAATACCCAAAAATTTAGCTGTGTGCCTAGAGCCAATGTCAGTTTTCAAGATAACCTCAGTAAAGCTACGATCAGTAGAATTGAGTCAGTCTCAGATCTCAGGAATACTCAGTAGTATTCAGTTCAGTCCTCAGTATCTCAGTCAGTTAACATAATTTAGTAATATTCTGTCAGTCAACGAAATTTAGTGAACTCGGTCCAGTTCAGTCTAGTATAGTCTGTTCAGTGTCTATTCAGTTGGGAGTAGGATTCAGCACCGAGTGAACCCAAGGATGGGAACTCACCTGCCAGCAGAGGGTGTGATTCTTAGAAGCAGTCCTTGCATTCCAGAACTACATATCCAGCGTAGGTTGAGACATAAAAACCTTTCAGATGAGGGTTGATGAGGTGGCTTAACCTGTCAGATGAGGGTCCCACTATTCTCGTTAGAGTACCTGACAGATGAGGGTCACTCACAGCTTGTCCTTACCAGTGGCGCGGTATTGACACCATTCCAATTGGGGTTATAGATTGGACCCCAACTCAGTTATAATATCTTTTTTGGGGCATGTCAGTTAGTTGACTACCTCCCACAGTCGTAGTCTCAGTCTTCAGTGAAGAACTCAGATAGTTCTATAGATTTTAGGACTGTCAGATACAGTCACTCAGTTCAGTACGGAACTCAGCTAGTTCCATTAGAATCAGGACTGTCAGATACAGTTTCCCAGTTATGAAGTAAATCAGTTATTAGTAATCCATGTTATCAGTAGGCTCAGTATTCAGAATCCTTATGATTTCAGTTACAGTTATGTATTCATGCATGTATCCTCACGTAGTTATGTTTATGTTATTCAATCAATTTAGTTCATGAATTTGAACCCTTACATTCAGCCTTGCCTCACTATGTGTACCAGTACATTCACATGTACTGACACATACTTTTCTTTTGCGCTATGGTGTTTTATACCATAGGTTGAGACGTACGAGCTCTAGAGCACCCTTAGCAGATCAGACGCTCAGCGGATAGACTAGCAGTGAGTCCTCATCATTCGAGGATGTTCTATTATTTCCTTATTTTAGTACTTAGTTTATTTCAGCAGTTGGTGTTAGTTGAGGATATGTCCAATCAATTCCGCAGTTTAGACAATTTAGAGACTTTCAGACTAGAGCATGTTCAGACAGTTATTTCATTTTTGGCATTATTATACCTTGTTCAGACATTGTTTTATTATGAATTATTTAGTAGTTGAACCTTATGGCAAGTTTTCCACCAGTTTTTCTGCATTTTTTTAGTGTATTATTCAGTGCTCAGTTACAGACATCAGTCATGGGTTTGCTGGTGCTTCTTCGGTATTTTTAGCACCGTGTAGCATTCGGGGTACCAGACTCGGGGCGTTACAAACTTCTAATATAAGCAAATACATAATAAAGGATAGTTGGAGGATGGAATAAGGATATTGGTAGGGATCTTAATAATACTATGGATTAGCTCTCACGCCATAAATCAGCAATCGCAGGTTGCACTCATACTGGGATCTGAACTAAAAAGGCATAGAAGTAGGAGTGAGTATGATCCAATTGTAGTTAGCAGGCATCATAGGCTCACCGAGAAATGTATTAAACGAAACTAGTGAGGAATACTATGAGTATTCCTCCACCTATATATAGTTTAGTTTCCAGTGGTGGTTCAAACTGTATCTCCTAATAATTGTGCAAGTATAATATCTATATAAGAATAACTATACACAAATAGATAAGAAAAGGCTAAAATATGTTATATCAAACACAGAAATAAAAGTGAAAACAATGCAATGCAAATTTAGTGAGACGATGAAGAAGTAAGACATCGTATGGTATCCATCGCATGACCACATATATACCTTTTAATAAGCTTCTAGGATATGACCCATGGATGTTTACATGTACTTTTACAATCTCAAACAACCCTGATGGAAAATTATTTGATCAAGGGTCTTATAAAGTATTTTATTTGCTTTAAAAATCAGTGTTTCTCTATGGTACCAATTACATGTATGTTGATGAATAAAATAATAATGCATGCTTATAATCAAACCAATATCATATACTGAATCAAGTAAATGATGGTATCAAATATGCTCAATTCTTCTCAAAATCTCAATAAATCATGATATAAGCCATTGTATTACACCACAATAATGAATAATCATGCAATACATTAATAATATCAATTTAAATCCCTACTTGGGCATCATAATAAAGATAGATGGTAAATAATTGTCAAACAAAACCAGTATCAACCCCCACTCGAATATCACCATAATAATCACCTCTCAAGTTAAATATAATGCTCATATAGGCCCCTACTGGAGGATCCCAATAATAATAAAAATAATATATCAAGTTAGTAATAATAATACTTAACATAGTCCACACACATGAAACACAAAAATAACTATCTCAAAATATGAATCTAATGATGCAATTCCCAACCTTTATAATATTTTAATTAAGCTATATGAAATAGCTTAACTACTTGCCCAATATGAAAAAAGTTAAGCTATAACCTACCTCAAAAAGTTGAAACATGAGCCTAGACCCTTCAATGCAGTCCCGTTCCTTTACACACAGCTTTATAACAAATCAAATCTATGAAAAATAAAATCTACACTTTAAGGAGTCTAATAATACCCATATTAACAACATTTATTCTAGGTACAAAAATAGTTCAAAAATCAACTCTGAAGAAAAAAGGATAAAATTAGAATTATATTTGAGAATCTTGATTTTCATACTTTAATATCTAAATATGAAAATCGATCAATAACTAAATTAAAATAGATCTTGAAATAAACAAAGATATTTTTTCCAATATTGGGTTAAAAACCCAAAATTGAGTTTTAAATCAAAGATTTGAAATTGTTTTGATGATGAAAAGGAGTTTAGAGTGTATTCACACAAGATTGATAAAATTTCTCTTTGAAATCACCAAGATTCAAGCTCCCAAATTCTTATGATGGTGAAAAATAGATAAAATCGCATAAATGGAGTTTAAATATTGTTCTAGTGAATAGTACCTTCTATGTGTAGCACTAAACTCAATCCATGCAAAAAAAAATCAAACCAGCCCATCTAAAAAACTAAACGTGCATGATATATAGGTCGTATGCACGGTGACCAGGTTGGTGCTTCACCACATGTGCGAGCCAAGGTTGCATGCACATAGAAGGACCATCTGGTGCACCAACTAAATCCCAAGTCTAGAATTCTTTTGAATGGACCCTCGAGATTCTTTGAGACTGTATAAAAGTTATCAAATAATACTACTAGGATAATTTGAATATTTTAGAATCAATGTAATCATCAAATTTATCAAAAGAGGTCATTATCATTAAATTAACATTGGGGACCCCTATTAAGTTGGATTAACTAGTTTCTCCTTGAAGAGATCAATACTAAATATATGGATTTCAAACTCGAACCAACTATGCTATGAGCCTAAAATTGGGATTCTGAATTAATGGAATAGATAGGATCACCATACAATACTCAAATCATAAAATACTGACCAAAGTTAAATTAAATATTTTAAGGCTTTAAAAAATCTCAAATTCATTCAAATTACTCCAGATTTCTTTGAAGATCATGCCAATCAACTATACCACTTATAAATAGCGCATAGTAACAACGTAGAAGAGAAGAATAGTCAAAACATTACAAAGGTTAAAAATTATAACACGAGTTGTTATAATACCATGATGGGGATTTGTTTTTTTATAAATTATTTGATTACTTACAAGTTTTATATGTGAATGTTGATATAATAGAGGAATTAAGTGAGCCTGTCATCTCTAAAGCTCATTGTTAATACCTTAAAAAAGGGAAATCCAATATTATGTGTTTCAAATAAGAAATAATCTTATAGAAAGATATATCATGATAAGTGGAGGTGGTTTCATAACTTAAGAGCCTAAATTCAAGATGACTATGTTCTAGGAATTAAGATGTGTAAAGGTATATGACTTAAGCTATTATTATTATAGGTTGAATAGAGACGAGCGAATAAATAATCAACTAATCAAATAGTGTCTGGAACTTAGTCAGAACATAAATGTAAGGGTTACTAGTTAGTGACTGAATTTATCACTTTTAACAAGAATAAAAGAGGCTTATATTGGTGAATAAAATAGATGTGTTAAATTAGAGCATAAATATAGATTTTGCTGGAATATGCAATCCTAAAAATGGATAATTGATTGATTATGCTTTGAACATATTGCAATTGATGAATATGCTTTGAAAAAGCCTATATAACATGTTATGAGAATTGGCCTTTGAGTTAATCATGATTTCATGTGTTAGTGAATATGTATTGTGTTCCACCTAAGAACACGGACAAGTGTACGTGGTCCACCAAGTAGTAAAATGGACTTTTACAAACCAAGTATCGATCCCACATGGACTTTTGTTAAGAAACTATCCAATTTTAGTTCAACTATAAATATTAATCAAGTGGTAAAGTAACCAAAAGAGTTTGAGTGGTATAAACTGAGTGTAAAGTAAACAATACGGTAAATTAAAGGTTATTGAACAACAATGGGGAGAAACCTAGGGTTAAGGAACTACAAACAGTCATACTAAGCTATATAACTTTGTTGGTTAGGTTTATAATCTTGATTGTTAGTTCCTTGAGTTGATATTATGACTAAGGCCTTTTGAACCTCTAATCAGCTATCCAACTTAGCCCCACAACTATATCATTGAGCATGGATGCGAGAACTAAGTAAAATGCATTAATATTCCATCCTTTAGTTGAACCAAATAGGGAAATTAGGTATATTCCTATCCTAAATGCAAATCATAAAATTATTCAATTGATAGATTATGATCCTATTCCATCTACCCTACGTTCAATCCTATCATTCCTCCTTCCAGGCTCATGATAGAATTTAGACGGTATTCTAAGGGTTGTGAATCCTTAAAATAGTTAATACAATGTTAAACAACCAAAAAATAATACACAACTAGAACCAATTCAATTCATAATAAGAGTAATCATGTTCTTGGACTAAACCCTAGAAAAGGGTGTTTAACCACTCATGGATATACATGTAATAACAAAAGATGAGTCCATGTTATAATCCAAGAATAAACTAAAGTAAAATAGTAAAAATGATAATTGAATCCTTTTCCAACATATGTTAAATCCCCAAGGTCGTTCAAGGTGAATACCAAATAATAGGATTGTCCTATTTATACTAGGTCAACATTGATTGATTTGGAGTAGCCTCCATACCAGGCCCTTATCATATTGTCTAGGAAGCGTGGCATTTATATATCATATATATTTACTATAATTTACATTCCACACTTCAAATAAGGGAATTTCATGCCCTTATCACGATTCCTATGGTCCATGGCATGCGAATGTGTACTAAAATTCCATATTTGGCCACATTGTACTCCATGCATTTGTCCTTCAAGTCCAAGCTTTATAATAACTTTTCCTATTATTTTTTAGCTTGTATATCATCCAAATATAATATTTATCAACTTAAAAAGCATCCTATATCATAAAAAAACTACAAATTAGAGCTCAAAATAACATAGAATTCAACCCGATGAACTAGAAAGGAACATAGCCCAAGCTCAGGGTACTAGTTTTCTCGTTTGACTTTTAACCTAATTTTTGACTCAAGAATCATTGTAAAAACACTTTGGGAATTTTAATTACATAACGTAACACTTAGATTCTTATTTATACAATAACTAACTCAATAATCACATGAGAAGTCCTCAAAATTAGGCTTATTAAGGCCGAATAACAACACTTAGGTGTAAAAATCCACGTAAGATCATCACCCCACATTTAAAGCCTTATTCATCCTTGAAAAATTCTTTACATTAAGAATTATATACAATAAATACTCCACACTACTACAAGAAAGACACTCAAGCTAGTACTACTATAACTACACTGATAGCATTTTTCACAACCAAACATGTCATATACAATTGAAGGCTCATGAATACTGCTTCAAAACATCCTAACCTCAAGATTTGACTCACTAAGTTGGCAAAATCATACATATTGCTCAATAAAAGAGATCATATAGGTCACCTAACTATCAACAAACATGTGCCTTTACCATAAGAGAGTCACCCATATTCAGTCACATAGATGCAATTGATAATAAGAATGGTATCAAAATGAAATTACGCTCACTCTCATAAGGAATTCACAAGTTACACAAGATGAACCATAGTCTTGCCTTTAATACAGTACTTCACTAATGTCAGAATGTTATGGTTTTGGATCAAATAGGACTTTTACCATTTTAATGCAAGCTAATAAAAGGATAGGAACTATTTTGGCCATAAATAATGGTTATCTTCCCTAAGCGCATTAATACATCACACTTGTTAATTAAACTCTTCTATAAGAACAAAACTTTTCCCCACTTTTACTTTCACACATCTCTTTTTGTTTTGCCCCATCTCATTAAGCTAGTCACATATAATATGGAGAGAGTATTCATCATCAACTCATCATTAAATTTAACATAAATTTTTCTCTGTTTCATTACAAAACTCCCAACCACCACACATCACTTTTTTAAGACCAATATCTACTTTTGGGGGGATTGACTTTAACTTTTTCCTACTTATTTTCTTATTCCTTAACAAAAATAATTTCATCTAATGCACTTAGGATCTTAGGATCAATTTAAGGGCAATCAAAGAAGGGGAACTGACTAAATATGAGCCTACTAAATATTATAGTCTAAAGGCTCAACAGTGCTAACTAAGATTATGCACAATGGTTGATCAAAGAGGGTATAAAATATGGCTATCAAAGAATTTCCAATATCATTTTCTAATCCTACACTATTTATTTGTCTTTGCACAAACACACCATGCAAGTTCTTGACATCCAAATGCAATAAGAAATACAAAAAAATCTCACTCATATACATGACACATGCTCAAATCAAGTAGGATTATCATATACTCTCAACGAAGCTATCACACAAATTCAACATTAAGCCAACAATGTATAGTAGTCATAAATAAGAGCCTAGGTGTCTCAAAATTAGTCATTCAATACAATCAACATTCTTTGACATATAAAACCACTTGAATCATACAATCATACATAGGACTAACAAGAACATATCACTTAACTAACTCAAAAAAAAATTAAAATTTACTCCTGAAAATAAAAAAAAGGGATAATGGGTACAAAGGGCTCCCCTGTGAAAAAGAATTGAAAAGAACAACCACGAGGTAGGTGAAGTGTGAACCTACTAAATTGTCACAAACAACTAAAAACTAACATTTTTTTTTGTATTTTTATTCAAATTTACCCAAAAACTTTAAGACCCTATAGCATCACCTGACTTGAAACCATCAAAATTTCCCTATCTCACACATAAAAACATACTTTGTCCCTAAAGAAAGATTAAAAGTTGAGATAGGAAAACTTCTTTAGGCCTCTAGGCCTAGGTGGTAGCATCTTTAACATGTATTAGGTTATGTGGACCCCATACCCAGTCTTTTCCATTCTCCTTAGCTCAAGTTTCTAGTACTCTAATTTCCCATCAACCTATGACTAAAGAAAAACAAAACTACGTGAAATAAAAACTAAAATATATAAATAAAACACTAACCTTAAGTTGGGTTGCCACACAAGTAGTGCCTGATTTAGTGTCGCTGCACGACCCACATTACTATACCTCAAAAATTTTCCTTCATCTTATTCCTCCTACATTAAGTCCATATTCTTACTTTTTTCACCTCTAGAGTGTGCACTACAAATGTATACATTCTTCACATCAACAACTTTTTCAGGATCTTCTTTTAACTTCATCCTTTAAGTCATAACTGGGGGTTTAGACAATTTCATGAGATAGTCTGAAGAGGTCTTTTATGGTGCACTCTCTACTAGCCCACACTCATCCACTTCCATGGAAGTTATCATGGATAAGTCTTTATAAGGTGAAAGTAGATTGATTGATTTGTAAACTTTGAAGACTACCTCTTTATCATTCAATCTTAATTTGAGAGTTCCCTCTCAAGCATCACTCAATACTTCACCCGTTGATAATAACGGTTGTCCCAAAATTATTGGCACCCTATCATCTCTACCATGATCAAGAATAATAAAGTCAGCAGGGTTAATAAACTTAATAAAGTCAGCAGGGATAATAAACTTAACAACCTTAATGACCACATCCTTAATGATACTTTCAGGTTGAACTCAAGTTTGGTATCCCATCTGGAGCAATACGGATCATGGTCTTGGTTTGCCTTAACCCTGAGCATTTAATACTGATGGGGGCATTACGTATATGTTTTTCCCTAAGTCACTCAAATAGTGGACTATATCACTATAACTAATTTGTTTGGGAAGGGTAATACTTCCTGGTTCCTTCTGTTTCTTAGGCATTTTACTCATTACCACATAACTACACTCCTCAGTAAGTTCCACAATCACAATGTTCTACAACTTTATTTTACTTGTCACCACATCCTTCAAGTATTTAGCATTCTGGGACATATCTTGTAAAACATCTAAAGAGGAAAATTAATGTGAAATTCTCTGAACGTGTCAAAGAACTTCGTGAAACAAGCATCCTCCTTGGATTTTTTGAACCTATGAGGGAATAGTCGCGGTGGTCTTCCAGTGCACCCCCAGTAACCTTTTCTTTCATGTACTCAAACTTCTCTAGTTTTTTAGCATCTCTACTTGTAACCTTTTTAGGAACCAACTCTGCCTGCATATCTAAATTTTTCTTTAGAGGCTCGTCACTAAGCTCTTTACCATTCCTCAAGGTGATAGTAATAACCTTCTTTCGATTCCTTGTATAACTTTGAAATCCACCTTGGGCGTAGTATTCTATGCCTGAGCTAGTTTCCCCAACTACTGCTCAAACTTCTACTGAGCTACTTGCTGATTCTTAATTTCAGCAGCCATTTCTTCTTGCTTGGCCAAGATCTTCTTCAAAGTCTCATCAGTGTTACTAGCTTGTGTGTTGTGCTTCTATTGGAACTACTAATTCTAATTGTTACCTTATGAATAGTTAAATTGTGTCAGCCACTTGTCATTGTAGGATTTCACATAAGTTTGCTTTTACGCAGTTCCTACAAAGTTCACAGATTTAGGATTTGCACCACAGAAGTATGCAGAATGACCACTGTTGCAACAAATTTCACTCAAAGATGGGGTCAGATGAACTTCCTCCACTTGAGACTGGGACTAATTCACACCATATTTGCTAAAATAATTTTCTTCATGAATTTAAGAGATTCGGTAGAGAAGAACTACTTCTCTCCTAAATTGGTGTAAGAGTTGCTTGGGTTTGAGATATTGTTCAACCAACTCCTTGTCCCTTGCCAACATACTATTTTTCAAAACCATTCCTTCAAATTCAAAATCAAAGATCAACTAATTAAAACTTAAGAAATCAAAAGGCAAAACTAAAACTAAGACGGTTTCCAATTTACAAGTCCCCGGCAATTGTGCCTAAACCTCATTGCGCCTAAGTGCACACGTACGTGTACGTGGTCCACCAACTGATAAAATGGCCTTTTAAAAGCTAACTATCAATCCCACAGGGAATTGTCTTAAACAACCATCCAATTTTAGTTCAACTTTAAATATTAAGCAAGTGCTAAAGTAATCAAAAGAGTTTGAATGTTATAAACTAAGAGTAAAGTAAACCAAATGGTAAATTAAAGGCTCTTGAACAACAATTTGGAGAAACCAGGGATAAGGCACCACGAACAATAATACTAAGATATAAACTTTATTTGTTTCATTAATATTCTTGGTTGTTGGTTCCTGGGGTTGATATTATGACTATGGCCTTCCGAACCTCTAATCGACTATCTAATATATCCCCAGTAGTACATCATTGAGTGGGGATGTAAGAACTAAGTTAAATGCATTAATATTCTTTCCCATAATAGAACCAAATAGGGAACTTAGGTATATTCCTATCCTAAATTCAAATCATAACATCATTTAATAGAGAGATTACAATCCTACTCCATCTACCCTATGTTCTATCCTATCGCTCCTCGTTTAGGGATCATAATAGAATTTATCATATAATCTAAGGGTCGCGAATCCATAACATAATTAAAGAAAGGGAAAATAAACAACCAAAATTGATGAACAACCAGAACCAATTCAATTTATAACAAGAGTAATCAATTTCTTGGCCATAACCCCAGAAAAAGGGTGTTTAGCCACTCATGGGCACACACATAATCACAATAGATGAATCTATGTTATAATACAAGAATAAACTAAAGTAAAAGAGTAATAACCATAATTTAAAGCCTTTTAAAGTGTATGTTAAATATACAAGGTCGTCCAAGGTTAATACCAAGGAATCGGAGTATCCTATTTATACTAGGCCAACATTGGCCGATTTGGAGTAGCCTCCGTTCTACTCCCCTATCGCGGTGGATAGGCAATGTGGAATGCTGATATCGCACCTATAAAGTTAAATTTACATTCAGAATTGAAACCAAAGGCATTCCACACCCTTATCGCGATGCCTAGGGTCCGTGGTACGCCAATGATCCCAAAAATTCTATATTTGGTCACATTGTACTCCACGTATTTGTCCTTCAAGTCCAAGCTTTGTGGTGACTTTTTATCATGCTTTCAAAATTGAATATCCTATATTTAGAATATTTCTCAATATATCAAGCATACTATAATATAAAACACCACAAATTAGAGACAAATCTAACATAGAATACAACACGATTAACTAGAAAGGAACATAGCTCAATCTAAAAGTACTGGTTTTCTTGTTTGTCTTTAAACTTAATTTTTTTACTCAAAAATCATTGTAAACACACCTTTGAAATTTTAATTAACTTAACACTTAGATGCTCATTTATACAAATATTAAATCATAAAAACACAGGAAGTCCTCAAAACTAGGCTTATTAAGGCCGAATAACACTACTTAGGTTCATAAATCCACCTAAGATGATCACCCTACACTTAAAACCATGTTCATCCTAGAAAAACTTTTAATTGATGTATCATATACAAATAAGACTCGACACTACTACTAAAATCAAGAACCATAGGCTATTACTACAATAACTACACAGATAGAAAGTTTCACAACCAAACATGAAAAATACAATTAAAGGCTCATGAATACTACTTCAAAACATCCTAACCTAAAGATTTGACTCACCAAGTTGGAAAAATTATGCATATTACTCAATCAAAGAGATCATATTAGTCACCCAGCTATTAACAAACTTGTGCCCTCAATACAAGAGAGTTACCCATATTCTCTCATATAGATGCAAGTGATAATAAGAATAGGTATAAGAATCAAATTACGCTCACTCACTTAAAGAATTCCTAAGTTATACATGACGAACCATAGGCTTACCAATAGTGCATTACTCCACTAATGTCAGAATATTAAGGTTCAGGATCAAACAAGACTTTCAGGGTAGTAATGTATGATAAGGGAAGGGTAGGAACTATTTAGGCTAGGAGTACTTACTATCTTCCCCACGTGCTTTAATACATCCTACTTGTCAATTAAACTCTTTTCTAACAACCAATTTTCCCTACTTCTACTTTCACACAACTTTTTTGTTTTTCCCCATCTCATTAAGCTAGTCACATATAATGTGGAGGGAGTATTCATCATCAACTCATGATTAAACCTAACACAAATTTTTCTCTTTTTTCATTACAAAACACCCAACCACCACACATCACTTTTTTTACACCCATTTATACTTTTTGAGGGCTTCACTTTTACCTTTTCCCTACTTATTTTCTTACTCTTTAACTAAATTAATTTTTAACTAAAGAGCTTAGGAGCATTAGATTAATTTAAAGTAAATCAAAGAATAGAAATGGGATATATATCAGTTACCAAAGAATATAGGCTAAAATCTCAAGAAGACTAACTAAGATTATGCACAAGGATAGATCAAAGAGGGTATCAAATATGGTTATCAAATAATTGCTTATATCATCTCTTACACCCACACTTTTTATTTTGCTTTGCACACACACCAGGCAAGTTCTATACATTAAAATACAATAAGAAATACAAAAAAATCTCACTCACACATTGCAAAAGATAAAATTAAGTAGCATCATCATAGACTCTCAACCAAGAAATCACACAAATTCAACATTAAGCCAATGACATACAATAGTCATAAATAAGAGCCTAGGCATAAAAAAAGTAGTCATTCAACATAATTAACATGATTTAACGTACAAAATCACTTCCATCATACAAAGAACCAATAAGGAAATTTCACTTAACTAAAACAAAAAAATTTAAAAATTACTCTTAAAAAGGAAATCAGGATACTAGGTTCAAATGGTGCCCTATGGAAAAGAACCAAAAAGAACAGCCATGGGGTGGGTGAAGTGTGCACCTACTAAACTGACTCCAATAACTAAAAACTAGAAAACACAAATATTTTTGCAATTTTTTTAAAATTTACTCAAAAACTAGAAAACAACTAAGAATTAAGACCTTATAGCACCACTTTATCCGAAACCATGGGAATTTCCCCACCCCACACTTAAAAATATACTGTGTCCCTAAAGTAAAATTATAAGTAGAGGTAGAAATAATCCTTGAGGCTTCTACACCTATCTAGTAGCATTTTCATCATATATGAGGTCAAGAGGACCCCACACCCAGTCTTTGCGATGCTCCTAAGCTCAAGTCTCTCGTATTCATACTTTTCATTAACTTGTGACTCCCAAAAACAAAACAAAAAACATGAAGAAAAATCTAAAATGCAAAAAATAAAACACCTACCTTAACTTTAGTTGCCTCCCAAGTAGTTCCTGATTTAGTGTCACGGTATGACCCATATTACTACATCTAAACCATTTTCCTTCATCCTCTTCATCCTCCATGGATGCCATCTACTTATTATTTTTTGACCTCTTGAGTGTTCACTCTCATGGTCTTTAGTCTTCATATCAACAACCTTTTTAGGATCTTATTTCATTTCACCTTTACAAGCATAAATCAGGGCTTTGGCAACTTCATGAGTTAGTACAAAGAGGTCTTTGTGATGAACTCTCTGCCACCTCACACTCATCTAGTTCCATTGTTTTTATCATGCACAAGTTTTTATAATGTGAATGTTTATTGAGCGGTTTGTAAACTTTGAAGACTACCTCTTTATCATCCAATCTTATCTCGAGAGTGCCTTCTCTTACATTACTCAATGACCTGTACATTTCCCAAAATGGCCATCCAAAAATGATTTTCACCCTTTTCTTTGCATTATAATAAATAATAATAAAGTCAACAATAATCATATACTTACCAATCCAAAACACCCAGGGTTTTGGTCCTTGGAAATTTCATAAATTTTAAGCCTTTTGTTGATCATATGACTCACCATACTAGTTGATGGTGTGGGTATGAGTCTAGGTACCCTAGTTATATGTTGGTCAATGTGATATTGGCTAAGTTCTGTCCAAGGTATGAGAAGATTCCATACGAGTCGTATGTTGAAGTGAAGAGAAGTAGAAGGTCTAAGCATATATTGTACAGTATCTAGCCTAACATGTTCTGCCTAGGGTAATACTTAAACGTACTAGCATATGGTGATGATATGATTTAGGAAAGGAAGTCGTATGTTTAAAACAATATGGAGTCCAACTTTCTTTATTGGATACGATTGGAGGGTACCACTCGTATGATTTGGTTATGAGTTGAGGGGTCCAATCATACCCACCTGCTGGAATTTTTACAGTTTAAGTTGGGGGTATTCTTGACATTTATCCTCTTAACTCCTTTAAAACCATGACATAAAACATCTTTTGGGACTTTCTTAAAATATTATTTTCAATCAAACACTCTCTAAACACTCTTAAATCTCTCTCAAGCTCTTGGTTCAAGAAAAGTCTAGGGTTTCTTAAAGGTAACCAATTAAGGCTCTCAAGGGTGGTTTATCTCCGTCTTCCTTATAGTATTTTTGTCTAAGGAATGTTAATCCTCCCTCATATTAGCTCAACTAAAAACATGTTTTAATGTATGATTTTTATGGTATTATTATGGATTTGATTTGGATTTTGAAATAGATGTTGGGGGTTTTGGTATTTCTTGGTTGGATAATGTTTTCCATGTTTTCTTATGGTTTTTCATGTTATGGTTGTGTTTTGATCATGTGGTTTCATAGGAATGGTCAATTGATGTTTGGTTTTGGTTTTAGAAACTATATGCCCTTAACATATTTTCTAAAATGCCATTGTGAATTATTTTGTCACATAATTTGACTTTTATTGAAATATTTGCATTGCATAATATGGTAATGGAACTTAAATTGGTTTGGTTGGTTTTAAATGGATTGGAAACGCCTTGGTCACTACGAATTTGTTTTAAATAGAAATCATGCGAGGTACATGGGAATCCCTTAAGTGTTGGCTAATGACATTGATTTCAACCTATAGTCGGTATGACGATACCACTTCATAATACCTTGGTAATTAAATTCTCAAATTGGTGGTTTGGTTATGTACTAAATATTTTAATTAGGCAAAATGGTGATTTGTAATAGCTAATCAAGAAGGTGTGAGTCCGATGGACGGACATTGGTAACTCATGTTTGCCAACATGAAGGGTGGTCAAGGTAACCATATTCTTGTATAGTACATAGGAATACCCCAAGTTATACCAGTATATATGGATTATGGAGGGATAATAGTACACATGAATCCCCAACCCCTATGATATCTCTGGTTAGTGCGGCTACACGTATTAGGAACCATTCAGTGGGTAACACTGGACCCATATATCCTATGGGTGAATTATGACGGCAAAGCTACACAACCTAAGTTAAGGTTTTAAATGTATGCTAAACCTAATTCCCTTACCTGGCATGGCATATATGTATCGATGTATGTGATTGCACATGGTTATTTACTTTGGTTTTGAATAATGGAATTATTTTATACTTATTTCTGAGTACATGCTAGCGTTCATCATGCTAAACATCTTAGTACGTTGTATCCCCAAAAGATGTAGGAATCGACCATACTACTCCTCCTTCTCAGTGGCTTGGTTTTGGGGATCGCTTAGAGTCAGACTAAAGTGGTGAGCTTCCATACTCTAAAGACTCCATTTCATGATATGGAAATCTTTACATTATTTTGTTTCTTGGACTTTGGTTTCGTCCATGGTCGGGGGCATGTCCTAATCAGATGTTCTTTGCTTTTGGTTAGAGGCTTTGTGGGACTACTATGGGCATCATTGATGTCAATATTAGTGTCAACCATGGTATTGGTATTGGCACTAGGGATGACACCGATTGGATATTTGGTTGGTTATGGTTATGAACTATATTAAATGTTTTTTAATTATTATTGTTATATCTTGTTATATCTTTGGAATTCATATGACATAGGGTATAGAGCAGTTATGGTTGGGTATTGGGGGTGATCTCTAGTCCTGATCAGATTTGAGGAACCCAACATGCCTAGGCTTTATCTCGGGTCACGTTATATTAGTATCATAGCCCTAGGTTCATAGTTAATTAGGAGTCCACAAAGTCATGTCAAGTAGAGTCTCTTTTAATGGTGTGTAGCGTGCCACACTCAAAAGGAAAGGCTACAATGCATTTAGCAATATTTCTCTTTATTGTGTTCTTTTTTCAAGCTATAAAGTCTAAGGTCCTGAATCTCCTCTAGTTCCTATTTGTTTTCAAATCATGCCTCTTCAAAGATCTGAAGCTCATGGAAACTCCTCTATCCCAACCGGGGACAATGTTGATAAGACACGCTCTACTTATAGAGTCTAGACCCAGTCTAGGGGTCTAGTCCCTGATTATCCTAGAGTTCAACCGATTATCTCTAGTCCTTCCCTGGATCCTCAGGCTAAAGTAATAAATGTTAAGTTTCATCATTCTATTCATATGTTGGCACAATTTGTAACTTATTAGTTTGAGCGAGGTATTCCTATTACTGCATCTTCTGAGGCCACAAGGGTTGGCTAATTTATGAGGTTGAATCCCTTGACCTTTACTGGTGTTACGGATGAGGAGGATCCTTCAGGTTTTCTGGATAAGATGGTGAAAATTTTTCATGTTATGCATGCCCCTAATATGAAGGGCGTGGATTTTTCCACCTATCAGTTGAAAGATGTGGAATACCAATGGTACAAGAAATGCGATTAGGCAAGAGGTGACGATGTTGAGTCATCTCTGCAGGAGGATTTTTCTAATACTCTTCTGGACCGCTTCTTTCCTTAATAGTTGAGGGAGGCAAAAATGGAAGAGTTTGTTAATCTAAAGCAAGGGAAGATGCTAGTCAAGGGGTATGCCTTAAAGTTTCACCAATTATTGTGGTATGCTCTAGAATTGGTTTCTATCTTGAGGGCTATAATGAGGAAGTTCGCTCCAGGTTGTCTAGAGACTTTATCTTAGATAGTAAGGTAGCCTTGATAAATAAGGACATGAATAGCTCTAGGTTGTTTATGTACATATAGCAGGTTGACGAAGACAAGAAGAAGCAAGATGATTTAAAAGAGAGGCAGGTAAAGAAATTGTAACGCCCCAAGATCCCATCCCAAGACGTCACATGGTGCTTAAGGCCACACACGACCTCAAGCTAACCCTATGAGCCTGTCATCTCCTCTATAACTCACTATGACAATAATCAAGCTGTAATAAAGAAGAATAATCATGTCATGAACATACTGGAATACAAAGAAATACTATTCTGTACAATCAAAATACTAAAGTTCTGTATATACTAGTACTCTAGTCTGACAAAGCATCTTCTACATAATACTGAGGAGCTATTGGGACAGATCCCCAACTGTCTCGTACTGAACTGGAAATAAACAACCATCTACTATCAAGACAAAAATCAGGGACATAGATCCTCAAACCATTATGACTCACCAACTGTACGAATGTAGATGGAGATACTCAAAGATCACTGTCGCTGCTAAGACTGAGCACCTAAACCTACATCACGAGAAAATATAGAACACAGAAGAGTATGAAAATTAGTACTTGGGAATGTACTGAGTATGTGGGGGTGCAAGCAACATTTAAATAATATCATAAATGTATAAGAAAATCATGCATTCTGATAAAAATGACTCTCTTCGCTTGAGTTACCTGAAACATATTTTCCAAAAATCATCAATAATAACACATACTTCATAAATCTCACAAACTGTTGGACTCAACTAAAAATCTTTGACTCGTGACTTAGAGTGACTCGGTAACTCATGAAACTTGGACTATTATAGACTTGGGAGATTCATATAAATGACATAAACCATGTGAGCTTACATGGAGTCAAACGTCTTGCCCACTTTGGGGAGAGCTATTCTATCCTTGCTATCGGAGTAGAACCTTAACTTTAGTGATAACTGTCTTGGCCTTTGGCCCTTAATCTTAATCCTACCGTGGCACGTAGTTCTGGAAAAGTAGGATGCACCGAACCAATACTTCCCGCTCAGTGCTAAATACTACTCCCATACTTAAGCTCAGAACGCATTAGGAAATCCGCATTAATCAACTCAAGGGTCTATCATGAAGAACAAAATATAAATATATATCTCACTTGTAAATCGTAATCAACTTGTGGATTCCTAACTTGACTAAATCTCAAAATAATATTTCTCATCATCAAGTACACTTGCTTATCAAATCATATCAAGTATCAAATCTTCCAGAAAACATCATAGAACTCGTTCTTGACTCTCAAGCTCAATATCAATATATATTCAATAGACAAACTTCTCATGGAAAAACATAAATCATGACACTTATCATAAATCGCTTAGAAATTATCATTTCATGATAACAATATACAACTCATGACATAAATTCATAATTTAAGAAATAAGAAAATGAAGTAGTCATATGTGTCAATCTTGTATAGCTCAAATCTCATAAATCCTTGATAAAGTAATTTGGGTGTAAACCCACTTTGCAAAATTCGTGAAATTCAATAGAAATTAAATCTTTGGGCTCAAGAACGAAAGATGTGTTCTTGTGTAAAACCCCATATACCTTAATCATTGAAATTGGATGAACTTTATTGCTTGAGACCATCCACACTTGAAATAAATAATTGTTGAAGCCCACACTATGGGGAACTTAATTCTTGAAGAAATTTTGAAGATTTATGGATGATTCTTGGAAGATTTATGTTCTTGATATAACCCTAGATATATTATCTCAAGAAAATTGGAAGAAAACATGATGGAATTAGGGTTTGGATGGGATTCTCATATTTATAGAGGCCTCCAAAATATGGGAAAAGACCAAAGTACCCTTGCAAAAACGTCTCTAAATTGCTGAAAAACAATAGCTGACGACATCCGTGACAGGTCGTCAGACCCGTGTTAGGCCGTCACGAAATGTCATCACAAAAGGGTCGAATTTTATGATTTTCTGCCTAAGGCTGATGACGTTGTCATAAATGTCATCAGAAACGTGACGAAGTCGTCAGAAACATGACAGGCCATCAGAAACGTCGACACTCTTTTCCATATTGATATGCTGGAGTAAAATGGGTATAACCCTTTGCTCCAGTATTGGATTTTTGAAAAATTGGTATTGTTGGAAAGATAATCCAATTATCTATCTGATGATAGGTCATGATCTAAAAAATTCCAAGTATAATGAGAGATATGATCATTTGAAGTTTACTATTCCAATATCCTTCCCAAGAATTCAATCGGTAAGGAATGTTTTGATTCACCCAATCGTTAGGACATCTTTAAGGCCTTAATACACACCATCCTTGATCAAAAAACAACCCAAAACATTATAATTTATTTCTCATGAGATTGATTCATGATTACACTATTGGTTAGAGTGTCGGGGTATTACAATATCTCCCCCTTGGAAATATTCGTCCTCGAATGTGGCTAGATAGGCCAAGAACAAGAGAAAATGAGGACGTATATCTGGAATGACTCACTAAAAGGGCTTACTTCATTCTAAACTTCCGAGTACATCACAAAATGTATGAATCATAGTGAGAATAACCATATAGCTGAATACACTGGATTAGTAGGAAACTGATTAGGGAAGAATAAAACCTTTGGTTTAATTTGAACTCGCGGAGAAGAGATGAGGGTATCTAGTTCGCATATCTTCTTCTGCTTCCTAAGTAGCACCCTTGACTGATTGATTTTTCCACAGAACATTGACCAAGGAAACTTCCTTATTTCTTAGTCTACGAACTTGATAATCTAGGATATTAACCAGAACTTCATCATACAAAAGGCTATCTTGAACATCGAAACTTTCCGATGGATCAAATACAACAGAATCACCAATGTTCTTCTTGAGCATAGAAACGTGAAAGATAGGATGGACAGCTGAAAACTCGGCAAGCAATTCAATCTCGTAAGCCTCTTTCCCAACACGATTAAAAACTCTATAAGGTCCAACGTATCGGGGACTAAGCTTTCCTTTCTTACCAAATCTTTTCACCCCCTTCATGGGTGAAATCTTCAAGTGCACTAGATCTTTTACCTCAAACTCAAGAGCTCTTCTTATCACATCTGCATATGACTTCTGACGACTCTGGGCTGTCTTCAACCTTTAGCGAATCAGCTTAACTTTCTCCATAGCCTCAAACACATCATCAGGTCCACTCACAGCGACTTCACCCACTTCAACCAAACCTATAGGTGATCTAAATCGCCTTTCGTATAAAGCCTAAAATGGAGCCATTCCAATGCTAGCATGAAAACTGATGTTGTAAGCAAATTCAATCAATGGAAAATGTTCATCCCAACTTCCTTTGAAACCAAGAACACATTCCCTCAACATATCCTCCAACGTCTGGATGGTCTTGTCAGCCTGACCATCGGTTTGCGGATGAAAAGCGGAGCTAAGATGAACTTGGGCACCAAGACCCTTACGAAAACCCCTCAAAAAATAAGAAGTAAATTGAGTACTCCTGTCGTTGATAATAGACAAAGGAACTCCATGCAAACTGACTAACCCTCGAATGTACAACTTAGCATAGTCCTCAGCGGTGAAAGATGTATGCACTGGCAAGAAATATGGGAACTTAGTCAAACTGTCTACAAGCACCCAAATCAAATCATGATGACATCGAGAAGGAGGTAAACCAGTCACAAAATCCATATTTATTTCCTCCCACTTTGAAGTAGGAATACTGAATACTTGCATCATTCCACCGGGTCTTTGGTGTTCTATCTTAACCTATTGGCAAGTTGTACACTTCTCTATGAATTTCGCTATATCCTTTTTCATACCATTCCACCAATAGATTTCTTGCAAATCACGGTACATCTTGGTAGCATCGAGATGAATAGAATATCGCGCGCCATGCGCTTCAGCCATAATTCACTGCCTTAAATTTTCAACATCAAGCATACATAATGCATTCTGAAATCTCAATACTCCATCTCTCCCTTGGGAGAAATCCTCCACCTTTTGGTCTTTAACTGACTCCTTCAGTCTGACCAAAGTATGATCCATATCTTGCTTCTCCTTTACTTCCGAAACTAGAGAAGACTCAAAACTACTCTGGACCCAAATATTACCCTCAGCTGAATCAAGGAATATAACTCCCAACCTAGCCATACCATGCACCTCATGAGATAACTCTTTCCTATCTTCCTCAACCTATGCTACACTACCCATGGACGACCTGCTAAGGGCATCTGCCACTACATTGGCCTTTCCCGGGTGATACAACACATTCATATCATAGTCCTTTAACAATTCCAACCATCACCTCTGATGAAGATTCAACTCTCTCTGAGTAAACACATACTACAAATTCTTGTGATCCATAAAGATATCAACATGAACACCGTACAATTAGTGTCTCCAGATTTTTAAGGCAAAAACCACTACAGCTAACTCAAGGTCATGGGTCAGGTAGTTTTTCTCATGCGGTTTCAACTGTCTGGAGGCATAGGCTATAAAATTACCTTTGTACATCAACATGTAGCCCAACCCAACTCTAGAAGCATCACAGTACACCACAAAATCATCTACACCATTTGGAAGGGTCAAGACAAGGGACGAAGTGAGTCGAGTCTTCAACTCCTGAAAACTCTTCTCGAAAGAGTCAAACCATAGGAATTTAATTTTCTTTTGGGTCAACCAAGTCAAAGGAGATGCAATGGAAGATATACCCTCAATAAAACGACGGTAGTAGCCAGCTGTACCCAAGAAACTCCTAATTTCAAATGGGGAAATAGGTCTAGGCCAATTTTTCACATCTTCTATCTTTTGAGGGTCAACTCGAATACCTATAAAAGAAACAATATGACCCTGAAAAGCAACTGATCTTAGCCAAAATATGCACTTGCTAAATTTGGCAAATAGTTGATGATCTCTAAGGGTTTGCAAGAATATTCGAAGATGATTTGCATGGTCGTTCACACTTTGGGATTATACAAGAATATCATCTATGAACACAATAACAAACATATCTAGGTACTGTCTGAACACCCGATTCATGAGGTCCATAAAAGCTGCTGGGGCATTTGTTAGCCCGAAGGACATGACCAAGAATTCAAAATGACCATATCGGGTGCGAAAAACTATCTTTGGAATATAACACTCGCTAAATTTAAGCTGGTGATAAGCGGATCTCAAGTCTATTTTTGAGAAATAGTTTGCACCTTGCAGCTAATCAAACAGGTCATCAATTCTAGGAAGAGGGTACTTGTTCTTGACTATGACCTTGTTAAGCTGACGATAATCAATGCACATCCGTAATGAACCATCTTTTTTTCGCACGAACAAAATGGGTGCATCCCAAGGAGATACAGTAGGCCTTATGAAACCCTTATCTAGAAGATCTTTGAGTTGGTCGTTCAACTCCCTAAGTTCTACGGGGGCCATACTGTATGGAGGAATAAAAATAGGATGCGTATCAGGGAAAAGATCAATCCCAAATTCTATCTCTCTATCGGGAGGTACCCCTGGGAGATTTTCTGGAAAAACATCACAAAACTCATTAACAATGTTGATCAACTGAATGGTTGGAGTATCAAACTTAATATCTTTAACTTGAACCAAATGATAGATGCAACCCTTGGATATCAATTTCCTAGCTTTAAGATAGGATATGAAATAACTCCTAGGAGATACAGAATTTTTGGACCACTCAAAGGCTGGATCATTGGGAAACTGAAACTTGACTACACGGCTACGACAGTCTATAGATGCATAACAAGAGTGAAGCCAATCCATATCCAGAATAATGTCAAAATCAACCATGTGTAGATCAATCAAATCTGCAAAAATAACTCTGTGAAGGACAGTGATTGGACACTTCTTATATACTTGCTTAGCAACACCAGGTTCACCTACTGGAGTAGAAAGTAGAAAAGGTTCAGGAATCTTTTCAGCATTAATCTAAAAATTCTCAGCCACTAACGGAGGCACATAAGAAATACTTGACCCAGGGTCCATCAACACATACACATCAAAATGAAATTCACGGAGCGTATCAGTAACAATATCTAGAAAATCCTCCTACTCCTGGCGAGGTGGTATAGCATAAAAATGATTCTGACACTGACCACCGACAGTACTAAATGAGGCACCCTGAGGAGGAGGAGGACGAAACCAAGGAGCTGGAGACTAATAGCCTGGCTCTGGGGACGAACATCACGGCTCCCCTGTCTCGCATATGGGCAATCCCTGAATTCGTGGCCCAACTTACCACAACCAAAAAAACCTCTCTGCTCAGCCATACACTCTCTAGGATGCGTTCTACCACGCTTAGCACATGGGGGATAGTTAGGTTTATTACTCACACTAACTTGATACCTATGCACAGTAGGTCTGTTACCCTGCTCCTTCCTGACTCTAGATACAGGAGTACTAGTCGATGACGGTGCTGGCACAAAAGAACGACTTTGAAATTGAGGTCGGATCCCTCTAGAAAATCTACTCTGACTATACCCCTACTGCTCTGATCTAACTCTCTTATTCACTCTCACTCTCTCTCTCTCACTTTCACCTTTTCCACTCTAATATGTTGGGCATGTATAATGAATCTAGAAAGATCCATGTCCCTATTGAGCATAGCAGAATTACAATTTTGCACAATATAACTCGATATGCCAGTCAAAAACTTACTCATACTGGTCCTGAAATCAAACATCATACCGGGAGCATACTTAGACAACAGGTTAAATTTAAGACAATATTCCTTAACTGTCATGAAGCCTTCTCTCAAGTTCATAAAATCATCTAGTTTTGCTTCCCTCAGCTTCGGGGGAAAGAATCGGTCTAAGAACGCATCCTGGAAGAATGACAAGTCATGGGAGTGGCATCCTTCCCTCTACTCTTCCTCGACAACTCCACCCAATCATAAGCAACATATTTCAAGTGATATGAAGCTAGCTACACACTTTCTTCCTCTATTACATGCATAATTTGAGTGATCTTTTTCACCTTATCAAGATATATTTATGGGTCCTCACCTACTCTTGACCCATAAAACTTTGGCAGATTCATCCACATAAAATCTCGAACTCAAGTTTCTACAAAATTACCTTCTTGTGGAGGTGGAACAATGTCCTGAACATTGGCTTGAGCATTGGCGGTAACTGCCTGGGCTAGTGCCTGAAAAGCTGCCGGAAATTTAGCATGAGTCACCGTCTCATTTAAAGGATCAACGGGTTGAGGTCTTTCATTATTTCTACAAGCTCTACGAGGAGGCATTTTCTGTCATAAGAGAGAACAAATTAATAGCAGAGAGAAATAGTCATTGGCACAAAAGACTTCTGAAAGAAAGAAATTACTTTTCCTAAAATATCCCGTAACCTCTTTCTCATAGATGTGGCACGCTACACACCGATGATCAAGACTCTATGTAACGTGGCTTGTCAGACTCCCTAGGACTCCTTTAAACCTTAGGCTCTGATACCAAGCTTGTAACGCCCAAAGATCCCACCCCAAGACGTCACACGGTGCTTAAGGCCACACGCGACCTCAAGCTAACCCTATGAGCCTTTCATCTCCTCTATAACTAACTATGACAATAATCAAGCTGTAATAAAGAAGAATAATCATGTCATGAACATATTGGAATACAAAGAAATACTATTCTGTACAATAAAAATACTAAAGTTCTGTACATACTGGTACTCTATTCTGACAAAGCCTCTTTTATATACTACTGAGTAGCTATTGGGACAGATCCCCAACTATCTCGTACTGAACTGGAAATATACAACCATCTACTATCAAAACAAAAATCAGGGACATAGGTCCTCAAACCAATATGACTCACCAACTGTATGAATGTAGATGGAGATACTCGAAGATCACTGTCGCTGCTGAGAGTGAGCACCTGAACCTACATCACGAGAAAATATATAACACAGAAAAGTATGGGAATCAGTACTTGGGAATGTACTGAGTACGTGGGGGTGAAGGCAATATTTAAATAATATAATAAATGTTTATGAAAATCATGCATGCTGATAAAAATGACTTTCTTCGCTTGAGTTACCTGAAACATATTTTCCATAAATCATCAATAATAACACATGCTTCATAGATCTCACAAACCGTTGGACTCAACTCAAACTCTTTGACTCATGACTTAGAGTGACTCGGTAACTCTTGAAACTTGGACTATTATGGACTTGGGAGTTTCTTATAACCAACATAAACCATGTGAGCTTACATGGAGTCCAACGTTTTGCCCACGTTGGGGAGAGCTAATCTATCCTTTCCATCGGAGCAGAACCTTAAATTTTGTGATAACTATCTTGGCCTTTGGCCCTTAATCTTAATCCTATGGTGGCACGTAGTTCTGGGGAAGAAGGATACGTTGAACCCATACTTTCCGCTCGATGCTAAATACTACTCCCAGACTTAAGCTCAGAACACATTAGGAAATCTACCTTCATCAATTCAAGGGTCTATAATAAAGACCAAAATATAAATATATATCTCACTTGTAAATCATAATCAACTTGTGGATTCCTAACTCGACTAAATCTTAAAATAATCTTTCTAATCATCAAGTACACTTGCTTATCAAATCATATCAAGTATCAAATCTTCCAGAAAACATCATAGAACTCGTTCTTGACTCTAAAGATCAATATCAATATATATATTCAATAGATAAACTTCTTATGGAAAAAAATAAACCATGACACTATCATAAGTCACTTAGAAATTATCATTTTATGATAACAATATACAACTCATGACATAAATTCTTAACTTAAGAAATAAGACAATGAAGTAGTCATATGTGCCAATCTTGTATAGCTCAAATCTCAAAAATCCTTGATAAAGTAATTTCGGTGTAAACCTACTTTGCAAAATTCATGAAATTCAATCGAAATTAAATCTTTGGGCACAAGAACGAAAAAAGTGTTCTTGTTCAAATCCCCACATACCTTAATCATTGAAATTGGATGAACTTTAGTGCTTGAGACTTTATCCACACTTGAAATAAATAATTCTTGATGCCCACACTATGGGGAACTTGGTTCTTGAAGAAATTTTGAAGATTCTTGGAAGATTTATGTTCTTGATATAACCCTAGATATATTATCTCAAGAAAATTGGAAGAAAAAATGATGGAATTAGGGTTTGGATGGGATTCTCATATTTATAGAGTCCTCCAAAATATGGGAAAAGACCAAAATACCCTTGCAAAATCATCTCTAAATTTCTGAAAAACAATAGCTGACGATATCCGTGACAGGCCGTCAGACCTGTGATAGGCCGTCACGAAATGTCGTCACAAAAGGGTCAAATTTTATGATTTTCTGCCTAAGGCTGATGACGTTGTCAGAAATGTCATAGAAACGTGAAAACGTAGTCAGAAATTTCATAGAAACGTGACGACGTAGTCAGAAATGTTCGTCAGAAACTTGACAGGTGATCAGAAACGTCGTCACTCTTTTCTAGATTGACATTCTGGAGTAAAATGGGTATAACCCTTTGCTCCAGTATTGGAATTTGGTAAAATTGGTATCATTGGAAAGCTAATCCAATTATCTATCTGTTGATAGGCCATGATCTAAAAAATTCCAAGTATAATGAGATATATGATCGTTTGAAGTTTACTATTTCAATATCCTTCTCAAGAATTCAATCGGTAAGGAATGTTTTGATTCACCCAATCATTAGGAAATCTTTAAGGCCTTAATACACACCATCCTTGATCAAAAAACAACCCAAAACATTATAATTTATTTCTCATGAGATTGATTCATGATTACACTATTGGTTAGAGTGTCGGGGTATTACAATATCTCCCCCTTGGAAACATTTGTCCTCGAATGTGGCTAGATAGGGCAAGAACAAGAGAAAAGGAGGACGTATAGCTGGAACGACTCACTAAAAGGGCTTACTTCATTCTAAACTTCCGAGTACTTCACAAAATGCATGAATCATAGTGACAATAACCATATAGATGAATACACTGGATTAGTAGGAAAATGTATTAGGGAAGAATAGAACCTTCGGTTTAATTTGAACTCACGGAGAAGAGATGAGGGTATCTATTTCACATATTTTCTTCTGCTTCCTAAGTAGCACCCTCGACTGATTGATTTTTCCATAGAACTTTGACCAAGGGATCTTCCTTATTTCTTAGTCTACGAACTTGATAATCTAGGATTTCAACCGGAACTTCATCATACAAAAGGCTATCTTGAACATCAAAACTTTCCGATGGATCAAAAACAACAAAATCACCAATGTGCTTCTTGAGCATAGAAACATGAAAGATAGGATGGACAGCTGACAACTCGGCAGGAAATTCAATATCGTAAGCTTCTTTCCTAACATGATTCAAACTATAAGGTCCAACGTATCGGGGACTAAGCTTCCCTTTCTTACCAAATATTTTCACCGCCTTCATGGGAGAAATCTTAAATTACACTAGATCGTTCACCTCAAACTCAAGAGCTTTTCTTCTCACATCTGCATATGACTTCTGACGACTCTGGGCTGTCTTTAACCTTTCTCGAATCAGCTTAACTTTCTCCATAGCCTCAAACACAGCATTTGGTCCACTCATAGCGACTTCACCCACTTCAAACTAACCTATGGGTGATCTATATTTCCTTTCGTATAAAGCCTCAAATGGATCCATTCCAATGCTAGCATGAAAACTGTTGTTGTAAGGAAATTCAATCAATGGCAAATGTTCATCCCAACTTCCTTTGAAATCAAGAACACATTCCCTCAACATATCCTCCAACGTCTGGATGGTCTTGTCAGCCTGACCATTGGTCAGCGGATGAAAAGCGGAGCTAAGATGAACTTGGGTACCAAGACCCTTCTGAAAATCCCTCAAAAAATAAGAAGTAAATTGAGTACCCCTATCGTAGATAATAGACAAAGGAACTCCATGCAACCTGACTAACTCTTAAATGTACAACATAGCATAGTCCTCAGTGGTGAAAGATGTATACGCTGGCAAGAAATACGCGAACTTAGTCAAACTGTCTACAACAACCCAAATCGAATCATGATGATATCGAGAAAGAGGTAAACCAGTCACAAAATCCATATTTACTTCCTCCCACTTTGAAGTAGGAATACTGACTTCTTGCATTATTCCACCGGATCTTTGGTGTTCTATCTTAACCTATTGGCAAGATGTATACTTCTCTATGAATTTCGCTATATCCTTTTTCATACCATTCCACCAATAGATTTCTTGCAAATCGAGGTACATCTTGGTAGCACCGGGATGAATAGAATATCACACGCCATGCGCTTCAGCTATAATTCTCTACCTTAAATCTTCAACATCAGGCATACATAATCTATTCTGAAATCTCAATACTCCATATCCCCCATGGGAGAAAACCTCCACCTTTTGGTCTTTAACTGACTCCTTCAGTCTGACCAAAGTAGGATCCATATCTTGCTTCTCCTTTACTTCTGAAACTAGAGAAGACTCAAAACTACTCTGGAGCCAAATATTACCCTCAGCTGAATCAAGCAATCTAACTCCCAACCTAGATAGACCATGCACCTCATGAGATAACTCCTTCCTATCTTCCTCGACCTATGCTACACTACCCATGGACGACCTACTAAGGGCATCTGCCACTATATTAGCCTTGCCCGGGCGATACAACACATTCATATCATAGTCCTTTAACAATTCCAACCATCACCTCTGATGAAGATTCAACTCTGTCTGAGTAAACACATACTACAAATTCTTGTGATCCATAAAGACATCAACATGAACACCATACAAATAGTGTCTCCAGATTTTCAAGGAAAAAACCACTACAGCTAACTCAAGGTCATGGGTCGGGTAGTTTTTCTCATGCGGTTTCAACTGTCTAGAGGCATAGGCTATAACCTTACCTTTCTGCATCAACATGTAACCCAACCCAACTCTAGAAGCATCACAGTACACCACAAAATCATCTACACCATTTGGAAGGGTCAACACAGGGGCCGAAGTGAGTCGAGTCTTCAACTCCTGAAAACTGTTCTCACAAGAGTCAGACCACAGGAATTTAATTTTCTTTTGGGTCAACCAAGTCAAAGGAGATGCAATGGATGAGATACCCTCAACAAAACGATGGTAGTAGCCAGCTATACCCAAGAAACTCCTAATATCAAATGGGGAAATAGGTTTAGGCCAATTTTTCACAGCTTCTATCTTTTGAGGGTCAACTTGAATACCTTCAAAAGAAATAATATGACCCAAAAAAGCAACTGACCTTAGCAAAAATTTGCACTCGCTAAATTTGGAAAATAGTTGATGATCTCTAAAGGTTTGCAAGACTATTCGGAAATGATTTGCATGGTCGTTCTCACTTTGGAATTATTCAAGAATATCATCTATGAACACAATAACAAACATATCCAGGTACTTTCTGAACACCCAATTCATGAGGTTCATAAAGGTTGTTGGGGAATTTGGTAGCCCGAAGGACATGACCAAGAACTCAAAATGACCATATCGGATGCAAAAAACTATCTTTGGAATATCACACTCCCTAACTTTAAGCTGGTGATAAGCGGATCTCAAGTCTATTTTTGAGAAATAGTTAGCACCTTGCAGCTGATCAAACAAGTCATCAATTCTATGAAGAGGGTACTTGTTCTTGACTGTGACCTTGTTAAGCTGACGATAATCAATGCACATCCGTTATGAACCATCTTTGTTTTGCACAAACAAAATGGGTGCATCCCAAGGAGATACACTAGGCCTTATGAAACCCTTATCTAGAAGATCTTTGAGTTTCTCTTTCAACTCCCTAAGTTCTATGGGGGCCATACGGTATGGAGGAATAGAAATAGGCTGCGTGTCAGGGAGAAGATCAATCCCAAATTCTATCTCTCTATCGGGAGGTACCCCTGGGAGATTTTCTGGAAAAACATCACAAAACTCATTAACAATGTTGATCAACTGAATGGTTGGAGTATCAAACTTAATATCTTTAACTTGAACCAAATGATAGATGCAACCCTTGGATATCAATTTCCTAGCTTTAAGATAGGATATGAAATAACTCCTAGGAGATACAGAATTTTTGGACCACTCAAAGGCTGGATCATTGGGAAACTGAAACTTGACTACACGGCTACGACAGTCTATAGATGCATAACAAGAGTGAAGCCAATCCATATCCAGAATAATGTCAAAATCAACCATGTGTAGATCAATCAAATCTGCAAAAATAACTCTGTGAAGGACAGTGATTGGACACTTCTTATATACTTGCTTAGCAACACCAGGTTCACCTACTGGAGTAGAAAGTAGAAAAGGTTCAGGAATCTTTTCAGCATTAATCTAAAAATTCTCAGCCACTAACGGAGGCACATAAGAAATACTTGACCCAGGGTCCATCAACACATACACATCAAAATGAAATTCACGGAGCGTATCAGTAACAATATCTAGAAAATCCTCCTACTCCTGGCGAGGTGGTATAGCATAAAAATGATTCTGACACTGACCACCGACAGTACTAAATGAGGCACCCTGAGGAGGAGGAGGACGAAACCAAGGAGCTGGAGACTAATAGCCTGGCTCTGGGGACGAACATCACGGCTCCCCTGTCTCGCATATGGGCAATCCCTGAATTCGTGGCCCAACTTACCACAACCAAAAAAACCTCTCTGCTCAGCCATACACTCTCTAGGATGCGTTCTACCACGCTTAGCACATGGGGGATAGTTAGGTTTATTACTCACACTAACTTGATACCTATGCACAGTAGGTCTGTTACCCTGCTCCTTCCTGACTCTAGATACAGGAGTACTAGTCGATGACGGTGCTGGCACAAAAGAACGACTTTGAAATTGAGGTCGGATCCCTCTAGAAAATCTACTCTGACTATACCCCTACTGCTCTGATCTAACTCTCTTATTCACTCTCACTCTCTCTCTCTCACTTTCACCTTTTCCACTCTAATATGTTGGGCATGTATAATGAATCTAGAAAGATCCATGTCCCTATTGAGCATAGCAGAATTACAATTTTTCACAACATAACTCGATATGCCATTCAAAAACTTACTCATACTGGTCCTGGAATCAACCATCATACCGGGAGCATACTTAGACAACTGGTTAAATTTAAGACAATATTCCTTAACTGTCATGAAGCCTTCTCTCAAGTTCATAAAATCTTCTAGTTTTGCTTCCCTCAGCTCCGGGGGAAAGAATCGGTCTAAGAACGCGTCCTGGAATAACTGCCAAGTCATGGGAGTGGCATCCTTCCCTCTACTCTTCCTCGACAACTCCACCCAATCATAAGCAACATCTTTAAAGTGATAGGAAGCTAGATACACACTTTTTTCCTCTATTATATGCATAATTTGAGTGATCTTTTTCACCTCATCAAGATACATCCGTGGGTCCTCACCTACTCTTGACCCATAAAACTCTGGCAGATTCATCCACATAAAATCTCGAACTCAAGTTGCTACAGAATTACCTTATTTCGGAGGTAGAATAATGTCCTGAACATTGGCTTGAGCATTGGCGGTAACTGCCTGGGCTAGTGCCTAAAAAGCTGCCCAAAATTCGGCATGAGTCACCGTCTCATTTAAAGGATCAACGGGTTGAGGTCATTCATTATTTCTACAAGCTCTATGAGGAGGCATTTTTTTCATAAGACAGAATGAATTAATAGCAGAGTGAAATAGTTGTAGGCACAAAAGACTTCTGAAAGAAAGAAATGACTTTTCCTAAAATATTCCGTAGCCTCTTTCTCATAGATATGGCATGCTACACACCGATGATCAAGACTCTATGTAACATGGATTTTCAAACTCCCTAGGACTCCTTTAAACCTTAGGCTCTGATACCAAGCTTGTAACGCCCCAAGATCCCATCCCAAGATGTCACACGGTGCTTAAGGCCACACGCGACCTCAAGCTAACCCTATGAGACTTTTATCTACTCTATAACTAACTATGACAATAATCAAGCTATAATAAGGAAGAATAATCATGTCATGAACATACTGGAATACAAAGAAATACTATTTTTTACAATCAAAATACTAAAGTTCTGTACATACTTGTACTCTAGTCTGACAAAGCCTCTTCTACATAATACTGTGGAGCTATTGGGACAGATCCCCAACTGTCTCGTACTGAACTGGAAATAAAAAACCATCTACTATCAAGACAAAAATTAGGGACATAGGTCCTCAAAGTATTATGACTCACCAACTCACCAACTATCACTGCTGAGACTGATCTCCTGAACCTACATCACGAGAAAATATAGAACACAAAAGATTATGGGAATCATGTCTTGGGAATGTACTGAGTATGTGGGGGTGCAGGCAATATTTAAATAACATCATAAATGTATAAGAAAATCATGCATTATGATAAAAATGACTCTCTTCGCTTGAGTTACCTGAAATATATTTTCTATAAATCATCAATAATAACACATTCTTCATAAATCTCACAAACTATTGGACTCAACTCAAACTCTTTGACTAGTAACTTAGAGTGATTCGGTAACTCATAAAACTTGGACTATTATAGACTTGGGAGTTTCTTATAACCGACATAAACAATGTGAGCTTACATGGAGTCAAACGTCTTGCCCACTTTGGGGAGAGCTATTCTATCCTTGCTATCGGAGTATAACCTTAACTTTAGTGATAACTGTCTTGGCCTCTGGCCCTTAATCTTAATCCTACAGTGGCACGTAGTTCTGGGAAAGTAGGATGCACTGAACCTATACTTCCCGCTCGGTGCTAAATACTACTCCCAGACTTAAGCTCAGAACCCATTAGGAAATCTGTCTTAATCAACGCAAGGGTCTATCATGAAGAACAAAATATAAATATATATCTCAATGGTAAATCATAATCAACTTGTGGATTCCTAACTCGACTAAATCTCAAAATAATATTTCTCATCATCAAGTACACTTGCTTATCAAATCATATCAAGTATCAAATCTTCCAAAAAACATCATAGAACTCGTTCTTGATTCTCAAGCTCAATATCAATATATATTCAATAGACAAACTTCTCATGGAAAAACATAAATCATGACACTTATCATAAATCACTTAGAAATTATCATTTCATGATAACAATATACATCTCATGACATAAATTCTTAATTTAAGAAATAAGACAATGAAGTAGTCATATGTGTCAATCTTGTATAGCTCAAATCTCATAAATCCTTGATAAAGTAATTTGTGTGTAAACCCACTTTGCAAAATTCATGAAATTCAATAGAAATTAAATCTTTGGGCTCAAGAACGAAAGAAGTGTTCTTGTTCAAATCCCCACTTACCTTAATCTTTGAAATTGGATGAACTTTAGTGCTTGAGACTATCCACACTTGAAATAAATAATTCTTGAAGCCCACACTTTGGGAACTTGGTTCTTGAAGAAATTTTTAAGATTTATGGATGATTCTTGGAAGATTTATGTTCTTGATATAACGCTAGATATATTATCTCAAGAAAATTTGAAGAAAAAATGATGGAATTAGGGTTTTGATGGGATTCTCATATTTATAGAGGCCTTCAAAATATGGGAAAAGACCAAAATACCCTTACAAAAACATCTCTAAATTGCTGAGAAAAATAGCTAACGACATCCATGACAGGGCGTCAGACCCGTGATAGGCCATCATGAAATGTCATCATAAAAGGGTCGAATTTTATGATTTTATTCCTAAGGATGACGATGTAGTCAGAAATTTCATCAGAAATATAGAAACATCATCACAAATGTCGTCAGAAATATGACAGGGCATCAAAAACATCGTCATCCTTTTCCAGACTGACATGCTGGAGTAAAATAGGTATAACTCTTTGCTCCGGTATTGGATTTTGGCAAAATTTGTATCATTAGAAAGCTAATTCAATTATCCATCTGTTTAAACGTCATGATCAAAAAAATTCCAAGTATAATGAGAGATATTCTCATTTAAAGTTGACTATGTCAATATCCTTTCCAATAATTCAATCGGCAAGGAATGTTTTGATTCACCTAATCATTAGGACATATTTGAGTCCTTAATACACACCATCCTTGATCAAAACATAACCCAAAACATTATAATTTATTTCTCATGATCTAGATTCATGGTTGCACTATTGGTTAGAGTCTCGGGGTATTACAGAAATTTAGATTTTCTATGTTGGGTGGTGTCTAACAATAGAGTGGCAGGGATGGGGTAAAATATCCCAAGAAGAAGTAGGGCAATTTTGGGTCTTACTCGACGATTAGTGCTCCCTACCCAAAGTCATTGGTAGACAGTCATTTCCAAGGT
This sequence comes from Capsicum pubescens, assembly GCA_030864215.1. NCBI lineage: Eukaryota > Viridiplantae > Streptophyta > Magnoliopsida > Solanales > Solanaceae > Capsicum > Capsicum pubescens. The sequence continues at coordinate 188,126,974 of CM061538.1, read as the reverse complement.
GGTGACAATATTAGGACATAGGGTTCCTAGTCTCAGGCTAGTTGGTCTCAGTCAGCTCCATCATATCCTTTTGTAGCTTTTATAGTAAATTGTATTGGGGTTTTTTTTATGAGGGAAGGGATAGGTGCTTCAACTATGGTCATCCAGAGAATATTCTTAGAAACTGTCCAGTTGGTAAGGTTGCCTTTGGGGTAAATAAGATTTGTGTTGCCTATTCTTTAACTCTGGCACCAAAGGGTGTACTATATGGCTCTAGCACAGGTTGGAACCGTCTTTATGTTCTTATTACCCCACAAAAGTCTGACGCATCACCTGATGTTATGAATAGTATATTCAAACTCTTTTCCCATGATTTGTACTATTTACTTAATCTGGGATCCACTCTGTCTTACGTAATCCCATTTGTGACTTTGCATTTTGGTTTTGGTCCCAAGTGTGTTTCAAACCTTTTTCTGTTTGTACCTCGGTAGGTGACTCTGTGATTGCTAGAAAAGTCTATAAAGATGTGTGGTATTTGTTAGCAGTAAAGAAATGGTGGTGGGTCTATTTGAATTAGATATGGTTGATTTTGATGTTATTTTTAGGATGGATTAGTTGCACTCGTGTAATGTGTCTCTAGACCTTTAGACCTGTAAGGTTATCTTTAAATTTACTAATGAGCTAATTATTTAGTAGAAGGGTGGTTCCCCATCTCCTAAGGGGAATATTCATATAATATCTTAGAGATTGGAGATTAATATCCTAGAGGTGTCTCTATCATTTAGTCCGAGTTAAATATTCTAACTCAGAGGTTTTTTTTTTCATTCCATCCCGGTCGTAAATGAATTTCTGTAGGTCTTCCCTGATGACCTTCCTGGTTTTTCTCCTATTAGGGAGATTGAATTTGGGATTGATCTTTTTCTGGACACTCATCTAATTTCTATTCCTCCATATAGAATGGCTTCGACTGAGTTGAAGGATCTTATAGAGCAGCTAAAAGATCTTTTAGATAAGGGTTTGATCCATCCTAGTGAGTCCTCGTGGGGTGTACTAGTGTTTTTCGTTCTTAATAAGGATGGTTCCCATTGGATATGTATTGATTATCGACAGTTGAATAAGGTGATGATAAAGAATAAGTACCCTCTTCTGAGGATAAATTATTTCTTTTATCAGTTGCAGGGTGCTAACTTTTTCTCTAAAATTAATCAGTTATTTGGGTATCATCAACTGAAGATTAGGGAAGTGTATATCCCTAAGACTGCCTTCTATACTCGTTATGGTCATTTTAAGTTTCTCGTTATGTCTTTTGGGTTAACCAATGCCCCAATGGCATTCATGGATTTGATGAATAAAGTCTTCCCTCAATTTTTGGACTTGATTGTCATTTTATTCATAAATGATATCCTGTTGTACTCTAGTAGAGAGGAGGATCATGTCGATTACCTCTTTGTGGAGTTATAGATCCTGAAAGATCAACAGTTGTATGCCAAATTTTTGAAATGTGAATTCTAGTTGAACGCTATCACTTTTTTGGGTCATATTATTTCTAGTGGCCTATATCCATAACTCCAACTAACATTTGTAGCTTCTTGGATTTGGCTGGTTACTCTAGAAGGTTCATAGAGAGTTTTTCTTCTATAGCTACCCCGTTGACTAAGTTGACTCAGAAGAAGTTGAGGTTCTTATGGTCTGATCCTTGTGAGGGTAGTTTCGAGAAGGCAAATGATAATTTAACTTTGGCTCAGATTTTGACTTTTCCTAAAGGCACTGATAATTTTTTGGTATGCTACGATGCATTTCGTGTGGGGATTGGGTGTATTTTGATGATCATGGCATCGTGATAGCTTATGCCTCTGGGTAGTTGAAGGTGCATGAGAGGAATTATCCAACTCATGATGTAGAATTTGATAGCCACGTTGTTCATATTGAAAATTTAGTGTTACTATTTGTATGGAGTGCACATGAATATCTTTTTTTATCATAAGTTTCCACAATATGTGTTTACTCAGAAAGAGCCTAACCTCAGGAAAAGAGCTGCTTAAGGATTATGAAATCTATCTTTACTACCATCCAAGTATAGCTAGTGTGGTTGCTGATGCTCTTAGCAGGTTATCCATAGGGATTCTAGTTTATGTGAATAAGAAGAAGCGAGAGTTGTGATAGAAATTCACTTTTGGCTAACCTTGGAGTTCGTCTCTCGGACTTTAAGGATGGTGATGTGTTCGTTCAAAAAGTGGTGCAGTCATCTGTTGGTGCTAAAATTAAGGAGAAACAAGTGTTAAATCTTATGTTGATGAGGACCAAGAGAGATATTAGTGGGAATAATATGATGGAGTTTTAGATTAGTAGTGATGGTACTTTGCGGTATCAAGGAAGGTTGTGTGTTCCTGATGTCAGTGGTCTACAAGAGAGGATCTTGGTTGAGGTGCATGAGTCATGCTATGTTGTTCACCTTGGTTCGAGAAAAATATAACATGACCTCAAGGAGATGTATTGGTGTAAAAATATGAAGTGGGGTATTGCTAAATTTGTGTTCAAGTTCATAGTGTGCCAACAAGTGAAAGTTCAGCACATGAGGCCCAGAGGATAGTATCAAGAGATTGAATTACCTATGTGGAAGTGGGAAGTAATCAATATGGTTTTCATTATCGGTCTTCCCCGATTTTGAAATCAGTTTGATTTGGTTTGGGTCATCGTGGATAGGATAACAAAGTTGGCTCACTTTATGCCAGTAAGGACTAACCTCTCAGCTGAGGATTATGCAATGTTATATCGCCTTGAGATTGTGAAATTGCATGGGATACCAGTTTCTATCATCTCAGATCATGGTATGCATTTTTTATCTCACCTTTGGTAGTTGATTCAGAAAGGTTTGGGGACCAAGGTGAGTCTCAATACTTAATTTCACCCGTATTCAGATGGGAAAGCAGAAAGTACTATTCATATATTGAAGGATATGCTTCGGTATTGCGTGATTGACTATGGTGTTAGTTGGATTGAGAATTTATCTCTTATAGATTTTACCTATACTAATTGCTACCACTCAAGAATTGGGATGGCTCCATTTGAACCTTTCTATGGTAGAATATGTAGGTCTATAATTAGGTTATTTGAGGTTAGTAAGGCAGAGATGTTTGGCTCGTATTTGGTTCAATAATCCATTGAGAAGGTGAAGGTGATTCGGGATAGAATTAGGGATGCCTTAAGTTACCAAAAGTCTTATAAGTATGTAAGGCGAAGGGAGTTAGAGTTTGAGGTTGGGGATAGGGTGTTCTTTAAGGTGTCTCCCATGAACGGTGTGATGTAGTTTGGTAAGAAGGGGAAGCTCAATCCTGGTATATTTGTTTGTACTTGGTTTTAAGGAGGTTTGGAAATGTTTCATATGAGTTAGAGTTGCCTTTTAGATTGATGTCCATTCATTCGGTGTTCTTTATTTCTATGTTAAGGAAGTGTGGGTGATTCTTCACAGACTGTGCCTATAAAGGATATTGGTATTTCAAATTCGCTGTGTTATGAGAAGATCCCGATTAAGATCTTAAATCAATAGGATTGTCGGTTGCGGACCAAGAACGTGGCCTCAATAAAGGTTCTATGGAGGAACCGCAAGGTTGAAGAGACTACTTGGGAAACCAAAGAGGACATGAAGTCGAAGTATCCATTCCTATTTTCTACCTCAAAAATTCAAGCGGAAGGTATGTGTTCTTCATAACATTTTTTTTCTAACTTAGTTAAAGGAAATATTAATTTCCTTGCATCTTTATCTTCTAGCTTTGTTAAAGTTCAGAGTAGTGGTGTTGGGATGTAAATCGTGCTTGCACTGCCTTGTTCCATAATTCGAGGATGAATGATCCAAGTGAGGGAGTATTGAAACACCCTGGGTTTTGGTCCTTGGAAATTTCTTGAGTTTTGAGCCTTCGGTTGATCATACGACTCACCATACTAGTCGTATAATGTGGGTATGGGTCTAGGGACCCTAGTCATATGTTGGTCAGTGTGATATTGGCCAAATTTTATCCAAGGTACGAGAAGAGTCCATACGAGTTGTATGTTGAACTTACGAGAATTGTAAGGTCCAATCGTATGTTGTCAAGTGTCTAGCCATAGATATTCTTCCTAAGGTACGACTTTAAGGTAGTAGTCATATGATGATGATACAAGTAAGGAAAGGAAGTCGTATATTGGACAAAATATGGACTCAAACTTTCTGTCTTGTATACAATCAAAGGGTACCACTCGTATAATGTGGTTATGAGTTGAGGGGTCCAATCGTACCCACCTGTGGGAATTTTTACAGTTTCAATTGGGGATATTATGGATATTTTTCCCCTTAAATCCTTTCAACCCCACAACATAAAATGCCTTTTGGGACTTTCCTAACTTATTATTTTCAATCAAACACTCTTAAATCTCTCTTAAGATCTTGGTTTAAGAAAATGCTAGAGTTTCATCAAGGTTACCAATTAAGGCTCTCGAGGGTGGTTTATCTCCGTCTTCCTTGGTGACTTAGGAATGTTACTTCTCCCTTATTGTTAGTTTAACTAAAAGCATGTTTTAATGTATGATTTCTATGGTATTATTGTGGATATGTTTTGGGTTTTGAAATAGATGTTGGGGTTTTTGGTTGGATAATATTTTCCCATGTTTTACTTATGGTTTTACATGTTATGATTGTAGTTTGAACATGTGGTTACATGGGAATGGTCAATTGATGCTTGCTTTTGGTTTTTGAAACTATATGCCCTGAACATATTTGATAAAATGCCAATAAGAATGATTTTTCATATATTTGACTTTTATTGAAATCTTTGCATTGCATAATATGGTATTGGAACTTAAATTTATTTGGTTGGTTTTAAATGGATTGGAAAGAACTTGTGGCCATGGCTTAGGTTTAGTTGGAAATCATGCGGGGTACTTGTAAATCCCCTAAGTGTTGGCTAATGACATTGCTTGCAAGCTATAGTTGATATGATGATACCACTTCATAATGCCTTGGTAATTAAATTTTGAAATTGGTGTTTTGGTTATGTGTTAAATCATGTAATTGGGAAATAATGGTGGGTTGAAATAGCTAACCACGAAGGTGGGAGTTCGATAGACGGACACTAGAAACTCATGCTTGCCGACATGAAGGGTGGTAATGCTGACCATATGCTTTTGGGGAAAAAGGTAATCACCCAAGTTATACTTGTATATATCTATATCATGGAGGGAGAAGGGTACATGGGAATCCCCGGCCCCTATCATATATACAGTTCTTGTGTCTACACACACTAGGGCCCGTTCAGGGGGTAATATTGGACCCATATATCCTTTGGATGGATTATGATAGTAAATCTACACAACCCAGGTTATGGTTTTAAATGCATGCTAAACCCGGTACCCTTTACCAGCATAGTATATATGTATAAATTTATGTTATTGCATATGGTTATTTACTTTGGTTTTGAATAATGGCACTATTTTATCCTTATTGTTGAGTATATGGTAGATTTCATCACGCTAACCGCCTTCGGGCGCTATATCCCCACATGATGCAAGAACCAACCATAGTACTCCTCCTTCTCAGTGACTTAGATTCGGGGATAATTTAGAGTCAAACTGAAGTGGTGAGCTTCCATACTCCAGAAGACTCCATTTCATGATATAGAGATCTTTATATTACTTTGTTTCTTGGACTTTGGTTTTGGATATGGTCGGAGGCATGTCCCAATCAAATGTTCTTTTCTTTTGGTTAAAGGCTTTGTGTAACTACTATGGTTATAAATGGTGTTGATATTTGTTTTAGCCTTGGTATTGGTATTGGCGTTGGGGATGACACCGGTTGGATATTTGGTTGGTTATGGTAATGGACTTTATTAAATGTTTTTCAATTATTGTTGTTAAATCTTATTATATGTTTGGAATTTATCCGAAATAGGGTACAGAGCAGTTATGGTTAGGTATTGGGGGTAGTCCGCAGTTCGAGTCGGTCTTCAGGAACCTAACATAACTTGGCCCTAGTTTGGGGCGTGTCACAAACTTAATAAGCACATCCTTGATGATCCCTTCGGGCTGAACTCTTGTTCAATCTGCTATCTAGAGCCCCGCAGAGTATGGTCTTTGTTTACACGAATACAAAGTATGAACACTTATAGGGGCATCAATTTTATACTTTCCCCTAAGACACTCAAATCTTAGACCACATCACAATCACCAATTAGTCTGGGGAGGGTGAAACTCCCTCGGCCTTTTAGTTTCTTGGGCATTTTCCTCATCACCACAGAATAGGACTTCTTAGTAAGGGCCACTGTCACAATTTCCTATAGATTTGTTTTATTTGTCACCATATCCTTCAAGTACTTAGCGTATTTGGGCATCCCTACAAAACATCTAAAAGAGAAAGATTAATGTGAAGTTCTCTGAACATTTAGTCAAAAAACTTCTTAAAGCAGACATCCTCCTTGGCCTTTTTGAACCTTCGAGGGAATGTTGGTGGTGGTCTTTCCAGTGCACTTCCAATAACCTTTGCTTTTGGGTACTCAAACTTCCCCGGATTTCCAAAATCTCTCATTTCAACCTATGTATGTACCAACTCTACCTGCACCTCAAAATTTTTCTTCGAAGGCCTTTCACTGAGATCTTTACCACTCCTTAAGGTGATTTTTATAACTTCCTTTGGATGATCTGTATCACTTGAAAATCCACCTTGGGGCCTAGTATTTTGTTCCTGAGCTAGGCCCTAACTGCTACTCTAGCTTCTATTGAGCCAATTGATGATTTTTTATTTCAGAAACCATTTCTTCTTGCTTGGCCAGGATCTTTTTCAAAGTCTCATTAGTGTTACTGGTATGTGTGTTGTGCTGCTGCTGAAACTACTAATTCTAATTTTTACCCCATGAATAGTTGGGTTGAGTCTTCCATTTGCGGTTATAGGCATTTGTATAAGTTCTCCTCTATGCATTGTCTACAAAGTTCATGGATTCAGGATTCGCACCACACATGTCTGTAGAATGACCACTGTTTCCATAGATTTTACACAAAGATGGGTTCTGATAAACTGCATTCACTTGAGCCTTGGACTGATTCACCCCTAATTGGTTGAATTGTGTCATCATTTAATTCTAAAAAATAACTAATTAGGTGGAAAGATTATGATACTATAAACTTCGATCATGCAAGTATACTTTTTCACTACACTTTGGGAAATGTCACTATGCCAGTTCAGATTCCCTTGCGTAATGCAGTTCAACAAGGTATAGATCTTATCATAAGTTTTCTCCAGAGCTTGACTACCTGTAGCTGAATTTAGAAAAAATTTCATATTATGGTCAAGACGTTCTAAAAAGGTGTGAGCTAATACCTCATTGGGCTATTGATGATGTGGATAGTGTCGGAAAAGAGATTTAAACCTCTCCCAAACATGATATATATTCTCATTCAAATTTCTCTTAAAGCTCAAAATCTCACTGCGTAATCATGTAGTCTTGCTAAATGGCATGAAATAGATAAGGAATTTCAAGGCCAATTCATCCCATTTAGTTATTTAACCTTCCAGCTTAGCATTCAACCACTTCTTCACTTTCCCTAAGATTAAGAAGTGGGAGAGTGTCGGCCTCATAAATCAATGGTATGAATGTGTCACTGATCTCCAAAAAATTCTACAAGTAAACCTGTGGATCCTCATGTGACAATCTGATAACCTTCCCGTTGCTGTGCAAAAGCTGCACCATATTCTCTTTCAACTCAAAGCTACCTCCTGCAGCAAGTCTTCAGATGATGGAGGTAACATTAGTCGCAAGTGGGACTGCCACTTCATGAACCTTGTGGGCTGGTGGATCTTCAGCCATGGATACAGGAATAGCTTCTTCTTTGTGAATTTAAGGGATTCGGTAGAGAAAGACTGCTTCTATCCTTAATTCGTGTAAGAGTTTCTCGAGTTCGGGATATGGTCCAACCAGCTCCATGTCTTTTGCAAGTGTAACAAATTTTCTAACCTGTGCCTACAAATTCATAGGCTAAGATCAATTAATTATCATTTAAGATATCAAAAAGCAAAACTAAAATTAAGATGTTTGCCAATTTACAAGTCCCTGGCAATGGCGCAAAAAACTTGTTGTACCCAAGCACGCATATAAGGGTACATGGTCCACTAAGTAGTAAAATGGCCTTTTACAAGCCAAATATTGATCCCACAGAGACTTGTATAAAAAAACTATCCAATTTTAGTTCAACTATCAAGATTAAGCAAGTGCTAAAGTAACCAAAAGAGTTTAAGAGTTAAAAAGTAAGAGTAAAGTAAACAATACGGTAAATTAAAGGTTCTTGAACAAGAATGGGGTGAAACCAATGGTTAAGGAAGTAAAAACATTTATACTAAGATATATAACTTCATTGTTTAGGTTAATTATCTTAGTTGTTGGTTCCTGTGGTTGATATTATGACTACGGCCTTCCGAACCTCTAATAAACTATCAAACTTAAACCCACAACTACATCATTGAGAGGGGATGTGAGAAATAAGTTAAATGCATTTATATTCCATCCCGTAAATGAACCAAATAGGAAACTTAGGAATATTTCTATCCTAAATGAAAATCATAACATTATTCAATTTAGGCATTATGATCCTATTCCATCTACCCAATATTTTATCCTATCGTTCCTCTTTCCTGACTCATGATTGAATTTAGCAAGTATTGTAATGGTTGAGAATAATTAAAATATTTAAATCAAGGGTAAATAAATAACCAACAATTATAAGAAAATAGAACCAATTCAATTCATAACAAGAGTAGTCGTGTATTTGGCCTTAACCCCAAAAAAGGGTGTTTATCCACTCACAGACATACACATAATCACAATAGATGGATCCATGTTATAATCCCAGAAAAACTAAAGTAAAAGATTAAAAACCCTAATTGAAGACTTTTCCATTGTATGTTGAAGCCCAAGGTTGTCCAAGGTGAATACCAAAGAATAGGAGTGTCCAATTTATACTACACCAACATTTTCCGATTTGGAGTAGACTTCATGCCATGCTCCTATCATGGTGGATAGGATGCGTGGAACGCTGCTATTGAACCTACCTACTGGAATTTATGATCCAAAATTCAACCAAGGGGGTTCCACTCCATTATCGTGATGCCTAGAGTCCATGTAACACCAATGATTCCCAAAATTCCATATTTGATCACATTGTACTCCATGAGTTTGTCCTTCAAGTCCAAGATTTGTGGTGACTTTTCCTCTTGGTTTCCATATTGTATATCATACATTAATAATCTTTATGAACTTACCAAGCATCCTATAACATCAAACACAACAAATTAAATCTCAAAACAACATAGAATCCAACACAATGAACTAGAAAGTAACATCACTCAAAATAAGAGTTCTAGTTTTCTTGTTTGACTTTTAACTTAATATTTTGACTCAAAACTCATTGTAAACACACCATGTACATAGTAATTACATAAATTAACACTTATATGCTCATTTATATAAATATTAACTTAATAAGAACACTAAAAGTCCTCAAAACTAAGTTTATTAAGGCCGGCTAACAACACTTAGGAGCATAAATCCACCTAAGATCATATTGTTTAGTTGAAATGATGAAATTGATTTAATTAAATATATATAATGGTCTGCACATGAATAATTGGTGCATTTCATTTCATCATGGTTTATATGTGATGATAACATTTATACATTATGAGGTTTGGATCGAATGTCATGCTGACAAGATTATTTTGATTGGGTGTCATGTAGACCCTATAATTTGTATGGGATGTTATGCTGATACTATTATTTTTATTGATTATCATTCTGACATTATTATTTTTTTAGGTACCATGATATTACTAGTATATGAACTTTAATCATCCCATGCAGGTTATAATAAGAGTCCATGCCAATTCCAGTATATATATACGTAATTTATTACAAGCACTCATTGGTTGTATTTCATATATGATTGATCATTGTCTATTTGTGAGTGGACTGATGGAGTGTGATTGAGTTTTATATGTGTAACTTGTAATGGAATTATATAAAAAGAACAACCAATGGTTGGTATGTTGATAGTTGTGATTGTGTATTGCATTAATATGTGGATATAAGGTTTTATGGGATTGTATATGAATCTTATTCTCCTATGTGTATAGTAATAAACGTGAAGTGTATTAAAGTTTCTCCTTCTGCAAAGTTAAAATTCTTTTATTGATTCTCTTAGTTATATAAATTTTGGTAGTTAATGATAGTAGGATAAAAAGCGAAGGATATTAAGAAAAAGGATTATGAAGGGAGATAAGAGAAGTGTAAATTTATTATAACAAGCTGAGTTCATAAGAGATGCGAATTAGGTTGATTCATGTAATTTTATTAGTGGGTCTTTTCCTGAGGATAATTTAATAATGCTATAATAAAGGAAAGACAATAAGACTGGAAGTTTAAGTAAGTTAAGTATATTTAGTTATTAAGTATTTATATTTTAATGATATATTCTTGACATTGCTATATATTGTTATATGATGTTTAAATTTTTTTGTCTAATAACACCTAATAGTACTTGTGGTTATACTGATACTGCACTTACTATAGCTCCTTTTAGGTATATAGCCACGGTTACAGGTCAGTTTGAGTTTTTGTAGGTACAATAAAATTTATTCTCCACCAGCTCTTGTTATTCTACTCTTACATAGAGGGTTGTATCTTTAGTGGTCCCTTATTTATTTATTGCATTTGTATCTGTTTAGACTAGCTTTTGGGGAGTTGCATAAATAACTTCTATAATGCACTTCTAATAATATTTGTTTTAAATAAATGATTATTACTTACTAATATTAAAGGATTTGGATTTTATTCTACAGTTTTAAAGGTTTTGTAGTAAGATTTTGCCTATCAAGAGTAGAGCTAGGTAGGTGCTCACATGATTCATGGATTATGACCAATGTATCAGAGACCAAGTAATTGGTCTTTCAGTATAGGCAAAAATGTGGAGTAGAGTCTTATGAATTAGTGTGTTGACATTTACACCAAATCAGTACAAAACTATAAAGCATCTGGGAAATCAATCTCAATATTTTCTTTCTCATCTTGCTATTTAAATGGGGTCTTTGTATTTGAGTCCAACTGGTATTTGAAAAATTCTAATTGGTATTTCAGCCATCACAATTTGGAGTAGGTTGTCTATATTGGTATCTTGGTAATTTTTAAATGGTCAAAATAGTGGTACTGTAACCAATAAAGGTCAACATAATATTATGTATTATGTTTTGAATGAGTAACATGTGGATATTTTAGGTGGTTAACCGATTTTATTAAGTCAAAAATTAAAGTTTTTAGTGTAATTGGTAATCTTAACTCTTTCATTAGTTAACTGGTTATGTCTACCAAAAGGATACTTGTATTTTAAATGTTTTTATTGTGTTATGATAGAATGTTGTGTGTATTTCTTATGCGGATTATGGTCGCGCTAACTATATTATTATTTTACTATATTATGCCTAAATTTCTTAAGTGTAAGTAATTATTATGAGTTATATGAGATGAGTTGTTACAAAAGAATATTTGTCAATCGTAATGGTTGGGTGTGATTTTTAGGTATATCTTGATTTCTATAATTTTGAGGTGTATCTTTATTTTGTGATTTGAGTCATGTCTTCATTTCTATGATTTTGAGGTACGTCTTTATTTCAACGATTTAATGTATGTCTCATTTATTCTTTGAAAATATACTTAGATTCTTGTTTGGTCCTATCTATGATGATTATTTCTAGGCTTACAGTGTTATTTGTTCATCTTTGTGTGAATAATCCAACTAATGAGATGAAATTAATTATCTTGCATAACCTTGATGACTTAAAAATAAGGTGAGTTGTGTAGTTGATATCACTAATGCAAGGTAAATTGACTAGGTATATAAAATTAGTTGTTTCTTGTAATATGATAGGTAGAGATGATAATAATGGTTTAACTTGATATTGGTAAATTGAATCTAAACTATGTAATTGAAAATTATGTAGTTTATTTGCTTAAGTGATTTGAATGATTTTATAAGGGTAAAAGTGTTTACGTCCTAAAGGTAGACAAACCTATTCTGCAAATCTCATAGTGGCCATAAATGATTAAAATTGGTTAAGGCTTAAGGATGTGAATAAAGTGTAACACCCCAAAAATTTGAGCTAAAATTAAGCCATGCTTCAAGCACATGTATAACCAACCATCATGCTTTGATAGTATGAAGAGTGATGTGGAAAAGTATTAATGCCAAATGTAACCCCTAACTTATAGCCAAATTGTAACCTTCCTTTTTGATTGAGTCTTGTGAAGAATCTCACTGTAGTCAACTTTAAATGAGTATTACTCCTAGAATACAAAGATTTTGTGTCCCAAGACCCACCAAATAAAAAGTGTTTGAGCCTTCTTTGAAACACTACTGACAATTTATCAATCTGATTCTTGAATAAAAAGTTATGCTTATCTTACCTGATGGTATTTGTCTGTTAGAGATTGATGACCTAAGTTGATGAGCTATCAACTGGTTGACGATCCATCAACTAAAGTCGTCAAACTTAAACAGTAAATTTAAGAAATAGCCATGGATTAATGATTTGATTTGACGAGCCATCAATAGGTTGACGAGCTGTCAGGCAAAAAATTTCTATATTTTGTTTTAGTTTCATTAGGGGTAGTTTAGTATTTTACTTAAATCATCCTTCCTCATGACTTAAATAACTCAATAAACATTATTTACTATGTATTTATAAAGTTTTGATCGCTCTTTCTCCTCTTTTCCTTCAAGATATCTAAAAGGGCAGGTATGTGGGGTTTGAACAAGGGTTTTCTTTCATTCTTGTACCCAAGAACTTCATTTTGCATAATTTATTTATGAATTTTATAAATAGAGTTCATACCTACTTCACATGAAATTTAAACCATTATACTCTTTGATGAATTAAACTGCATATTATCCTATGAATTCATAGTTTAATTAGGTTTCCCTCGTATTGTTAATCTTATGAATTGAATTTTAGCATTCTTAGAATGAAATCCTATAAGTTGCTAAATGTATATGATTTTTGTATAATTTACTCAGTTTATGAGAAATTTAGACTTATGATCTCAGATTTACTATAAAATTCACATATGTACACATGGATATGAAGTAGAAATAGAAGCATATTTGTTTCCCAGACTTCCAAATGCATATGTTTTAATTTATAGTGAATGTCATATATGTTATGATAAGTAGTATGTGTTGGGAATAGTATCTATTATAGAGGGTGAGGGTTTAGCTTATCCTAGTCCCAAAAACTATGTGCCACCGTCGGTTTGATATTTTATTTTTCCCCAAGTGTGCCTATGAGTGATCATGCTATAATTATGGTTTTATACCCTGTCAAGGCATATTGTGGCCTTCCAATGAGTCATATGTCGGAATTCATGTTGCTCACATAGTTTAAGTCAGTTAAGAAAAACTCCCACAGAAGGAAGATTTTAACTAAGTATACAATGGCTCAATGCACTATGATTTACATTATGCCTTCTAGTATACTTCATGTTTAGTGTGAGTCATTTGTACTTATTAGTTCACTACACAAGTATTCATATTTCCTTATCATGCCAGCTATTACGATGTTTCGGTCATTCATGTACAAATTGAGAACCATTTATACTTGTCATCATGTTTTTAACTCTATGCATGATCTATTACTTTTATTTTACTTATGCATAGCACGTGCACCCTGATACGCCTAAACTACAACTCCTTTGTAATAAGTGTAAGTTGTCATTGTGAAATATATAACCCAACAAAGGTTGCGGTTGAATACCATAGGGAACAAGATGCTAATAAAGTTGTATGTATATTAATTGATAGTTAAGCATCAATTTATACAAAGTAGGGGGGTTTATTATAGAATTGAATAACTAACTCTGAAATACCAAAATGCAGATGTATTCTCTATAACGTATTGCCAATCAAGAAAGAGTGAACTAGGATTATGCTCACCTCAATGTTTGATCACTTCCATATTATAGGGTATGTGAATTTATACCAATGCATGCAATTATAGGGACATTGAGATTCATTTCCATCTAAGTGTTTCCTAATCTTCAAAGTTGGTTTTCACCTAAATTCTTTCAAACTTAAAGTGATGAAATAATAATTCAATGCGTTACCCAAGAGAATAATCCGATTAAAGAATTAATCTTTTTTAGAGGTTGGAAAATCTAAATTCTTATTATTAAGCTCTTTTACCAAATTAACTTCTTTACTCAAGAAATCTATGTTTTAGGGCATGTGGTCATGACCCAAAAACCAAGGGTCACGATGGCACTTATCGTGGAAGGCCTTGATGAATAAGTCTATCATCCGAACTAATATAATAAGGGAAATCAATATGAAAAATCCAAAGAAAAAGCTTCTAGAGCAAAGTTGAACCACACAAACATAAAAATAGTGGAAATATAATCAAAGATACAAAAAAATCCTAAAACCTAGTGTCAAAGTGTGAGAACTACTAAATATATCTCGAATGTCAAAGATACAATAATAGTTCTAAAAGGATCATAATCTGTCTTAGAATACTAAATACAACAAGAAAATAGTTAGGAAGAGGTAGTAGTCAAACTCATAAAGCATAGGACACTCTCTACCTCGAATATACTTTAAATTCTGACTAAATCAGCCATCCGTGCAACACACTCATACCTGGATCTGCACCAAAATGGCACTTAAGGGATGAGTACCATCTACTAGTACTCAGTAGGTATAATAGGACAATTGACAAAGCTTGATGCTTCTCCCAATGACCCCAATTGCCTTCCTTTTAGTGCATAGATTCTATATTTATGTTTTTAGTTGATTTCAGGTTTGTGTGTGAGGTGAAAGCTAAATGATAAAGGCTTATTTATTTGTGTTTCGGAATTCGGGATAGGTTATGTCTTAACTTTATTCAGACTGGGCTAGGTAGTTAATAATAATGTAAAACCATGTTATGAGTATAAGGTTATATCATTGATACCCATACTAGTTGACTTTTGGTTCAAGGAATCCGCCATCACATTAGCCTTGACTGAATGATTGAGAATAGTCAAGTCATAATCCTTAAGCAATTTGAGACCATGATGTTGCCTCATATTAAGATCTCAATGGGTGAAAATATAATGAAGGCTATGATGATCCAAGAAAATATCACAATGGACTACATACAAGTAGTGCCTCCAGAACTTCAAATCAAACACTACTGCGCACAACTCCAAATCATGGGCAGGGTAATTCCTCTTATGGGGATTCAACTGATGGGAATCATATAAAATTACCTTACCATATTCCCTTCTTTATTAACACAACACCTGACGCAACACCACAAATATCATAGAAGATGGTAAAACCCACGTCCTCCTTTGGAAAAGTGAAGATTAGAGATAAAGTCAACAAATTCTTGAGCTTTTGAAAGCTTTCCACACAAGCATCAGACCACTAAAAGGAAATATTCTTCTGAGTCAACTTAGTCAATGGGGATAAAATTGATGAAAAAGCCTCAACAAAGTGCCGATAGTAACCCACTAAACAAACAAAACTCAAAATCACACTAGGAGAAGTAGGCCTAGTCCAATCATAAACTGTTGTAATCTTGGTCGGATAATCCATAATACCATCCTTAGTCACCACATGACCCAAGAAAGAAACATATTCCAACAAAAATTCACACTTGGAAAACTTAGCATACAATTTTTCATCCCTCAATCTCTAAAGGAAAATTCGTAAATTCTGCTCATGGTCGGCTATGCTAAGAACAAACCAAGATATTATCTATTAATACAATGACAAAAGAGTTGAGATACGATCAAAATACTTGGTTCATCAACTTTATGAATGCGGCTGAGGCATTTATCAACCTGAAGGACATGAACAAAAACTCATAATGATCATACCAAGTTCGAAAAGCTATCTTCGAGATATCCGAAGTTGTAATCCTCAATTTGTTATACCCAAACCTCAAATCAATATTTGAAAACACCAAAGCACCCTAAAGATAGTCAAAAAAATCATCAATATGAGGAAGAGGATGCTTATTCTTAATCAACTCCTTGTTCAACTACTAATAATTAATACACATACTCACAAACCCATTCTTTTTTGTCTTAAACAAGACAAGTGCACATCAAGGTGATACACTATGTAAAATAAATACCTTATCCAACAACTCCTACAACTGATATTTCAATTCCTTCAACTCTTTTGGGGCCATCTTATAAGGAGAAATAGAAATGGGTTTTGCGCTCGGCTCAACATCAATAGCAAACTCATTATCATGATCTAGAGACATATAAGGAAAATCCATAGGGAAAACATCCATGACTAACAGACAATAAGAATAGAATCCAAGGAAGGAGGGGACACAACACTAGTATCACAAATATGGGACAAATAAGACAAACATCCCCTCTCTACCAAAAAACGAGCATGAAGAAAATATATGATCCTCTTGGGACCCAAATAAAGCACACCCTTCCAAGTTATCCTTGGCACACTAAGCGAATCTAAAGTCAAAGTCTTAATATAATCTAGGATTACATTAAAAAAGATAACCAATCCATGTCCAAGGTGACATCAAAATCTACCATATCAAGGACAATCAGATCTACCCCAAGTCTCATGCCCAACAGAAGTCGCAATCGGTACGCCCAATCCACTACTGAAGAATTTCCTACCGAGGTAGATAAATGAAAAGGCATAGTAAGAGGCTAACAAGTAGAATTAAAACTCAAAGAAAAATATGCAAACACATAGGAGAAAGTCAATCTTGAATCAAATAACACGGATGCAGATCTAAAAAAAATGGGGATAATACCTATAATAACAACATCAGAGGCTTCTACCTCTAGCCTAGTAGGTATAACATCTTACTATCCACATCAACCACCTGATTAAGAAGCCCTGTGACTACTATTATATCACCACTACGTCTTTCTCTCACACCTATAATAGTACCTCTACCTCTCACAATCAATATAGGAGTAGCTATAAAAATATGATTGGATATTCCTTGGTCAAATGGCTAATCTTATCACACACACTGAAAACTCGAGGGCCTGGCCCAATGGAAAGAGGTATGACTAAATTGGGATAACTACTTAAAGCTGCTAAAAGAAGAATTACTACCTAAACTCTACAAGTTTGTATGTACTAGTCTACCATGATACCCACAAAAGCCTTTAGAATCTCTACCTTGAGAAGTATGTCCTCAGAACTAGCCCTAACGGTGCACCTTTTTGGCACCTCCGTATGGTGCCTGAAGAATTGACTCTGTCATCTTCACAAGATCCACAATAATCTACAATAATTCCCCATTCACTACCATCTGAGTCGTAGCAAGGCAAATAGAAACATCCAACCCCTTCATGAACTTTTAAATCTTCTTAGACTCAGTAGCAATACTAGTATAAGAAAATAGACAAAGCATAGAAACATTCCTCATACTGAAAAATAGTCATGGAGCCCAGCTATAAGCAATCAAACTCATCTCTGATCTGATTTCTCATATTCAAAGTCACATACCTGTCTAAAAAGTCTAGTAAACTGATCGCAAGTCATCTCCGGTGAACCAAGAGGTCAGAAACCAAAAAGTGACCTCCACTAATCCCTAGATACATCTCTAAATTTGTAAGTAGTAAAACAAAACTCCATGCAACTCAAGAAAACTAAGGTTCTACAACTTCTCATGACAATTCATCAAGAACAAATAAGCGAGGTTCCTCACCTACAACACTACTAAACCTAGGAGGACCCAAATGAGTGAATATCTTAAACCTTTTTTAATCCTCAAAATACATACTATACTCGCAATAATAGGTGGCATAATAAATCTGGATGGCTGAGAACCTCCCTAAGAAGAAAACATAGAAGAAGGCTTAACTCCAGATCTTACAATACAATACTTAAACTCGAGCATTAATGGGGGAACAACACTTGGAGTTTGTGGAGTACCATAAGTAGATGTTGGTATAATAGGAGGATCCACTGCAAACTCTGGCATAGACGGAGTTTCCATACTTATATCTAGAGAAACACTAGGTGAAATCACCGGACCACTCTCCAAATGGGTCAACACTTGAATCAACAACCCCTCAAAGAGTGGGGTGGAAGAATTGGTGCAATAAGAGTAGGCCTCATGACTCTAACATGCTCAACCTAAGTCTTAGAAGAGATTTCCTTAGTGGGCATAGCTTTTTACTCGTACTCTACCTCTATCTTGACCACCACTCGTAACTTTCCCTATAGAGTAGGCTCTCTCCTCAGGTAATGGACATATATCTCTAGTCTCACTAGATCTAATCCTCACAATTTATGTAGAAAATGAGTGAAATATGACTTAGAACACTAGTGTGAAAGAACTCTCATGATAAGGAGTAATATAAGTCCAAAAGATATCTCATAGACTCTCAAAGATAGATGCAGATGTCTACATACCAATTCATGAGTCTCTACTAGATGCCCTATCCTTATACTGAAAAGACCAATGGAAACCTGACTGTTGTGATACTAATTTTTCATTCCCCAAAAAGTAAGAGTCGTTATGGCACTTGTCGCAGCAAGCCATGACAAGTAAGAATATCACCCAAACTGATATAAAAAGTAAAATAAAAACTAAAAACCCAATGAAAGGATTCTAGAATGAAGCCAAATACAAAGATGAGCCATATAATCATGAAAATAGTGGAAATATAAAATACTAAACAAAATCCCAAAACCTGGTGTCACAGTATAAGAACTACTAATTACATTTTCAATGTCAAAGATAAAATAATAGTAAAAAAGGATCAGAATCTATCTCAAACTACTAGGAAGTGGTAGTAGACCAACTCCAGAAGCATAGGACGTTTGCTACCTCGAGTATACTCTAAATACCTCCAAAATTAGCTATCCATCCAGTGCACTCATACCTAGATTTACACTAAAAGGGAGCAATAAGGATTAGTATGGTCCAATTTTACTTAGTAGCTATCATTGGTTGACTGAGTAAAGTAGAATATAAAGAATATAAACAAAAACTATGGACACATGACTTGCAACCAAAAAATTTCCCAAATAGAAGGTAGCCCACACTATCTCTACTAATAATTCTACTATATACATATAGAATAAATACTGATAGTGGAAAGAAGAACAGATATAAACATACACCAAACACAAGTATAGGAAGTAGAACAAATGGACAAATATCAAATCTAGAATAGAAATAAATCACAAATTAAGAACAATATATGGAATATAATAAAGATGATGATGATGATCTGTGTAATACAAATGTTTTAAGGTCATGGTGCAACTTACGACATCTCCTAAAGTCATATAAACCCATGATGAGTCATGAGATGGATGGTGTAGCCAAGGAAGTATGGGAAGTTAGAGTTCTTTTAAAGTTATAAATCGATCCTAAGAGTCGTCACTAGTTGTTACAACTCTTATAAGTGAAGTTGTAAGATTAGCAGTATAGGCCCCCCAAGTGTTTGTCCAAGTTATAAGAGGATGATACAAGTCATATGAAGATGTGATGAGTCATACGATACGACTCATATATTGACTAGAGTGTGCTATGGTTGTAACTGCCAAGTTTACGAGTCATTTGGCTAACTCATAGCTACATCTTATGAGTTGTAAAATGACTCATGGTGAATGATGATCAAATTTCTATGAGTTTAGTTAAGGGACCTTTTGGTCTTTTCTCCTCTCAAAAATTTCAACCTATGACTTATAACCCAAAATAAGTGTTATTTCCTCTACCTTTAGTTGAATAATAAACTCCTTCTCCTTTCATCTTCAAGAACAATAAGATTAGGGTTTCTCTTATCAAGTCATCTCTTAAGTCTCAAAGTTCAAGTCCTCTTCACAAGTTAAGTAATTCCAGGTATAAGGGGTGTTGAAAAGTATATTCTTTCATCCTTGTACCTAAAAACAATATCTTTAAAGATGAATTCACATGCTTTAAATTAGGTTTCTTTCCAAAGTTCTCATCATTGAAGTATAACATCATCATGTGATTGAAAGATTTAAGTGTATAAAAGTTTCCCTCTATTCATGTTTTGGATTGTAAGATGGCTATTATGATTTAAATTTCATTAGTTTGACTTGGATTTTGATGTAGGTTTTCAATGTAAGTATTGAGAATAATATTTTGTTATAAGATCTATTCAACAAAGTATGAATTTCAAGGCTTAAGCAAAAGCACTGAGTTTACAATAAACCTAGGTTTTAAGTTTCAGTTTTATGTATTACATCATGATTAAAGTTCCATTTGATCTTTTGATGTAAAATAATAAATAAAATCCACAAGTGTTCCTTCTAATTATGATTTAAGTAAAAAAAAACATAACTAGTTTTCAGTCTATAAACCCTTATGGTATTTTTAAGGAGGATTTCTTAAGTATGATCATATATGTAACTTGGGAGTAGTCTATAGCACTGAGAAAGGAATGTGGATGAGCATATCCTAAATTCCTAGAAACTATGAGCCACCTTAGGTTTAAGTCCCAATGTGGTTTAAGTACAACGATCACTTAAGATAAGGACAATTCCTACGGTCCCAATATAGTATTATACATATGTATAAAAATATATTTTTATTTTACTCATGAATTAACCCCCATATACCTAGTATATTCCAAAAAAACTAACCCATACATATAAGTCTATGTTCTATATTGTCTTATAATGTAGGTTCTAGTGCTCATTTACAGAAACACAATTTATCACGAGCATAATTTTCTACACCCCGACAATTGGTGATCCCTCGTAGACTATGGAAACAGCTATCAGACTCTTGATCATTTATGAATGTTATCTTAGTTATTTGATTTTAGTTTATATTTGGGTCAGCTGGGGTCTATCTCAGAGGCTCTCTAGTTAGTAGAGAGGCTTGTCAGACTACGTAACTTTTTAGTTTAAAGAGCTTATTAGAGATTTCAAGTTTGAAGTTGAGAATAAGATTTAAATTTTATTTATTTAGTATTTATATACATGTGTTAATTCACTTTCTATAAGATTTTCAGACCAATACCAGTGCCAGGAATTATCTTCGGACTACTAGTAGTCTTAGGTACCTTGTGACGTCTAAGGGATACTCTCGGGTCATTCTAAACTTGGTTTCAGATCTTATGGTTTTAAAAAGTCCTAGGGAGTCAGAAAAGTAGCGTTACATAGAGTTTTGATCATGAATATGAAACGCGCCACATTTACAAGCAAGAGGCTACGGGACAAGTTAGAAATTATCCTTTTTTTCATGATCTATCATGCTTAAAGTTGTCACTATCTTCTCTAATTCATGATTTTGCATGACAGAATATGCCTCATCGCTAAGCTGATGCTCTCAAAAATAGTGATCAACCACCACTACACGCAGACCCACTTAATGATAAAGTTTCTCATTCTGAATTTTGAGCTACCTTTCAAGCTTTAGCTTAAATTGTGATGCTAACATTTAGGAAAACCAACGGACAACAGTCCCACACCAGAAGAATAGTAATTTAGCTGTAGCTAAGATTCAATACTATATGAGGATGAATCCACCTGAATTCCATGGGTCAAAAGTAGATGAGGATCCTCAACTCTTTATTGATATAATGAGAAATATTACTCAGATCATGCATGTTAGTGAATAAGAGAGTGTTGAACTATCATTTTCTTGGTTGAAGGATGTTCTTTATGATTGGGTCATTATGTGTAAGGAACGTAGGGGTGAGAATGCAACTCCTATGAGTTGGAAGGCATTTCAAAATGCTTTCCTGGAAAGGTTCTTTCCTCATGAGATGAGGAAAGCAAAAGTGGAAGATTTCATGAATCTAAGGCAGGGATCTATGACAGTGAAGGAATACTTCCTTATGTTCATCCAACTAGTTAAGTATGCTCCAAAGTTGTTATCTACCAAAGTTGTTATCTAACTCTAGAACTCAAATATGTAGATTTATTACTGGGGAATAAAATTTTATGGTCATAGATTATCAGGATACCATGATGATCGGGGATATGGATATTGCTCGGTTGATGATACATGCACAATCGATTATGGCAGAGAAGTTAAAGAAAAGAGAGAAGAGAAATAAAAGGGATAGGACTAGACAGTTTGAGTATAATCAACCAAGGTCTGGAGAAGGGATTAGTTCATAGGTTCAAGGCCACTCATCACTACCTGCACCATCCTCATCTAGTTCCCCTATACCCAGGACCAGACACGAGCAGTGGGGCAGGACATTGAATTCCAGGTCTCTGAACAGTGTGGTTAAGAGGACCAGTTTATCAAAATATTCAAAGTGTGGTAGGACCTATCCTGGTGAGTGTTTGATGTGCTAATGGGATTGCTATGGTTGTGGAAAGGTAGGACATATGATCAAGGAGTGTTTGTATGTTTAGCAGGGAAGTAGAGATTTTTGTCTTTAGACTCAAGCTACTAATTCAGCAACTCAACTAGGCTTCCCAATCCCTCAATAGGGTGTATAATCCAGTGCAGGTGGTGGTCCATAAAAAAATTGGTTCTATGCTTTTCCATCCCATCAGGAATATAAGAGCTCACCAGATGTTATCACAAGCATACTTCTTGACTTTCACGTATATGTATATATTTTCCTAGATCTTGGATAAAGTCTCTCTTATGTAACTCCATTGGTTGTTGTGAATCTTGGGGTAAGCCCTGAAAGTCTTCCAAATCCCTTCTCAGTTCTACCCCTGCTGGCGAGTCGGTTATCTCTAGATAAGTTTTTAGGAAATATCCTATTACTGTCCTTCATAAATTCATACTAGAAGATTTAACAGAGCTTGAGATGATATCTTTTGATGTCATTCTCGGAATAGATTGGATCCATTCATGCTATGCATCAATAAATGATTGCACCCACATGGTGAAGTTTTAGTTTCCTAATGAGAGATTTTGAGTGTAATGGTAGTTCTGTGTCTCTCAAAGGCCATTTCATCTCCTATCTTAAGGAAAAGAAGTTAATATCAAAATAATATATTTACCATTTTCTCTGAGTCAAAGATACTAAGTCTGAAAGTTTGATAATTTAATTAGTCCATGTAGTCAATGTGCTCCCAGAAGTTTTTCTCAAAAATATGCTAGGATTACCTGCAGAAAAAGAAATAAATTTTGATATTGATCTTCTTCCTAACACTCAAACCATATCTATCCCTCCATATCATAAGGCTCTGGCCAAACTTAAAGAGTTAAATAAGTTGTTTAAGGATCTCTTAGATAAGGGTTTCATCAGAACAGTGTTTCTCCATAGGCTCTTCAATTTTATTCATATGTAACAAATATGGAACTCTTAGAATGTGCAAAGACTACAGACAGCTAAACAAGGTTACCATTAAGACCAAGTACCCCATTCCTTAAATCGATGATCTATTCTATTAGCTTCAGTGTGCTTGGGGGTTTTCCAAGATTGACCTTAGGTCAGGGTACTACTAGTTGAAATTCAAGGAGCGTGACATTCTAAAGACTAGTTTCTAGATAAGGTACGATCATTTTGTGTTTGTGTTTATCTCGTTCGGACTAACAAATGCTTCTGTAGACTTTATGGATTTGATGAACAGGGTCTTCAAGCAGTACTTAAACATATTCATTATTGTATTTATAGATGACATACTTGTATACTCTTGGAGTGAGGAGGATCATCCATATCATTTGAAGAGAGTTCTGCAAATCCCTAAAGACCATCAGCTATATACAAAGTTTAGTAAGTGTGAATTTTGGTTTGAGTCTGTTACTTTCTTGGGACATGTCATTTAAGGGGATGGTATCCATATGTATCCATAGAAGACAATTTCAGTGAAGCACTAGCCTAGACCCATCACTACATCAGACATCATAAGCTTTTTTTTATTTGGTAGGGTACTATAGAAGATTTGTTAAAGGGTTTTCCTCCATATCCACACCATTTACTAAGATGATCCAAAAAGGTAAAGTTTATATGGTCGGATAACTATGAGAAGAGTTTCCAGGAATTAAAGAATAAATTGACTTCAACACGAGTGTTATCTCTCCTAAAGGGGTTATTGGATTTGTAGAGTATTTTGATGCTTCTAGGGTTGGGTTAGGTTGTGTGTTGATGAAAAATGGGAGAGTGATAGTTTATGCCTCCAGGAAACTTAAGGATCACAAAAAGAACTACCCAACCCATGATTTGGAGTTAGCTTTTGTGGTGTTTGCTCTAAAGATTTGGTGGAACTACCTTTATGGTGTGCATGTTGATGTTTTCAT
This sequence comes from Capsicum pubescens, assembly GCA_030864215.1. NCBI lineage: Eukaryota > Viridiplantae > Streptophyta > Magnoliopsida > Solanales > Solanaceae > Capsicum > Capsicum pubescens. The sequence goes on along the minus strand of CM061538.1, from coordinate 188,102,754 downwards.
TGACCACAAAGTATTTAGTATGTATTTTATTGAAAGATTATAACAAGAATGTGGTTTATCATCTGGGTAAGGCTAATATGGTGGTAGATGCACTGAGTAGGTTGTTTATGGGTAGTGTCTCTTGTGAAAAAAAACATGATTTGGCCAAAGAAGTGTATAGGTTGGCCTAGCTGGGAGTATATTTCTTAACATAGATAATCGGGGATTAGTAGTTTAGAATAGTTTAGAATCATCTCTGGTACTGGAAGTAAAGGAGAAGCAGGGTAAGGATTCCATACTTAGCCAAATATTGGAAGTAGTCCAGCAGCATAAGGTTCAGGTTTTCTCCCAAGGGGGAGATGGTGTACTTCTCTATCATGGTAGGATTTGTGTTTCCAATATAGATGGGTTAAGGGAAAGGATACTATATGAGGCTCATGGTTTGAAGTATTCTACTCATCCTAGTGCTACTAAGATGTACCACAATTTGCGAGAAATCTATTAGTGGAATGGTATTAAGTGTGACATGGAAGAGTTTTTATCCAGGTGTCCTAAATGCATGTAAGTTAATGTTGAACTCCATAGATTGGGTGATATGCTATAGAAGATCAGTATCACTACTTGGAAGTGGAAGGTAGTGAATATGGATTTCATCAAAGGGTTGCCTCATATAAGATGCCAGTGTGATTCAATTTGGGTCATAGTGGATTGAATGACCAAATCGGCTCATTTCCTACCTGTTAAGACCTTACATATGAAAGAATATTATGCCAAGAAGTATATTTATGAGTTTGTAAGGCTTCATGGGATACCCTTGTCCATCATTTCAGACAGAGGCACACAATTCACTTCCCTATTTTGGAAATTGTTTTAGAAAGGCCTTGGCACAAAAATTAAGCTTAGTACTACTTTTTATCCGTAGACTGATGGTAAAGATGAACATACAATTAAGACGTTGGAAGAAATGTTGTGAGCATGTGTCTTAGACTTTAAAGAAAGTTTGGATGATCATCTACCTATAATTGAGTTTTCTTATAATTATAGTTGTCATCCTAGCATTCATATAACTCTATTTGAAACATTGTATAGGCATAGGTGAATATCACCTATAGGGTGGTTTGAGGTCGGTGAAGTGACATTGATTGGACCAGATTTTGTTCTTTAAGCTATGGAAAAGGTTCAGCTGATTCATAAAAAATTTAATACTGCCTAGAGGCATGAGGAATCATATGAAGATGTAAGAAGGAGAGAACTCAGGTTTGAAATGAGTGATTGGGTATTTTTTAAAATGTCGCCGACGAAAGAAATAATGAGATTTAGAAAGAAAGCAAACCTAAGTCCCCAATTTATTGGTTCGTATGCGATAGTAAAACATGTAGGAGAGGTCACTAATGAATTGGACCTTCCTCTAGAGTTAGCTATGATTCACCCAATTTTCCATGTTTCGATTTGTAATAAGTGCACTGGAAATCTATCCTTAATAGTTCCTCTAGGGAGTATTAGAGTCAAAGATAGATTGTCATATGAGAGATTCCTATTGAGATACTTCATAGTCAAGTCTGGAGACTAAGGAATAAGGATGTATCATTAGTAAAGGTTCTTTAGAGAAACCAAATGGTTGAAAGGGCCACTTGGGAAGCTAAATTAGACATGGTGTCCAAGTATCCTCATATCTTTTCTTCCAATTCAGTTCCTACCTAAGGTAAAATGTTAATTCCAACAAATTCCCTCTTTTTAAGACCGCTTGAGTATTCTTATATATAGTACCTTATGCCGTGAGTAATTAAATCCCTATGGTAGTTATACGCTTGGTTGTAAATTCAGTGTGGACGTGTTGATTCTTATCCTATATCCATATCGTAGATGATTCCCATACGAGGATGAATGTTTCCCAGGGGGAGATATTTTAATACCTCTTTTTTTAAAGTTATGATGTAACTTATAACTTATCTCCTCGAGTCATATAGACTCTTAAAAAGTTGTGAGATGTAGGTCATAACTAAGAAAGTGTTGGAAATAGGAGTTCTATTCAGGTTATAACTCGATTCAAAGAGTCGTCACTGGTAGAAACGAGTCTTATAAGTGAAGTCATAAGATTAACAATATAGGTTCCCCAAGTCTTTGTCCAAGTTACGTGCTATTGATACAAGTTGTAGGAAGATGTGATTTGTCGTAAGACACTACTCGTATGTTGACCAGAGCATGCTAACTTTATCACTTCAAAGTTTACAAGTCACTTGGCTAACTCATAAACGCATCTTATGAGTCGTAACATGATTCATGATGAATGATGATCAAATTTATATAAGTTTGATTAAGGGGCATTTTGGTCTTTTCTCATATCAAAACTTCTAGCCCACGACTTATAACAAAAAAAGCATTATTTTCCTCTACCTTTAGTCGAATAGCAATACCTTTTCTCCTTCCATCTTTAAGAATAACAAGATTATAGTTTCTCTTATCAAGTCATCTCTCAAGTCTCAAAGTTCAAGTCATATTCACAAGTCAAGCAATTGCAGGTATGTGGGATTTGAACAAGGATATTCTTTCATCCTTGTGCATGATAAACTTGATGTTTAAATTAGAATTTACATATTTTCAATTAGGGTTCATGCCCAAGTTCTCATCTTTGAAGTATAACATCATCATGTAATTGAAGGATTTAAGTGCATGAAAGTTTCCCTCTATTCATATTTTAAATTGAGTGATGGCTATTATGATTTGAGTTCCATTAGTTTGATGAAAGTTTTCTATGTAAGTATTGAGCATAATATTTTGTTATAATCTCTGTGAAAGAAAGTATGAATTTTAAGGCTTAAGCATAAACAGTGAGTTTACAAAAAAATATAGGCTTTAAGCTTCAGTTTATCTATTACATCATGATTAAAGTTCAATTTGATCTTTTGATGTAAGATAATATCTGAAATCTACAAGTGTTCCTTCTGATTATGATTTAAGTAAAGAGAAGCATAACTGGTTTTCAGTCTATAAACCCTTATGTTATTTTTAAGGTTAATTTCTTAAGTATGAGCATATATGTATTTTGGGAGTAGTATTTAGCACCAAGAAAGGAATATGTATGAGCATATACTAAATTCTTTGAAACTACGAGCCATCATAGGTTTAAGTCCCAATATGGGATAAGTTCAGTGATCACTTAAGATAAGGTTCTATTCTGATGGTAAGGGTAGGACAACTTTTCCTAATGTGGGTAAGACATTGGAATTAATGATAGATCACATGGTTTATGTATTTTTTAAAGAATCTCCCATAAGAAATACTAAAAGCAAAGATTTTAGAAACTAAGTGTAACGACTTACTAAGTTTATTCACTATGCTTTATTACTCATGTTTTATGATTATACAATTTACAGATTTCCTCAAGTACAAGTTGAGTCCCCTAGAATGAATGGTTTTAAAGTATACATGTATAAAAATGAGTTTCTGTTTTACTAATGCTTTCACCCCTATATACTCAGTATATTTTAAAGTACTGACCCACACTGTAATACCCCGATCATTTCTTAAGCCTAAATCCATCTTTGGAGTGAATATGTATGACTTCCAAAGTGATTTTTGTTTATATAGTGTTTTACTTCCCTAAACTCCACTTTCTATCATGTGGAAAATTGGATAAGCTTTCCATTGACGTAAGATTCACCCAAATTGGACACCCGGTGAGGAAGTTAGAGACATTTTGCAATACCCCGAGACTTTAACCAATAGTGCAACCATGAATCAAGATAATGAGAAATAAATTATAGTGCTTTGGTTGTTTTGTAATCAAGGGTAATGTGTATTAAGACCTAAAAGATGTCCTAGAGATTAGGTGAATCAAAACATTCCTTATCGATTGAATTCTTGGGAAAGATTTTTCCATATCCAACTTCAAATAATCATATATCTCGTTATACTATGAATAAGTGAGCCCATGACATACTAAAATATATATAATTGATTTATCTTTCCAACGATACAAATTTCATCAAAATTCGATATCGGAGCAAAGAGTTATTCTTATTTTACTCCACCGTGTCAGCCTGGAAACTCCGTGATGACCTTTTGTGATGACTTGTCACAAGCCTGACGGCTTGTCACCAAATGTCATCACCTTAAGGTAGAAATTCACCAAATCCAAACTTTTGTGACGACATTTTGTGATGACTTGTCACAAGTTTGACGGCTTGTCACAAAATGTCGTCAACCTTCAGCCGAAAATCATAAAATCCACCCTTTTTGTGACGATAATTCATGACGGCCCATCACGGGCCTGACGAATTGTCACGAATGTCGTAAGCTATTTTTATTAAAGTAATTAAGGGACATTTTTTCAAGGGTATTTTGGTCATTTTCGCCCATTTTGGTCCTATATATATATATCCAAGTAGAGATGAGAAGTTCATTTTCTCTCATTTCTCTTCCAAGAAAGATCTAGAACTAGGGTTTCTTCCAAAATCCTAAATCAAATCTTCTACAAGAAAATTCAAGAATCTTCCAAAGATTTCACCAAGTTGTTCAATAATCAAGTTCTCCAAGTCAAAGGCATCAAGAACTTAGCTCAAAAGTGTGAAGAAGAGTTTTCAATCAAGCTTGCTCATCTTAAAATCATAATCCAAGGTATGTGGGGTTTGAACAAGAACACTTCTTTCGTTCTTGTGCCCAAAGATTTAATTTCTACAATTGAAATTCATGATTTTGCAAAGTGGGTTTACACCCAAATTACTTTATTAATGATTTATGATATTTGAGCTATTCAAGATTGATACACATGACTATTTCATCATTTTATTTCTTAAATTGAGAACTTATGCCATGAGTTGAATATTGTTATTATGAGTTGGTGATTTCCGAATGATTTGAAATAAGAGTCATGATTTAAACTTTTCTATGAGAAGTTTGATTATTGAATATATATATTGACATTTGATCTTGAGAGTCAAGAATGAGTTCTATGATGTTTTCTTGAAGTTTTTGATAGATGATTATTTTACAATTTCCAAATTATGACTTGATACTTAATATTGTGAATTTCATGTTTCTACCATGAGTTGGTATTTCAAGTTCTTTCAAGACATGTGTCAAGCTTTAAGCTTCCTTATGACAAATTAGATTATTGAGTATATTGATTCATGAGGTTGAGTTGTTACAATGAGTCTTGATATTTCCTCACAGTTATTGATGTTTCCATGACTTAATGAATTGATACATTTTGATATTGAGAAAGATTGATTTGATTTGAGTCGAGTTAGGAATCCAAAAATTGATTATGATTTGATAAATAAGAAAGAGATTTGATTTGGTCTTCATGATAGACCCTTGTGATGTTTGTGGTGGATTTTCTAACGTGTTCTGAGCTTGTGTCTGGGAGTAGTACTTACCACCAAGCGGGAATTGTGGTATTTCCCGCAAAACTACATGCCACTGTAGGATTGATATTAATAATTGTGGCCTGAAGGCCTAGTATGAGATTGTGATCACTAAATTTAGGTTGTACTCCCTGGCAAGAGTACGACACTCCTGCCAATGTGGGGTTCTCTCTTAGGAGGGAAAAACGTTGGACTCCATGTAACTCACATGGTTTATGTCGGTTATAAGAACCTCCCAAGTCCATAAGAGTTCAAGTTTCATGAGTTACCGAGTCTCTCTAAGTCATGAGTTAAAGAGTTTGAGTTGAGTATAATGATTTACGAGATATATAATACTTGCATTACTATTGATGATTTACAAGGAATATATTTCAGTTAATTCAAGCAAAGAAAATCGTTATCGTCAGCATGCATGACTTTCATAATCATTTATGATATTATTTATAATGTTGCATTGCACCCCCACATACTCAGTACATTTCTTAAAGTACTGACCATCATATATTTCTATGTGCTACAGTGTCTTATAATGTAGGAGCAAATTGTAGCGCAGATACCCCATTCAGTTAGTGTGCCGCTCCCAGCCAGCAGGTGACTAGTCCTTTTGATTCGAGGGATTGAGTTGGTTATACAGTTCGAGAAGTATTGTATTTTATTATTTTAGTCGTATTGAGCTTAGATAGTTGGGAGTCATGACCCGGCTATCTAAATTCAGTACCAGTAGAGGCTTCATAGACAGTCGGTAAAAGTTGATGTATTCAGTTTCAGTTTCGTTTGGTAAAAGTAGAGTTGTAATCTTGTAAATTTCATGTTTATATTGATCAAGTTCATAGAAGTTCTATGTTTTTGCTGATTTTATATAGATTTAAGCATTTTATCCAGTATCTTATGAGTTATGCCAGTAGGAGGGTTAGCTTGGGGTCACTTGTCCCCCTATGCACCGTGTGACGCCTCGGGACTCAATTTCGGGGCGTTACACACCCATATATTTCTATGTGCTACATTGTCTTAAAATGTAGATTCTGGTGCTCATTTCCAGCAGAATGATTGATAATAGGTATCATTTCCAGCACCTCGACAATTGATGATTCCTCATAGTCTGAGGACACAACTATCAGACTCTTGATCGTTTATGAATTTTATCTTAGTTATTGGACTTCAATTTATATTTTGATAAGCTAGGGTCTGTCCTAGTGGCTCCTTAGTTAGAAGTAGTGGCTTGTCAGACTACGTACCTTTTTAGTTTAAAGATTTTATTGGTGATTTCAAGTTTGAAGTTGAGAATAAGAATTAAAAGTGTTTCCTTCTGTATTTATATTCATGTGTTACTTAACTTTCCATAAGAGTTTCAGACCATACAGATGTAAAGGGATAGCTTGGGACCACTCATAGTCTTAGGCATCGTGTGACATCCAGGGGTACTCCTGGGTCATTACAATTTGAGGCACGAGATCTTCGTACAACCTTTGTATACAACTACCGAGCTATGATCCTGAGGTAGCACCTATGAGGGGTTCGTCAATGAATATACAATAAATATCCAAAAATCCTCTCTGGAACATACATGGGCAGAGGGTTTTTTATGATGTCATATTTTCTGTAGAAAAGGCTAGTGTTTCCAGTATTTTGATGGTTGTACAATGTTTCATCAATGAATATGATATGTGGATGTAATGCTCAAAATTAACAAAAAATAGAATTTCCAATATCCAACCAATATACCAACCATGTGAGCCAAAAATCCACTTAAGTCAACCAACTAACTATCCATGATCCAATATAATCCAGAAACCATTAAGTGAAACATGCAAGGAAAAGGTCTCTGATACCATATAAATCCCAAAATCTAGGCTTTTTTCCACCACAAGAGTGCAACCAAATATTCATATATCAATACCAGACCAATAACATCATATAAGACCAACACAGCCACACAGAAAATAATATATAGAAATCGCCAAATATTATCCACATAGGCCCCTACTCGGGCACATAAATCATCTGAACATCATTATTGATGATACAACCCATACCCATATTATGGTTTTACATTATTATTAACTACCCAAACCCAGTCTAAAGAAAGTTAAGTCGTAACCTACCTCCAATGTAGAAACTAAAATAAATAAGACTTTACCACTAAGCTTTCACTCGCGTACGAACCCAAAATCAGCTAAAACACATATATATATAATCTACACATCATAAGAAAGCTAACAATACCCATATTTCCCACTTTTGGATTGGGGTCAAAATGGTCCCTCGAAATGGATTTTTGAAAAAGAATGGTAAAATTGGAATTTTAGTCCAATAACTTATTTTCCAGGATTAAACAAAATCATAGAAGAAAACCTAAGTTAAAATGGGTTGAAATTCAGGTTTGTATAAGAAAAATGCTAATTTGGGCCTTTCCAGCCAAAATCCCCAAAATCAACCTTTAATTTGTATTAAACAAATTTAAATGATAAACATCAAAGGAAAATAATTGAAATAGGGATTTGGAGCTTACCTAAGACTAAAAATGGAAGAAAATGCTAAAAAACTTGAACCCCAAGTTTCAAGTCACAAAAATAGTGAATAAAAACTGAGAAAGAAATTATATATACCAGGTGCCAGTGGCACTAAAGCGGACAAATGGCCAATTTAGCGGTCATATCCTTAATGATATTAATGAATGACTAAACTTATGAACATGAGCTTAAAGTTGCTAATCTATGGATTTGAGCAGTTAATCTATGAGCATGAGTCTAAAGGGGGTAATTTTATGAATATGATCCCAATGAGGCTAAACTATGGAAATGAGCCAAAAGGGGCTAAATCTATAATCATATAAGCTTGAGGGAGTTAGAAGGTTAACCAAGAAGTCATATGTCTAAATAAAAAATGATGCCGCCCAAATTGTATTTTTCAAAGAAGTATAACGCTATTGCTGTCAAATATAAAATTCAATCGAGGTTGGGGCTGATCCTTCTAGGAAATATGACAAGTATCTCGATCGATGCAATTATTTGAACTATCAGTCAGTTATTACTAAAAGGTGGTTTTATGGTAGCAAGTAATTATTGCTAACAATGAGTAACCAAGTAAAAGAGTGTTAATTATAGTTGTTGTTTATTCAATGAGAGAATGGACTAGGATTGTGATCCCCGTGATTTCATAAAACTGTAAGTATTTCATACTAGCAATCTATCATCGTGTTTGGCATGCAAGATCGGTAAGTTAAGTTCACCTAAATGGTTGGTTCCCTATATTGATGAATATCAACTCACAACCTCATTTATATACATGTTTTATCTTTACTATCCCTTACCGTTCATCCAAAATTAAATATTCTTGAAAAATTTTATTTATTAAATGAGGGTTGATAGTGTCAAATATCCATTGTTAATCCCTTTTCCTATTTGTTACCCCCTTGGTCCCGTAGGTAAGAATAAGGTGAGTTTTAATATTTACGACTATTAAAAACCAATCAATACTAAGGGAAAGATAAAACATGCATAAACACCAATCTAGAATCACTAAGTACTTTACCTACATTGTTAATTCATCATGGTTCGCACAATCCTAGTTGTGGGATTTAGCTACTCATGATCGTAAAATCGCAATACAAATTATTAAAAGAACTCATAATCATAAGCTTACAAATAAAGTAGAAGAAATTCAGAAACTTACATTATCAAAGAATAATTAATAACCAAGAATGGATGTATAATCCCTTAAATATTAGAACAAAACAATATATGTTTCTCTAAGACCAAAGAGTCTATAAGAGTGTATAAAAAATAAAAGAAAACCTAGGAAAGGTATTTATAGATAAAACAAAACCTATCCCAAACACAACAGGATTCCAGTGTTGGTATCTAGATGAAGGTATTTATAGAAAAAACAAAACCTATCCTAAACACAACAGGATTACAGTGTTGGTATCTAGATAAAGGTACGATTACTCATTGTACGATTCAATGATTCATTCTTTTTGCTCGTTACTAAATATTTGACCTTTTCTTATTATCTGATATCCCTTGAATGATTGCAAGGAAGAGCTCATTTTACTAGGGAATGACTTGTTGTATCTAGCTATTACAACAACCTTGATATTTTTCTTTGCAAATCCTTCTCCCACGGTCTTCCGAACAACTCCATTATTTCATAAGACGATCCTGCAATGTTTTCGTCTGATGTTATTAGTTTTTCACCTTCTCTTGTTTATCCAACGTTTACATAGGATGGCCTATCAGCAACTTCAGCAACTTATTGGAGGGATCATCTGATGCACCTGAGTTCCATTTTCTCAATTTTCTCAACTTTGACAACTAGAAAAACCCAAAAAACATCATATCTACATAAACGTGGCTTAGAACTAGAATATTTCTCTTGTTTTAAGCATCAAAAGTGTCATAAAACCATAACACATTAACACCCTCAACTTAAAAATATTTGTATGTACTCAAGTGAACAAAAGAAAACCAAATAAAAACAATTATACAACGCTTAACTAAGAGAAACCTAGGAGACCCACGTTAGTCATATCATCAACTCAGAGTAGAACACAAGTACCTTAATCATTTTCAAGCCCCTCCTATATAGTTAAAATCAAAATCACTGTACATGTATGCCGACTATTTATCATAACACAAAGGGATCAAAAGTTGACATCATATTCTCAATAGACACCCAAACGTATGTACCAACAACATTACCCAAATAAATAGCAGCTAAAGATGCAACCCATGCGCCCTCACAGTAAAGAAGTCCCATATGCTGACATTATACAAAAAATATCAAGTTCATTACAACATCCACTACTAAGGAACTTTCATCCCAAAAAGTTAAGGATGGAGAAAATACCTGATGTCTCGAACAAGTAGGGATATTGGGCCTACATCTCACTCTCGATCTCTCAAGTAGCCTCCTCCACTGGACGTACTTCCACTGAACCTTAACTATAAGAATCTCTCTAGTACGCAATTGTCTCACATTACTAGCCAAAATAAGGACGGGCTCCTTCTCGAAGGTCAAGTTCTCATCCAATTAGACTGAGTTCCACCTAAGCACATGAGATGGATCAAGAATATACTTTCGCAATATAGAGACATGGAAAACCAAATAAACAACAACAAAATTTGGAGGAAAAGCTAACTCATAGGCCACCTCGCCACCTGTGTGGAGAATCGCAAAAGGGCTAATATATCGAGGTTTGAGCTCACCCTTTCTTCCGAACCTCATCACACCCTTCATAGGCAAAACACGAAGGAACACCCTATTACTAACTCCAAATTTCAAGGCACAGAGCCTACAATCAGCATAGGCCTTCTGCCTTCTTTGGCTGCTCTTACCCTATCCTCTATCACCCTGACTCTATCCAATAAGTCCTGAATCAAATCCATACCAAGAGGTCTCTCCTCAAAAGTCTCAAACCATCCTATCAGAGAACGATATATCCTGCCATACAAAGTCTCATAAGGCGCCATCTCGATACTTAAATGATAGCTATTATTGGATGCGAACTCTGTTAATGCTAAGTGTTGATTCCACTGTCCTCCAAAATCCATAAGACAAGCTTGGAGCATATGCTCAAGCACCTAAATAGTCCGCTTGAAATGACCATCTGTGTACAGATAAAAAGTGGTACTTAAACCCACTTGAGTACTCAACTCCTCCCGAAATGCTCTCCAAAATTGCGAAGAAAATAAAGAACCACCATCTGATGTGATAAAAATGGGCACCCTATGTAAACAAACTATCTCCCATACGTAAATATGGTCTAATCCTTCATCAATAAAAGTCATCTGAATAGGAATAAAATGTGCAGACTTAGTCAAACAATCCACAATAACCCAAATACCATTAAGACCTCGGGAAGTACGATGCAAACCACTAACGAATTCAATTACTAGTTAATTCAAGTAATATGAGAATCTCTCTAGTACGCAAATGTATCACATTACTAGCCAAAATAAGCATGGGCTTCTCCTCGAAGGTTAATTTTTCATCCAATTGGACTGAGTCCCACCTAAGCACATGAGATGGATCAAGAATATACTTTTGTAACATAGAGACATGGAAAACCGAATGAACAACAGATAAATTTGGAGGCAAGGCTAACTTATAGGCTACCTCACCACCTGTGCGGAGAATATCAAAAGGGATAATATATCGAGGGCTGAGCTCACCCTTCCTTCCAAACCTTATCACACCCTTCATTGGTAAAACATAAAGGAACACCCAGTCACTAACTCCAAATATCAAGGCATAGAGCCTACAGTCAGCCTAGGCCTTTTGCCTACTCTGGCTTCTCTCGGCCTATACTATATCACCTTGACTCTATCCAATAAGTCCTGAATCAAATCCATACAAAGAGGTATCATCTCAAAAATCTCAAACCATCCTATCAGAGAACGATACATCATGCCATACAAAATCTCATAATGTGCCATCTCGATACTCGAATGATAGCTATTATTGGATACAAACTCTATCAATGCAAAGTACTGATTCCACTATCCTCCAAAATCCATAACACAAGCTTTGAGCATATGCTCAAGCACCTAAATAGTCCGCTCGATCTGACCATCTGTGTACGAATGAAAAGTGGTACTCAAACCCACTTGAGTACTGAATTTCTCCTGGAATGCTCTCCAAAATCGCCAAGTGAATCAAGAACCACAGTCTAATGTGATAAAAATAGGCACCCCATGTAAATGAATTATCTCTCGTATGTAAATATGGGCTAATCCTTCATCAATCAAAGTCATCTGAATAGGAATAAAATATGTAACCTTGGTCAAATGATCCACAATAACCCAAATACCATTAATACCTCGGGAAGTATGATCCAAACCACTAACGAAGTCCATAGAAATCTATTCACATTTCCAATCGGGAATGGGCAATCTCTGAGTCAATACACTTGGACACTGATGCTCAGCTATAACCTGCTTTTAACATAGGCAATAAGCCACAAAGTCTGCCTTATCTCTTTGCATACCATCCCACCAGTAATGATGCCTTAAATCTTTATACATCTTAGCTGTACCAGGATAAATAAAATATCTAGAGCTATAAGCCACATGAAAAATCCACTAAATCAAGTCATCAAGAGAGGGGACATAAGTACAACCCTAAAATCTCAAAATACCCTCGGAATCAACTATATGACTCTAAAACTCACCACCTGGTCATGGAGGAAATACAATATGCTATCCTCATATTGACGATCACGAATCTGCTTAATTGGAGAGGACCTCGCCTTCACATAAGCCAAAATCCTCACAGGATCTAAAATATCAAGGTGAACCATCAAATTGGCTAAGGAATGATATTATGTGCCGTAGGCCTCTGAGAAATTAATATTTAAGCCAAGCTACCCATACTCATTCCTTGCGACTCAAGGCATCAGCTACCATATTTTTTTACCCAAATGAAACAAGATGGAAATATCATAGTCGTTTAGAAACTCCATCCATTTACGCTGACGAGAATTAAGCTCATTTTGGTCACAAGATACTGAAGGCTGCGATGATCCATGAAAATCTCACAATGTACTCCTAATAAATAATGCCTCCAAATCTTGAGCACTAAACTATTGCCGCCAACTCTAAATCATGAGTGGGGTAGTTACGCTCATGCACTTTAAACTATATAGAATCATAAGCAATGATACAACCCTGCTACATCAAAACAAACCCAAGACTAACACCCGAAGCATCACAAAACATGATCAATCCCTTACCCTCAACATGAAGACCTAACACTGGAGCTGAAGTAAGATAATTCTTGAGATTTCCAAAGCTCAACTAACACTCCTTCGACCATTGAAAAGGAACTTCCTTTCGAGTCAAATTAGTCATAGGGGCTGAAATAGTAGCAAAGCTCTCAACAAAGGGCCTATAATAACCACCCAAACTGATGTAACTGCAAATCTCAATTGGAGATATAGGCCTAGCCCAATCACAAATTGCTATATTCTTAGACGGGTCCACCATAATACTATCTATAGATACCACATGTCTTAGGAATGACACTAACTCAAGCTCTCAAATGTTGTGCATGCTCCTCACTACTCCTCAAATACACAAAAATGTTATCAATAAACAAAATGATGAATGAGTCTAGGTAGAGTCCGAATACACGGTTCATCAAATCCATGAATGCAGCTGGGGCATTAATCAATCCAAAAGACATCACCAAAAACTCATAATGACCATAACAGGTCTTAAAAGCTATATTCAGAATATCCTTAGCCCAAATCCTCAACTGATGATAACCAGACCTTAAATCAATCTTAGAAAACATGATTGCACATTGTAGCTGGTCGAACAAATCATCGATGCAAGGCATAGGATAATGGTTTTTTAGCATTACCTTTTTAGCTGCCTATAATCAATACATATATGCATGGAGCCATCTTTCTTCTTTACAAAAAATATAGGATCTCCCCATGGGGACACACTTGGTTTGATAAAAATCTTACTAAGAAGATGTTGAAGTAGAGAAATTAGCTTCTTAAGCTTCAAAAGAGCCATTCGATAAGGTGCCATAGAAATAGTTTGAGTGCCAGACTCAAGGTTAATAGCAATCTCAATCTCATGGTCAGGGGGAATACCAGGAAGGTTGATAGGTAACACATCCGAAAACTCACAAATAATAGGAACAGGGCCAAACGCCGAACTCTCTACATGAGTATCACATATATAAGCAAGATAAGAATCAAAATTCCTCAATATAATATCCTAGAACAAACATAAGAAATAATCCTCATCGGCTCACAGCTAACCGCTCTTTGCCATACGACTGGGGGTACATCGGGCATGGCTAAGGTAACGGTCTTGGCAAAATAATCCATGACCACATGATAGTGGGATAACCAGTCTATGCCCAAAATCACATTGAAATACAACATATCCAAAATAATAAGATTATCATAAGTATGAACATCAATAACTATCATAAAACATAATCTAAATACTCAATCCACTACTAACGAATCACCTGTGCGAGTAGATATACGCAATGGCATAGATAATAATTCACTAGTCAAGTCCAACAGTGGCATATAACAAGTAGATATATACGAATAAGTGGATTCGAGATCAAATAAAGCAAGAATAAACTCGTGGCTCACCAAAATTATAACTGTGACTATATCATTCGAAGTCTCAGACTCGAGTATAGCAGGTACTGCATATAACTGACCACGCCCACCACCTATCTGGGCAACTAACCAACCTCCTATCCAACCTTCCTAAGTACCACCTTGATCACCCTGATAACCATATTTGTGACCTTACAAACCACCTCTACCTGAGGGTTAAACTATCCTAATAGGAGTAGTACCCTAGGCTAAAATAACTATCGCCCCTCAACTAGGACAATCTTGAGAAAAATAACCAGAAAGCCTCAAATTAAAACAAGAGTCACAAGCAGAACCAAAACTTATAGATTCGACTGAACTGGAGTAACCACCACGTCTAGCACGACCTATAGAAAAAACTCACAAAGACTGATCACCACCCTTACCAGGGCGATGACTAGTACTAAACTAACCTCCATTAATAGTCTGAAGATCTACTAGAACAGGTCTACTAGTCTAACTCTAAGATTGAAACAATAGATGTGAAGGATACCCAACATGAGATACACCACCTCTGAATTGGGAATCTCTATGGCTCCCACCAAATCTTCCCTAATACTTGGGCCTCTTATCATGACCCTCATGATGCATGTCTTTCATCACTCTAGCATGATCTAAAACCTCAACAAATGTCCTACCCACAACAACTAGACTCTGAGTAGTTATCCAAATAGGGAATCTTATTCCTCTCACAAAGCAGTGAACTCTCTTATACTGAGTATCCAAAATAAAAGTTGCATTCCTGCCCAACTCATGAAAATAGGCCTCATACTCGGTGTCTGTTATAAAACCCTACGCCAATCTGTTAAACTAATCCCTAAGTCGGTCTCTAAGATTGTGAGACATAAATTTTTCCTAGAACATCTCAGAGAACTGAGTCTATGACTAGGAAGAAGATCTAACTAGCCTAGAAGTCATAGAACCTATCCACCAGGGCTGAGCAGACAAATTTAACTGAAATATGGTGTAATCCATAACACGAGTCTCAATAAGGCCTAAACCACAAAACCTATCCTTATAAGCAGTAAAAAACTTAAATGCATCCTCTCCAGGAGTACCAAAAAATCTAGGAGGAGCCAACCTAAAAAATCTTCCCCGGTATTTTTTGCTCCTCAACAAACATCACAGGCTGGGTCATAACTAAATCAGCAGCCATCGACTGAACAACTACCGGCATAAGAGGAAACTTAACTCAAGGAGCTACAGCTACAAGATGAACTCCTGTCCCAATAGTCTGTATACCATAAAAAATACCTAACACCTGAACCAAGGCGTCTCTAAGCAAAGAAGAGAGAATAAAACTTGGTGAAGCCTGGGATGATCCCGGCCCACCGCTGGCTGTGGCGGTGGAATCTGTGGATCAAGTATAGGAATAAGGTTTGGGGGAGGCAGCCCATCCTGATCCTTAACTAGGGACACATTACGAGGCTATTCGTAAGAATCTATTAGACACTTGCTCTTGTATCGACAATATTGGTAAAACCTAGGCTCTGATATTAATTTGTCATGACTCGATTCATGAGTCATGATTGTATCTACTAAAACCCACTAGTACATAATCCAACACCGTAACTTAGAGCTACGGCAATGTGTTACTTTAGTAGAAATGCCCAACAGGGCATAAATACAAGAATACACTTAATAATCAATAGTGTTCCATTAAAAATATTAATCAACATACAGATACCAATCCCACAACTTGGTAATATTGGTACAAGAGCATCTAAGTACGATAATAGAAAATATAACACGAATGTTTAGAATAGTCAACAACTCTATCTCGAATACAAAAGACTGAACAAGAATAGAGGGAAACGGGCAACTCAAAACTCTAAGAGCTCACTCTAACTTTGGAAGATCAACATGGCACGAATCCAACTCACTGACGACAACTTGTACTCAGGTCTGCAAAAAAAAGATACAGAAGTATAGTATGAGTACCAAAAAAATAGGTACTCAGTAGGCATCATCGACCGACTGAGCTAAATTATGATATAAAAATGATATCAAGCAAGATAATATCTCTAAGTTAATGTACAAAATTGAACATCAATCATATTCATCATCACTATACAAAATAAATAATCAACTAGAATAATAATAAGATATCTCATATCGATACATGCCAAGACCGTCATATATAATGGGTAATCAGTCTGCAAGGGTAAAGATATACTAATACAATTACAACCACATAAATACCAAGTTTAATGCCCATACATCCATTAGAAATAAAAGTAAAAAAACCCACCATGGTATCTCATACCACCGGGGAGTACACCCAAAAGAATATAAAGTAAAGAACTCATCACGATGTCCCATACCACTGAAGAGTGCATCAATGGATTAAATCATCAATGTTAATAGATAGATAACCAACTCTTCACTTTCCATGGTTTTACATATTTCCCATCAACAATCATTTATCAATAATTATAATCATCAACCATTACAGCAAATAACAAATATATACAAAGGTAGTAATACCCATAATCATATTACCATAAGGATGTCTATCTCAATAATATTCTATACTTACTCAATATTAGGTAATCAATGACTATTAATAAACCACCCACTCACTAGTCATCAAAGACCCCTAATGTTAACCTAATGCTTCTTTACAGAATTTTTATTCACCGATAGTAACTAACAATTATTCCATAATTAACCAACATGAAACATCTAATCGAGGCTCAATATTAGACCATAGGCGCATTCAAACAACGCCCATTTCTAATTATCATAATAGCACTAATCACCATCTAGAAAAGGGCCACTAATGATCACTATACCATCATATACCTAACCATTAACTTCTTTTTGTATCTAACATCGTCAATATACAGATCCTTAATTAATAGCTAATCGATATCATAACTTAGTCATCAATGTCATTAATAATCACCAATGCTAACATATTATCACCATTAACCACATAAAAACCACAATTTTTAGTTTCCATATTTCAACTAAACAAGGTCCATTAACTAGTAGTCTAGACTTCTAGTCATCAAGTAAAATAGTCACTTAGTAGTCAACTATTTACCATATGACTCACTTTAATAAGTAATATACCTTACTTAATCCATTTATCCAATTCTATCTAAACTCACTAGGTGAATCCTCAATTAAAGCACAATATTTTATTTACCAACTTTTTGATTATTTGGGAAATACTACTTCTTCTAACTATTCAACACTAGCGAGAACGACACCACTTAGCAAGTGATTAATATCAATGAATTATAATCGAAATCCCAAGTATAACATCATATCTTCAAAGAACATACAAATGTAATCATATAAATGCTCATAAACATATATACACATGTTTACCATACATAACGTCAATATATATTCTCTGGACTTACCGATCATTATCATATCATCAATATATCTTCCAAACTTACCAGGTATTATCATATCATCAATATATCCTCTGAACTTACTGTGCATTATCATATCATTAATATTCCTCTGAACTTATTGAGCATCATTATATCATCAATATATCATCCATACTTATCGAGCATCATCATGTCATCAATATATCCTTCAAACTTATCTGGCATCATCGTATTATTAATATATCCTTTGGATTTACCGGACATTATCATATCATCAATATATCCTTTGGACTTACCGGGCATTATCATATCATTAATATATCCTCTGGACTTACCGAACATTATCATATCATAAATAAGCAACCCAAACTATAGTAAATGCAAGCCCCATGAGGGATAAAGTGAAACAAAAGTAAGGAATGAATTTTACCTCATCATTCATTATTAACATAATATATTAATAGGTGCATGAACAAGTATATCCATATGGTATGAACACTCACTACATAACCATGCTTAACATAATCATTTGAATTTTCAAGTAACAAGCCTTAATTATATCTTCTAGAGCCCCTCTTTATTAGCATAATTCACATTAGTAAAAGAGGGTTTTTAGCACAAAAATTAGTTAGTTACCATACTTGAATATATTATAAGTAACAATATAATCCAAGGCTCACATGGTAATTTAGTCAATTAGTTAAGTAATATCATAGTCATGGGTTCAATCTATAAGACTATTCATTACTATCCAATTATCATCAATAATCTAGCAACCAATCATGCACACAATTTCCAATACCAACATCATGAATAAACCATTTACAGGGGTTAGCCATCATATTACCAAAGGCATATTCTAAGTGTTTAACAAAAATTTAGGTCACTAATGAAGCTAGATAGTTCAAGATTAAGGTAGGTCAAGTTCCACTTCTAATATCCCAATTTTTCTCAAATAGACTAACTCCTACCTGGGACTAAACTAAGCCATCATAGTCATGTCATAAAGGCTTATCATTCCTCACTAGTTCTATAGTACAATTCTTCCTCAAGTATTACCCTTAGTTCATCCCAAGCTACTAAGGCAATTTCCATATTTATACACAATTAAGGTCACTTACTATGTAATATGAGTTACAAAGTCATTTTCGTCTAATTATAGCAACTAGAGTATTCTCATGTATTGATGATATAACAAGTCCAACTAACCAATATTTTAGTCTATGAGTTTTATCATACTTTATGATTTCAATAGCCTAAGTGGTTCAACTAATCCCAAACACTAACATCTACCACTTCAACACCTACCCCATCTAATCTTATTAAGACATCAAAGTAATACTATAATAAATCTTAATCTAACAAAAGTAAGCCTAACCTACCTCAAATACGAATATAGCTAACGAACTGATAACCTTTGCTCTCCCTATCCTCGTAGCTTCTTAAAGGAGCCAAGCTATCAAAAACACAATCTATGCATTATTACAAAAAAATTTCAATACCCATATTGTACCATTGTGCTTTGAATCAAAAATAACACCAAAACCCTCAAGTAGGTCCCACATACAAAAAATAAGTTTTTGAGACAAACCCAATGTTCAAATACCATTAGAGAGTCATAACCTTCAATAATCAAGTGTATATTAAGCTTGATTGGGCTAAAATCATGCCCTCAAGACAATTGGGGTTTTGGGTCAAATAATCAAGAACTCAACACTAAAATGAAGGATTCATACCTTAGATTCAATGTCAATCAAGATTATAAAAGTTATTTAAGCTCCAAATTAACACCCAAGACTCAATTTGAGGCATACACACTCTATTAGCATTTATGGGTCTCAAGACAATGGAGAAATGGATATTTCTCGACCAAAAGAATATTTAAATACCCCTTTCTAGGTTATTTGTACGTGTGATTGCGAACACATGGGACACGATTGTAGCATCATGATTGAGACACAACATTTACAATTGTGGTGCTTTAGTAGTACCCTATGACAAGTAAAACTTGGAATTTATTCCAAGTTTTGGCCAATGCCTCGAGATGCATTGGGAGTCAAGTATGAGAAAATGAAATATGCAACCACACTAATTTCGACATTCTAGATGCGGTGGTAAAGTTGGATTTTCCATTCAAGGTCATTTTGACCAAATATGGGCCCCATACTCGAATTTCCAATTTATCAACTTTTCGACCAATAGGTCAAAATAAGTTTGGGTGCAGCGGGACCCAAACCAAAGGTCTACCCAAACTAAAATCAATATTTTGGAGCTACTGGCATAGTCATAATTCAAATTTAATATCATTTTAGTGAGGTTTTTGCTCGATGTTTATTTAGAACCAATAAAGACTTCTAAAGAGAAAAATAGTTTTAAAAACAAAATAAACTTCCTAGTAACTAAAATATCAGTTCTACCAAGTCATAAGTGACTTGGGGAAGCTATGGAAAAGCTCTAATATAAAAAATAAGATAAATCATGAGAAATGACCTGAAGGGTCATTATAAGTAATCATTTCAAGTATTGTTGATACTTGCTCCCAAGTAGGACTCACAAATTCACAAAGTTTTTTACAAACTTATTGTTAACACTCCAAGCACTGTAAAATATTTCAATCAAACTATGAGCTAGTATCCTATGATTTAAGACTTGTTGTTGCTTTTTCTTTAACCTCAACTATGTCTATATAATGCTTTCAAATTTAGTTTCCTGTATTCAACTATAACATTTTGAAAGGTGGGAAAATTCTCACCAAATATTGTATCTTTAAGTCCTACCACGTAGTTACTGATCCTCTTAGATACTGTATCAACCATTGAGTAGTTCCATCAGTCAAAGAGAAGGGAAACTGCTATAGTCTCATAGCATCTTGGTTAACTCCCAGTTAGCTTGTACGAATTGCAAATCCTTACTAAGTTTATAATATCCAAGTTTACCTCAGTAGTATCAAGGCTTGTGAATACAATTTTCAAGTTCAGTGCTTGTATCATAACCCTAGGGATGTCAAACTTAGATTTAAATAGCAGAATAACACCCGTTTTACCTACATCATCCTTTACATCATCAAACTGGGTAACTTGATGATGGGGAATCTTATGGAAATAATTCCTTATTTTCTTTTCTTATTCGTCAGTATCACCCAATTCTTGTTTAGCCTGTGCATTTACTGTTATCTGTCGATCAACTATAACACCCCATATTCTTGAGCTAGAATACAAACAGTTGTCCCTATGGTTATTAACTAAAAAAAAGATTCCTATGTGAATATAAGTGTTATGATCATTATCCTAGTGTGAAGAGTGCTTTTGAGATAAAAAATGTTCATAGGAAACACTTAAAGTGTCGTTGAGTTAAGAGCTTTTGATTCAACCAAATTTTAGTATTCAATCTTACAATGGTCAATTGAAGTGAATATAACTTCAGAAATATGTAAAATTTAGGGGATCAAGACCCACCTAATTATATATAAATGTGTCCTATTTCCAACGCATCTGATTTTTCCTTAATCTGATACCCGAGGAAAGAGTTATGAGCATTTTCGTGAGAAACCAATGAGGGTCTGCGATTTTAGCGTGGCACGAACCTTGTTCTCCGCAATAAGCAGCATGTCACGAACCTTGTTCAGGAATGCTAAATCCCTTATTTCTCTTCAGTTTCTTTAGGGTAATATGGTCATTTACATGCTAAATGATCCTATAACTGATAAAGTCATGTTTTGCCTCTTTCCATAAACTCAAATCGTCAATTTATCTCCTCTCAAAACTCTCAAGAACACCAAAAGAAGGGTTTCACTCCAAAATTCAACCTCAATAGCTCACAACTCAAATGTTCCTTCAAGAAATCAATAAGTCCAGGTATACGGGGTATTCATCAGTGGGTTCCTCCCATCCATGGAGTCCCAAATAAATCCCTTGTATTTCAAGTTTAAACCTTTTTCCCTCACTTTATGAAATTCAATGTCAAGTATGAATTTACTCACTTTTCTCTTAATAATTTTTAATTCAAACCTTAACTATGTGTTTCCTATGTGAATTATGTTCTTACATGTTTATTAAATTCAGTCACCCATATCATGTTTAGTTGACACCATGTTAATCTATCAAATTATGAATTGAACTATGTGAGCATATTGTCCTCAAAAGTTTTACATATTCCCATTCTTATAATCATGGATTTCATCAGTTTAGTAAAATATACTAGTTTTGGGTCTACGAACCATGACTTTCCTTATGAGTATTGTGATGATGTTATTGTATTTAATGTATTTTTTCAATGCTGGTAGGTTATGAACACCCAATACCGATATGTTTATGCATATTCCAAATTTCAAGCAATAAGTTAGTTAATTCATGATTTTACCACCATATTCAGATTAACATATTCATGTTGATTAATTATTAGTTATGAGACATATTAACTTTAAAGTACCAGTTTCAATTCTGTTGGGAGTAGGATATAGCCCTGAGTACATTTATGGATGAAGTCTTTCCTTCCAGTTGAGGGTAAGACCCTTAGTAGTAGTCCCTAAGTTTCATAAAAATGTAGTGAGCATATGTATTAAAAGGCCTTTCTTCCAGTTGAGGGTTGAAATCTCTTAGGGTAACTTTCCAGTTGAGGGTAATACCCTAGTCCTTAGGGATATCATCTTTGTTGATCCATATCGCCAGCCATGTGTTGGTACCCCTGGCAAGGTACCAACACCCTTCAAGCTGGGGTTACAGGTTGGACCTCAATCAGCTCAGATTGGGGAATGTTGATTACATGATAGCTCCCATAATTTTATTTTAGTGTTCAGGTTATTCAGCTCAGTTTTGCATGACCATATGTTCAGTTTATCAACTATACAGTCAGTCAGTTTTTCTCAGTTTTACTGATTATTTTAGCACATGCTTTACTTTTTTTTTCATTAATTTTATATATTCATGTATTCATGCTTTGTATCCATACAAGACCCTCAGTACGGTCTTACAACCTATTCAGCTTTAACTTGAGATTTACATATAGTATTCATGTTTTTACTATTTACTAGATTACAATAATATTTTCATCTCATCATATAGAAATTTTAATAAGTCTAACAACTTTTATCTACAGTCATGATTTAAATGAAATGTTAGCAAATATCTTATGTCCTCAGTCTTAAGGTATATATTAAGTATTTTTCATGATTTGCTACATCTCACATACTTAGTACATTCCAAATTACTGACCACATATATGCATTTATGGCTATATTCCTTTATGATATAGGTACCAGAAGTAGTCCATACACCAGGGTTAGGAAGATTGTTGCTTCCAGCCAGCAGGTGATAGGTTCTCTTATTTTGAGGACTCAAGTCATTTTAGTTCCTATATTTAATTTTTATTATTCTTATGTATTGATTTGGTGTAGTTGGAGGATAGCCCCAGCTACTTACAGTCTGTATAGTAGAGGCTTCATAGATGATTAGTTATTGTCATTATATGTAATTCAAGTTCCTTTATTAGATTTATCATTTTGTAAATTTTTACAGTTCATATTTATTTATATTATCTCATAATTATTCTTCCACTCAACAAATTTAGATTTTATATATATATATATATATATATATATATTTTAAATTATTTGCTCAAGAAGTATGTCAGTACATGGGTTAGCTAGGGATCTGTCGTGGTTCTACGCACCGTGTTATGACTTGGGGGTAATCTTGGGTCATGACAAACTTGGTATCAGAGAACAAGGTTCAAGTGTCATAGGGTGTATATGAAGCCATTCCTAGTAGAGTCTTGCGGAATGGTATAGAGACGTCTCTACTTTTCTACGAGAGGCTACAAGGCATTGAAGAAATATATCCCTTCTCTTATAACTTAGATCGGGTTGTAGAGATGTTCTCAAAGAAACTTATACAGATTCTTGCACTTCTCCATTGATGCCAACTCTGCCTTATTTTCTAGGTAACAGAAATAGTCAAGCTTAAATTCCTACCGATAGAGTTTTCTCAAATAGTCCCAGTAAAAAGTTATGGGATTACATGCTGGTTCAAAAGGACCCCATTAGTGACTTAAGTTCCAAAGTTTAAAAAAGTTTGTTCTTACTTATGAAAATCATGTAATGATCCAAAGTTAGATGTTCCCTTAGACCCCTTCTTAGAATCCTATGATAGCATATGATCTAGAGATAGAAGAATGAACCCAAAAGTTTAGCGGTAGTAAAGTGAGGATAGTGTTTATATTAATTTAGTAGATTATGTATCCATGGAGCTAGAAAAGTGTTGTGTAGTTTGTTTAATAGCACTTTGAGAGAGATTTATCAGTTAAGAGAGACTCAGATTATGCTAACGCTTTAGCCGAGATAGAGATTAGGCAGTGAACACAAATGATAAAGAAGCTTGTTAAGGTTGAGTATGTTTATTAAATTTTGTGTGGATTAGTGTTTCGTGACTCCTATCCGGTAGTACATGTGGGTATTAGTGTATGAGATATTTTTTGGATATCCATGTCAATTGTTAGAATCTATTTTTGAATTATGGTTAATTAAGCTAATAGAAAAAAAGTTAAAACTTCCAGATGGTGTGAATTTAGGGTATAGTGATACTCCTAAAGATTCTAAGTTAGTAAGTGTTTAAGTTATTATATGATGACTATTGGGGCTATAGAAAGTTAAGAGTTCTATCTAAAAAAGAAGTACTAGCAAAAGGTTTTACACTTTAAGATATTTTCTTTTAGGGTGAGATTATTATTTACGTATATTGTTATATCTTAGGCTCTAGAGTAAAGTGGTTTCAGTTTAGTTTAGAGTTTATTAAAGAGGCCCGCAGACTTAGAACAATGGCTTAAATCTAAGGGGGAGATGATAGAACAAGGAACCAAGTCAGGTTTTCAGATTTTTGTAGTAAGGCTAGTAAGTTCTAGAACAACAGTAGGGGCGGAAGGTACTCGACTCATTCTTATCTTGGTACAATTTTTTTTGTACTACAATCATTACAATATCTAATCATGCCTTAAAAGTTAGTTGTATGATCATAGCTTATATTCATGCACTTCATAGAGAATCATGTACATTCCAAGTTCCTAGTATATGGAGTTCTAGTTCACTCAGAAATGTGACTTATATTCCATGAATTTATGAACTCCAAACTCACTTCATGCAACTCATGATGCATGCACTCATGTTTTACAGTACACTCAATTCCCATAACTCATGGTACACCATTAATGACTAGTAAAAATTCTCATTATGTCATATATTTCCTATGATTAGATCTCTTTAATGAGTCCATGTCATAGTATTCTTTCATGATTTAGGTCCTCATGATCTAACCTTTTAGTGACCTCTTCTTATGTAAAGATAGTGGTGATGAAAATTAATGAACAATGGTTTAGATGGGAGAGAGTAAATATTCATTATTTGGGAAAGATTGTTGTATGTTTGTTAAAACATCCTGGGTTCTCGTCCTCAGAAATTTCCAAGGTTTTGAACTCTCTAGCCATTATACGACTCAATCTTACTAGTCATATGATGTAGATATGACTTAGTACCCCATGTCGTATGATAATTAGTGTGTGGTAGGTCATTCACTATCCAAGGTTTGAGTGTACTCCATACGAGTTATATGGAGATGGTATGAGAAGGGTTCAAAAAATCGTATTATTAATAGTGTCAAACACTTAAGATAATATCTAGGGTATGAGTTAGGGGTACCACTCGGATGATGGGGTACGAGCGAGGTGCCCAAACCATACCCACATGCAATTATTTTTCAGCTTTTAAGATGATGGTATTTTGGACATTTCCCCTCTTAGCTTCTTTTGAGCCCACAACTTAATATTCTATTGGGACTTTATTTAATCTATTATTCTCAATCAAAAATACTTTAAGCACTCTAAAATCTCTCTCAAGCTTTTGGTTCAAGAAAGAGGCTAGGGTTTCCTCAAGGTGATTCAATTAGGGGCTTTCAAGAGAAAGTCTCCCTGTCTTCTTTAATATCTAAGGAATGCTACTCCTCCATAAAGGCATGTTAATTTAAGGGTTTTCATGACATAATTGTGATATTGTTTTAGGTTTTGAACTATGTGTTGGGAGTTTCAGTTATTAATGGTCGATTAATCTTTTCCATGGTTTACTTATGGTTTTTCATGTTATATTAATAGTTTGGACTTGCATGGGAATGGTCAATTGGTACTTGGTTTTGGTTTTGGAAATATATGCCCTTAACATGTTTGATAAAATGCTTATGAGAATGGTTTTGTTATATAGTTAGACTTTCATTGAAAACTTTGCATTGATAATATAGTAATTGAACTTAAAGTTATTTTTGATGGATTAAATGGTTAAATGGTTAGGACTTAGTAGCCATGGCTTTGGTTTAAATGAAAAACCTTATGGGATACACGAGATTCCACAAGTTATTTTAATAATGGAATATACGTGGTACATGGGAGTCCCTAAGTGTTGGCTAATGACACTGCTTGCAAGATATAGTTGGCATGACGATACCAATTTATAATGCCTTGGTTATTAATACATGGAATTGGTGGTTTGGTTGTGTGCTAAAGGTTTTAATTGGGCAATAATAACGGGTTGTGATAGCTAACCATAAAGGTGTGAGTCTAATGAACGGATACTGGAAACTCATATTTGTCGACAAAAGGGTTGTTCATAGTGACCATATACTAGTGGGGTACATGGGAACCCCCTAAGTTATACATGTGTATATGTATCATGGAAGGTGAAGGGTAAATGGGAATCCCCGACCCCTATGATATCTCTGGTTCATGTGGCTATCCCCACTGAGGCCCGTTCATGGGGTAACATTGCACCCATATAGATTGTGGATGGTTTTAGGAAGGTTAAGATATACAAACCTAGGTTAAATATTTTAAATGCATGCTAAACTCGATCCATTTTTGTATATATATATGTATGTATGTGATTGCACATGATTATTTACTTGGTTTATAATATTGGCATTATTTTATCCTTACTCCTGAGTGCATGCTAGAGTTCACCCTCTAACCCATTTTTGAGCGTTGTATCCCCACGCGATGCAGGAACCAACCATACCACTCCTCCTACTTAGTGACTAAATTTTGGGACAACTTGTGTCATATTAAAGTGGTGAGATTTCATACTTCGAAAGGCTTCATTTTATGTTATGGATTTGCTTAGATACTTTTTTTATTTCTTGGACATTGGTTTTGTCTATGGTCGAGGGCATGTCCCGATCGGATATTGTTTTAGTTTTGGATAAAGGTTTTGTGTGACGACTATGAGCATGGGTGTTATTGGTATTGGTGTCAGCCTTGGCATTTGTATTGGTATTGGGGAAGACACTATTTGGTTGTATTTGATTAATGATTGTTCTATTCTACCTTATTATATGTTTGGGTTCCATCCGACATATGGTGTAGGGCGGTAATAGTTAGGGGTTTGGGGTGGTCTCCAATTTTGGATGGGGCTTGACGTACCCAATACAACTAGGCTCTGGTTCGGGTCGTGTCAGATTGGTATCAGAACACTAGGTTCATGGTCACTTGGGAGTCTACAAAATCGTGTCTAGTAGAGTCTCTTTTAAGGGTGTGTAGAGCGCGACATTCATAACGGAGAGACAATGAGAGATTTAGGAATATTTATATTTCTTATGTTCTATTTTCAAGCTGTAGAGTCTATGGTCTTGAATTCTTTACTACTTTCCATTTGTTCACTTTTCAGATCATGCCTCAATGATCTGATCCTCATGAAAACTCCTTTGTCCCAATTAGGGACGATATTGATGGGACCTAATCTACTTATGGAGTCCAGACTCGATCTAGGGGTCCAGTTCTTGATTGTTCTGGAGTTCCACCAGTTCCTTCCAGTCCTCCCCTAGCTCCTCAGGCTGATGTGATAAATTCTGAATTTCATCAGTCTATCCATGTATTGGCTCAGTTGGTAACTTCTCAGGCTGAGCGTGGTCCATTTACTACTCCATCCTCTGAGACCACAAGGGTTGGCCAGTTCATGAGGTTGTGTCCTCTAACTTTTATTGGTGTTAAGGTAGAGAAGGATCCTCAGGGTTTCTTTGGATGGAAAGAAAAAGTCTTCTGAATTATGTATGCCATGAATATGAAGGAAGTGGAGTTTGAAGCATATCAGTTGAAGGACATGGCGTACCAATGGTACAAGAGATGGGATTAGGCAAGGGGTGACAGTGATGAGTCAACTCTATGGGAGGATTTTTCTAATGCATTCTTGGACCGCTTTTTTCCTTAAAAGTTGAGGGAAGCAAAGGCAGAAGAGTTTGTTAATCTGAGACAAGAGAAGATGTTAGTCAAGGAGTATTCGTTAATCACCAGTTATCTTGGTATGCTTTGGAGGTGGTTTCTAATATGAAGGTCTGGATGAGGAAGTTTTCTTTGGGACTATCTAGTGAGTTGATCCTAGATAATAAGGCTGCTTTGTTGATCAAGGACATGGATATTTCTAGGTTGGTTGTGTATATGTAGAAGTTAGAGGAAAAACAAAAGAAGCAGGCTGAAATAAGAGAGAGGCACGGTAAGAAGTTTAGGTTCTCTGAGTAGGGTAGTGGTTAACAACAGGGTGGAAGTGATAGGGAAAAGTGGCCCAAGAAGAAATGGGGCAACTTTGGGTCTTACTTGATGGCTAGTGCTCCCTACCTAAAGTTGTTGGATGATAGTCATTTCCAAGGTGGCGACAACTTCAGAGCACAGGGTGACCAATCTCAACTAGTGGGGCTTAGTCAGTTCGATCATATCATTCTTGCAGGTTCTATGGTTGTTTGCATCTGGGTTTCTATGATGAGGGAATGAATAGATGCTTCAACAATGGTCGGCCAGGGAATATGCTTAGAAACTATCCTATTGGTAAGGTTTCTTCGGGGACAAATAAAGTTCTAGTTTCTTCATTATTAGATCCAACACCAAAGGGTGCACCATCTAGTTTTGTCACTAGTCAAAACCGTCTCTATGATCTCACTACTCGACGGGAGTCTGAGGCATCGTCTGATATCATGATTGGTATGTTAAAACTCTTTTATTGTGATGTGTACTTTATACTAATTTGGTGTCCATTCTCTCTTATGTGACCCCATTTTTGGCAATGCATTTTGGTTGGATCTTGAGGTCATTTCAAACCTTTTTTCTGTTTCTACCCCGATAGGTGACTCTATTTTTACTATAAGGGTTTATAAGGGGTGTATGGTATTTGTTGGTAGTAAGGAAACTGTGGTGGATCCATTTGAGTTAGATTGGATGATTTTGATGTTATACTAGGGATGGATTGGTTGCAGTCATTCTATGTATCTCTAGACTGTCAGACTCATCAAGTCATTTTTAAATTCGCTAATAAGGTGGTTGAGTGGTAGGGCGATTCCTTATCATCCAAAGGGAAATCTATATCTTATATTAGAGGTCAGAGACTAATCTCCAAAGGTTGTCTCTATCTTCTAGTCCAGGTTAAAGATTCTAACTCGGAGGGTTTTTCTTTGTATTTTGTCTCGGTGGTAAATGAATTTCCTAAGGTCTTCCGTAATGAACTTCCTGGTGTTCCTCCTGATAGGGATATTAAGTTTGGGATGGATCTTGGTCTAAACACTCATCCAATTTCTATTATCCCATATTGAATGGCTCCAGCTGAGTTGAAAGAGATTAAGGAGTAACTTAAGTATCTCTTGGATAACGGTTTTATCCATGCTAGTGTGTCCCCTTGGGGTGTATCAGTGTTATTCATACGTAAGAAGGATGGTTCCCTTTAGATGTGCCTTGATTACCAACAGTTAAATAAGGTGATGATTAAGAACAAGTATCCTCTCCTAGGATAGATAATTTGTTTGATCAGTTGCATGGTGGAAAGTTTTTCTCCAAAATTGATATTTGATCCAGGTATCATCAGCTTATGATTTAGGAGGTAGATATCCCTAAGACTGCCTTCCGTCCTGGTATGGGAATTTTGAGTGTTTGGTTATGTATTTTAGGTTGACCAATTCCCCTACGACATTTATGTATTTAATAAATAGGGTCTTCCATAAGTTTCTGGATCTATTTTTCATTATTTTAATTGATGACATCCTGGCATATTCTAAGATTAAGGTGGATCATATCGATCACCTCCGTATTGTGTTATAGACCTTGAAGAAGTAGCAGTTGTATGCCAAGTTCTCAAAGTGTGAGTTTTGGTCGAATGTGTCACTTTTCTGGGTCATATAATTTCTAGTGAAAGGATCATGGTTGATCCACAGAAAGTTGCAGTGGTGAAAAAATGGCCTAGATCTATGACTCCAACCGACGTTTAGAGCTTCTTGGGTTTAGCTGGCTACTACAGGAGGTTTGTAGAGATTTTTTGGACAATAGTTGCCCTGTTGACGAAGTTGACTCAGAAGAAGGTAAAGTTCTTATGGTCCGACGCTTGTGAGGAGAGTTTTGAGAAACTAAAGGATAAGATAACTTCAGATCTGATTTTGACTTTGCCTGAAGGCATTAATGGGTTTATGGTCTACTGTTGTGCATCTTATTTGGGAATTGGTTGTGTTCTAATACAGTATGGGAAGATGATATCTTATGAATCTCGACAGCTAAAGGTGCATGAGAGGAACTATCCAACTCATGTCTTTGAAATGATAGTTTTGGTATTTGCATTGAAGATATGGCGTCACTACTTGTATGGGGTAAATGTGGATATATTTTCTGATCACAAGAGTCTATAGTATGTGATTATTCAAAAAAAGTTAACCTCGGGCAAAGAAGATGGCTCAAGCTTCTCAAGGATTACAATATGAGTCTTCACTACCTCCAAGGTAAAACTAATGTGGTTGCTGATACTATTAGCAGGTTATCCATAGGGAGTCTAGCTCATGTGTAAAAGGAGAAGTGAGAGTTGGTAAAGGACATTCACCGTTTGGCTAACCTTGGAGTTCGCCTCTTGGACTCTAAGGATGGTGGTGTGTTGGTGCAAGAAGTGGCATAGTCGTCTCTTGGTGCTGAAATCAAAGAAAAGTAAGTGTTAGATCCTGTCTTGATGAGGATCAAGGGTGAGGTAGGTAGGCAAAAGGTTATGGACTTCGAGATTGGTGGTGATGGTACCTTTCTGTACCATAAAAGATTATGTGTTCCTGATGTAGATAGTTTGCATGGGAGGATCTTGGCGGAGGCACATGAGTCACGCTATATTTTTCATCCCGATTTGACAAAAATGTATCATAATCTTAAGGAGATGTATTGGTGGAACAATATGAAGAGGGATGTGGCAAATTTTGTGGCCAAGTGCATTGTGTTCTAGCAAGTAAAAGTTGAGAACATGAGGCTCGAAGGACTGCATCAAGAAATTAAGCTACCCGAATGAAAGTGGGAATTGATCAGCATGGATTTCTTTACTGATCTTCTTCGGTCTCAAAACCAATTTGATTTGATTTGGGTCATCATTGATAGGATGACAAAGTTAGTTCACTTTGTGCTAGTGAGGACTAATTTCTTGGCTGAGGATTATACAAAGTTGTTTCTCCAAGAGATTATGAAGTATCATGGGGTACCTATTTCTACCATTTTAGATCATGGTATGAACTTTTCATCTCACTTTTTGCAGTCATTTTAAAAAGGGTTAGGGACTAAAGTGAGTTTGAGTAATGCATTTCATCCGCAGTCAGATGGACAGGAAGATAGAACTATTCAAACATCGGGGGATGTTCTTTGGTCTTGGATTATTGACTGTGCTGGAAGGGTTGAGCACTTACCTCTTGTAGATTTTTCTTACAACAATAGCTACCTCTCTAACATTGGAATGGCTCCTTTTAAGGCCTTTTATGGTAGGATATGTATGTCTCTGATTGGATGGTTTGAGGTCGGTGAGGTAGATATGCTTGGCTCGTATTTGGTTAACTAAGATGTGGAGAAGGTGAAAGTGATTTGGGATAGTCTTAAGACTTCCTAAAGTCTTCAAAAGTCTTATTCAAATGTGAGGTGAAGGTATATGGAGTTTGAGAGTGGAGATAGGGTGTTCCTAAGGGTGTATCCCATAAAGGGAGTGATGCAATTCAGAAAGAAAAGAAAGCTCAGTCCCAGATATATAGGTCCTTATGTAATTTTGAGGAGACTTGGCACTGTTTCATATGAGTTGGAGTTACCTTCTAGTTTGAGATCCATTCACCAGGTATTCCATCTCTTTATGTTGAGAAAGTGTTTAGGTGATCTATCAGAAATTGTGACTATAAATGATATTGGTATCACGGATTCTCTGTCTTATGAGGAAATACAAGTCGAGATCTTGGAACGTTATGTTCGTTGGTTATGGATCAAGGATGTGTATAAAGGTTCTTTGGAGGAAATATAAGGTGTAAGAGGCTACTTGGGAAGCGAAAGAGGACATGAAGTCCAAGTATCAATTCCTATTTTCTGCTACAGAAATTCATGCGGAAGGTATGTGTTCATCATAACATTTTTGTTTCCTAAAATAGTTAAAGGAAATATTGATTCCCTTCCATCTTTGTTTTCATCTTAAAGGTAAGAGTAGAGACATCTAGGGGTGTAAATCATGCTTATACTACCTTATTCCATCATTCGGGGATGAATGATCCAAGTAGGGGAGAATTGAAACACCCTAGTTTCAGGTCCATAGAAATTTCCTGGGTTTTGAACACTCTGGCCATTATATGACTCAAGCTTACTAGTCGTATGATGTGGGTACGACTTAGTAGCCCAAGTCATATGATGATCAATGTGTGGCAGGTTATTTACTGTCCAAGGTAGGACTTGAATCCATACGAGTCTTACGAAGATTAAACGATAAGGGTAAGAAAAATTGTATGATTAACAGTGTCAAACCCTTAAGATACTGTCTAGGGTACGAGTTAGGGGTACCACTCATATGATGGGGTATGGGTGAGGTTCCCAAATCGTACCCATCTACAGTTATTTTTTAGCTTTTAAGATGAGGGTATTTTGGACATTTCCCCTGTTAACTTCTTTTGACCCCACGACTTCAAACACTATTGGGACTTTATTTACCCTATTATTCTCAATCTAAAATACTTAAAACACTCTTAAATCTCTCTCAAGCTTTTGGTTCAAGAATGAGGTTAGGGTTTCCTCAAGTGATTCATTTAGGGGATTTCGAGAGCAAATCTCTCTTTCTTATTTAGTATCTAAGGCTTGTTACTCCTCCTCATTGTTAGTTTAACTAAAGAAATGTTTTTTTAATGGTTTTCATGACATAATTGTGATATTATTTTGGGTTTTGAACTATGTGTTGGGAGTTTTGGTTATTAATGTTTCGTTAATGTTTTACCATGGTTTACTTATGGTATTTCATGTTATATTTATGGTTTGGACTTGTGGTTGCATGGAAATGGTCAATTGGTACTTGGTTTTAGTTTTGGAAACTATATGCCCCAACATGATTGATAAAATGCCTATAAGAATGATTTTTTTACATAGGTTGACTTTCATTGCAAACTTTGCATTGGATAATATGGTAATGGAACTTAAAGTTGGTTTGGATTGCTTAAATGGTTAAATGGTAAGGCCATGGTGGCCATGGATTTGGTTTAAATAAAAAACCTTGTGGGGTACACGGGAATCCCCCAAGTGATTTTAACAATGTAATCTACGGGGTACATGGGAATCCCTAAGTGTTGGCTAATGATATTTCTTGCAAGTTATAGTCAGTATGATGATACGACTTCCTAATTCCTTGGTTATTAATACATGGAATTGGTGGTTCTGTATGGTAAAAGTTTTAATTGGTCAATAATAGCGGGTTGTGACAGCTAACCATGAAGGTGTGAATCCGATGGATGGACACTAGAAAAT
Organism: Capsicum pubescens; assembly: GCA_030864215.1. Taxonomy (NCBI): domain Eukaryota; kingdom Viridiplantae; phylum Streptophyta; class Magnoliopsida; order Solanales; family Solanaceae; genus Capsicum; species Capsicum pubescens. The sequence continues at coordinate 188,069,146 of CM061538.1, read as the reverse complement.
CATGTTTGATGACATGAGGGTTGTTCATGGTGACCATTTATACCTGTAGGGTACACAGGAATCCCTTATGTTATACTTGTATGTATTTATCATGGAGGGTGAAGGGTACACGATAATCCTCGACCCCTATGATACCTTCAGTTCGTGCAGCTACATATACTGGGGTGCGTTTAGAGAATAACACAGGACCCATACAGCCCGTGGTTAGGTTTAGGATGGTTAAGCTACACAAAACCAAGTAAAAGGTTATAAATTCATGGTCCCCTTTCCCGGTATGGATTATGTATATATGTATGAATGTGATTGCACATGATTATTTACTTAGTTTTAAATATTGGCACTATTTTATCCTTACTCTTAAGTGCATGCTAGTGTTCACCTACTAACCTATCTTCGAGCGTTGTATCCCCAATATTCAGAAATCGGCCTTACTATTCCTCTTGCTCAGTGACTAGATTTGGGGACAACTAGTGTCAGATTGAAGTAGTAAGATTCCATACTCCGAAAGGTTCTATTTAACGTTATAGATTTCCTTACATAATTTATTTATTTCTTAAACATTATTTATGGCTATGGTTGGGGGTATGTACCGATCGGATATTATTTTTCTTTTGGATAGAGGCTTTGTGTGACTACAATGGGCATGTGCAATATCGATATTAGTCTCAGCCTTGGCATTGGTATTGGTATTGGGGCTTACATTGTTTGGATGTATTTGATTTATTATTGTTCTATTCTATCTTGTTATATGTTCGAGATCCATCTGACATAAGGTGTAGAAAGGTAATAATTAGGGGTTAGGGGTAATATCCAGTCCCAAGTTGGGCTTGAGGCACCCAACAGGACTAGGCCCTGGTTCGGGTTGTGTCACCTATTTCATCTAAGGCTATAAGTGTGAAGGAATATTGAGGCAAAGTTTTGGTATATGTCATTGTTATTTGAGAATTCCATATGTGCCTTCTTAATAATAGTGCAAAAAAGTTATTAGTGATAGAGGTATTAGAGAATATGGGGAAAATTCTTAGGTCTATTGGTTGCATAGAAGTTCATATGTGTTTATAATGATAGGATTGAATGACATATTGGGATATAAGTAGGAAAATGCATTGTACGTTCGTGAATTCCTAGTAATAGGTTGAAGTTAGTTGTTGATGTGGTAAGGAGCATTATTCTTGAGATGAAAGTTGTGAAAACACATAGGACATTGAATCCATGGTTTAGACTAGTATTATGGTGCTATGTGTGGTACCTTGTGACTTTGAGTAGGCTTGAACATGGTGAGAGAATTCATTTCTGCTCAGACTCTAGTAAATGGAGTTATCAATTCCCATGTGAAGACTAGAAGTGCCGTAAAATGAAGAGTAGTATTTAAGACGAAAAGCATAGTTGATAAAGTATTTGAGAAGTGTGGCTAAGATTGAAAGTTAGCATTTGCATTGCCTAAGGAATAGTAATTCTATCCTAGCTTATATTTTATATGCATATATTCTATGTTATAGAGTTGTAGCCAAGTTGTGATTCCTTATTCAAATATTTTATTCAAATCACGCTAAAAATTCTTTGCTCTCTAATGTTATTAGAACTTCTAACAAAGGGTGTTGAAGAAATACTCTAGTCAAGTATAAACTTTCAGTATTAGTTAGTCCGTATAACCATCTATTTTGTTTAGTAATCAGACAGAAAGCTCCTATAGTTTTCCATCTATCCATCTAGTCTTACTATCCGAAGTTTCATGAATATGGCTATTCCATGAGTTAATTTATTTGCATCCATGCAAATTTTGAATTCAGTTCAGCCCATGCATCATGTCTCCGACTCAAATATTTATTCATGATTCAGTTCATAAGTTTTTAGTTCATGATGTCAAGTTTTCCAAGTATTCTAGCTCAGTAATACCCCTTGTACGACCTTAGTCTCATTTTCCCATGATTCAGGCTTACATTATTTTCTTGGTAAAGCCATGAAACCATTATCTTTTGATTCCTATACATGTTTTGTTAAGGGAGAATCCCTAATGCGAAGTTACATATGTTATTCCATACTTCAAAAGGTTCAATTAGTTCCTACCCATCATTCGAGGATGAATGATTCCAAAGGGGATATAATATAACACTCCACATTTTTGGGCTAGAGTTTGAACCATCGTTCCTATGTGTATTAACGCAAAAACCATTATTCCCTTGTGAATATAAGTGTCATGATCATTAGCCTAGTGTGAAGACTACCTTTGAGGTGAAAAATGTTCATACGACACTTAGTGCGAAGTTGAGTTAAGAGCTTTTGATTCGACCAAATTTTAGTATTCAATCTTATAAAGGTCAAATTTGAACGTGTATAACTTCTGGAATATGTGAAATTTTTGGGCTCAAGACTTACCAAGTTATATATAAATGTGGCCTCTTTCTAACGCATCTGATTTTGACTTAATCCGATGCCCGAGCGAAAAGTTATGAGTATTTTCTTGAGGAACCAGTGAGGGTCTGCAATTTCAGCGTGGCAAGAACCTTATGCCCCGTGATAAGCAGCGTGGCACGGACCTTATGCTCTGCGATAATCAATGTGGCTTAGACCTTGTTCAAGAACCCTAAAACCCGCATTTCTCTACAGTTTTTTTAGGGTAATCTGGTCATTTACCTTCTAAATGACCCTATAATTGATAAAGTCATGTTTTACCTCATTCCATAAACTCAAATCATCAATTTCTCTCCTCTCAAAACTATCAAGAACACCAAAACAAGAGTTTCTCGCAAAAGTTCAACCTCAAGGGCTCCTAACTCAAATGTTCCTTCAAGAAATCAACAAGTCCAGGTGTGTGTGGTATTCATCAGTGGTTCCTTCCACCCATTGAGTCCCCAAAAAATCCTTTGTTTTTCAAGTATAAACCTTTTCCCCTCGCTTTATGATATTCAATGTCAAGTATGAATTTACTCATTTTTCTCTTAATAATTTTGTATTCAAACCATAACAATGTGTTTCCCCATGTGAATTATGTTATTACATGCTTATTAAACTCCATCACCCATATCATGTTCAGTTGACACCATGTCCATGTGAGCATATTGTCCTCAAAAGTTTATCATATTCCCATACTCATAATCATAGATTTCATCCGCTTAGTGAAATAAAATATGTTTTGGGTCTACGAATCATGAATTTTCTTAGAAGTATTGTGATGATGTTTTGTACTTAATGTATTTTTTTCAATGATGGTGGGTTATAAACATCCGATACCTATAATTTTACGCATGTTCTCAATTTCAAGCAACAAGTCAATTAAATCATGATTTTACAACATATTCAAATTATCATATTCATGTTGAGCAATTATTTGTTATGAGTCCTATTAACTTTAATCATTACCAGTATCAGTTCAATTGGGAGTTGGATTTAGTACCAAGCAAATTTATGGATGAAGGATTTCCTTCCAGTCGAGGGAGAAATCCTTACTAGTAGTCCCTAAGTTCCAAAACTACGTATCCAACAAAGGTATTTAGATGTCTTCCTTCCAGTTAAGGGTTGACATCTCTTAGGGGCATTTTCCAGTCAAGGGTGACACCCTAGTCCTTTGGAATATCAGCTTTATGGATCCACATTGTCATCCATGTGTTGCTACCATTGTCAAGGTACCAACACCCTTCAAACTGGGGTTACAGGTTGGACCACGATCAACTTAGATTAGGGCATATCAGTTACATGACCTGGTAGAGCTAGTACAACAGCATGTAAAAACAATAATAAAACTTCAAATGTTTCGAATAGTCAACAACATCTGTCTCAAAACAAAAGTCTAAATATAAAGTTAGAGGGAAATGGGAGACTGAAACACCAAGAGCTCACACTAACTCTAGAAACCAATCACTACATAAACGCCGATCAACTGTGACAATTAGTACTCGGATCATAGCCAAAAATGTACAAAAGTGTAGTGTGAGTACAAAAATAATGGGTACTCATTAAGCATCATCAGCCGACTAAGCTAAATCATGATATAAGTATGATAAAATTCAAGATAACATAACTAAGTCAAGGTAAAAAAATATAAAGTTGAATTATATCCAACATCATTGTACATAATAAGTAATTAAACCAAAATAACAGTATAACATAAGGAATCAACACATGCCAATATTGTCGTGCATAACAAGTAAACAATTAGGAATACTAAAGTATCATAAAGTAATAACACAACCAACCACAAACTACAAAATTGGCCTCCATACACCAATTGGTGAAGAAAAATAAGGATCTCTTCACAGCTTTCCATACGATCGGAGAGTACACATAAGAGAATAATAAAGAAATCAACTAATATTATAGATAACTATCATCTTCATTTAACCAGCATTCCACAATTATCATCAATCAGGCATTTACCAATATTTCACAATTACCTATATTAGATAATGTACCCACATTCCATAATATCATCGTCATTAAACAATCTTATCATCTATACACACTAGAATCATCTATTATCTAACTACCTCATATTAACTAATTCGTTTAGTAACTAGTCATCATATAACCTCTATTCATCACAAATCTACTAATCACTATTCATTAGATAATAATCATTTGTCATCTAACAACTTTTATTATCTAATACATTTTTACCAACCAATCTCCTATTGTCAACTAGTCATTATTAGCCACTTAAACAACATTTACCGCTAATCATCAATTATCACTAATCATAAACTATACCACTTTATAAGAATTTATCAGTTTTGGGCTATGACCGACATCTCTCATATCAACCACATATCCAAATTTTATATAAGTATATATATAAGCATATAATTTTCAAACATAGGTCATAGCCGGACATAAACTGGTAGATGTACACATAGGCACATCAATATAATCATCCTCCGACCTTGTCGGGTATCAATGCATCATCATAATGATCCTCCGACCTCGCCGTGTATCAACATATCATCATAATATCCTCCATCTTTGCTGGGTATCAATATGTTATGACAATATCATTCACACTTTTTGGGTATCAATATATCATCATAATATCCTCCAACCTTGTCATGTATCAATATCTCATCACAATATCCTCCATACTTGTCGGGTATCATTATATCATCATAATATCTTCCGACCATGTCGAATATAAACATCTCATCATAATATCCTTCGCTCACGTTGGGTATCAATATACCATCATAATATTCTCCAGCCTTATCGGGTATCGATATATCATCATAGTATCCTCCAACCTTGTCGGGTATCAGTACATCATCATAATATCCTCGAGCTTTCATGGGTACAAATATATCATAGTCGGTTGAAAAATCAAAAGCATGAGTATTCATATAATGAAACATCATAATTTCAAACATAACTAATTGCAAAATTTCTCATATAATCAATAAGCATGACTTATAACATGATTCATCACCTAATTACTAATATCGTCATTAGGAATTAGCATGATTTCTAGCATAATTTCTTAGCATAATCATAATCATAAGCAATATCATGGACATGACTCATTAATAGCATATTCAATGGCCTATCATAGCATAAATAGTAGTTTATCAATAGATAATCCATGGAATAATCTTTACCTTATTCATGGCATAGTCCATAACATAATTTATAGCTTAGGCAATATCATAGTTAAGAGTTCATTTAATAGTATATTCGATAGCCCAATCAATAGCCACAACAACAACATTATCAATAGCTCGTCATAAGCTAAAACAATAAATCATACACATTTCATAATCTTTAGGCATTACTTCTAACGTAATTCATCATAACCTACAAGTACAGAGTTTCCTTAATATTCCTCCGAAAGTGCATTCTCTAGGCATAGAATAATTGTACAAAGGTTTCAAGATAAATAACATCAATCTTGACTTAATGTGGGTCAAAGGTCCCACTTCTAAGTCTCCACACTTTATTTAAAGTCAAATTCTACCCTAGAATAGGCTAAGGTATCTAAATCCACTCTTATATGTATAGCAAGCCACAATTACTCCTAAGTTAAAAGTTATTCCCAAATACTAGAACTAACTCAACCATAACAATTGAGCCACTTCCACTAATGTAAGCAACTAAGGCCAACATACCTTAATTATGATTAATTAGAGCATGATACATAATCTTTAGCAATCTAAGTCATTCTCATTCTAAACCTGAGTAATGAAGTCCAATCCATCTATGGCCTAAGGAACAAGTCAAGCATTCTAACTCTATGGTTTTAAATTTAGCCTAAATGGTCTAATTAACAAAGTCTTTCATTTCATCAACCCAACACCTACAAAATATCCCAATTTGACAAAATATCATATATATACTATGACATAGTTCAATCTAACATGGGATAAACCTAGCCTACCCCGATACCGAAGAAAGCTCAATGAACCACTAAACCTTTATTTTCCCTTCTGAGAAGCCTCCTCAAGATTCCAAGCTATCCAAAATACATTATACTCATCAATACGAGAATAAAAATACCCATATTGTACCATTACGCTTCGGGTCCAAAATCACCTCAAAACCCCCATGTGGGTCCTACTTATGGAAATAGCATTTCGAAACAAACCCAATATTTATACAAGCTCTTGGAATCATTACCCTAAAAATAGTGAAAACCAAGGTAAATTAGGGATAAAATCAAGCCCTAATGGTTTGGTTTTTTGAGAAAATAATCAAGGAATTTCAACAAGAAAAAGGGTGAATTCTTACCTTAAATCAAAAGATAATTGCAAAAGTAAATATTAATCTAGATTACCAAGCTTCCAAAATCTTGAATTTTAAGAAGTCTCACTCCTTAAGTTTTTTTCTCTCAAGAGAATGATGAAGAATGACCAAATTTTATGCAAATTGGGTAATTTTATACCCAATCCAGGTACTCGGGAGTTGCTATCGTGACCCTGAGGTATGCGATGGAAGTATCTCCTCACCTACCACACGAGTAATTATTGAAACAAACATTCCAATCATGGAATCTCTTCTGCACACGAAGTCACAATCGTTGTCCATAAAGTGGCCATTGCGGTGCACATAAAAACCTGATGCATAAGATTTTCTAAGTCTAATAATGGACTGGACTTGTGCTCGAGATTCATTTAGAATCTTGTATATGAAAATAAACTATGCAACCATACCAAATTCAATATCCCAGACGTGATGACACATTCGAATTTTCCATTCGAGGTTGTTTCGATGAAATATGGGTCCCATACCCATATTTCATTTTCTAAACTTTCCAACCAATAAGTCAAAATAAGCTCGATGACTCAGGACCTGAACCAAAGTTTTTCCTATTCTAAAATCAATATTCTAAAGTTTTTGGCGTAGTTAGAATTTGCATACGAGGTCATTTAACTGAATTTTTTTCCCAGTTGTCATTTGGAACCAGCGAAGACTTTTAAAAAGAGAAATGGTTTTAAAAATCAAATGAACTGCCTGATAATTAAACTGTCAATCTCAGTAAGTCATAAATGACTTTGACTTATGTAGAAAATCTCTAACGGTGACAATAAGAAGAAATATAAGAAATGACTTGAAGGGCCATTATAATATCCACTATTAAAGGAACTTTTGTCCCTGAAAGTTAAGAATTAGGTTGTACCTGAATTCTCAAACAGGTGAGGATAAAGGGCCCACATCTTGATGTGCTATAGAAATATAGCACTTTAGATGCTCAAAAGAAGGAAATAATGCAAGTTTATAAGGGCTTTTTGTTAGATTTAATCTATTTTGGGTATGTTGTGAAGGAAAACATGGTTGGAATGATAAGGTATTTCTAGTTACTTTTGAAGCAATTATGGATGATTTGGATGTTTTTAACATTAATCATGATTAATTCATGTTTGAGGATTGAAAAAGAGATGAAAAATTGACTTCCAACACCTACCAAGTCAATATGTGGCCGCAAGAAGGACCTACGGATTGAATGTACACAAAGTAGGTGAAAGAAAGTCAAAATACCAAGAGATAAACATTTCATGATTCTTGCTCCTGCTACCTGTGCCCTGTGCCTTGGCTGCAGGTAGTACTTGTACTTTGCCAAACCGCAGTTGGAGGGAGTATGGGTCACCAACACGGTTTTCTCCTATTTTTTCTGGTCTTAGTTTTTAGGATTTCCTCTTGTGCTATAAATACTCTTTATGTACTTTTAGTATAAATTTGACACTTTTGACACTTAAAAACATATTTTGATTTCAAGATCCATCTTTGATCTTGGGATTTCATTGTATTTACTTTTCTTTATTATTCAGTTTACAGTTGTGAATTTTCTTTCATCTTATCATTGTGATTTAATCTTTACTCTCCAACATGAATGTTATCACAATCATGAGAAAATAAAGACCAAAGCTAGGGTTGTGGAAACCATGACAAATTGACAAAGTAGGAAAAGTGCAATTTTTGATGGAAAACTAATACCTAAGGCATGTGTTGTTGTATCTTCATTATAATAGTTGCCTTAGCTATTGCAAATGTTCGGATCCTACTTAGATATTACTACTTTCTCTAATAAAGGGGTAGTAACTAGGAAAATATAAAAACAACAGTAATTTGGGGAGATAATAGTCGATCCATTATAGAACAACGGTATATGTGAATGATTATTAGCTTTCATCTAATAACTTGAGACTCAAAATATGATAGTTAACTCAGACTAGGGTAAAGGTTAGTGAAGCAACACTCTAAGACTCAATAGGTAAAGGGTGAAATCTTTCTACTCATCCAAAAGACTGTAGGAGGTACATAACTTAGCATTTCTACATGTAAGTTACTAGGTTGGATCAACAACGCACAATAAACCTAGGAAGTTAGGATTCCAGGGTAAACACAATACTAGTGTTCACCCATAACTAATTTCAAAGAGAGTTAATATTTTTATTTACTTGAGATTACTACAAACAGATCCCCCCATTTACTTTCCAATATTGCCTATAGACTACAACTGCTGATAACTGAAAACCACGTGTTCCTTTAGGATTCGACCCTAACCTCAGTTGGGTTACTATATCTTGACAGTACCCATACCATTATCGAAAGGAGGTGTTGCTTGGACATCATCAAGAGATTGGCATCGTTGGCGGGGAACACGGTGTTGATTTATAGATTGAAGTTGTTGTTATTTTCAAGTTTTTCTTTTCTTGTTCATAGTTCGGCATACACTGGTGTAGTCCTAGTACATGGAGTAGAGGCTATCCTTTACTTCCACTAATTTCAAATAGCTTTTTTCAACCACATAGTAGGATGTCAGAAGCAACGTGGGATAATCTCCCTGAAGATGGGGTTTAGGATGTTGTTGAGAGATAGATAGAAGATCGCCGAACAACACACAGTGGATAAACCAACCTCAAGCAATCCCAGGATGTCAATTTGTTCATCCATATATAGATGATGAAGAATATTTGGGATACATTGAGCTGGCTGATACATGAGCCATTATCCCTCTTGCCTTATATCCTGATATGGAATTCAATATCTCCATTGCTATAATTCATCTTTTATACTTGAAGGGTGTGTTTTCGGGGTTGCCAACAGATGACGCAAACATGTACTTGGATAATTTCATTGAGTTATGCACTTTATACACCAACCATGGGTAGATCATGAGGCACTAAGACTGGGGATTTTCCCTTTCTCTCCTACTGGAGAAGCATCATTATGTCTTAGAGAACTGCCGAGAGAAACTATTACTACATAAAAGAAGCTACACAGATAGTTCTTAAATAGGTTATTTCATCCATCTAGGGTATTGCAGCTCAAGGACGAGATTTACAATTTTAGACAACTAAACTCAGAATCTATGTATGATGCATGGTTCCAATTCAAGAAGAGACTCAGTATGGTACACAACCACCAGATTTTAGGGATAAGCTTATCAGAGATATTCTATAGAGCCTTGACTACTAATTTAAGAGTGATTGCATACACTATTTCTAGAGGAGCCTTCATGAGATTATGATGGGAGATAAATTTGGGTATTATGGATTAGATCTCATTAACTAACCGAGGGTTTCAAACTTGGGAGGTTGAGAGAGGTTCTGATATATATGACATTGGAGTTTCCAATACATAAAGACTAGCTGAGGATGTTGTAGCCCAAGAGATTTCATTAGTATGTATAGAAATTAGTAAGTTGGTCAAGAAATTTTCAACCATCAAGTCTTTAAAAGTGCATGAATTTAGGGTATCTGAGAAGCAAAGTGTCTAAATTGACAATCGGTGGGATACCAAGCCTAAGAGCAAGGGAATCAAGGTTGAAACTATCCTAATGAGAGAGCTAAGAACATCTCACCTGGCATACGAGAGGCAGAGTTTAGAATAGAAAAGATGTTGACCTTGTCAATGAAGGGTCAAGAGAGCCAAGTAGTTTCCTTAAATGAACTTAAAGTTTGAATTTTTGAATAAGCACAAAAGGTTGAGTCGTATGAAAATACTATTAAGTAGTTGGACCATCAATATGGGAAAATCTCTATCACTATGGAAGAAAGAAAGTCAGAAGCAGTACCTAATGATAGTGTGCAACATCCTATAACACTTTTTCACTGTATGACCATTGATACTTGGGATGACTCTTCACCTAATGAGAACTATTTTCCTATGATGGATGAGCAAAAAAAGAAGGAATGTGATGCTGAAAAACAACCTAAGGTAGGGTTTGAGAAGATGAGTTATACGGATAATGATTTCAATAGTGATTTTGATGATGACTGGACTGTCGAAGAGCTCCAAAATATAGTCAATGAATTTTTCTCAAATTTTCATACAACTTCATTTGAAAAGAAAGCAGATCCAGGTGCAATCAACACCCCATGTTCTTTTGTACCATATGATATTAGTCAGGGCCTATGTGATATTGGATCAGGATTAAATGTCATGCCATTAGTGATATACAAGGTCTAGGGTTAAGCAAACTAGAACCTACCTCAGCAAGGCTATTGATGTTGTATTCATCGATAAAGCAACCAGTAGGTATCGTGCATAACATGGAAGTCAAAGTAAAATCGTTCACTTATCTGGCAGATTTTATGATTCTAGATTGTGAAGTAGATACCCATTCTCCAATTATATTGGGTATAACCTTCCTAGCTACTAGTAGGGTATTGATTGACATGGAATTTGAAGAGATCACCTTCAAGGTGAACAATAAGCAAATTTTTTTGAATATATATATGACTGTACAATAAGATGATATGAGAGTTGTGGTAGTGATTGATGCAGAGAATGAAAACATGATAATAGTTGATGTGCCTATAGAGGAAAGATTAGGGGTAGAAGCCTTAGTTGCAGTAATCATAACCTTTGAGGATGATAGAATAGTTGGCTATAATAAGATAGTTCATGCTCTACATGGCATGGGCTCTTACAAGTATCCCCCTAAGAAGCTTGATTTTGACTTGAAAAATAGAACTACACCCCCTATGAGACCATTGATTAAAGAACAACCTGTATTGGAATTAAAGTTCCTCCCTCGTCACTTAAAGTATGCATTTTTTGGGAAAAATAATACCTTACCAGTGATCATTACAATAGATTTGGAAGACGCATAGGTGGAGGCTTTGATATCGATATTACAGAAATTTAAGAAGGCTATTGCATAGACCATTTATAACATTGTAGGGATCACACCAGGTATATGAACACATAAGTTACATTTTGAGATGGATATTATTCCCAATACTGAGAATCAAAGACGACTAAACCCTCATATTCAAGGAGTGGGAAAGAAAGTCATAATTAAATGGTTGGGCGCTGAGGTAGTTTTTCCTATTGTAGATAGTAAGTGGGTTAGCCTGGTTCAATGCGTACCAAAGAAAGGGGTGATCATAGTGGTTCCAAATAAAAAGAATGAGTTAGTACCAATGAGGCATGCGATTGGATAGAGAATATGTATGGATTACAAAGAGTTGAAGAAGTTGACTAAAAAATATCACTTTCTAATGCCATTCATGAATCAAATGTTGGATAAACTTGTTGGAAGGGGTTGGTATTGTTTTCTTAATGGGTACTCTGGATACAATCAAATTATGATTTCTCCTAAGGATAAAGAAAAGACTACCTTTACTTGCCCATATTGGATCTTCATATTCAAAAAGATGTTGTTCAGACTTTGCAATGCACCTGTCACTTTTTAGAGATGTATGATATCTACATTCTCTAACATGATGAAAGTTACGATCGAGGTATTCTTGAATGACTTGTTAGTAGTCAAAGATTCTTTTGATGATTGCCTAGTATATCTAGTTAGTAAACTATAGAGATGTAGAGAATGCAATTTGGTGCTAAATTAGGAAAAAATTCACTTCATGGTAAGAAAAGGTATAGTGTTAGGGAAAAAGATCTCAAATCATGGCATTAAGGTAGACAAAGAGAAGATAGAGGTGATTGAGAAATTACCTCTGCTAGTATTAGTTAAAGGTATACGAAGTTTTTTGGGTCACACCGATTTTTATAGAAGATTCATCAAGGAATTTTCTAAAATTGTAGCCCCAATATGAAAAATTTTAGAGAAGGTGGTAAAGTTTTAGTTGATGATGAGTCTCTTAAGATTTTAATTTCTTAAAGAAGAGGTTAATTTTGCTCCTATTATTGTGTCACTAGACTGGTCTACACCTTTGAGGTAATGTGTGATGCAGTCAGGGAGGCCTTGGGTGTTTTCCTTTGAAAAAGAAGAGAGAAGATATTTCATCCAATATATTATGAAATAAAATCCCTAAAAAACACACAAAAAATTATATGGTTACAAAAAAGGAGTAACTTGCGGTGGTTTTTGCTTTTGAGAAATTTAGGTCTTACTTGATTGGGACCAAGGTGATAGTTCACACTGACCATATATCATTGAGGTACTTAATTACAAAGAATGATGCTAAACCTCAATTGATTCATTGGGTACTCTTGCTGCAAGAGATTGATTTTGAGGTTAAGGACCAAAAAAAGAAAGAGAAACAAGTCGCGGACCACTCATCTAGAATTGAAGAAGAGACAATCCAGAAACTAGGTAATGATATTAAGATAGATAAATATTTTCCAGATGAGCATGAGATAGCAGCATATCATGATCTAATTCCTTGGTTTGCTAATTTTGCCAACTACTTGGCAAGTTATCTCGTTCCAGAAGATTTATCCTTCAAGAAGCGATGGAGATTTATGCATGAGGTAATGAAATTATTCTGGGATAAGAAATATTTATTCAGGGTTTATGCTTATGGAATGATTCAGAGATGTATACTAGAGGTGGAGATGATAAGCATTCTAGAGGTTTGTCATTCATCACCGGTTGGGGGTAATCGTAGTGGTACACAAAACACCCATAAGATTCTACAATGTGGATTCTATTGGCCTACAATCTACAAGGATTCTCATGATTTTTCATAATTCTATGATGAATGCCAGTGTCAAAGCAATATTTTGTGATGCCATGAACTCCCTATGACACCTATTTTGGGGTTATAGTAATTTTATGTGTGGGGGATGGATTTTATGGGTACATTTGTGAGATCCTATGGTATGAGGTACATTCTGGTAGCAGTTGACTATGTATAAAAATGGGTGGAGGAATTTTCACTTATGGACAATGAAGGAAAAAGTGTAACTAGTTTTCTAAGGAGAAACATCTTCTTTAGATTTGGCACCCCATGGGCAATTATTAGCGATGGTGGTTCTCACTTATGCATTCGATTGTTCAAGGCCTTGCTTGATAGATATGGTTCGAGTCATAGAGTTTCAACACCATACCATCCATAGCCTAGAGATCAAGTAGAAGTATCCAATAGAGAAATAAAGTCCATATTGGTGAAGACTGTGAATACCAACAGGACTAATTGGTCTAGGAAGCTAGATAATGCATTGTGGGCCTACCGGACAACTTATAAAAATCCCATAGGTGTATCTCCATATAAGATTATTTATGGTAAATCATATCACTTACTAGTTGAGCTGGAGCATAAAGCACTTTGGGCATTGAAAAGGCTAAATTTTTAATGACGTGAAGCAACAAATTTGAGGCTGAGAAAGGTAAATGAGTTTGAAGAATTCCAGATTTGGGCTTATGAGAGTTCCATAATATACAAGGAAAAAATGAAGTTTTACCATGATAAGAAGACCTTGAAGACAATGTTCAAACCCGGTGATTTTGTCTTTCTATACAATTCAAGACTATGCTTGTTTCCTGGCAAGCTAAGGTCAAGAAGGACTGGACAATTCATTATGATTAAGGTACTCTCATATTGTGAAATTAAGATAAAGAGAGATGGTGACGACACATTTAAAGTGAATGGGCAACGTGTGAAATAATACATGGGAAACCTAAAAGAGGTTAGAGTTTGTAAAGAGACGAACATTGACAAGGTCTGAGTAGTCAAGGGATCTATGTTGTGTCGTGATAGTAAATTTGGAGCTTCTTGGGAGGCAACCCAGGGTATGTTGTTTGTATTCGTATTATGTAATTGACGTCAAATCCTTGCATCCATAGTGTCGCAGGTATATTTCTAACTCTCTCATTTTGGTTTTATGCATTGGGGAAAATGTATGACTTTGAGTTGGGGGTAAGGTTGGTTGTGAGTCTTGATGTCCTCTTAGGGTTTTTGCCGTCGTGCCTCTTTTTTGTAGATTTTTGTTCCTAGAAGAGCTGTCATGTTTAGGCTTGTCGTGTTTTGTTTTGTGATGTTTTGTGTAATTAGGAGATTTTAAGTATTTAGGGTAGTAGTCAGATCTTGACTAGTTTTAATAACCCTAAAAAATATGATGTTTTAGAACTGTGATTTATGTGCATATGTGTGAAATCTATGGATCTTGTTATGGCATTAGTATTAGGGACATGATAACCGTTTGCTGACAATTGGATGAACCAAATAAGTAGCAGTTGGTACTATTTATGATGTGCTATGTGAGTGTGAGATATTACCTAGTTCTCTTTGTATGTTAAATTTAGAAAATGTCTGGTTAGTCTTGCTTAGGTTGAAGGATAGCCGATTAGGAAGGACATAGGCCGTTTTTTTATTTTAGACCACCTTTAGCCTAAATCACCTGTGCAAATTGTATGCCTTGATATCTATTTTAAGCCTTGTAGCCTATTTTTCTTGTTACCCCTTTAACATTCCTATTGTGTTACAATTTACTGTTTTGGCCCTGTTCCACCTTGGACAGTATACACCTCAACACAGGGAAAAAGCTTAAATTTAGGGTGACGATCATAGGGGGGTGTAGTATAAAGTGGGTGTGAGGAAGGGTAAAATAAGAGAAAAAGGTAGTAGGGCTAGGTGTGGTAGAAAAAGGAAAGAAAGAGTACAAAAAAGAGAGATTTTACTCCTGCAACCAGCACCCACTACCTGGGCCCTGTTCCTGGGCCGCAGGTAGTACCCGCACACTGCCAGACCACAAGTGCAGAACCAGAGGGGGCATGAAATGAACCCGAAAGGGAAGCCACTGGAGCAAGAGTGGAGAGAACGGGTTCTAATCCATAGCATTGAGGTGAGGAAATGAAGTTCTCTGTTTTATTCGTTGAGGTGCCACCTTATTTATATCCTTGATTAGGCAAAAGGAAGGAATTTATAGTCTAAAGACTTCCACTAGAATAGAACTGAGATTCTCTACTTTAACTTGACTTTGGAACAGAGAAGGGAGTTTTTAGGATTTTCTCTTGTGCTACATATACCTTTCATGTACTTTTCTGTAGAGAGTCGACACTTTTAACACTTAGAATATGTATTAATTTAAAGATCCTTCTTTGATCCTGGGATTTCATTGTATTGACTTCTTCTTTGTTATTCAGTTCATAGATATGGGTTTTCTTTAATCTTATCATTGTGATTTCATCTATAGTTTACGACATGAATGTTATCAATTTCTTCACAATCATGAGCGGCCAAAACCCATAGCTAGGGTTGTGAAAATGCTGACAAATTGACGAAGTAGTGGAAATGCGATTGTTGACGCGAAACCAATACCCAGGGCATGCATATCTTCATTATAATAGTTGCCTTAGCGGTTGCAAACGTTAAGATCCATCCTAGATATTACTACTTGCTATAATTAAGGGGCAGTAACTAGAAAAGGATAAAGACAACAATAATTGAGAGATTTAATAATCGATCCATTGTAGCACAATGGTATATGTGAATGATTCATAGCCTTCATCTAATAACTTGAGACTCAAAAGGTGATAGTTAAGTGGGACTAGGGTAAGGGTTAATAATGCAACACTTTGAGACTTAATAGGTAAAAGGTCAAATCTTCCAACTCGTCCAAAAGACTGTAGGAGGTACATAACTTATCTATTCTTCATGCAAGGTATAAGGTTGGTTCAACAATGCATGATAAACCTACGGAGTTGAGATGCCGGGGAGAACAAAATCCTAGTGTTCACCTATAATTAATTTCAACCAGAGTTAATATTGTTACTTGCTTAAGATTACTACAAACAAATCCCCTCATTTACTTTCCAGTACTACCTATGGACTACAACTGCTAATAAAAACAAACCACGTGTTCCTTTGGGATTTAACCCCAACCTCAGTTGGGTTACTATATCTTAACAACGACCATACCATCATCTAAAAGGAGGTGTTTCTTGGACATCATCACATCTCGCTCTCGATCTATCAATTGGCCTCCTCCATTAGGCGGTGCCTCCACTGAACCTTAACTACAGGAATATCTCTAGTATGCAACCACTGCAGATCACTAGCCAAAATGAGCATCGTCTCCTCTATAAAGGTCAAACGCTCATCCAAGTGGACGGAGTCCCATATAAGCATATGAGACGAATCAGGAATATATCGTCACAACATAGAGATATGGAAAATTGGATGAACAACGACAAAATCTTGAGGTTGAGATAACTCATAGGCCATCTCACCAACTGTACGAAGAATCTTAAAAGGTCTGATATATTTAGGACTGAGCTTTCCCTTCTTCTCAAACCTAATCACACCCTTCATGGGTGACACACAGAGAAATACATGATCACCAACTCCAAATCTCATGGCATAAATCCTATGGTCTACATATACCTTCAGCCTACTCTGATCCACTCTCAACCTATCCTGAATCACCTTGACTCTATCTTACGTCCAAAGTATCAAACCATCCAACTAGAGAACGATATATCCAACAACAAAAAGCCTCAAAAGGCACCACCTCAATACTCTAATGATAATTGATATTGTATATGAAATCTGCCAAGGCTAAGTGTTGCTCCCAGTGGTAACTAAAATCCATAACACATTCTCGGAGCATATCCCTAAGTACCTGAATTTTCTGCTTCGGCTGACTATCTGTCTATTGATGAAAAGTTATACGAAGATCCAACTAGGTTCCCATCTCCTTCTAAAAACCTCTTAAAAATCTAGAAGTAAACATAGAACTACGATCTGAAATGATAGAAATGGTCACTCCATGCATAATAACCATCTCCTGAACATAGATATAGGCTAATATCTTAGCATTGAAATATATCTAAATAAGAATAAAATACGTTGACTTGGTAAAATGATCCACAATGACCTAAATACCATCGAAACCACGAGAAGTGCGAGCAAACCACTAACAAAATCCCTGGTAATCCGCTCCTATTTCCACTCGGTAATGGGCAACCTCTGGTCAATCCACCTGGTCGATGATGCTTGTCATTTACTTGATGAAAACATAGGTAACGATCTACAAAGTTTTCCACATCTCTCTCCATACCACTCCATCATTAGTGCTATCTCAAATCTCTATGCATCTTGGTTGTGTCGGGGTGAATGGAATATCTAGAGTTATGAGCCTCCTACAAAATTAAATGAGTCAAGTCATTAATCCTCTAAACACAAATGCAGCCACAAAATCTTAGAACACCCTCAGAATCTATGGTGACCCTCTCGGACTCACCACCCAATGCCTGATCACGAATGAAGCAAATCTTGCTATACTCAAACTGATGATCTTGAATCTACTCAAACTGTGAGGACCTCTCCTCAACACTAGAAAAAATGATCCTAGGGTATGAATTATCAAAGTGAACCATCATGTTAGCTATGGACTAAATATACAATGCCAACAACTACTAAGAAACAAAAATACGAGACAAGCTACCCAAACCCACTGTCTTCCGGCTCATGTCATTCGATACTATATTTTCCTTGCTCGGATGATACAAGATAAATATGATATAATCCTTAAGCAGCTCCATATGTCTACATTGCCTAGAATTAAGCTCCCTTTGGGTTATAAGATGTTAAAGACCGTAATGATCAGTGAAAATCTCAAAATGCACACTATAAAGGTAATGCATCCAAATCTTACGCATGAAAAATAGCACCGGCAACTCCAAATCATGAGTAGGATAGTTGCACTCGTGTACCTTAAAGTGTCTCGAAGCATAAACAATAACACGATCATGTTGCATCAAAACACAATATAGACCAACACTAGAAGCATCACAAAATATGATGAATCCCTCACCCTTGATGGGAAGAGCCAAAATAGGAGCTGAAGTGAGAAAATCCTTGTGCTTTCAAAATCTCAACTCAGACTCCTCAGACTATAAGAAAGGAACCTTCTTCAGAGTCAATCTGGTCATAGGTGCATATAGTAGCAAAGCCCTTGATGAAATATCTATATAGATGACCAATCTATGAAGCTACGAACCTCCATAGGAGATATAGGTCTATCTAAATCACGAATAGCCTCAATCTTTGTTGGGTATACCATAATACCATCCTTAGACACCACATGTCTAATGAATATCACCAACTTAAGACAGAACTCATACTTAGATAACTTGGCAAAAAGCACATGAACTCTCAAAATCTGGAGCACAATCCTCAAATGTTATGCATGTTTCTCTATACTCCTTGAATAAACAAGGATGTCATTGATGAACACAATCACAAAAGAATTCGAAAAGTCCTGAATACTTGATTCATCAAATTTATGAATGCGACTGGAGAATTAGTCAACTCGAATGACATCACTAAGAACTCATAATGACCATAACAGGTCCTAAAGGCTGTCTTTGTGATATCCTCAGCCCGAATCCTCAACTGATGGTAACCAGATCTAAAATCTATCTTAGAAAACACTACCTTACGCGAAAGATGGTCAAACAAATCATGAATGCGAGGCATAGGATAACGGTTCTTCACTCACCTTATTAATCTGCCTATAAACAGTATACATACGATGGAACTATCTTTCTTCTTCAGAAACAACACAAGATCTCCCCAAGGGGACACACTCGGTCTAATAAAACCCTTACCAAGAAGATCCTAAAGCTAAGAATTTAGCCACTTAATCCTGGCAAGATCCATACGGTATGGTGCCATAGAAATAGGTCGAGTACCAAACTCGAGATCAATAGAAAACTCAATCTCATAGACAGGGGGAATATCAGGTAGATCAGTAGGGAACACATTAGTAAGATCACAAATAATAGAAATAGAGTCAAGCAATGGAATCTCCATACTAGTATCATAAATATAAGCGAGATAAGAATCACAACCCCTCAAAATAAGACTTTTAGCATTAACTTAAGAAATAATCCCCATCATATCACGGCTAATTGCTCATTGCCTCATGGCTGGGGGTATGTTGGGCATGGCTAAGTTAATTGTCTTGTCAAAACAATCCATGACCGTATTATAATGGATAACAAGTCCATGTGCAGAAGTATAAAGATCAGCATAAGTATCAACATCTCTAATAGTCACAACACATGATTTGAAAACTTGATCCACTACTGAAAAATCACCCACACGAGTATATACGCACAATGGCATAGATAATAAATCACAAGACAACTCCAATCATAGTACAAAATAAGAAGAAATATAAGAATAAGTGGATACCAGAAAAAATAAAGTAAGGGCCGACTAGAGGCACACCAAAATATACCTGTAACAACAACATTTGAAGTGTTATCCTCGGGCCTAGCAAGTACTTCATATAATTGATCACGCCCGCCACCTGGAAGGGCACCTGATTGTCCTCTTATCCTACCAACTGAGACCCTTCTTAAGTACCCTAGAAACCACCTCTCCGATAATGGAAACCACCTCTAGATGATGGGTGAACTGTACTAATAGGGGGAACACTTTGAGATGAAGGAATAATCACCCTATGATTAGGGAAATTATATAAATAATGAATAGGATCTCCACAACTATAACATGAGATAGGAGCTGAACAAGAACTAACAAATCCGACTGACCTGGAGTAACCACCTTGACTAAAATAACCAGTAGATGGATCTCTCAAAGACTGACTAATATCCTTAACATGGTGATCTTTGTCACTAGACTGACCTCCATTGATAATCTGAAGTGCTGCCTAAATAAGATGACTAACCTGACTGTGAGACTAATAGGATGAACGTGGAAGATAACTACTCTGAGAACTTTCATCTCTAGGTCGAGAACTATGAAGGCTCCCATTGAATATGCCCAGAAAACTAGGTCTCTTATCATGTCCCTCACTACCCTCATAGTTTATCTCTTCCATCACCATAGCATGTTTCAATAGATCAGCAAATGAACTACCCACAACAACTAAGCTTTGAGTAGGCATACAAATAGGAAGTCTTAATCCTCTAATAAAGAAGTGAACCCTCTCATACTCAGTTTCCAAGATATAAATCGCATACCTAGCCAACTCATAAAACCAAGGCTCATACTCTACAATTATCATGAAGCCCTACTCCAATATAGAGAACTGATCCCTCAAAAAATCTCTAAGGCAGCGAGGCATGTACTTCTCCAAGAATATCTTGGAGAACTGAGTCCATGACAAGGGAGAAAATCTAGCTGGCCTAGAATCCATATGACCTCTCCACCAATGTAGATCAGCCAAATTTAACTTAAATATAGTGTAATCAACACCACAATTCTTAACTAGTCTCAAATTATGAAGCCTATCCTCACAAGAAATTAGAAACTAATGCATATCCTCTCTCGGAGCACCATTAAACCTAGGCAAAGCCAATCTCAAGAATCTACCCAACATCTTCTACTTCTTAGAATAAATAGTAGGCAAGGCAACCACCGACTAAGCAACTACCGGATGAGAAACTATTAGAATAGGAGAAACTATAACTCTATGAGCCACAACTATAGCCTAATTTTCTGCCTCAGTACAACTATAATTTATAGACTGTGCACCATCGGAGGGAGAACCACCGACTAAACCCAAAAGCTAAACCAATGCATCTCAGAGCACTGAAGAAGAAATAAGCCCTGGTGGAGCATGGGCTGGTCTCTGGCCTACCACTGGCTGGGGTGGAATAATCTCTAGCTTAGAAGCAGGAATAGGGCTTGGGGAAGGCATCCTATCCTGGACCCTAGCGGGGATAAATATTGCAGTTGTCCATGACCTCTAGGTCATCAACGAATAGGAGTAGGATCCCTAGTCTTGGTCTCAGGACCTACATCTCATGTATCGTTAGCACGTGTGCTCGTCATCTGTGAAAGAGTAAAATCAAGGGAATACTTCCATAAACCAACTTAGACTCTTAGCTCGACATGAGTGAAAGAAGATAAGAGCTCCTAAGAGTGTCCCATAGCAGCCCAAAAATAGGAAACGAATGTCATCATTCCCATCAGTAGGACTCTACTAAAAACTTGCTCTTATACCAATAATACCAAAAACCATGGGATCTGATACTAATTTGTCACGACCCAATTAATGAGTCAATATGGAACCCACTAAATCCCACATATAGGTAAGACAAATTATAACCTAGAGCTAACACAATGGGTTAATTCAGTAGGAAATTCCCAACATAGGCAAAATTTTAAGAACACAATCTATAAATAAGAAATGTTCTAGATAGAATAAGTAGTCAATATGAGATACCAATATCACGAGCTGGTAGAGCTAGTACAAGAGCATCTAATAACAATATCTCAACTTCACATGCTTAAAATAGTCGGCAACATATGTGTCAAAATAAAATACTTAATATAAAGTTAGAGGGAAATAGGGACTCAAACTCCTTGAGCTTACCCTATCTCCAAAAATTAATCATTACATGAACGTCGATCAACAACAAAAAATAGTACTCGAACCTGCACCAAAAAGGTACAAAAGTATTGTATGATTACGTAAACAATGACTACTCAGTAAGCATCATGGGATGACTAAGCTAAATCATTATATAAGTAAGATAAAATATAATATAACATAACTACGTCAAGGCACAAAAACAAATCTAAATCATCTCCAACATCGTTGTACATAACATGTAATTAAACCAGAATAACGGCATACATAAGGCATCAACACATGCCAATATTGTTGTGCATAATAAAAAAGAAATTTAGAATGCTAACGTATCATAAAGAATTAACACAAGCAACCACAAATTGCAAAATTGGCTCTTGTATGCCAATTGGTGCAGAAAAGTAAAGAACTTGTCACACCCTCCCATACGATCGAAGAGTTCACCCAATAGAATAACAAAGAAATCAACCAATATTCTAGCTAGCATCCATCATCATTTAACCATTATTCCATAATTATCATCAATTGGTTATTTACAAACATTTCACAATTTACGAATATTGGATAATGTACCCACATTCCATAATATTATCATCATTTAAACAATCTTATCATCAATACTCACTAGTCATCATCTATTAGTTAAACAACTCTTATTAATTAATTCATTTAGTAACTAGTCATTATATAACCTATATTCACCATATATCCACTAATCATTATTTCTCATCTAACATCATTTATTATCTAATCTATATTTACCAACTAATCCTTGATTGTCAAATAGTTATTATTAGCGACTTAAACAACATTCACCACTAATCATCAATTATCACTAATTCTCAATTATCACTAATCATCACCTATACAAATTTATAAGCATTTATCACTTTCAGGCTATAATCGATATCTCTTATATAAACCACATACCAAAATTTTATGTAATTATATATATATAACCATGTAAATGCGATACATAGGGCATAGCCGAACTCAAACCAATAGATGTACACATAGGAACATCAATATAATCATCTTTCTGCCTTGACGGGTACCAATTCATCATCGTAATCATCCTCCGTCCTTGTCGGGTATGATCATATCATCATAATATCATCCACCCTTACTGGGTATCAATATCTCATCACAATATCCTTCGGTATTTTCGGGTATCAATATATCATCATAATATCCTCTGGCCTTTTTAGGTATCAATATCTCATCACATTATCCTTTTTCCTTGTCGGGTATTAATATATTATTATAATACCGTTTAGCCTTGCTGGGTATCAATATCTCATCACAATATCCCTTGTCCTTGTCGGGTATCCATATATCATCATAATATCCTCCAGGCTTGCGTGGTATCAATATATTATTATTATATCCTCTAGCCTTGCCGAGTATCAATATATCATCATAATATCCGTTTGCCTTGCCGGGTATCAATATATTATAGTTGGTGGAAAAATCAAAAGAATGAGTATTCATATAATCTAACATTATGATTTCAAGCATAACTAATTATATAATTTATCATATAACCAATAAGAATGACTCCTAGCATAATTCATGCCACAACCGCTAATATCATCATTAGGAATATTTTCTAGCATAATTTCTTAGTATGATCATAATCATAAGTAATATCATGGAAAATGACTCATTAATAGAATATTCAATGACCTATCATTAGCATAAAAGATAGTTTATCAATATCTTAAGTAATAGGTAATATATGGCATAATCTATAGCATATTAATAGGAAATATCATAGTCAAGGGCTCAATCAATTGTATATTCGATAGCCCAATCAATATCCACAACAATAGCATAATCAATAGCTCGTCATAAGCTTAATAATTTAATCATACATATGTTATAATCACTAGGAATTACTTCTAACATCATTCATCATAAACAACAAGTAACAAGGTTCCTTAATATTGCCTCCAAAAGGACATTCTCTAGGCATATAATAAGCGTTCGGAGGTTTCAAGACAACCAATATCAATCTTGACTTAAGGTAGGTCAAAGGGCCCACTTCTAACTCCCCAAACATCATTCTAAGTAAAATTCTACCCTGTACTAGGCTCTAGTATCTAAATCCACTCTTAGATGTATAGAAAGCCATAATTAGCTTTAAGGTAAATGTTCTTCCTAAACAATATAACTAACTCAATCATAGCAACTGAGGCACCTTTACTAGAGTAAGAAACTAACGCCAGCTTACCCTAAGGATGATTAATTAGATCTTGTTACTTAATCTCGAGAAATCTAAGGGCTTCTCATGCTAAACATGAGTAATGAAGTATAATTCACATAAGTCCTAACGAATAAGTGAAACATTCCAACTCTATGATTTTTAATTTAGACTAAATGGTAAAACTAACCCAAGTCTTAAATTTCATTGATACAACACCTAAAACCCAACCCAATCTTAAAAGATATCATAAATATACTATGACATAGCTCAATAGAACAAGGGATAAACATAGCCTACCTCGATTCCAAAAAAACTCAACGAACAACTAAACCTTCGATTTTCCTTTCTCAGAAGCCTCCTCAAAATGCCAAGCTATCAAAACCACATTCTTCTCATCAATATAAGAATAACAATACCTATATTGCACCATTGTGCTTTGGGTCCAAAATTACCTCAAAAAACCTATGTGGGTCCCACTTATGGAAATCACATTTCTGAAACCAATCTGACATTCATACAAGATCAAGGAATAATTATCCTAAAAATGAGTCAAAACCAAACTAAATTGGGCTAAAATCAAGCCCTAAAGGTTATGGGGTTTTGAGAAAATAATAAAACCAAGATCTTACCTCAAACTAGAACATAATCAAAAAAAAAATATTAATCTAGTTTACCAAGCTCCCACAATCTTAAATTTTAAAAAGTCTCACTAGTTAAGAGTTTTTACTCTAAAGAGAATGAAGATTAATGGCCAAAATTTGGGCAAATTAGATCATTTTATACAAAGTCCAGGTACTCAGGAGTCGCCATCGCGAGCCCAATGTATGCAAGAGCGCTATTCCCTTGCCTTTCATACGATTCATAATAATGAAAACCTTTCATGATCACAAAACCTTTCGTGATTATGAGATCTCCTCTACACATAGAGTCGCGATAACAGTTCTTAAAGTGGAGACGCAGTGCCCTAAAAAATTTGATGCACTAGATTTTCTATGTTCAAGAATGGACTCGACCGGGTGCCTGAGAATCGTTTGGAATCCCATAGACGCAAATTAACTTTAAACCCATACCAAATTCGATGTACCAAATGCAATGGCGCACTCAAATTTTTCATTTGAGGTTTTTTCAACCAAATGTGGGTCCCACACCCATATTTCATTTTCTAAAAATTTTGACCAATATGTCAAAATGAACCCAAGCGACTCGAGACCCAAACCAAAGGTCTACATATCCTAAAATCAATATTCTTAAGCTGCTGGCTCAATAAAAATTTACATTCTAGTTCATTTAACTGATGATTTTGCATAGTGGACATTCGGAACCATTGAAGACTTCTAAAAAGAAAATCGGCTTTAAAAATAAAATAAACTGCCCGGTAACTAAAACTGTCAGTCCCAAAAAATCATAAATGACTTGGGGCATTTGTAGAAAAGAACTAACAATGAAAATAAGAAAAAAATATGGAAAATAACCTGAAGGGTCATTATAGGTTTAGCGGTGCCTGCTTAGAATGTCATTCCGCAAAAGTGGACATAGGCCACTTTATTTCCCTCCACTTAACAGGACAAAGGACGCTAAAACGCCCTTACCCAACTTGTAGTCTGGCTGCTAAAGTGACCAAGTGAATCTTTAGCACGTGTCGTAAAAGCAGCTAAACTAGAACATTAGCAGCTGCACCAGCTGAGTGGTGCACTAGCTATAGAGACTTAGAAAATTCCAAGTGTCTATGGACCCCTCGAGATTTATCTGAGATTCAAATATCACAAATGAACTATGCTACCCTATCAAATTAGATGCTCCCGACTCAATGGTTGTATCAAAATTTTGAAAGAACGTCATTTTCTAAAAATTGACTCCCAAAATTCAATTTTATAACTCTTCAAATGGATGGTTAAAGTGAGATATAAAAGTTGTATAACCACACCAACCATGTTACTAATCTAAAATAGACGTTTCGGATCAACTAGAGCAGTTCATTTTGCCATCTGACATAGAAATCAAAAGAAGTTGAACAAAGTCAATAAATAAATCTTTAATACCATCAAAACCACAATATCACAAAAATCACACTGAAATGCATTGGAACAATGCCAATCATCCCCACACCCTAAAATTATCATAATGCAACCACAGGTAGGGGTAAAATGGTCAAATCATATAAAAATAAATATTTCATGCAAAATACTAAAAAATAGGTCAATACACATGTTCTAAAATTTGCAACCAAGAGAACCAATTAAAGGGAAGAAAAAAGCAATATAATAACAAGTGTAGTACAAACTCAATAACCTATAATTTTTGAAGTGATTCCACCAAGGATACTATAACCTTAGTTATTGAGTTTTAGCCACCTATGATTAGAAAATAGATGAAAATGCTTAGTTTCATAAATATAAGATTAGAACTTACAATGTAGAAATTCAGGATTTGAATCTAAGTTCAAATCAAGATTGTTGTGTTTCAAACTCACAAAACTTTATTCTCCTGAATAAATATATTATAAATGTGACCTCATAGTAAAAGATATATATTCCAAATCCTAGACTAGGTATTTATAGGCTCCAACAAAGGGGGGATTTTAATTTTAAATCTGGGAGCCATGTCACGGATGGCGGCTGAAGAGATGGTCCATCGAATGGGCGACATTTGTTAGATGAATTATTTCTTGCTTCTAAAATACATTTGTCATGTGTGAGTCATGACGGCATCAATGATAATCCATCACTCGACTGACTGCCCATCGCCCCAGTCATCGTGGTTTGGCTTTTAATTTTCATGGATTATATTTCACTATGATTACTTAGGTGTTGGTCTATCGCAGCCTTGATGGCCTATCAGCTTGACTGTTACCTAGCTTCTACTTCCCCTCTTTTCTATTTCTTTGTGATGGAAAGATCAATGATCTATCAGGGTACTAAAGAGCCATTAGGCACCCCGTCATAGGCTTCATTAGCTTAAAGTTACTATTTTTCTTCCCCTTGAGTTTGATTCCTGATAACAAGCACAAAACATATTAAAAACACTAACGGTTGCTGAAAAACATGCAACTATCCATCTCTAAAGATATAAAATGTATTTTCATGAGCCGATACATCAACAGCCTCAACTTAGGACAATTGATTGTCCTTAAGCAACTTAACATAATATCATTCTCCTATCAAAATCTAGAAAGAATAAGGAGTCGTTGGAAATAGCATGGCCCGAATCTTATATTGACTATATATGTACAAGTTATTTAATAACTAACTAGTATGGATGTACGCTTGGCATTACACTCTAGATAAGTTAATAACATAAACTAAACATACCTAATCTAAGACTCAACTACCAGAAGTATCATTCAAATGCTCTCACCACAAAAAAATCCTTTTTACACTATTGAATTAATTCAAGGAATTTAATTCAAATCTCTCACTCTCACAACAACTTCAAAAATACATATACAAAACCATAAGCTTGCCCTTACTATTCTACCAAGTTCTACATCCGGTTTACAAAGATTACTAAAGAACTTTATTTTTCTTGTAACGAGGACATGGGTATAGGTGAGGTGTCATTTCAGAATAGTGACTCATCCCTCTTTGAAATAGTTACCACTTTTTCTTCTTTTTCCATATCAACCCTGCCTCTCCTTATCTACCCATTCCTTCAGTCTAGTTGAGTCTGCTACATCAGCAGAATTTTTTATTTCTTTTTATGCTCTTAATATTTTTTATTCAATATCCACCTTATTAATATTCATCTTCACTTATGAAACCTTCATACAGTAGCCACCCTAAATTTAGATGATTTGCTTAAGTTGAGGTGAATGATATTCTAGGAAGTACTTGAGCCAAAGTAATGATTTAAAAATAAAGGCAATCTTTATACCTTTCTTCACTCATTAAAAATTTCTATAGTAGCCACTCTCAACTTAAGAAATTTTCCTAGGTTGAGGTACACAATATCAAAGAAGGGATCAAACCCAAAATGGTGGTTTAATAATAGAGAAGGGAAGTCTAGAAATTGTTTAATAAAAAGGATATCAGCTTAAAAAGGAACTTACACATATTATTTGATTGGATTTTTAAGGCTAAGTGGACTCAATTGAAACAATTCCTATGATCCTATCCTATACAAAAAACTATCTCCTAACAAAATAGACCGGGCAAGTTCTAGCTACATACACAAAGTAAGAATTTAAAAAAGTTCCTCACACGCACATTGGATTAAAAAATAGTCATGCTACTTATTATTAGATTCGTTCCTAACTTAATCATGCTTCTCTTATTTAAAGATTATTAATACCAAGTGAAGATTCGTATCAGTTAATTATCAACCATAATTACATGCATAATAAAAACTTTTGACGAATGTCCTTACTTCATAACTTTCCAACACAATAGTTGATCATTCTTTCTTTTTATTTTTATAGGCATAACCTATATACTGATACCACTATAACAAAACAAAAATAAAAATGCATATTAAAGATAGAAATAGAAACATAAATTGTAAGTGCATGAAGTAAAAGAACTAAGGCAACAAAAACCCCCCGTGGTGACAGACTCGAAATCACAAGTGCAAGAACCCACCCCACCAATAGAAAAATTCTTTGACCTTAATGCATTAATAATAAATTATAAGGGATGGAATTCTTGGAAAGCCTTTAGGATTGGGATTTTAGATGATCCTAGAAGGCTTGACTGCCTCTGTATTAACAATAGTGGTCCTAGTGGTGGACAGAGAGCTCAAAATACCAACACTTTCACTAACAAGGGCGGGCATTTGTATCACCAATGATTTGGTCCCACGTGCATGCTAAACTTGTTAACATAGCAACTGCCTTATTTACCACTCTCTTCTTCCTTTCATCCACATCCTTCTTCAACTTCTTCAATGCCTTTCTCACTGCTCTTTCCTCATACATCTTATTTTTGTGTTTTTTTTCCTTGATTTCCTTATATTGTTATTTCTCACTTACTGTCTTTCCTTTGTTCTTCAATGACTGGCCTATCAGATCCACTAAATTACCATTTTCTTCTATTTCTACAATTCTTTGATCAAATGCACTTAGGATAGGTTGGCTATTCAACTTAGTTATGTCTTTTTGTGCTTTCTTTAACTCAGCTATGAACTTAGCTAGGTCAAAAATTAAGAGCTCCCACAGTCTATTTTTTACCCTTTTCTCTAGGTTATCCATTACAGTAATATGATTTTAATACGACTTTAAAGCCTCTTCAAAAATCTTATCCTCAAACATCTTGAACTTTTTTCCCATGCATTCAGTTGGCATTCAATTTTTTTCCGATCTTTCACCACTTTCACAAATTTTTTGGTGTCTACCTATAATTTGAGTAAACTGGTGGCATGGATTCAATATTTTCCATCTTAGCAGTAAAAGGTGTAGGTCTAGTCCCTGATGCTGAAGAAGTACCCAATAAAACAACTATGACAAGGGGTAAAGTCATACTTGAAGGGATATTTGATGGTTTTGGAGTAGTTTGAGACTGAGGTTCAAAAGATTCTGGCTTGTGCACCCTCATATCAAAAAAAAATTCATCCCTTGTCCTCTCAATATCCTACCTCTTTGAATTTGTAACCTTTTTATCCACTGTTCTGATGATTAGAATCTTTCCCAGCTTACATAGTTTTATGATAAGACACGAGAGAGTTAAGACACTAAAAGTATTGTGTGCCCAAATAAACTTTTCATCAGTAATAATCTGGTCGAAACCTATCTTCAAACCCTCTATCAAACTAGCAACCAATATTGCTTTTTGTGGATCACGATTAGTATCACTACCAATCGATATCAATCTCAGTCTAACCATAGCCCATTGTAATTTTACTTTGAAAATCAATTAGGAATTTTCAATCTTCTATATGTTGTTTAATAGAGATGTCTTACAATTATTAGTCAATACACGTGGTAGTTATGGTTATACGTGTGTGCAGTGGTCATTCTATGCTCAAGCACTGGAGTGATGGAAGGAGCAGTTTACAAGACCAATAAGAATTCAATTGATAGTATTATCTGATATGTCCAATGTAACTCCCTTAATTAGGATACTTTTCCTATTTTGCACGTCTTCTACCTTTCTACCCTTTGGACTCTCCTTCTCCAGCAATGCCAAGTGGTTATAAAAGAATTCCCTATGTATAGTGGGGTACTAAAATTCAGGAGGCTTGCTCAAACAACTAAACTTTTCTTCATTGAACTATCTCTAAATATTTTTATATTATGTAAGCTTTATGGTGATGATCTGATACTCTTTAGCAATGAACCTTTTCATGCTCCTATTTTGTATAGGTTTGATACCATGATAATAGTGATTTTTTTCTCCCTCAACTTTCTAGCTAATTGACTCTCAAACTTTCAAGACTTTACTGTAAATCACATCACTTTCTTCTTGTTCAGGTCCTTTTTCAAGACTAGTAATATCGCTCTTTTCACGTACAACTACAACTCTCTTTTAAGAAGTGTAAGAGGTAATTGTCAAATATATAACCCAACAGAGGTTGGGGTCAAATCCCCATAGGGAATAGTATTAAAATTAAGTTGTATGTAGATTAACTGGCAGTTAATCATCAGTTTCCACAAAGTAGGGGGTTTTGTCATAAAATTGAATAAGTAATGTGGTATGTCAAAATGATGATGTATTTTATATAACATATTGTCAATCCAAAAATACTAAATGGAGATTATGTTCACCTTGGTTTTTTATTACCTTAGAATTATAGGGTATGTGAATTTATACCAATACATGCAATATAGGGACATTAAGGTCAATTTTCCATCCAAGGTTTCCCAACCTTCAAAGATGATTTTCACCTTAATTCATTAAACCTTAAAGTGATGAAATAATTCTTCAATGTGTTCCCTAAGAGATTAATCCAATGATAGAATTAATCTTTATTTAGAGGTAGGAAACTCCAAATTCTTGTTATTAATCTTTTTTACCACATTAATTTCTTTACTCAAGTAAGCTAAGTTAAGGCATATTCTAAATTTTTCAACCAAGAGAACCCATTATATAGAAGATAAAAGCAATATGATCAAAAGTATAATATAAACTCAATAACCTATAACCTAGAAGTGATACTTCGCCAAGGATCTCATAACCCTGGTTATGGAGTTTTAGCCACTCATGATCAGAAAATAGATGAAAAAGTTAGGTTTAACAAATTAAAGATTATCACTTACAATGTAGAAATTTAAGATTTTGAATCAAAGTTCAAACAAAAAATATTGTGTTTCAAACTCACCAAACTCGTTACTCCAGAACAAATATGATACAAAAGTCAGCTCTAGGAAAAAGATACCTATTCTAAACCCTAAACTAGGTATTTATAGGTTGCAACTATGTGAGGATTTTAAACTTCAAATTTAGGTTATCGCATCACGGTTGACGGCTGAAGGGACAGCCCATCAAATGGGCGACTGTTTGTTGGATAAACCATCCATTCTTCTAAAATTGATTTACCATGTATGAGTCACGATAGCTTTATGACATGCCCCAAAACCGTGCCATGTCGTATGGGTATCTTAAGCCCAACTTGGACCGGAGATCGCGTTTTAACTCTACCTAATCATCATATCAAACAAAAGGGTTGGGTGAACTCCAACCATATACCAAGTAGCCGAAAGTAGGACTAATAGTCATAACTTAACAATAGCTACACATTTCATTAATGTCAATATTGAAATTAACACACCCAAGTCCACAGTCATTCACGATGCCTCTACATAAATCAGAAGTTTATATAAGTATATGTCGGGACATGCCCCCAACAATAGCTAAAATCAAATCCAAGAAAAGTCTATAATCATAAGCTAAAGACTATGGAATGAATGACTTCCGGAGTATGGATGATCACAACTTCAACGTCAATCACACGAACAAATTGATCACCTGTAACTACACAGGAAGAGAACAAGATGCTCCGGCCCCTATGTCGCGTAAGGATATAGCATCCAGAGACGGTTAGCGGTTGGAGCACTATCATGTAACTCAATGATAAGGATAAAATAGAAGTATTAATAAAGCCAAGTCATTACATCATGTCCAATTACATTTATATATGTAATCATACGAGTAGGTTAATATATATAATACATTAACAATGTGTCACAAGGAAACAAGACTTAGCAACATTCTCAACGTTTCTCAACGTACTCATTCACATGCCATACGGTGGAGAACTCCAATCTTCCACACTTTTAGGTTCACACGTTTCTTATTAGGAGAGGGACATTAACCATATATACACATTCATTAGTTGAAGGACTTTAACCACATACCCATATTCGTTTGGCAAGGGACTCTAACCATGAGCCATTTCATTTAGGCAAGGGACTCTAACCTCATGCCATTTTATTTGGGGAAGTGACTCCAACTACAAGCCATATTAAATAGGGGACTCTAACCCCAAGCCGACATATTCAAGCAGGAACTCTAACCTTTTGCGTTTTCATATGGCAAGGGACTCTAACCTCTTGCATTCTTCACTAGGCAAGGGACTCTAACCTCAAGCCATATTGGTAGGCAAGGGACTCTAACCTCAAGCCATCACGACTATCATTAGTCGGTATTGGGACTCTAACCCTTTGTCCATACCTCAACATTCATTCATTTCAACATTTAGGGACTCTAACCTATTTAACGCGTTTCCATACCACAAATAACTTTCATGGTCATTTGTCATTCAAACATTTCATTAGGCCAATTCCTTAATTCAATTCATCATTCATTTCAATTTAATGTCATCAAGACCCTTAGAAGCCATTGATTCTGTATTAGCAATCTCATACGATATTTTAGTACAACATAATTAAATTTCATTTTAGGGACTTTAACCTCTATTTATCCATCAAACCAACCAGGTCATAAATTAACAAATTACATGGCCTAAAATATCTTTAGAATACCACTTATCATCCATTCATACTTATTGGGACATTGCCTTAGTTCAAAACATTGTCAATATGTGACTAGACATTTCATTTAGATATTTCACAAACACCTTATGTGCATACCTTTGTCAAGGACAAATTCATGGAAGAATTCATTGTTATTAGGGTTAATGAAGATCCATTAATTAAAACAAATACAAAAAGCACCCACATACACAAATAGTTGCCAATAACTTATGTAAACACAAGTCTAAGAAATAACCAACATTATTAATCATTAGACAATAATACCCTTATCATTTGATTTCAAAATCACCATTTACAATTATTAATACATGTGTGAAATACATGGCTTTTGAGTTATTAAACAAGGGAAAGAGTTACATGCCTTATACAAGTTGATTCAAGGAATGATTATTGGTCTTGAAGCCTCTAGAAAGTCACCCTTTGAAACCCTAGCCTCCAATCTTGTTTAGAGAAATGTAGAGAGGATTTTGGAATGTTTAGGTCTTGCAAAATGATAGTTTAGGAGGACACAACACATTATTTAGTAAGGGGACTTAAGGATTTTGGGCTGGGAAACGTCCAAAAAGCCCTTGACTTAAAAGCTGAAAAGTGGTCTTCTAGCTGTTTACGACTCACTTGAGTCAATCATACCCTAGGGTATGAGTGGTACCCTAAATCGTACCTAAGGCTTCAACAAGGACCCCTACACTTGTAAAGGTACGAATACACACCCTCAAATCATTTCCAAAGGGTACGATTGGTACCTTAAACCATACCCACATGTTGTACCAAAAACAATCCTCTCCATCTCATGTTCCATACTCTATACGACTAGGTAGTGTATCACTCGTACCCTAGTGTACGACTTGGGGAAGGATAAATCTTACCTAGGATAGTGTGTAACCCGCATCACACTGCCTATGTATAAAGGGGTCACTAAGTTGTATCCAGTGGGTACGACTAGTACCCTGAGTTGTACCTAGTCCAGTATCTTTAAACAAGGAATTTTTGTAAGGGTCCAAAGTCTAGGTGTTTCAATTCTCCCTCACTTGGATCAGTCGTCCTCGAATGACTGGTAAGGCAATCATAAATAAAAGTTAAACACAACAACTAACCTTTAATCAAGTTAGAACACAAGGAACACAGCAAGGATAAGACACACACCATGATTATTATCAATCAAACATTCATTCCATAGACTATGGGACTCAAACTCATCGCTTATCAAAAACACTTGATCAATTCAAAGCTTAGGGACTTTAACCCATCAGCTATCATCACACTTTCTCAATGCAAAGTTTAGAGACTCGAACCCATTGTATAACAAAGACATAATTCAAGGAAAAATGATTAACATATACCTCAATCATGAGTTTCTGGAATGGAAAACAAATACGAATACTTAGACTTCATTTCCACTTCCGCCTCCCAAGTAGCTTCCTCGGACTTTTGGTTCCTTCATAGAACATTCACCAAACCCACTTTTTTTTTTGCAATCGGCCAACTTGATGATCTAAGATTCTCACTGGGACCTCATTATAAGACAAAGAGTCCAAAATACGAACACCATCCAAGGGAACAACAAGGAAGTATTACCCAAATATTTTTGCAACATAGAGATATAGAAAACCAAGTGAATAGAGTTTAAACTAGAAGGAAACTCCAACTCATAGGGAACATTGCCAATCTTTTTCAAAATCAAGTAGGGACCAATATATTGGGGACAAAGTTTCCCCTTCTTACCAAAATGCATCACTCCCTTCATTGGAGATACTTTCAAGAATACCCAATCGCCAACATTAAACTCTAAATATCTATGTCTCACGTCCGTATTGGACTTTTTGTGACTTTGAGCAGTGTTCAACCTATGAAAATCATCTTCACATTTTCTAAGCCTTGGTGAACTAACTCGGGGCAAAGAAACTTACCCTCACCAACTTTATACCACCCAATAGAAGAACGACATCTCCTACCATACAATGCCTCAAAATGTGTCATACCAATGATAGAGTGGAAACTAATTTCATAAGCGAACAAAGTAAAAATCAAATGGTCG
Source organism: Capsicum pubescens (assembly GCA_030864215.1). Taxonomy (NCBI): domain Eukaryota; kingdom Viridiplantae; phylum Streptophyta; class Magnoliopsida; order Solanales; family Solanaceae; genus Capsicum; species Capsicum pubescens. The sequence continues at coordinate 188,034,022 of CM061538.1, read as the reverse complement.
TACCAATTACCACCATAATTAATCACACAACCCCGCAACATATCCTCCAATGTTTTGATGGTCCTCTCCACTTGTCCATCCGTTTGCAGGTGGAAAGTAGTACCAAGACACACCTCAGTCCTCAAACCTTTTTGGAATGACTTCCAAAAGTGGAACGAAAATGGAGAACCACGATCTGAGATAATAGAAATCAGAGCACCGTGCAATTTTAAAATATCTTCAGGATACAACTTGGTCTAATCCTCCACCAAGTAACTAGTCCTCATGAGACCCAAATAGAATCACGTTGATTCTGAGATCGGGGAAGACCAATAATGAAATCCATATTAATAGCCTCCCACTTCTACTAAAGCAAGACAGTATTTTGGTATTAGCCTTCGGGCCTCATGTGCTCAACTTTCACTTGTTGACACGCCATACACTTAGCCACATAACTATCCACCTATCGCTTCATATTACCCCACCAATAGAATTAACTATGATCATGATACATCTTTGTAGAACTAGGATGTATAGCATTACGAGATTCATGAGCCTCAGCCATAATTCTTTCTCTCAATCTATCGATGTTCGGAACACATAGCATACCAAGATACCATCACCACCAATTACAAGGTCCACAACCTTGTGTTGAACCACATTACTCTTGATCCTCATCAAATCGGATCTAACACTTGCTTTTTCTTTATCTCAACAATAAGAGACGATGAGATACCAAGATGCACAAATACACCACCATCCTCAGAAGCCGTGAGATGAACTCCAACATTAGCCAAATGCTAAATGTTCTTTACCGAGTTTTGCTTACATGGGATAAACTTCCCATAGACAATCTACTAAGAGCATCGGCGACTACATTAGCTTTACCTGAATGGTAATAAAGACTCATATCATAGTCTTTTAACAACTCAAGCCACCTTCTTTGTAGGAGATTCAATTCTTATAGAGTAAACATATATTGATGACTCTTATGATTGAAAAAGATGTCAGCATGAAACCCATAGAGATAATGTTGCCAAATCTTCAAATCAAAAATCACGGCTAACAACTCTAAGTCACGAGTAGGGTAATTCTTCTCATGAACTTTCAATTTCCTAGATGCATAGGCCACCACCCAACTATGTTGTATTAACGCATAACCGAGCCTAATATGATAAGCATCATAAAATGCTATAAAACCATCATTACCCTCGGGCATGGTCAAAATCGATGCCTAAGTCAATTTATCTTTCAACTTCTTAAAACTACCCTAACAAGTATCTAACCATAAGAACTTGACCTTTTTCTAGGTCAACCAAGACAATAGGGAAGATATGGTAAAAATACTCTCCACAAATATCCTATAATAACTAGCTAGACCTAAGAAGCTCTGAATATCGGTTGGAGTAAAAAGTCTAGTCCTCTTCTTAACCGCTGCAAACTCTTGAGGATCTACCATAATCCCCCCACTTGAGATAGCATGACCAAGAAAGGTCACAACTTTCAACCAAAACTCACACTTAGAGAACTTGGCATACAAACGTTGATCCTTTGAAGTTTGTAAAATGGCACAGAGGTGACCGACATAATCCACCTCACTCATAGAAAATAACAAAATAACATCGATGAAGACAATGATAAACAAGTACAAGAACAGATGGAAGACCCAATACATCAAATCTATAAATGTGACCGGGGCATTGGTCAACCCAAAGTACAAGACTAGGAACTCATAGTGTCCATACCGGGTTCTAATAGTGGTCTTACGGATATCTATTTCCCTAATCTTAAGTTCATGATAACCTAACCTAATATCATTCTTAGAGAAACACCTCGCACCTTGAAGTTGATCAAACAAATCATCAATCCTCATAAGAATATATCTATTCTTTATGGTCACTTTGTTCAACTGACGATAATCAATGCTCATACAAAGGGAACCATCCTTCTTGCATACAAACAATACGAGAGCACCCCAAGGAGACACATTAGAATGGATGAAACCTTTATCTAAGATATCTTTCAATTGTTCTTTAAGCTCTTTTATCTCCATTAAAGACATTATATAAGAAGGGATAGAAATTGGACGAGTGTCTGAAATAATATCAATCCTAAAATCAATTTCCCTATCGGGAAGATCGTCGAGAAACTCTTTGTGAAACTCATTAACCACGGGAACATATTCTATGGAAAGACTTTTTGAGTTAGAATCATTAACTTGGACCAAATGATACAAACACCCCTTTGAGATCAACTTTTGGGATTTAAGATACGAAATAAACTTCCCCTTAGGCACTGAAGAACCCCCTTCCCATACAATGACCGGCTCATTAGGGAATTTGAACCTGACTCTACGGGTCTAACAATCTAAGGAAGGATAACACGAATGCAACCAATCCATTCCCAAAATAATAACAGAATAGACCATGTCCAATTCTATAAAGTCCACAAGAATTTCTCTACCACTAACAAATACCACACACCCATTGACCCTTTTAACAACCACTGAGACTCCTACCAGGGTGGAAATAGAAGTAAAGGAACTGATAGAATCTCAAGACCAAAACCAAGATACATAACGACAAATGGGGTCACATAAGATAAGGTAGACCCGGGATCAAGTAAACATTACATATCTTGAGAGAAAAGTTTCAACATACCCGTGACAACATTATGAGATGCCTCAGAATCCTGGAGGATAAAAAGTACAAACAAATGGTTCCGGCCAGTACCGGTGCTAAAAACAGAAGCTGAAGCAGAATCTGAAATAGCACCCTTCATACAGGTGTAGATAAAGTAGAAATAGGGGCCTTGTTGGCCCAAAAAGCCGTTAAAGAGGGTCACTCTCGCTGCAAGTGCCTAATTTGACCATATCTAAAACATTTATTCCAGTCCTTCTCATATTAAACATAATAAGGATGACCATAGAATCTACAAGGTAGGTAGGATGGAGCCGACTGAGCCCCACCAAGATGAGATTAGGCACCTAGTGCCCAAAACTCACTACTTAACTAAGATTTATGATCACTAAAAAACTTCAGGTAAGGAACACTAGCCCAGGAGAAATAACTCAAACTCCCCTATTTATTTCTTGGTCACTTGCCACTGCCTCTACTACTTTGCTCGAAGGGCCTAGATTTCTTCCCTTGCCTTTCATGAATTTCATCCTGTTTCATTTTCACTGCTTCTACTTGTTTCATATATTAGATCAACCTATATATGACCATGTTTTCAATTAACAAATTTGCCTTGCTCTTAAGAACCAACTCATGAGACAATTCTGAAATGAACTTATGTGTTCTATCCCTCATGCTAGAAACCATCTCCGGAGAATTCTTAGACAACTGATGGAATCATAAAGCATACTCCTGAACGTACATCCTCTCTTGCTTCAAGTTCAAAAACTCTTCCACTTTTTCTTCCTCAACTCTTAAGGAAAGAAAAGGACTAGGAAAGACTCAGAGAAATCCTCGCATATGGAAGGACAAGTATCTAAACCACTAAATAACTCCTACTATTTTACCATTGGTGTGCTACATCCTTCAAGTGGTAGGAAGAAAACTCAATAGACTCAACCTCCGAAGCATGCATGAGTTGGAAGATCTTCTCCATTTTATCAACAAAGCCTTGAGGATCCTCTTCAACCTTCGTACTCATGAATAGAGAAGGGTTTAACCTCAAAAATTGTCCAACTCTTATGATCTCAGAAGAAACAGTATCTAGAGTACCAAACTCTGATTGAGAAGTTATAAATTGAGTCATTAGGTTGATAGAGAGATGAAACTCTGTATTAGAATCATCCTATTAAGGTGATAGAATAAAAGAGTTGCTATTATAGTTGGGATTGGTGGGGAAAGTTGGAACCCCATGAGAATGGTTAGATTATACAGCCCTATCCGAAGTTTGGACCCCAAAAGTTGGGCGAGCTCCATCCATATGGTCCTCAGTCAGGGGCAAGGTGTTTGCCTAAGTATCAAATCTCTTTCGAGGCATAATTTGAAATATAAGCAAACAAAAATTAGAGAGATCCAAGATCTTAGAATCTATTGCTTAAGATTGAAACACAAGAAAGGGAAATATTCCTAAGTATCTCATAGACCCTCTCTTATACGTGTGGCGCACTTCATACCCATAAAAGAGACTCTACTTGACACGACATTATAGACACCCAAATGACCATGAACCCAGGCTGGGATACGAACTTGGCATGCCCTAAACCTAAGATATGTCATATGGGAATCTCAATCCCAACTTAGATCAGAGATCGCCCTGTTAACCTTACCTAATCGTCATATCATACCACAAGTTTCGGTGAACTCAAACTATATACCAAGTAGTGGAAAGTAGGACTAATAATCATAACCTAACAATATCTACACATTTCATTAACGTCAACATTCAAATCAACACACCAAAGTCCATATTCGTTCATAATGCCTCTATATAAATCTAAAGTTTATATAAGTATATATCGGGACATGCCCCTGACAATAGCCAAAACTGAATCCAAGAAAAGTCTATAATCATAAGTTAATGACTATGAAAAGAATGACTTTTGGAGTATGGAAGCTCACCACTTCAACATCAATCACACGAACCACTTAAACACCTGTCACTATGCAAAAAGAGAAAAAAATGCTCTAGACCCTATATTGTATAGGGACATAGAGTTCAGAGACAGTTAGCGGTTGGACCGCTAGCATATAACTCAAGAATAAGGATAAAATAGCAACATTAATTAAAGCCAAGTCATTACATCATATTCAACCATATTTGTATATGTAATCATATGAGTAGGTTAATAGATATATAACATATTCACAATGTGTCACAAGGAAACAAGACTTAAAAACATTCTCAATGTAATCATTCATAGCCATGTGGTGGAGAACTCTAATTTCCACACTTATATGTTCACACATTTCTTATTAGGTGAGGGACTTTAGACATATATATGCATCCATTAGTTGAGGGACTTTAACCATATACACATATTCATTTGGAAAGGGACTCTAACCCTGAGCCATTTTATTTGGGCAAGGGATACTAACCTCATGCCATTTTCTTTAAGAAAGGGACTCAAATTACAAGACATTAAAAAGGGGACTCTAACGCCAAGCTGGCATATTCAAGCAAGGGAGTCCAACCTCCTGTATTTTCATCAGGTAAATGACTCAAACCTCTTGTATTTTTTACTAGGTAAGGCACTCTAACCTCATGCCATATTTGTAGGCAAGACACTAACCTCAAGACATTGCAAATATCATTAGTAGACATTGGGACTCTAACCCTTTAACCTATTTCCACACCATACATGACTTTCATAGTCATTTGTCATTCAAATATTTAATTAGGCCAATGCCTTAATTCAATTAAACATTTAATTCAATTTATGGTCATCAACACCCTTACAATAAATTCATTCCTTGTTAGCAATCTCATACCATATTTTAGCTCAATGCAATTCAATTTCATGTTAGGGACTTTAACCTCTCTTTAGCCATCAAACCAAATAGGCCATAAACTAACAAATTACAAGGCCAAAAATATCTTTACAATACCACTAATCAACCTTTCATACTCATTGGGCCATTTCCCTAGTTCAAAACATTGACAACATATGACTAGGCATTTCATTTATATATTTTCACAAACAACTTATATACATACCCTTGTCAAGGCCAAATTCATGAAAGAATTCATTATTATTAGGGTTACTCAAATAACATTTGTTAAATCACATATAACAAGCACCCGCATATGCAAATCATCACCAATTCCTCTTATAAACACAAGTCTAATAAAGAACCAATACTTTTCATCATTAGACAACAAAACCCTTATCATTTGATTTCAAAATCACTATTTAAAATTATTAATCCATGTGTGAAATATATTTCTTTTGAGGTATTAACTAAGGGAAAGAGTTACATACCTTATAAAAGTTGATTTAAACAAGAATTCTTGGTATTCAAGCCTCTAGAAAGTCACCCCTTAAAACCCTAGCCTCCAATCTTGTTTTCAAAATTGTAGAGAGGATTTTCGAATGGTTAGATCTTGCAAAGTTAGAGTTTAGGATGACACAAAACATTATATAGTAAGGGGAATTATGTGTTTTTTGGGTGGTAAATGTCCATGAAGCCCTTGTCTTAAAAACTGAAAAGTGTCCTTCCGGGTAGGTAAGACTCACTTGAGTTAATCATACCCTAGGGTACGAATGGTACCCTAACTCATATCCAACACTTTACCAAGGACCCCTAAATTTGTCAGGGTATGACTACATACCTTTGACTCATATCCAAAGGGTATGATTGGTACCCTAAACCGTACACACATATTGTACCAAAAACTATCCACTCTATCTCAAGCTCCATATGCTACACAACTAGGTAGTGTACGACTAATGCCCTAGTGTATGAACATGAGGAGGATAACTCATACCTAGTATAGTGTGTAACCCCCACCATACTTCCTAGTATATAAGAGAGGTCACTAAATCGTATCCATTGGGTATGACTAGTTCCCTGAGTCGTACCTAGTCCAGTATCCTCAAATAAGGAAATTTTATAAGGGTCCAAAGTCCAGGTATTTCAATTCAGCGGTGATCCATCATTTTTTTAATGTCTCATCACCCTAGTCATTACTTGACTTGCAATTTCCATGGATTCTATTTTACGGTGGTGACCTTGGTGATAGTTCATCGCACCCTTGATAGCCCACTAGCTAGATCATTATCCAACTTTTTCTTCCTATTTTTATGTTTCTTGATGATGGAAAGATCAATGGCCTATCAGGGTACTGATCCGACACTCCATCACAGGACTCATTAACTTAAAGTTACTATTTTTCCTTTCCTTGATTTTGATTTTTTAGAACAAGAACAAAACACTTTTAAGACACCAATGATTGTGGGAAAATATGCAATATCCATCTTTGAAGATGTAAAATATACCATCATGAGCTGGTACATCACATCCCTCCATGCTTAGTACATTCTATTATACTAATCACATATAAGCCTGTATGGATACAATGTTTTCGAATGTAGGTATCAATTCAAGCTCACAAAATTACAGTTATCCGGATCAAAACATCCAGCCAGCGAGTAATGAGCTCTCTATATTTAGGGACTCAGCTCTCGTTGCATATTTGGTGTTTCATTTTTAGTCATATATATTGACTATAGATAGTTAGTGGGTTATGTCCCTCCTACCTATAGTCGTTATTAGTAGAGGCTTCTTAGATAAGAAGTTAGAGTTTCTATATTTAGTTTTAGATTCTTTCAAATTACAAATATTGTAAATAAACTTGATTAGAAATTAATATTTATTTTGTAGCTTCCGCATTCAATATCCTATTTCCATAAATTTTAAGTTTCTCAAGTATTATCCTAGTATCATGGGGTAGATTGGGATTACTTATGGTTATAAGCACTGTCTTATGAATAGGTATTAGTCTTGTATCATGAAAAATTTGGTATCAGAGCTTTGAGTTCAAGTGTCATAAAGAGTGTATAAAGTCATGTCTAGTAGAGTCTTACAAAATGGTTTCGAGACATTTGTACTTTTTTTCAAGAGTCTATAGGGCATTTAGGAAATGTTTTATTTTCATCATATCTCCAATAGTGAAGTAGAGGTGTTCTCTATGAAATTATATAGATCCAAGCATTGCTCCTTTTCCACTAACTATGCCTTAATTTCAACTAATAGAAATAGTGAAGCTCAAATTTCTAGTGATAAAGTTTTCTTAAATAGTCCCTACATAAAGTTAAGAGATTGTACACGGTCTTTATAGGATCCAATCAGTTTCTTTTAAGATCAAAGCATTAATAGAGTTCACTCTTGTCAATGAAAATTGAGTGATGAGCTAAATTCAGATGTGTTCTAAGATCCCTTTTCATAATCCTATGTTAGAATGACCCAAAGTTTTAATCAAGATCCTATAAATATATTCATAGTAGAGTAGGGAGAATATTTATCTATATTTAGTAAATGGCGGTTATGTATTAATAATCCAGCAAGGTGTTTTGCAAACTCCTATGATAGCACTTAGAGAGAGCTTTCTATGTAATTCCTCAATGTTTAGACTCTAAAATTTTTACATGTGGTTCTACTCTCTGCCCAGATAATGACTTAGGTGATGAGTCTCACCCACTCATCATGAGTCGTAGGGTCCCCTTTCATTGTTTGGCCTATGAGGTTGCCTTAGGATTCTATCTTTATACAACTTGGCCCCAACAAGTTGTAGGTTAAGTTACGAGTCATAAGATATGAATAGAGACCATAACTATAAGGGGTTAGGATTTTGGAGTCTCAGTCTATAAGACTTAGTGAGAACTCATGATCGGTGACCACTAGTTATTACCTAACCAATAGCGACTGGCAATAGTTTTCCTGTATTTTAATTAAGGGAACTTTGGTCATTTTCCTCTCTTACACTTACTTTCCATAATATTAAATCACATAAGGGACCTTATTTTCACCATTTATCAAATCATAATCTACTCTTTCTCTCTCAAATTCCCAAATCAAGAACAAGCTAGGGTTTCAAGAAATGCTAGGGTTCAAATTTGTGGTTTTCTCTCAAAATTTGTTTGGTATTCAGGAATGTATCTCTTCCTTAAATTGGTTTTATATAAAAGAATATTTTTAATCATGGTTTATGTGAATTTAATTATTGGGTTTTGAATGATGAGTTGAGGGTTTTGTATGATTACTACTTGGTTGATTTTCCCATGGTCTTGGAATTGTTATTCATACTTTACCTTATGGTTTTTGAAGTAATTGTATGCATGGGCATCGTAAATGGGATGGTGGTCATGGATTCCCCCATAATTATGGTTTTGGTTAGTAATTGGTATTTAACCTCAACCCACTATAGGCAATTAGATGGTTTTGCTTACTATTCTAAGGTATTGCATTGCATTAATGGCTAAAAAGGTAAAAATGGTCTTAAAAATGGCCTTGATGGCCATGGTATGATTATTAAATTTGAATTTAGGGGTCGTGGATTCCCCCAGGTTGATGGATAATTTGAATGACATAATTTAATAATCTTGCAAAAAAAATTAATTGGTATAACGATACCAACGGTAAATGCCTAAATGGAAAACTACCTGGTTAAATGGATGAGTTATGTTCAAATATTTTAATTAGGCTTAAATAGGGTTGTGTAGCTTTACATGGAAGGTGGAGATCATAGGGGTACTAATTCTAGAAACCACGTTTGCCAGTGTGGGGGTCTATATGACCGTGGGCATAGTTCACATTTTATACATATTTTGGAGTGGCTGGGATTATTGATTCCCCGTCCCTTCCTCAAATTCTTTCCTAGTTCGTGCGGCTAAAACACACTGGTACCCTTTTAGTAGGGGAAGCTGAACCTATATAGCATGTGGGTTCCATTAGGATGATTATAGTTTTAAATATAATGTTTAAAAAATATACCATATCTTCACATCTTATATATATGTATATATTCATGTATGTGAACATGTACATTAAGATTGGTTTTGTTTTGGAAAAGGCAAAACACATCGAAAGGCCCCTCAACTTGGAATGATCTTTCACTTTGGTACCTAAGGTGGACGTTGTTCATTTTAAGCACCTAAAGCATCTACAAAGTGTGTCATTTTCGCACTTTTTGCATAGTTGAAAAAAATCTTATGCGCGTGTCTACAAACATATCCACTTGAGTTTTAATCCATGATTTAGATTACAAGTTCTAAGAATTGATTCTAGTATGTGTTGAATTACATGATATTCATTATAAACCCTTAAATTTGCAAGTTGATTATTGTAACCATGTTAACTCTAAGTGTTTAGAATTTAATGAACCAAGTATGTTTCTTATGTGTTTGATAAATTATCTATGAGAATGAAATAATTCCATTATAGCATTCTAACATGTATTTCCCTTCCATGTACAAGTTAATGCATTACAAGTGTTTGGTGAAATGTCTCTATAAATGAATTATGACCAAGTGAACATTGTTATGTTATTCAAGATGATGCTTTCCTTTACTTTTCATGCTATCGAGTCCTGGGGGTATTTAATACCTAATAATTTATCTGTTTACCTAGAGCCGGTGTCAATAACAGGATAGTATCAGTCATGGAATAATCAGTAGTACTATCAGTCAGTTACAGAACTCAGTAGAACTCATTCAAATACAAAACTTAAGAAAACTCAGTAAACTCCATGTCAGTCCAGTCTAGTTTAGTATAATTAGATCAGTGTCTTTCAATTGGGAGTAAGATTCAGCAACGATTGAGCCTAGGAATAATGTCTTACCCATTATCTAGGACTGGGTCCCTAGAAGCAATCCCTAAGTTCCAGAACTATGTAACCAACATAGGTTATGAGATGTCACCTGTTAGATAGGACTGACATACTCAGGGATCACCCGCTAGTTTAGGACTGATCCCAGGGGTCACCCGTTAATTAGGACTGACTCTACAGTAGTAATCTTTACTCATGGCATGGTACTGACACCCTTCAAATTGGGGTTATAGATTGGACCCCAACTCAGTTATCTTATCTTATTTGGGGTATATCGGTTAGATAATTACCTACCAAAGTTTTAGTTTTAGTCTTCAGTCTAGAACTCAGTTAAGTTTTATAGGATTAGGACTGTCAAACACAAACAATTAGTATCAGTAAATCAGTTATCACTAACTTCAGATATCAGTTATACAGTTATCATAACTCAATACTTAGTTTCAGAAAATCTCATTTATAGTATATGTATACTCTTATATCCAATTACTCCATATCATTAAGTCAGTTATTGTTCATGAATATGAACCCTTGCATGCATTCTTACCTCATTTAGCATACTAGTACATTCCCTCGAACTAATCACATACCCGTTTCTTGCGCTATGATATTTCATATCATAGGTTCGAACGCTCAGGTTCCTGACTGCACTTAGCCAAATTTAGCCAACAGTAGCAAATTTAGCATTGAGTCCTCATCTATAGTGGACATGCATTTTATTTTAGTTTAACAGTATCTCAGTAGTCAGAGTTAGTTAGGGGCTTGTCCCATCAACTTCACTTTTCAAAAATATTTAGTTAGAGGCTTTTCATACTAGATTTTCAGATAGTATTTAGTTTTACAGATGTTTTATTTTATTAGTATTTTAGATGTTTTGAACCTTATTGAATTTCAGCCTATTTTTATGCATTAATTACTGTATTATTATTCAGTGCTTGCAACAGATATCATTCATGGGTTAGCTTGTAGTCCTTCGGGGTCGTAAGTATTGTGTGATGACTAGAGGGTAGTCCCGGGTCATTACATTAACCAATCACAGGTCTCAATTCCTTGTCTAATCTTGATTTCCTACACCACCATTCTTGTATCCATATGTTGCTTTGCCATCATTGACCATGCCAATATTGGCATCTCTGCACATATTCTCTTTGTCACTAAATTTCAACTATAGTGGGTAAGAATACTTTGAACACTCTCACGCTCAAAATTTCTCTTTGATCGACCCACTTTGTCACCACTAGTTTCTATTTTTTAATTTATTTGGGATCCCGTTATCGTCTTTTGCTATATTTCTACATACTACCCAAACAATGATATTGAAAGAAAATGAGATGAAAAAGAAGAGAGAAACAAAGTTGATAATTCAAAAATTAGGAAATTTAGGGCTAATTTTACAATTGGGGTATAAATTGAGGTCCTTTTTTGGGCAAACAAAGAAGTAAAATTATATCGTAGTTCCTCCCTTCAATTGCAGAGGTTGGTGAAAAATATATTTTTGAGCCAACAGCATAAATGAAAGGGCTATAGAGGTCAACAATGGAGTAATTTAAAAATATATATTTTTTAAATTCTTTTTGCAACTATTTTGGCAAAATTATTTTGAGGAAATTTTTATAAGTTATGAAGATAATGGCGGAAATGAAGAGTGAATAACTACAATTACGGATATATTTGCATCAACATAGACAAAGTAGCAAAGGAAGGTGGAAATTGGTGTGGAGGAAGAGTTGGAGAAGGGGAAGAGAAAAAAGAACAAATCAAAAATAAAAATTGACAAAAATTAATTGTTCACGCGCTCAAAATAGGTGCAACACACATTGTGCCAACTCAGCAAAAGGTGCCAAAATAACATGCTTTGTAGATGCTTTGGGTGCTTAAAATGAACAACGTCCACCTTAAGTGCTAAAGTGAAAGATCGTGCCAAATTGAGGGGCATGTCGATGTGTTTGGCCTTTGGAAAATGGATTTATTTTATCCTTTGTCCTGAGTTACATTCTAGCACTCACCCTACTAATTATTCCCGAACACTTCATCATTTCATAATGTAGGGTCCTAGAGATTCTTCAGTTATCTTATGCAGAGTTAGGTGATTTTGGTTCTTCAGTAGGTCTGCATTGCAGTGGTGAGCCTCTATCTTCTCAAAGGTTAGGCATTTCTTTATTTTCTTTATGCATATCAAAATTCCATTAATTTCTTATATATTTTGTATTCCCTTTTTTGGACATGGTCGAGGGCATGTCCTAACTTAGTATGACATTTGATTTTTGTAGAGGCTTTGCAAACAAATTATGGGTTTATCATTGTTTTGAACTCTTAGTTCCAATTGATTTACATAAACTATATTATATTTATATTTTGGTTATTTTCCACTATTTATCTATATTATGTATTGGTTAGCTAGGCTAAGGGGGTGCTCTCCATCCCTCAATGGGCTTAAGGTTCCTGTTACGACTAGGATCAGGGTCGAGTCATGACAAGCTTGGTATCAGAGCTTAGGTTTAGGGTGTTTGGGTATCCACAAAGTCGTATTGAGTATAGTCCCTTTTATGGGTGTGTAGCATGCGATAATTATAAAGGAGTGGCTACAAGGCATTTAGGAATGTTTTCCTTTCTTGTATTTTATTTCAAACTATAGAGTCTAGTATAGAATTCTCTCTATAACTTATGACTTTCTCACATTTTAGATTATGCCTCCTCAAAGATCTCATGGTCATAGAAACTCTATAAGGATCCCTGACCCACCTGAGGGGAATGTGGATGGGACTTACCCTATTTATAGAGTGTAAACTTGATCTACAATCCCTACTCCTGCTTGTGCTTCTCCAGGTTGGGTTCCATCAATCCCCACCAATTCTTCCCCAACTAGTGACACTTATGCTCAGTCACCTTAGGGGGATATAGCTAAAGCAAATTTTCATTGGTGTATTCATCTACTTACCCAATTGGTGGCCTCTCAGTCTCATTAGTCTAGTGTTGGTTTTGTTGCCTTTTTTCTAAGGTTACCCAAGTTAGGAAGTTTATGAGGTTGAATCCCCCAACCTTTATTGGCTCTAAGGTTGAGGAGAATCCTCAAGGATTCATTGATTAGATAGAAAAAATATTTTGGGTGATGTATTCTACTAATATGAAGGGTGTGGAGTTTACTTCTTAATAGTTGAAATATGTTGCATATCAGCAGTATGAAGAGTTACAATAGTTAATGGATAATAATACCGAGAAAGCATTGTAGAAGGGGTTTTCTAGTGCTTTTTCATCGTTTATTTCCTCAGGAGTTGAGAGAGGCCAAGACCAAAGAGTTTGTGTACTTAAGTCAAGGTTGGATGAGTGTAAAGGAGAATACCCTAAGTTCCATCAGTTGTCTTGTTATGCTTTAGAGTTAGTATCTAGTATGAGGGCTAGAATGAGATAATTTTCTTCAAGGTTATCTCATCACTAAGTATTAGAGTGTAAGGTTAAAATGTTTAATAATCACGTAGATATTTCAAAATTTATAGTTTATATGCAAAAGGTTTAAGATGAAATAAAAACATAGGTGGAAACGGAAGAGAGGCAGATAAAGAAGTTCACGTATTCAGAGTAGGTTGTGAATCAACAAAATACTAGGAGAGATAGAAGAAAGTGATCCAACAAGAAGAAAGGGGGGAATCATAATTCATATTCGTAGGCTAGCTCTTCTTATCCTAAGCATTCGGGTGATCACTATTTTTAGGGTAGTAGTGGTCCTAAGGCACAGGATTCCCAATTTTAGGCTAGTAAAGTTCAGTCAGCCCTACCCCATGCTCTTTGTTATTTTTGTAAGCAACTTCACTGTGGATACTATAATGAAAGAAAGGATCAGTGCAATAATTATGGTTAGTCATGTATATACAGCGACATTGTCCTTCAGCTAAGATGGCTACTGGGGCTAATAAAGTCCTGGTTGCTACTTCATCAGCTCATGTGCCAAAGGGTGCTACTTTTGGTATCAGCCCTAGATGGAATTGTCAGTATGTTCTTTCAACTCGTCAGGAATCCAAAGCATCTCCTGGTGTTGTAACTGGTATGCTACAACTCTTCTCTTATAATGTGTAGTGTTTGCTCGATACGGGGTTTGCTCTTTCTTATGTGACCTCTTATGTGGCTGTGTATTTTTGTTTTGGTGTTGAAAGTATTCCAAACCCTTTTTCCATGTCTACTTCAGTGGGTGATTCTGTAGTTGCTAGAAGTATCTATAGAGGTTGTGTGGCATTTATCTTTTATTGAGAGAGATTGGTGGATTTGGTAGAGCTTGATATAGTAGATTTTGATGTAATCTTGGGGGTGTATTGAGTTGATTCATTCTATGCTTTAATAGATTGTAGGACCCAAAGGGCCCATTTCCAATTCCCAAATGAATTAGTAGTTGAATGGGAGGGAAGTTCATTAATGTTTGAAGGGCGGTTTGTCTCTTATCTTAGAGCCCAAAAGTTGATTCCAACGGATGTCTATATCATTTGGTTTGGGTTAAAGATTCTAGTTCTGAGGGTCCCTCTATGTAATCTATCCATGTAATGAATGAATTCCCTAAAGTATTTTTCAAGAATCTTTCTAGTATTCATTCCGGTAGGGAAATAGACTTTGGGATTTATCTTCTATCAGATACCCATCCTATGTCTATGTTTCCTATAGACCATCTTCGACTTAATTAAAAGACCTAAAGGTACAGTTGAAGGATCACATTGACAAGGGCTTCGTTCATCCTAATGTTTCTCTATGGTGTTCTCCCATGCTTTTCATACACAATAAAGGCTTAGTTTTATTGGATGTTTATAGATTATCGACAGTTGAATAAGGTTATAGGGAAGAATAAGTACCCTCTTCCTATGATTGATGATCTTTTTTACTAGCTTCGGGGTACTAGATGTTTTTCTAATATAGATATTTATTCTATTTATCATTAGTTAAAGATTTGAGAAGCTGATATTCCCAAGATAGTTTTCTAAATCCAATATGGTCACTATGACTTCCTGGTTATGTTATTTGGGTTGATAATGCTACAAGTGTTAGATAGTTTTTTGATCTATTTGTGATAGTGTTTATTGATGATATCTTGGTGTATTCTAAGAGTGAAGAGGATCATGCCAATCTCCTCTAAATTATGTTGTAAACTCTAAAGAATCAGAAGTTGTATGCTAAATTTTCCAAGTCTGAGTTTTGGTTCAATGCTGTGAGTTTTCTTAGGCATATTTTTTCTAGTAAGGGGATGATGGTGGATCCACAGAATGTTAAGGCAGTTAAAAAATGGCCTAGTCCCATGACTCCAATCGATATTCATAGCTTCTTGGGATTAGTTAGGTATTATAGGTTGTTTGTGGAGAGTTTCTCTTCTATTGTAACTTCTTTGACTAAGTTGACCCAAAAGAGTAAAGTATTTATAGTCTAATGATTGTGACAGTAGTTTTGAGAAGTTGAAGGATAAGTTAACTTCTGTGCTAGTTCTGACCTTGCCCAAGGGTACTGATGTATTTGTGGTATATTGTGGTGCATCTAGTGTGGGACTGGGTTATGTGTTGATGCAATATGGTAAGGTGGTGGACTATGCTACAAGGCATCTTAAGGTTCATGATGGGAATTATTTGACACATGATTTAGATTTAGCAGCTGTGGGTTTTGTTTTGAAGATTTGGTGCCATAATTTGTATGGGGTGCATGTGGATATCTATTCTGATCATAAGTGCTTGGGTTATGTGTTTACTCAAAAGGAGTTGAATGTTAGGCAGAGACAGTGTGTTGAGTTTCTAAAGAACTATAACATGAGTCTCACTACCATCCAGGTAAAGCTAATATGGTTTCTGATGCTCTTAGTAGGTTGTCTATTATTAATTTATCTCATATAGATGAGGAAAAATGAGGATTGATGAAGGATATTCACCAATTGGAAAACTTAGGAATTCATCTTTTGGACTCTGAAGATAGAGGGGTTATTATGCAAGAAGTGGTTAAATCATCTCTTGGTGCTGAGTTGAAGTCGAAGAAGACTTTGGACCCAATTCATATGCAAATTAAGGATGATGTGGGTCAGCAAAAGGTAATGATCTTTGAGATTGGTGGTAATGGTATCTTGATAAACCAGGATAGGTTGTGTGTTCCTAATGTTGATGGGATACAAGAGAGGGTCTTGACTGAGGCTCATGATTCAAGGTGTATGGTTCATATGGGTCCAACCAAAATGGATCATGATTTAAAGAAGATATATTAGTGGAACAATATGAAGAAGGATATGGAAAATTTTGTGGCCAAGTGTATGATTTGTCAACAAGTTAAGGTGGAACACCTAAGGCCTAGCGACATGTCTCAATAGATAGAGTTTCCCATGTGGAAGTGGGAGATATTCAATATGGATTTTATTAAGGGTGTTACGTGGTCTCATAGTTAGTATGATTCAATTTGGGTCATCGTGGATAGGATGACTAAGTTTGGTCACTTCTCTTCTGTAAAGACTACCTACTCTGGAGAGGATTCTGCTAAGTTATTCATGGAGGCAATAGTTAGATTGCATGGAGCATCGGTGTCTATCATTTTAGATCGGGGTACACTGTTTCCATATCAGTTTTGGTATTTGTTTCATAAATTTTTGTTGACTAAAGTGAGCCTTAGAATCTCTTTCCACCCTAAAATGGAATGGACAATTTAGTCTTTGGAAGATATGCTAAGGGCTTGTGCGATTTACTTTAAAGGGAGTTTGGTGGATCACTTACTTCTCATTAAGTTTGCATATAATAATAGTTATCACTCACGTATTCAGATGGTTTCTTTTGAGGATCTTTATGGTAGGAGGTGTAGGTCTCTTATTAGGTGGTTTAAGGTTGGTGATATTGGTTCACCAAGACATAGAGAAGGTGAAAGTAATTAGAGAAAAACTTAAGACTGCCCAAAGTTGCCAAAAGTCGTATGCGAATATGAGGAGAAAAAAGTTGGAGCTTTCTATAGGTGATTGGGTGTTCTTAAAAGTCTCTCCTATGTATGGAGTGATGTGGTTTGGGAAGAAGGGAAAGCTTAGTCCCTATTATGTTGGTACATATCTGATTTTAAGGAGAGTTGGGAATGTTGCTTATGAGTTGTAATTTCCTATGATTTTGGGTTCTATTCATCTCGTGTTTCATATATCGATGTTAAAGAAGTGTGTGGGTAATGCTTCTTTAGTTGTACTTAGGGAGGATATTGGTATTTTAGATTCTTTGTCTTATGAGGAAGTCCCGATCGAGATCTTAGATAGGTAAGTCTGTAGGTAGAGGACTAAGGATGTGGCTTCGATAAAAATACTTTGGAGAAATTAAAAGGTGGAAAAAGCTACTTAGGAAGACAAGGATGATATGAATTCTAAATAGTTATTCTTGTCCCCCGTAGTGGATGATATTGCTTGAGGTATTACTTTTTTTTTCTTTCTTGTGTCCTTTCAAATTTGTTGTTTGTGTATGTGTGCATTCCTTCTTGTTATCGGTCTAAAGGGTACCTTAACTCCTTATTTGAGGACGAATGATCATGGGGGAGGTACTGTAATACCCCAAGTTTTGGACTCTGAAATTTTTCCATGTGGTTGTGTCCACTTCCTAGGTAACAACTCAGGTGACGAGCTCTTCACGAGTTACAGAGCCCCCTTTAATTGTCAGACCGGTGAGTTTGCATGATTATCTATCTTGATCACGACTTATCCCCTATGAGTCATAGGATGAGGTAACGAGTCGAAGGGTGTGACTCGTGACTATAATAGCAAGCGGTCAGGATTTCGGGTCTCAAGCTATGAGTCTTGGTGACGACTCGTGACTAATGACCACGAGTCGTTACCACCCGTAATGACTAGCGATATTTTTCCTGCATTTTAATTAGAGGCACTTTGGTCATTTCCCTCTCATCACACTTAGTGCCAACGACCTTAACTCACTGAAGGGACCTTATTTTCACCACTTATCAAATCATAATCTACTCTCTTCTCTCTCAAATTCCCCAATCAAGAACAAGCTAGGGTTTCATGGAACTAAGCACCTAGGTTCAAATTTATGGTTTCCTCTCCAAATTTCTTTGGTATTTAGGCATTTATCTCTTTCCAAATTTGTTTTATTGAAAAGCATATGTTTAATCATGGTTCATGTGAATTTAATTATTGGATTTTGAATGATGGGTTGAAGGTTTTTTATGATTACTTTTTGGTTGGTTTTCCTATGGTTTGGTAATTGTTCCTCATGCTTTACCTTGTGATTTTTGAACTAATTGGATGCATGGGCATGGTGGATGAGATGATGGTCATGGATTTCCCCAAAATTATGGTTTTGGTTTGGAATTTGTATTTAACCTCAACCTACTTACATAATTGGTTTTGATATATATACAATTACATGGTTTTGCTTACTGTTCTAAGCTATTGGATTGCATTACTGGCTAAATAGATAAAAATGGTTTTAGAAAAGGGCCTTGGTTGTCATGGAATAGTTTTTAAACTAGAATTTGGGGGTCGTGGATTCCCCCAGGTTGATGGATAATTGGAATGGCATAACTTAATAAGCTTGCAAGCATAATTAATTGGTATGACAATACCAACGGTAAATGCCTAATGAATAACCACTTGGTTAAATGTATGAGTTATGTGCAAATGTACTAATTAGGTTTAAAGGGACTTGTGTAGCTTTGCATGGATGGTAGAGGTCCCAGAAAACCAATACTAGAAACCATATTTATCGGTGTGGGGGTCTTTATGACTGTGTACATAGTTCACACTTTATACATATTTTAGAATGGCTGCGATCATGGATTCCCTGGCCCTTTCTCAATTTTTTTCCTAATTCGTGCGCCTAACACGCATTGGGACACTTTCAGTAGGGTAAGATGAACCCATATAGTCTGTTGGTTCCCTTTGGATCATTAGATCTACCAAATACATGTTAATGATTTTAAATCTAATATTTAAACCCTATGCTCTTTCCCGACAGCTTACATATATGTGTATACATGTATTTGAACATGTGCATTAAGATTGGTTTTATTTTAGAAAATGGCATTATTTTATCCCTTATACCTGAGTTACATGCTAACGTTCACATCGCTAACCTTCCCCAGATGCTACTTCATTTATGATGTAGGGTCCTAGGGATTCTTTGGTTACCTTGTGCAGAGTTAGGTGATTTTGGTTCATCAATTGGTCTGTGTTGAATTGGAAAGCCTTTATCTTTCGGATGGTGGGTAGTTCACTATTTTCCTAATTAGTATCAAAATTCCATTAGTTTCTTTTATATTTTGGATTCCCTTTTTTTGTCATGGTCGAGGGAATGTCCCTACCTCGTATGATATTTAGTTTTGTTAGAGGCTTTGTGGACAAATTATGGGTTGGTCATTATTTTGAACTCTTAATTCCAATTGAGTTATATAAACTATCTTATCTTCATATTTTGGTTGTCTTTCATTGTGTTCTCATTGGCTAGGCTAAGAGAGTGGTCCCTGACCCTCGATGGGCTTGAGGTACCCATCATGAATAGGCTCGGGGTTGGGTCATGACTATAACAACTTGAATTTTAGTCCCTGAAAGAGTTTTGAAATTTTATCCTTACTACCCAGAATACAACTCTCTATATGAGTCGTAGGGAGTCTTAACAGGTCTTAAGGACCCAATCATAGCCTGGACAATATATTGGCTTAGAGTTTCTGTTATGACTACAACTTGGGGATACAAGTTGTAAATGGTTTTGAATGGGGATACAAGACTAGCCCAATTATTGCTTCATGAAAATAATGTATTTAAATGGTTTAATTGGATGGTTTTGAATGTGGGTTCCAACATGGTTGAGGGTTTTGGAATGATTGGTTGTTAAACTATTTTCCCATGATTTATTTTACATTGTTTATACTTTATTAATAGTTTTGAACATGAAAGGTGTATGGGTATGATAAACAAACTAACAAACTAAGGGGTCGTGGTTTCCTCTAAAATTAATGCTTAGAAATTTGGAATTGGTTTAAAATAATTGTATTCCCTCAATCCATTTGTGTAAATGGTTTTGAATTGTGAAAAGGTCACTTGATGTGACTTACTCACCTATTTAATGGATTAAATAAATGGTAAACCAACGAACATGGATTTTGAAAGCCTTGTTGGCTAAGATTTGATTTAATGAACAAAGGGGTCGAGGTATTTCCCAGGCTAAATTGATTGTTATGTCATAGATATAAGCTTGCAAGTTTAAGGGTATGACGATAAATATGATGTGCCTTAACGGTTGGTTCTTTGGTTAATAAATGGGTTATGTAAAATTTTGTTTAATTGGGATTTAATGGGGGTTGTGTAGCTGTACCATGAAAGTAGCGGTCCCAAGGGATCAATACTGGAAATCGTGGTAGCTAATGCAAGGGTCTAAATGAATGGGAGGTTCAAGTCCCCCTTATATATGATTGGGGGGTTCGAGTCACCCATGATATTGATGGAGTGCTTAAGTCACTCTTGGTATATGCTAGAAGGTTCGAGTCCCCTACTTTGTAAATAATATATGTGACTATTCTCTAGTTTGTTGGGCTACATGCACTGGGGCCCTTTCAGCAAGAGAAAAGCTGGACCCATATAGTTTGTGGGTGCCTTATTATTATGGTTATGCTACACAGTCCAGGTTAATGATTTTGAAGAACATGATAAACCTTATTATATATATATATATAATTATGTGCATTGGTTTGAATTATTTTGAAATATGGATCATGGAATTATTTCACCCCATATCATTGAGTTACATGTCAGTGATCAACCCTATAACTGTTACCAGATGCTTTATCCTTACACGATGTAGGTACCTACGATACTTCTACTTTTCCTGTGCAGTGTTAGGTGGATCGTCTCAGTTCGTTAGTCGTTGGTGGTGAAGTTTTGAGCTTTCATTCTTTGGAAGACATACTCATTTCATTAGTTTCCTTTCTAACACTAGAATTTGAAAAGTTTACATTATTATTAGCATTATCATTATCATTGTCATTGTCAGAGTCAGGAGCATGTCCCAACTTATATTGGCTTCCAGAAATATTTAAAGGCTTTATAGATACTGTTGTGGACTTAGAATATTTTGGTTATTGGTTGTTGGATATTTAGCTATCTTAGATTCCTTTTAGCTTTCATATCTTATCTTGTTATATGTTTGAAATTTAGCCTCTATTAGGCATTGTGTTTTGTTTGACTAAGCAACGGGGATGGTCTCTGCTCCTCGGGGGACTTGAGAAACCAATCACGGCCAAGCCCTGGTTCAGGTTCTGACAAAGTTTGTATCAGAGCCTAGGTTTGGTGTCATTGGGTGTCCACAAATATATGTCAAGTAGAATCTCTTTTCTGGGTGTGTAGCGTGCCACACTTAGGCGGGAAAAGCTACAAGGCATTTGGGAGTGTTTCCCTTTCTTGGGATATACTATCAGGATATAGATTCTATGGTCTTGAAATCTTCTCTAATTCCTGTTTGTTCACTTTTCAAATCAAACCTCCCATAAGATCTGATATTCATGGAAACTCCCCTGTCTCTCTTGAGGATAATGTGGATAGGGATCATCCCAATTAAGGAGATCACACATGGTCTAGGATCACTATTTTTAATTTCCCAAGTAGAGTTCCACTGGTCCCTATTGATCCTTCTCTCGTATGTAAAAATCTTTCTCAGTCACATTCAAGGGATATTATAATGCTGAGTTTTGCCATTCCATTCATCTGTTGACCCAGTTGGTGACATCTCAATCACATCAGTCGAGTCGTGTTAGTGTTGTTGTGAATTTTTCTAAGGAAACCACGGTTGGCCAGTTTATGAGGATGAATCCTCTGATATTTACATGCTCTAAGGTTGAGGAAGATCTTCAAGGGTTCATAGATGAGATGGAGAAGATTCGCTATGTGATACATACTTCTGACTCTGAAGGTGTGGAGTTCGTTGTATACCAACTAAATAATGTGGAGAATCAGTGCTATGAGGAGTAGGATTTGTCTAGGGGTGATGATACAGAGTTGGCATTATGGGAGGATTTCACGGGTGCTTTTCTTAATTGCTACTTTTCTCAAGAGTTGAGAGAGACAGAGGCTGAGGAGTTCACAAACCTAAAGTAAGATGAGATGACTGTGGAGAAGTATGCCTTTAAGTTTTATTAGTTTTCCTGTTATACTCTTGAGTTGGTGTCTAGTACGAGGTCTAAGATGAAGAAGTTTTCTTCAGGGTTGTCTCAAGACTTAGTGTTAGAGTGTAAGGTTGCCATACTAAAAAGTGACATGGACTTCTCTAGGCTTGTGGTATATATACAATAGGTCAAAGATCAGAAGAGTAAATAAGCTAAAATAGGAGCGAGGCAAAGTAAGAGATTTTTGTTTTCTAAGCAGGGTGGTGCCTAGTAGAATAGTGGCAAGGATGGAAGGCAGTGGTCTAACAAGAAGTGGAGGAATTCTGGTTCTTATTTGACAGCTATTTCCCCATACTCAAAGCCATCTAGTGATCGTCGTTTTTAAAATAATAGTGGGTTTAAGGAACAAGGTGCCCAATATCCGACCAATGGGGCCCATTCAGCTTTATCATATCACTCTTTTCATTTTTGTGGTTAGGTAGATCATGGGATTTCTGACCAGGGAAGAAATTAGTGTTATATTTATGGTCAGATTGGTCATATGCATCAGGATTGTCCTTCTAGGGTTGCCTCTGGAGTAAATAAGGTTCCTATTGCTAATTCTTCAATACAAAGGGTTCCACTTCTAGTTCCGATACCAAAGGGTTCTACTTCTACCTCCTTTCGAATAATCCCGCTGTCCAGAAGCAACCCTAGAAGGACACTAGTGCCACTTCTAGTTCCGGCACTAGTCCAAATCACCTTTGGCAAACTGCACCAAAGGGTGCCACTTCTAGTTCCGGCACTAGTCCAAATCACCTTTGGAAAACTGCACCAAAGGGTGCCACTTCTAGTTTCGGTACTAGTCCAAATCACCTTTATGTGTTTGCTACCTGCCAGGAAAAAAGAGGTGTCCCCTAATTTTGTTGTTGTTATGCTTAAACTTTTCACTCGTGATGTATATTGTCTACTTTATCATGGGTCTACACTTTCTTATGTGGCCCCTTATGTGTCTATTTATTTTGGTTTTGATCCTGAGTGTACTCTTGATCCTTTTTCTATATTTACCCAGGTGGGTGACTCTAGTATGGGGAGAAGAGAAATAGGGTTTGTGTGGTATCTTTTTTTTGTAGGGAGACATTAATGGACCTGATTGAATTAGAGATGTTTGACTTTGATATGATTTTAGGGATGGAATGGTTGCGCTCGTGCCATGCATCTCTTGATTGTCAAACTCAAAGGAATTTGAAGGTCCTTCTTTGCAATCTGTCCCTGTGGTCTGTGATTTTCTTGAGGTGTTTCTTGATGATTTTCTCGGTGTTTCTCCTAATAGGGAAATGATTTTTAGGATTGATCTTCTTACGAACACATATCCTATCTCTATCCATACCAATAGAATGGCTATGACTGTGTTGAAAGAATTTAAGAATCAGTTGAAAGATCATGTAGACAATGGTTTTATCCGGCCTAGTGTTTCAACCTGGGGTACTCTGGTTTTCTTCGTGCATAATAAGGATGGGTCCCTTCCGATATGTATAAATTACCGCCAGTTGAATAAGGCGACTATGAAGAATAAGTATCCACTTCCTAGGATTAATGATCTATTTGTCCATCTTCAGGGTTCTATGTACTTTTCTAAGATTGATCTTCAGGTCGGTTATCATTAGCTGAAGATTAGTGAGATGGATATCCCTATGACTTTCTTCTGAACTAGTATAGTCATTTTGAGTTTTTGTGATGTCCTTTGGTTTGACTAATGCTCCGGCGGCATTCATGGATCATATGAACTGAATCTCCCATAAGTTCATAGATTTGTTTGTGATTGTGTTTATTGATGATATTTTGGTGTATTACAAGAGTGAGTCGGATTATGTTGATCACTTCTGCCTTGTATTACAAATTTTAAAAGATCAGCGATTGAATGCAAAGTTCTTAAAGTTTGAGTTCTGGTTGAATGTTATGACTTATTCGGGACATGTTATTTCTAGTTAAAGGATCATGGTGGATCCACAAAAGGTTATGGTGGTTACGAAGTGGCCTAGACCTATGATTCCAACTGATATTCGAAGCTTCATGGGTTTAGCAAGTTATTATAGAAGGTTTATGGAATGTTTTTCTTCTGTTGCTACCTTATTGACTATGTTAACTTAAAAAAAGGTAAAGTTTATATGGTTTAATGCTTGTAAGGGTAGTTTTGAGAAGTTGAAGGATATGTTAACTTTGGCTACAGTTTTAACTCTTCCTGATTATATCGATGGTTTTATTATTTATTATGATGCATATTGTGTGGTACTAGGTTGTGTGTTGATACAATATGGCAGGGTTGTTGCATATTTTTCTAGGCAATTGAAGGTGCATGAGAAGAACTATCCGACACATGATTTGGAATTATTGTCTATGGTCTTTTCTTTTATGATTTGGTGTCACTATTTATGTGGGGTTTACATTGACATCATCTTAGACCATAAGAGTTTTCAATCTGTGTTCTCCTAAAAGAGGTTGAATCTCAGTCAAATGGGATGGATTGAGTTGCTCAAAAAATATGACATGAGTCCTCACTATCATCCAGGAAAAGCTAATGTGGTTGACTCTTAGCAAGTTATCCATGGGGATCTTGTCTCATGTTGATAAGGAGAAGCGAGGCCTAGTGAATGATATTCACCGTTTGGCTAATCATGGAGTTTGCCTTTTGGACTTTGAGGATGGATGTGTGATTGTGCAAGAGGTGACGAAGTCATCTCTTAGTGTTGAGGTAAAGGAGAAATAGGACTTAGACCCTATCTTGATGTATATCAAGGATGATGTGGGCCACCAGAAGTTGGTGGCTTTTAAGATTAGCGGAGATGGTATCTTAAAGTACCAAGGTAGGTTATACATTCCCAATATTGGTGGGTTGTGAGAGAGAATTTTGGAAGAGGCTCATGAGTCGAGGTACACCGTTTATCTTGGTTCTACAAACATCTATCATGACTTAAGAGAAATTTATTGGTGGAGTAACATGAATATGGATGTGGAAAATTTTGTGGCTAAGTACATGGTCTGTTAGCAAGTGAAGGTGGAGAACTTGAGGCCAGGTGGTTTGTCTCAAGTGATTGAGTTGCCTGTGTGGAAATAGGAAGCGATTAATATGGATTTTTTACTGGTCCTCCATGGTCTCGCCATCAGTTTGATTCTATTTGGTTCTTCGTTGGTAAAATGACTATGTCTTCTAGCTTCTTTCCAGTGAAGACTAACTATTCGGCGAAAGATTACTCTAAGATTTTAATTGAGGAGATTGTGTAGTTTCATGGTCCTCCATTTTCCATCATATCTGATTGAGGTACTTAGTTCTCATCCAACTTTTGGCATTTCTTTCAGAGAGGCTTGGGGACTAAGGTGAACCTTAGCACCGTCTTCCACCCGTAGAAGGATGGACAAGAGGAGAGGACAATACATACTTTGGAGGATATGTTAATGTCCTGTGTAATTGACTTTGGTGGTAGTTGGGTTGACCATTTTTCTCTCATAGAATTTGCTTATAACAATAGGTGTCATTCTAGTATTGGGATGGCTACTTTTAAGGCTTTGTATAATAGGAGGTGTAGGTCTCCTATTGGGTGAATTGAGGTTGGTGAGAATAGGTTGTTTGGTCCCAACATGGTTCAACAAGCTATGAAGAAGGTGAAGGAGATTCGGGATAGGCTTAAGACCTCCCAATGTCACCAAAAGACCTATGCGGATGTAAGGAGAATGGATTTGGTGTTTGATATGGATAATTTGATGCTCTTAAAGGTGTCTCCTATGAAAGGAGTAATGTTGTTTGGAAAGAAAAGGAAACTCAGTCCTCGTTATGGTAGTCTATATCATATTCTTAGGTGAGTAGGAAATGTAGCATATAAGTTGGATTTGCCTTCAATCTTGGGTTCTATCCATCGGGTATTCTATGTTTTCGATGTTGAAGAAGTCCGTAGGTGATCCTTCCTTGGTTGTTCATTTGGAAAGTGTGGGTGTCCCAGATTCCTTGTCTAATGAGGAGGTCCCGATTGTGATTTTGGATGGGGAAGACTGCCGGTTATGAGTGAAGGATATGGATTTTGTAAAGGTTCTATGGAGGAAACAAAAGCATGAAAAAGCTTCTTGGGAAGCCGAGGAGGACATTAACTCCAAGTACAAATTCTTGTTTCCCACACCGGATAATTGTGCTTGAGGCATATGTGTTCCTTAATATCTTTATTTTCTAACTTTGTTAAGGAAAATTGCGATTTACTTAATATCTTTGTTTTTTTTTCTTTGTTAAAGGTAAGTGTGGATATGATCTGTGTTAAATCATGCTAATAAATGCCTTATCTCTTTATTCAGGAATGAATAATCCTGGGAGAGGGAAAGAATATAACACCCTGGATTTTGGTCCCTGGATAATTTCTGAAATTTTATCCTCACTGCCAAGACTACGACTCTCCATACGAGTCGTAGGGAGTCTTGAGAGGTCTTAAGGACCCAATCATACCTGGACAATATATTGGCCTGGAGTTTCTGTTATGACTACAACTTGGGGATACAAGTAGTAAAGACTCAAAACTAGGCATATAGTGTCTTCTATAGCTTAACCAGTATGATGCCCAATTGTTTCCACTTTGACAGCGACTGGACCATGCAAGTCATAATGACTGAGTACGATTTATTTGGTACGACTCATAGCCATGTCATTGTTGGCAATCGTGGAGACTGTCCAAACTACAAGTGGAACCTTATGAGTCATAAGGAGACCCTATGAGTCGCAAGGGCACTCATAGCAACTGGGCAGTCTTTTATTGAGGGAACTCTAGTCAATTCCCTTTTTCCTTTACTTAGACTAACATTCATAAACAACTCAAGAGTTTTATTTCCCATTCATCACACAATCAAAACACACTCTCTTCTCTCAAAACTCTCTAAGGCCAGGATACTTAGGGTTTTCAAGAAGATGGTCATCTAAGGTCTTAAGGGTTGAATTCTCTCCATAAATCTTGGTATTTTAGGCATGTTACTCTTTCCCAATCATTTCTTCATGGAAATCATGTATTTAAATAGTTTAATGGGATGGTTTTGAATATGGGTTCCAACATGGTTGAGGATTTTGGAATGATTGGTTCTTAAACTATTGTCTAATGATTTATTATGCATTGTTTATACTTTATTAATTGTTTTGAACATGTGAGGTGCATGGGTATGGTGAAAAAACTAAGGGGTCATGGTTTCCTCTAAAATTGATGCTTTGAAATTTGAGGTTGGTTTAGAATAATTCTATTCTCTCAACCCATTTGTTTATATAGTTTTTAGTTGTGAAAGTGTCACTTGGTATTACTTACACACCTATATTAATGCATTGCATAAATGGTAAACCAATGAACATGGATTTTTAAAGCCTTGTTAGCTATGATTTGATTTAATGAACAAAGGGGGTTGAGGTATTCCCACGGGGTAAAGTGATTGTTATGGCATAGAGATAAGCTTGCAAGTGTAAAGGTACGATGATACCCATGGTGTACCTAGACGGTTGGTTATTTCGTTAATAAATTTGTTATGTGAAATATTCTTTAATTGGACTTTAATGGGGGTTGTGTAGCTATGCCATGGAAGTGGAGGTCCCAAGGGACTAATACTGGAAACTGTGGTTGTCAATGCAGGGGTATAAATTACCGGGAGGTTCGAATCCCCCTTATTATATAATTGGAATGTTCGAGTCCCCCATAGTGTATATAATATATATGATTATTCTCGAGTTTGTGTGGCCAAACGTATTTTAGACCTTTCATCTAGAGAAATGTTGGAACCATATAGCCCATGGGTGCCTTGTTATGAAGGTTATGCTACACAATCTAGGGTAATGATTTTAAAGAACATGATAAACCTTGTTCTCTGTCCCAGCATGATTATGCATATATATATATGATTATGTGCATTGGTTTGAATGATAATGAAATGTGGATCATGGCATTATTTTACCCTTATCCCTGAGTTACATTCCAGTTCTCAATGCACTAACCATCTTCAGATGTTGTATCCCTACACGATGCAAGCCCTGGAGATACTTCTACTTTTTTTGTGTAGTGTTAGGTGGATCGGCTCGATTCATTAGTTTTTAGTGGTTATTTGGTGATCTTTCATTCTTTGAAAGACTTGGTCATTTAATTAGTTTCCTTTCTAAGACTAGAATTGAAGATTTTAAATTAATATTAACATTATTAGTGTCGTTGTCAGAGTTGGGGGTATATCCTGACTTAGATTAGCTTTCGATATTGTTTAGAAGCTTTGTATATATTGTTGTGGACTTGGGTGATTTTGGTTATTGGTTGTTGGATATTTAGTTATCTTCGATTCCTTTGAGCTTTCATATGTTAACTTATCTTGTGATTTTTTTAGAATACACCCTCTGTCAGGCATTATGTTTGGTTTGACTAGGCAACGAGGGTGGTCTCCGATTCTCGGTGGACTTAAAATACCCATCACGATCAGGCCCTAGTTCTAGTCATGAAAGTGACATACTGGTTAAGAGGACTTAGAGTATGTCAATGCCTTAGAAAGGATCAAGCACATGTTGTTACCAGAAAGATAGAGAAGCATGTTAAGGTTAAGTATATTCATAAACTTTTAGTAGACTGACATTCCCTAAATTCTCTCTAGTATTAGAAGTTGGTATCGTTTATAAAGAATTGTGTGGCTATCCATGTTCAGTGTTATACCCCAAATGTGGATTATGGATGATTAGGAAAATAGAAATAAGACTTTTGAATTCTACAAGTAAAAACTGTGTACTTAAGTATTATGGTACTTCAGAAGTTTCTAAGTTAGTAACTATTTAAGTTTTAATATAATGATTATTGAGACTAGAGAAAGTTAAGAGTTGTATCTCAGAAGAAAGTACTAGCAACAGGTTTTACACCTGCAGACATAGTCTTCAGAGGGAGTTTAATAGTTATGAGTAAATTTATACCCCAACCACTAGAGTGAAATGATTAAAGATCAATTTGGTTTATTAAAGAAGTGCACGGTCATGAAATGATGGCTTAAATCTAAGGGGGATATGATAAAACAAAGAGTGAAGTCAAGTTTCTCAATTCTAGTAGTGATGCTAGTGAGGTTCTAGAATAGAGGTAGGGGAGGCAGATACCCAACCTATTTCTATCTTAATATATTTCTTGTACTTCAGTCATTACAAAACTCTACTTATGTCATGCATGTTAGAGACATGATAATAACTCATATTGATACATCACATATAAAATCATTCATATTCTCAATTCCTAGAATAAAAAGTAATATAGTCACTCTGTAGTACAAATTATACTCATTAACTCTATGAATTCTAGTCTCATATCATATAGCTCATAACGCATACACTTATGTTTTACAATATGCTAAGTTCTAGTTACTCATGATACCTTTTTAATGACTAGTAAGATCACATTATGTCATATATGCTCTCAGGTCAGATCTATTGAACAAGTTTATTTTTATTAATTTTACTCCTCGTGCCTCATTTAAGTGTGAAAGTTATGAAAATCCTTTGGTCAAGATTCCTCAATATTTCTCTTATTCTTGATAGTCCTATTATAAGTTTTTAGTGACCCTTCTCATGTCTTGATGGTAATGTTGATGGCAGTTGAGTCATAGGCTTGAATGACTTGTTGATAATGACTTATGGTGGTTAATAAATCTTTGATTAAAACTTAAGGTTTTTTATTTTAAGGGGCAATGAGAAGTATATTTTATTGAGTGATAGAACTTAGTGGTTATAGAATATAGATTCCCGTATTTAAGATCAGTGTAGTTCTTTTAGTGGTAGAGCTTTGTATATTTGGGAAATATTGAATAGAGTGATAGTGTTCAGCTAGACTAGACATAGTCTTTAGAAGACATATACGGTGAACCACAAAGAGCATTAGAAGTTTCAACTAGTTAAGTGTGTTATATCCATAAGAAGGAACATGGTTGAGAAATGTTTCCAAGTCAAAAGGTTATCAATAACATTCCTTGAATAATATAAGTCACATCCTTACTTTGAGCCTAAGTTACTCTTGCTTCATGAAAATAGTTTTAAAACAAAGGTTTCTCATGTTCAACTATAATTTATTTCTATTCTACAAGCTCAAATTAGCAAACTATAATGCTCAGACCATGTTATAGTTATTCAAATATCTCACTCTTATCATGCCTATAATTCTTCCCTCCTACTGTTATAAGCCTCTAACAAGGAGCTTTAGAGGTAATATAAATTACTTTCTCCTTGACTCTTAATAATTTCAAGAAATTATCTATCAGTTTATAGTTCTATATATATATTCATGCCAGGAATGCTTTATTTGGGTTAAAAAATCTGAATATGAGTCAGTTTGTATAACCATCAATTTAGCTTAGAGATAAAGAGATAGTTCTAGTGGTTCCCCATCTTTTCTTATAGTCTTACTATCTTAAGTTTCATGTATTTTCCTATTCCGTGAGGTTCGTTGTTTCCATTCATGTTATGTGTAAATTCAGATGAGTCTATACTTCTAATCTTAATTATTCCCTGCCATGGAAGATATCCAAATTCAAAAATCAGTATCATGTTAGTTATCGAGTTTCAGAAGTCAGCTAGACAGTACTAGTGTGTTTCCTCATTCATAGACTAGTCCAAGTTTCTATTGAAGATTCAATCATCATATTAGTATTCATCTATTAGAATTCAATATTAAGATTACATCTATTTTTCTAATTTTTCAGCATAGTTAGTTCTAATTTGGGGATAAAGGACCCCCAAGGGGAGATATTGTAATACCTCAAAAATCCAAGTTAAGCTAAAGTCATGCTTCAAGTACATGTAGAACCAAACATCATGTTTTAAAAGTATCATAAGTCATTTAGAAAAGTATTAATGCCACAAGTAACTCCCAACTCATAGCATACTTGAAACCTTCCTTACAAATTGAGTTCCCATTAAGAATATCTCTATAGTAAACTTTAAACGAGGGTAAATTCTAGAATATAAAGAATTTTATGACTCAAGGCTAACCAAATTAAAGGTCTTTGAGTATTCTTCCAATGCCTCTATCTATTGGTCAATCCTATTCCTGAATAAAATGTTATGTTTATTTTACCTGAGGGTGTCTGTTTGTCAGATATTGATAATGTGAATTGACAAGCCATCAACTGGTTGACAACCCATCAAATAAAGTTTTCAAACTTAACCAGTACCATAGATTGATGACCTGAGTTAACAAGCCATAAATAGGTTGATGGGCCAACAACCAAGTTGTTAGATATGAAATTTTTGTAATTTGTTTTAGTTTCCTTAGGGGTAGTTTGGTCCTTTCCGTACCTCAAAATTCTAACCCACAACTTAAATCACTCAATAAATATTATTTACTTAGTATTTTTCAAGTTCTCATCTCTCTTTCTTCTCTTTACTCTAAAGAAAAATGAAATTAGGTTTTATTCTTAAAGTTCAACTTCCAAGGCTACAAACTTAAGTTTTCCTTCAAGATATCTATAAGTTGAGGTATGTGGGGTTTGAAAAAGGATTTTTTTCATCCTTGTTCCCTAGAACTTCATTTTTCATAAGTTATTTAATAAATTTTATATGTAATGTTCATACACATTTCACATGAGTTTTAATCTTTTATGCTCTTTTATGAATTGAATTGCTTATTATCAAAAAATTCATGGTTACTTATGTTTTACTTGTATGGTTGATCTTGTGAATCAAAAATTAGCATTCTTAGCATGAAATCCTATAAGATGGTAATTCTATATGATTTTTTAATGATTTACACAGTTTATGAGAAATTTAGACTTATAATCCTAGATTTATGATGAACTTCACATATGTACTCAAGAATATGAAATAGAAACAAAAGCATATTTTGTTCCTAGACCTATAAACTCATCTGCGTATCTTTATGATGAATTTCATGTATTTTATGAGCAGTAGTATATTTTGGTAGTAGTATCTAGCATGAAAGGGTGAGGGTTTTGCATATCCTAGTGTAAAAAACTATGTGCCACTATAGGTACCATATTATGTTTTGTCCCAAGTGTGCCTATGAGTGATCACACAAAAATTATGACTTTATACCTTAGCAAGGTATATTGCAGCCTTCCAATGAGGCATATCTTGAACACCATGTTGCTCACATGGTGTATGCCAGTTAAGGAAATCTCTCACAGAAAGACAAAATTTAACTTAGTATACAAAGGCTCACTACACTATGATTTACATTATGCTTTCTAGTTCACTTCATATTTAATGTGAATCATTTATACCTATTAGCATGAATAGTTCTAATGCATAATTTCAAAACTAGTTTCATTGGTTCACTACACGAGTATTTATATCTCTTTATCATGTCAGTTCTTATGATGTTTCAGTCATTCATGTACTAACTGTAAACCATTTATACTTGTCAACATATTTTCAACCCTATGTATGATTTATTACCTTTGTTTTGACTATTAATTGCACGTGCATCTCCTCGTGATTGCTACTTTTGTTACCTACATGATCATAACTCATATTGATACAACTCATATAAAATTATGTCTATTCTCAATTCTTAGAATAAAGAGTAATACGTCACTTAGTAATACAAATTATACTCAATGACTCTATGAATTCCAATCTCACATCATATAGCTCATACCTCATACACTTATGTTTTACAATATTCTCAGTTCTAGTTGTTCATGATACATTTTTAATGACTAGTAAGATCATATTATGCCACATATGCTCCCATATCAGATCTCTTGAACAAGTTTGTTTTTATTAATTTTACTCTTCGTGCCTCTAGTGTGAAAGTTATAAAAAACCTTTGGTCAAGATTCCTCAGTATTTCTCTTATTCTAGATACTCATGTTTTAATTTTTTTATGACCCTTCTCATATTTTATTGGTGTTGTTGATGGCAGTTGAGTCATAGTTTTAAATGACTTGATATACCTATGGATAAAGTTTTAGGGTGGTAAATAAGTATTTGATTAGAACTTAAGGTTGTTTGTTTTAGGCGGAAATAAGAAGTTTATTTTCTTGAATGATAGACCCTAGGGGTTATAGAATATAGTTTCCCATAGGTAAGATCGGTGTAGTCCATTTAGTGGCAGAGCTTTTTATATTTGGGGAAAGATTGAACATAGTTAAATTGTTCATCTAGACAATACATAGTCATTAGCGACCATATATGGTGAACCACTAAGAGCATTAGAAGTTTCAGCTAGTTAAGTGTGTTATATACATAAGAAATAGCATGGTTGAGAAATGTTGCCAAGTCGAAAGGTTATCTATCATATTCCTTACAGAATATAAGTAACATCCTTACTTTCAGCCTAAGGTACTCTTGTTTCATGAAACATAGTTTTAAGATAAGGGTGTTTCATGTTAATCTATAGTTTATTTCTATTAAGCTCAAGTTTGTAGACTATAATACTCAGACCATTTTATAGTTATTCAAATATCTCACTCTAATCATGCCTAAAATTCTTCCCTTCTTACTATTATTAGCCTCTAACAAAGAGCTTTGTAGGTAACATATATTACTTTCTCCTTGATTCTAAATAATTTCATGATATTATCTGTCATTTTATAGTTCTACATATACGTTCATGCCAGGAATGCTTTATTTGGGTTATAAAATCTTAGTATGAGTTAGTCTGTATAGCCATTAATTTAGCTTAGAGATAAACATATAGTTCAAGTGGTTCCCCATCTCTTCTTTTGGTCTTACAATCCTTAGTTTCATGTGTTTTCCCATTGCCTGAGGTTCATTATTTTCATTCATGCTATGCATAAATTTAGATAAGTCTATACTCTCATTCTAAATTATTCCCAACCATGGCAGATATCTAAATTCAAAAATCGGTATCATGTTAGCTATCCAGCTTCACAAGTCAGTTCGACAATATTAGTGAGTCCCTTATTCTTAGACAAGTCCAGGTTTCTGATGAAAATTTAACAATCGTGTTAGTATTTAACTCTTAGAATTCAATGTTGGGATTAGATCCCTTTTTCTAACTTTTCAGCATAGTTAGTTCTAATTTAGGGACGAAGGATCCCTAAGGGGGAGATATTGTAACACCTCAAAAATTCAAGTTAAGATTAAAGCCATGCTTCAAGTACATGTAGAACAAAACATCATGTATTGAAAGGATCAAAAATGATTTAGAAAAATATTTATGCAACAAGTAACTCCCAGCTCATAGAAAACATGAAACCTTCCTTACAAATTGAGTTCTCATAAAGAATCTCTCTATATTAAACTTCAAACTAGGGTAAATTCTAGAATATAAAGAGTTTTGTGACTCAATACTAACCAAATTAAAGGTCTTTGAGTCTTCTTCCATTGCCTCTAACTGTTTGTCATTCCTATTCCTAAATAAAATGTTATGTTTATATTACTTGAGGGTGTCTATTTGTCAGAGATTGATGACCTAAATTGACGATCTATAAGCTATTCGATAACCCATCAAATGAAGTTGTCAAAGTTAACCAGTACCATAAATTGATACCTAAGTTGACGAGCCATAAATAGGTTGACGGGTCAACAGCCAAGTCATCAAATATGAGATTTTTGTAATTTGTTTTAGTTTTATAAGGGTATGTTGGTTCTTTCCTTGCCTCAAAATTTTACCCCACAACTTAAATAACTCAATAAATATTATTTACTCAGTATTTAGCATGTTTTTATCACTCTTTCTTCTCTTCACTCTCAAGAAAAATAAAATTAGATTTTCTTCTTAAAGTTCAACTTCCAAGGCTCCAAACTTATGTTTTCCTTCAATATATATATAAGTTGAGGTATGTGGGGCTTGAACAAGAATTTTTTTCATCCTTGTTCCCAAGAACTTTATTTTTCATAAGTTATTTTATAAATTTTATAAGTAGAGGTCTTACACATTTCACATAATTTTTAAACCTCTATGCTTTTTTTTAACTGAATTGCATATTATCACAAAATTCATGGTTTACTTATGTTTCACACATATGGTTGATCTTATGAATTGAAAATTAGCATTTTTAGCATGAAATCCTATAAGTTGGTAAACATATATGATTTTTTTATGATTTACTTAGTTTATGCGAAACTTTGACTTATGATCCTAGATTTATGATGAAATTCACATATGTACTCAAGAATATGAAATAAAAACAAAAGCATGTTTGGTTCCTAGACTTATAAACTCATATGTGTATCTTTATGATGAATTTCATGTATGTTATAAGAAGTAGTTTGTTACAGGAGTAGTATCTAGCACCAAAGGGTGAGGGTTAAGTATATCCCAGTGACAAGGACTATGTCCCACTGTAGGTATGATATAATGTTTTTCCCCAAGTATGCCTATGAGTGATCACACCAAAATTATGACTTTATATCCTAGCAAGGTATATTATTGTCTTCTAGTGAGGCATATCTTGGACTCCATGTTGCTCATATGCTTTATGTCAGTTAAGGAAATCTCCCGTAGAAAGAAAATTTTTTAACCAAGTATACAATGGCTCACTGCACTATTATTTACATTATACTTTCTAGTTTACTTCTTATTTAATATGCGTCATTTGTACTTATTAGCATGCCTAGTTCTTATGAATAATTTCTAAATTAGTTTAATTGGTTCACTACAAGAGTATTTATATTTTCTTATCATGAAAGTTCTTCTGATGTTTCAGTCATTCATGTAAAAATTGTAAACCATTTATACTTGTCCACATGTTTTTAATGTTATGCATTATTTATTACTTTTGTTTTACTTATTAATTGCTCGTGAATTCCCTCATAATTAGTACTTTCTACCATACTGACCACATATATTTCTCTA
The DNA here is from genome assembly GCA_030864215.1 of Capsicum pubescens. Taxonomy (NCBI): domain Eukaryota; kingdom Viridiplantae; phylum Streptophyta; class Magnoliopsida; order Solanales; family Solanaceae; genus Capsicum; species Capsicum pubescens. The sequence goes on along the minus strand of CM061538.1, from coordinate 187,997,900 downwards.
TGTATATATTATTTCATAATGTAGGTATCAGTTCGAGCTCACAAAATCATGGTCAAAAAGATCAGAACATCCAGCCAGCGGGTGATAAGTCCTCTTTATTTAGGGACTCAAGTCAGTTGCAGATCCAATGTATTATTTTCAATCATATATATGGATTTTAGATAGTCGGGGTTCATGTCCCGTCAGCCTATAGTATATATTATTAGAGTCTTTATAGATTGTTAGTTATAGTTGTTGTATTTAGTTCCTGCTTCTTTCAGATTACAAGTATTATAATCCTGATTTGTATTTATTATTATTCAGCAGCTTTCTTGTTCAGTATCTTATTTCCACAAATTCTAGTTGCTCAAGCATTATGCAAGTATAATAGGTTAGCTTGGGATCACTTATGGTTCCATGCACCGTATTATAAAAGTAGGTAGTCTCAAATTGTTACATAAAGTGATAAATGAATAATGCTTATAAGTTTAGTGAGAGGGTAGGGCTACTAGAAAGAATATGCAATTAGCTTAATATGGTTAGCTTTTGCATATATGCTTATTGTATGGGAATCATTTTCAGTTAATAGTACCTCTTAAATATACTATAGTTTAGTTGATAAGGTCGGTGAATCAAGTTAGCTCGATTATGGCTGATGATCTTTAGTTGTAGGGTAGATCGAGGGAGTATATTTATTAGGTGTGTTAAAGCATATTCATATTTCTCTCACTATTAGATGATGTTACTTGGTGGGTATTTCTCCTTAAGTGATTGAGGTATGTTGAGCGTCAAATAGACTAATGTGAGTTGTGATGGAGAATATATGTGTTAATAAAAATTCATAGTGGTGTGTTAGTTGTAGTTTTTTCTAGCGTGTAAGTACCCTAGTAAATATTTTCCTAGTATAGGAATGATAGACCTTAGAGTAGTGTGGTTTTGTTTAATATTCTGGTGTTCAGTGGTTTAATGTTGAATTATGGATCATAATATTATGATTGGTTGTGATGAGATTATAGCGGGACAGTTATTTGATATAGCATTCAATAGGAAGTTTTGGAATGACATATAGGTTCCCAGAATTTCAGTTATAGAGATTTCTACACTAGGATAAATCTTTGATGTCAAAATAAAAGAAATGTGTTGTGAAATAAACAGAGTTTGGAATAATTTTTGACCTTATATTTTTGTGTATAGACTTATCCATTGCTGCAGCAATATTGTCGCACCATATAAAGTATCGCCACAATGATGGTTTGTTCTACTTAAATGTTTCCACGGTGATAGGTGAGTCCCTACAATGCTGAATCCATCATTGTAGCAGTGAACTTCCATTAAGTACTAACTAAATTAAAAAGTGGCATTTTTATTTTCCATTATTTATTTATTTTTTTCTTATATTTTTGTGTGTCATAATATTATGTGGTGTCCCAATTATTTTAGATGACTCATTACATATATTTTATTATGAATATGATTCCTTGAGTTTTCATGATCATAATTTGTGCATATAGCTTAGTAGACTATGGTGTGAAGGCTAGTTGGGTAGCTATTTTGGGGTATCCATGAGACGGCAATTCGATTAGTGTTATCGAATTATTTTAGAAGTAGATGATAAGTTGCTTTTAATTTCTATAATTTGGAACTATGGGTTCCAAGAATTGTGCTAAAGAAAACTCTCCCTCTTGTTTACCGTACCTATTCGGGCAAGAACAATGGGTAAATTGGATCGTAATGACTTATTTTGTTGTTACTAAAAATATATGTAGTAAAGGTGTAATAACATCATTTATAATAGGTTATAGGATCCATTCTTTAGTATGGAAGTTCATTATACATGAACTAAGTTCATATAATACCCCTAGCACAAAGTTAATTTGGAAGTTTTCTTACCAATTGAGTTTCGAGCTATGTTTAAACGAGGGTCAACATCAAATGATCACTCTTCCTATAATATAAATATTTATGGTCTCAATACCCACCAACTTAAACATCTTAGAGTTTCTTTATAAGTCCTTTGACCTTTTGTTAATCTACTTCCATAGTAAAAAGTAATGACATTTTTACTAAAGATTGTTCATGCTAAAAATTTGGTCACTGCAATGACAAAAAAGTAGTAATTAAGCTTATATCTGAAGGTTCTTGGATTTTTAACTCAAAAACTTCAATCCAAAGTTTTAGGGAGCAATTTTCTATGTTTTAGTTCTTTAAAAATTGAATCTTTAGCTTTAAAAAACTCTGTTAATGGAGATGGATTGAGTATGAGAGAATTAGTTAATGGTTAATTGATCTTGGATAATATTTTAGACCATAAATTAGGATAGAGTTAATATATTGAATTCCTAAATTAATTATTCAAGGAGTAATTTATTAATTGCTCCTAAAATTATTTGATTTCTAGATGACTAGACTAATGGAGGCATGAAAGAAAGGAAAGAGCATTGGTCGTGCTACTTGCTTATTCCTAGATCATCGGTCGAGATAGGTTATGTCTTAATGTGTAGTATACATGGGTTAGATATGTGTGATAACTATAGTTTTGAAGGGATACTTTATGTCTAGGCCTACAGGCATGGAGTTTTGATGGATAAAACCTGTAATTATATAATAAAGATCTAATTGATTTTTTTGTGTGGATAGCTTGATAGGGTTTGTATTTGTATGATTTTTTTTATGATTTACAAGTTTAATATATGAATGTGGATAACAATAGAGGAATTAGGTGATCTTATAATCTCCAAAACATGTTATTAATCAATACTACCTTAACGCATGAACTCACTAACCTTAAGTAAAATTACATGACTACCTTTAACAAATTTATTTAAAATTAAAATTAACTAAATTTAGAAAATAGACCCAATCCATTATACAGTATAACCCTATATAATTACGCTACAGAATTTCAAACAGACACTATTGCACATTTTAAACTAGACGCCTTAACCATTACTACTCAGGAATTGAACCATTAAATTTCTTTTAAAACTCGAGTCTCTATGGAACTACCCAAACAGTCTTCCATGTTCTCTTCCATTTTCCCTATTAGGGTAATAAGTACACCTATTACTTGTCAACCACCACACTTTCAAGCTTTTAGATTAGGCATCCACTTCAAATAGCTTATGCTGCTGAAATTTATGTTTGAATTTCTGTTATTGTCAATATTGCTTCCATCAAATTTTGTTGTTAAAGCTCGGTCAAAACATTGATGAAAGGATATAACAATATTTATGGCTTTCCACTTCTCAATTACAATTAAGTCTTTAATTTAGATAGTTTTTTACCATATATTAGATATATTTTTATGGCATTCCACTTCTCTATTTCTGTCGAGGAATTCAAAGTTGTAAGTCCCTTTACATGAAACTGCTATAGTACCGGGCATAACTTTTTTATCAGACACATAAATCTGCACTATATGTAGTCCTTATTTGGTTTTGCAAAAAAAATAATTAAGAATTTAACTTAGAAATTTTATTGGATTTCCACTTCTCAGTGGTGCAAGTAACTTAGATACATATATAGATTTCCACTTGTTTGTTTATGTCCAGCAATTCAAGTTGTAACCCCTCTATATGCAACTTCTACCGTACAATTCATAACATATTTTTTGCATTAATTAGATAAAAATATATGTGTTTCTTATTGGTTTCACAATAAAACTATCTAGATGTCGTTTGGCAGTGATAGGCCAACATTGCCTTGGTGTCATTCTAGAAAATTTAATATTGTCTGATATAGAACATCTATCTTTGATGTAATTGGGTGGATTATCAAATTGATAAAGTATTACAAATTTTCTTACAAGTTGTAGTCAAATATTAAAGAATTTAACTATCCAATACCAAAAGATTGTGCTACTAGGAACACAAGGATATACGGAATGGGCGTGAGCTCCATGAGAAAGATTTAGATCTACTTGCAAATAGAGGCCTTTGGGTAGGATGCCACACATGATATAATTCACAAAGTAGGCATACTAAGGCTCTGTATGTCCCGAAATCACCATCACAAGTTCATTGGGTAATACTCATCAATGTTAATTTCCACTAACTTCGTACCATTTGATTTAAGGAGGGAAAAATGGTCTGCCACTTGATTTACACATCTTATTCAATCCTTCACAACAAAAAAAAATTCATGTATCAATATTATCGGATAGATAAATCTAGGTTTTCCCTCATTCTTTTCTATCAATTGTTGGTTAGCCTCTTGGTCCGTATGGACAATAACCTTGGTGCCCAAAATATTCACATAAAACTTCTCAAAAGCATACACTACAATCAACAACTCTTACTCAGTGACTATAGAGTTCTTTTGTGTTTTATTTATAGATTTACTTACGTAACACAATAGATGGAATGACTTTTCTTTCTTCTATCCAAGAACCACCCCTAATTCTATCCTACTAGTATCATATAAGCTCAAAGGGAAGTGACCAATTAGGAACTACAATAATAGTAGTTGTAAGAAGAATCTGTTTTAGGAAATTAAATACCTTTAGACAACTTTCTTCGAACTCTAACTGTGATTCTTTTTCAAGAATCTTGCACAATGGATGGGCTACTATAGAGAAATATTTGATGAACTACTAGGAAAAACATACATTCTCTAAGAAGCTTCTCACGACCTTTACAGAGATTGGAGAGGGTAATTTAGCTATCACTATAATTTTTGCTTGGTTTACTTAGATACCTTGCCGCGAGATTTTGTGCCCAGGCCCAATTTCCTCTTTCACCATTAAATGGTCTCCTAAATTAACAAAAGGATTGTTTCAATGCACCATTGGAGTACATTCTTAAGTGAACAAGGCATGATTCAAATGAATCTTCCACTATTGAGAAATAATGCATACATACTTTCATCGTGTCCTTCAATGTATCCAAGTAGATTAATGACATACATCTTGGAAATGTGACGAGGGAATCATAACCCCAAGGGAATCCTCTTGAAAGCAAAAGTGTCATAAGGAAAAGTGAAGGTCATCTTTTATTGATCCTTGAGTGTGAAGATATTTGGTTATACTTGAAGTAGCCATCTAGAAAATAATACCAACCTCTCCCCACTAGTCGATCCAATATTTAATCCATAAATGGCATAGTGAATGGACTTTTCAGTCCATGAATTTGCCTTTTCATAATCCATAAACACACATCATCCCATGAACAGTCTTTTCTTCAGCACATAGTGCACTGGACTAATCCAAGTAGTATAAGATATTGGATAAACAACCCACACATTAAGCCACTTAATGATCTCTTTTATTACTAGTTCTTTCAGAGAATGATTTAATCTCATTTGGTTCTTAATACTTGGTACATATTTATGCTCCAATTGAATCTTATGTGTGCAAATCTTTGGGGAATTCCGATGATAACGTGATGATCCATTTGATATCCCTTATAAACTTTCTCAACATAGATATCATTGCCTCAACTTGCGATACTAACAAATCTGCCACAATAAATATGTGAAAAATACTATTATTCCCTAAGAAGATATATCAAGGATCAAGGGGAATAGGCTAAAGTTCAAGCTTTTGAGGCTCTTCTATGGATGGTTTAGAGAGAGTAGTCTCTCAATTCTTCAAGTCAAGATCTAGCTTGTGTTGGTTCTTTAAACCTGGTAAATAAGGCAATCACTTTATGATAATATTCAACCTTAGAAAACTAACATTTCTATAGCACCACAACTAATGGTTCATTTATAAGACAACCTTGGATATATTCACAACCACCTCATAAAATGAACTAATGGCTGAGATCACTTGCAAATCCTTTGGTTGTTTCATTCATTTTCACACATTAAATGTGACTTTGTCATAATTTACTATAAACATCAATGCTCCACACTCCACATCTATCAAATCTCTTCCAGTAGCTTAAAAAGTCCTACCAAGGATAATTATGACCTAATAATCTATTTTATAATCGAGAATGATAAAATCTCTAGGGAATATGAACTTTTCAACTTCGAATAGCACATCATATTGGATTCCCACTGATCTCTTGTTAGATTTATCCATCATAGATAACCATATTGTACTAGCCCTTGTATTCCTCGAGACTATTCTCTTGAATATGGCTAGTGCAACCTAGTTGATGAATCCTCCCAAGTCACATAAAACATTGCCAAATTCTACACATTAATTGTACAAGGGGTGGTGACTGACCAAGGGTCTTTTTTCTTTACTAGACATGATCTCACTATAATGGTGCGAGATTTCGACCATATTGAAGTCCATAGTTCTCTTTTTGGTCACAAATTCCTTTATTAACTTGGCATAGTCAGGCATCTCAAGAAAAGAATGTTTCTTCTTAAGACTTAATGGGAATGGAGGGACTATAATTATTAGCTTCGAAACAAATGGGTTCTCGTTTGGCTTTAAACTCTTTTCATTAACCACTTGTTCTTTCTCTTCATTATCATTTGTATCTTAAATAACTATAGTGGTACTCATCATTCAAATCTTTAGAGTTTTCCTCCTCATAATTGGGCTCAAGAGGCTTTTCAGTGTTCTTTATTTTCCCACTAGTTTGCTTTTCAATCATCTCTTCTCTAGAATTATCTTCAATGTCAACCATTTCATCATAATGTATCTTCTCACTCCTAGTGACAATATCCATACAATGATCATTTTCATTCTTGGAATTCACCGTTGTGTTACTAGGAAGTCCATCTTTTTTTCTTAGATTAAGGTGTGATAAGATTTGTCTTAACTGAGTTTCAAGTTGCTTAATAAAAACCGCATGGGATGTGGCCATTTGATTTAATAAAGAGAAGTCACCTTTTCTCCCTTTAATAACTTTATCACTATCTCTGACTCATTTGAGAATTTAGATAATCATATCTTCTATTTGATAGCTTCTTGGATTGAGTAGGCTCCTCGGCCTTTGGACGATTATGAAGGGGAACATACCTATCTATTATGGTCTCTATCATGATTTATGTCCCTCCAATCATGATACCTATAGAGATCTTTCAAATCTCTATCATGGTCAGGGAAATCACAATCCCTATCTTTCTTCCAACTTTTATTTATTCCTCACCTTTTATATCTAGTCTTCCCTCTTTTGACTGGTTTGACAAGAAGTGAATCTCCTTATCTAGTGAGTCACCATCATTAAAAACGGGGTCGTCTTCCTCTAGTAGTCATGACATTCACTATTTTAGGGCTTTAGCTCATGATATGCTTTGTCAAAAGATCTATTTAAGTTATTTTTTTTCCAAATTCTCATCACATTACTCATTTTCTTTCATTACTAATGGGTCACCAAAGATAAGAAGGGAGCACCTATTGCTACCTCGATGTCTTCGGTGAGATAAGTATAACTCCTCTTTGTCTTTTGACTAAGAAATCTATATCCCCAAAAGTTTGATTCATTAAGTAACCACCGTCCATATTAGCTAATACATTTTTATTCAAGGCACTAATTTTCAATGTTACATAAAGTGTGTTCAGCCTATATAAGTTATTTCTTATCACACATACTCAGTACATTTAAAGTACTGATTACTTACTATATTTTGTGTTATATTGTCATGTTTTAACTAATGAGTCATGATGGCACCTACTTTAACTCGCCAATAGGTAAGCTAAACTGTAACTCGAAGCTAAGCGCAATGGGTTAACTTGGTGGAAAATGCCCAATCATTGAGAAAATGAACAACACACTTATAAATAAGCAAAGTGTTTTAAATAGATGAAAACAATAAAAATAAGATATCATCCCATGATTTGGTAGAGTTAGTACAAGAGCATTTAATAACAATAATACAAATCAAAGACTTAGAATAGTAAACAACATCTGGCTTGGTAGCTATTCACTGAATATCAAAAGATAAAAGGAAATAGGTGACTTTGACTCAAAGATCTCACCCTATTTATGGAACTTTCAGCACAACATGATCAACTGTCGATGGTAACGGATATAACTCGGATCTACACCAAAAAGGTACAAAATTGTAGTATGAGTAACAAAACAACGGGTACTTAGTAGGCATCCTTGACTGACTGAGCTAAATTATGATATAAATATGATAAAATGCAAGATAACATAACTAAGTCAAGGTACACAAATGAACCTAAATCATCTCCAATTCTACTATACATAATAAGTAATTTAATTGGAATAACAATATAACACAAGACATTGCACATGCCAACATCACTGTGCAATATAAGTAAGTAAATCAAAATAACAATTCATCACAAGGCATCACACAAGCCATCATATACTACAAAATAAGCCCTCATATGCCAATTGGTGTGAAAAGTAAATAACTCGTCACAGACTCCCATACACCTAGAGAGTACACTCAAAGATAGAGTAAATTATCAAATCATTGCTTACAAATAACCAACTCGTTATTTAACCATCATTCTACAATTTATCATCAATCGGTCATTTACCAACATTTGATAATGTAACCATATTCCATAATATTACAATCATTTAGCAACCTTATAATTGAAACTCACTAATCACCATTATTACATAACCATCTCTTATTTGCTAACTCATTTGATTACTAGCCATCATATAACCTCTAGTCACCACTTATCACTTAAACAATATTAATTATCACTATTCAACCTTTACCAACTAATCCTCGTTAATCAACTAGTCTTGATTAGTCACTTAAGTAATATCCACCACTAATCCTTATTGATCACTAATCATCAACTATACCACTTTATAATCATTTATCACTACAATTATTACTAATCCACACAAGTCGAACTCAAATTGGTTGATGAACACATAGGAACATTAATATAATCATCCTCCACCCTTGTCAAGTATCAATATATCAACATAATAATCCTTCATCCTTTTTGGGTATCAATATATCATAATAATAATTCTCTAGCCTTGTCGGGTATCAATATATCATCATAATCATCCTTCAGCTTTGTCGAGTATCAATATATCATGATAATCATCCTCTGACCTTTTTGGGTATCAATATAAATATAATCATAATATCCAAACTCAAACTGGTAGCCACATCATCATAGTCATTGGAACAATAAATAGCACAAGTGATCATATAATAAAGCATCACGATTTCAAGAATAATTAATAGCATAACTTCACAAATAATTAATAAGCATGACTTCTAAAATAATTCATGGCACAATTGCTTATATCATCAATATGGTTGTTTTCTAGCATGATCACTAACATAATACTAGCATAATTTCTTAGCATGATCATAATCATAAGCAATATCATGAGAAGTGATTCAGTATTTTTTCAGTAGCATAAAAGATAGTTTATCATTTAAATCATCTATAGTTATCAAAGTAAGATTTATAGCACCTTCATAGAGAAATTTGTAGCATTTTCACTAACTTAACATAACGTGATCCATAGCTCATCATAGGATAACCACAATCTAATCAATTAGTCCATCATCATTACTTCCAATGTCACTATAACCATAATCAATTTCCATAGTTCCTAAATATTGCCTCAAAAGGGCATTCAATAGTTGTATAAGGGTTTCAAGAGAACTATCATTGATCTTACCTTCAGGTGGGTTAAAGATCCCACTTCTAAATCTCCAAAATATATTCTAAGTCAAATTTTATCCTAGACTAGGCTAAAGTATCTAAATCCACTCTTAGATGTATAGCAAGCCACAATTAGCCCTAAGGTAGAGATTCGACTCAAACACTATAATTAAGTTCAATAGAAAGTAAGGCAACCTTCATTAGTGTAAGCAACTAATGCCAAACTTACTCCAAGCATGAGTGTCTAACGTACTTTTATCTAACTTGAATGATCTAAGGAATTCTCATTCTAAACATAAGACATGAAGACAAATTCATCTAAGTTATCAGGAAATAAGATAAGTGTTTCATCTATGATTTCAAATTAGCCTAAATGGACCAACTAACCTAAGTCCTGTAATTTATCAATTCAACACCTAAAACCCATCCCAAATATAACACAATATCATAAGAATAACATGAAATAGGTCAATCTAACTAGGGATAAACCTAGCCTACCTCAACGATAAAGAAAGCTCAATGATTTGCAAAACCACCATTTTTCCCTTCCGAGAAGCCTCCTCGAGATGCCAACCCATCATAAACACATTTTACTCATCAATACCAAAATAATGATACCCATATTGTACCATTTTACTACGTTCAAAATCACACAAAAACCTGTTGTGGGTCTCATTTATGGAAATTGTATTTCTGAAACCAATCCAACGTTCTTACAAGCTCAAGGAATCATTATCCTCAAAAATGGATGAAAACCAAGCTACATTGGGCTAAAATCATTCCCTCAAGATTTTGGGGTTTTGAGAAGGAGATAAATGAAATCCACCAATCACAAGATAATCACAAAAATAAATATTAATCTAGCTTTCCAATCACCATCAAGCTTCAATTTCGTGTTCTCATACTATTAGAGTTTATGATCTAAAGAAAGGGGTGAGAAATGGTTGAATTCCCAACATTTAGGGTCTTTTTATATCCATAGCTGGTACTCAAGTCTTGCTATCGCGGACCTAGACCTTCAATCGCAACTCATGGCATTAGAATTAGATGTTGTGATTGCAACACTCCCTGCAAGCCCTCCGGATTCATCCAGAATCTTGTATACGCAAATGAACTATATAAAAAAACTAAATTCAAAATTCCAAACTCAATGGCACAATTGGATTTTTCATCCATAGTCGTTTTGACCAAATATGGGTCCCACACCCAAATTTTATTCTCTTATATTTCCAACCAATAGGTTTAAATGAGCCCAGGTTCCTCAAGATCCAAACCAAAGTCTTACCTAGCCTAAAATCAACATTCCAAAGCTACAGGCATAATCAGAATTTGCATACGAGATTATCTTACATAAGTTTTTTCCTGATGGCCATTTAGAACCAGCGAAAACTTCAAAACAGGGAATTGGCTATAAAAAACAAACAAATTGCCCGGTACTAAACTGTCAGCTCTAGCAAGTCAAAAATGACTTGGAGCAGCTGTGGAAAGGCTCTAATAGGGACAATAAGCAAAAATATGGAAATTAACCTGAAGGATAATTACAATATCCACTACTAAAGAAAATTTTATCTGCGAAAGTTAAGGATTAGGATGTACCTTAAGTCTCAAATAAATGAGAATACTATGTCCAAATATCTCTCTAGATCTCCCAAGTGTCCTTCTATACTAGAGGGTACTTTCACTGAACCTTAACTATGAGAATCTCTCCAGTGCGCAACCGCCTGACATCACTAGCCAATGACATCACTAGCCAATATGAGCACTGGCACCTCTAAAAGGCCAATCGCTCATCCAACTAGATTGAGTCCCATCTAAGCACATGAGATGGATTAGAAATGTATCTCAACAATATGGAGACATGGAAAACTGGATGAATAATGGCAAAATATGGAGGCAAGGCTAACTTATTATCCACCTCACCAAGTGCGTAAAGAATTTGAAAAGGTCAAATATATCTAGGACTAAGAATTCTCTTTCTCCCAAACCTCATCACACCCTTTATGGGTGATACAAGAAGGAATTCATGATCACCAACTCCAAATCTAAAGGCACTAATCCTACGGTATGCAAAGGCCTTCCTCCTACTCTGAGTAGCTCTCAACTTATCCTTAATTATCCTGACTCTATCTAATGACTCCTGAAGCAAATAAGTACCACAAGGTCTAACCTCAAAAGTCTTAAACTATCTAGTCAACGAACGATATCTTATACCATAAAAAGCCTCAAAAGGCACCATCCCAATACTCGAATAATAGTTGTTATCATATGCAAACTCTGTCAAGGCTAAGTGTTACTCTCACTGTACTCCAAAATCCCTAACATAGTCTCGGAGCATATCCTCAAGCACCTGAATGGTCCATTCCGATTGACCATCTGTCTACGAATGAAAAACTATACTAAGATCTACTTGAGTGCCCAAATCCTCTTGAAAAGTGCTCCAAAATCTTGAAGTAAAAATAGAACCACAATCTAAAATGATAGAAATAGGCACACCATGCAAGCAAACTATAGCCCAAACATTAAAATCATAATGAAATATGCTGACTTGGTCAAATGATCTACAATGACCTAAATACCATTAGAACCAAGAGAAGTGCCAAGCAAACTACTAACAAACTCCATGGTAATCCATTTAAATTTCTACTCGAGAATAGGCAAACTCTGAGCCAAACCACCTGGTCACTGATGCTCACACTCTACCTGCTGATAACATAGGCAACAACCTACAAAGTCAGCCATATCTCTCTTTATATCACTCCACTAATAAAGTTGTCTCAAATCACTATACATCTTTATTGTGTCGGGATGAATGGAATATCTAGAATTGTGAGCCTCATGCAAAATCAACTTAATCAAGTCATCGATCCTTGGAATACAAATGTTGCCATCAAATCTCAAAACACCCTCAGAATCTATGGTATTCCTCTAGGACTCACTACTCAACATCTAGTCACAAAGGAAGCAAAACTGACTATCCTCAAACTGACAATCTTGAATCTTCTCAAATAATGAAGACTTCACCTCAACACTAGCAAAAATCCTCCTAGGGTCCAAAATATAAAGGCAAACCATCAATTTGGCTAAGGACTGAATGTCATGTTCCCACGGTCTCTGAGAAACTAAAATGCAATCCAACTTATCCGTACTGACTGCCTTTTGGCTTAAGGCATGCGCTTCCCTGGATGATTCAAGATGGAAATATTGTAATCCTTAAGAAACTTCATCCATATACGTTGTCTAGAATTAAGATCCCTCCATGTCATAAGATGCGGAAGACTGTGATGATTAGTGAAAATCACACAGTGCACACTATAAAGATAATGCCCTTAAACCTTAAGCATGAAAACTACCGCCGCCGATTCCAAGTGATTATGGGGTAGTTTCACTTGTTCACCTTAAGATTTATAAAAGAATAAGCAAAGACACGACTCTACTGCATCAGTACACAACCTAAACTAACACTGAAAGAATCACAAAACATGGTGAATCCCTCTCCCTTAATAGGAAGAGCTAAAATACTGAAGTAAAGAAAACCTTGAGCTTTCAAAATCTTGACTCACACTCCCTGGACCATCAATTAGAAACCTCCGTTTGAGTCAATCTGGTCATATTGGATAAAATAGTAGCAAAACCCTCGACGAACCATCTATAATAACTGGATTAACCAATAAAGCTATGAACCTCAATCAGAGATGTAGGTCTAGCCAAATCATGAAATGCCTTAATTTTAGTTGGGTCTACCATATACCATCCTTAGAAACAACATGCCCAAGGAATGTCACTGACTTAAGACAAAACGCACACTTAGAGAATTTGGCAAAAAGAACATGGTCTCTAAAAGTATGGAGAACAATCTTCAAATGTTGTGCAGGCTCCTCTATTCTCCTCAAATTCACTAAGATGTTTTTGATGAACACATTGATGAACGAATCTAAATAATTCCTGAATACTCAGTTCATCAAATCCACAAATGTGGTTGGGTCACTAGTCAATCTAAATGACATCGCTAAGAACTTATAATGACCATAAAGGGTCCTAATAGTTGTCTTTGGGATATCCTCATCCTGAATCCTCAACTGATGGTAACTAGATCTCAAATCAATCTTAGAAAATAGCGTTGCACCCAAAAAATGGTCAAGCTAATCATCAATGTAAGGCATAGGATAATGGTTCTTTTCTATTACCTTATTTAGCTACCTATAATCACTGCACATATACATAGATCCATCTTTCTTCTTTTCTCATAATACAAGATCTCCCCAAGGAGACACACTCAATCTAATCAAACCATTACTAAGAAGATTCAAAGCTAAGAATTCAGTTCCTTAAGCTCGGTAGAAGCCATACGATAGGGTTCCATAGAAATAAGACAAGTGTCAGGCTTGAGGTCAATAGAAAACATTATCACACAAATAGAGGGATACCAGGAAGGTTTATAGGGGACATATCAGAAAACTCATAAACAACAGGAACAGAGTCAAGCGACAGACTCTCCACACTAGTATCACAAATATAAGTGAGATAAGACTCGCAACCCATCAAAATAAGCATCCTAGAATTAACATAAGAAATAATCCATGTCAGCTAGCAGCTAACTACTCCCAGCCATATGACTGGGGGTACGCCGTGCATGGCTAAGGTAATAGTCTTTGTAAAATAATCCATGACCGTATGATAGTGGGATAACCAGTCCATGCCTAGAATCCCATCAAAATCCACCATATCTAGAATAATATGATCTACATAAGTATCAACATTGCTAACAGTCATACAAAATGATCTAGAAACTCGATCCAATACTAAAAAATTACCCATGGGTGTAGATACGCACAATGACATAGATAATAAATCCTAAGATAACTCTAATTGTGGTGCATAATAAGTACAAACATAAGAATAAGTGTATCCCGAATCAAATAGAGCAAGGGTTAACTGGTAACACACCAAAATTATACCTATAATAGCATCTACAGACTCAGTCTTGGGTCTAGCGGGGACTACATACAACTGACCACGCCTCCCACCAAGCCTGGTACCTGATCGACCTTCTATCCTGCCTTTCTGAGAAACTCCTCAAATATTCTAAAACCACCCTTACAACTATAAGAACTAGTTTTATCTAAGGAATAAACCACTCTAATAGGGGAAATACTCTAAGATGAAGAACTAATCTCTTTATGACTAGGGTAATCTCGCAAATAGTGACCAAGAGCTTAATAACTATAACATGACACCTAAGATAAACCAAAAAAAAAGATCTGGATAACCCAGAATAACTACCACATCTAGAATAACCAGATGATGAACCTCTCAAAAAATAACCACTACCCTTACTAGAGCATCACTAGAAGTAAACACCACTCTATCAGTAATTCAAAGTATTTCATAAAGAGGTCGACTAGGCTGACTCTAAGACTAATAGGAGTGATATGAAGGATACCTACTCTAAGAATTACTATTTCTGGGTAGGGAACTATGATGTCTCTCACTTAATATGCCCTAAAACCTTGGCTTCTTATCAAGGCTATCATGACCCTTACAGTGCATCTCCTCTATCACCTTAGCGTGATCCAATATTTCAGCGAAAGACCTACCTATAGCAACTAAAATCTGAGTAGACATACAAATGGGGAATCTCAACTCTCTAACAAAGAAGCAAACTCTCTCATACTCAGTATCCAAAATAAAAGTCGCATGCCTATCCAACTCATAAAAATGAGCCTATACTCTGCAACTAGAATAGAGACTTGCTCTAATCTAAAGAATTGATCTCTCAAATGATCCTGAAGACTACGAGGCATATACTTCTCCCAAAAGATATCAGAGAACTAAGCCCAAGTCAATAGAGAAGATCCAGATGGTCAAGAATCCATAAACCCTCTCCACCAATGTCAAACAGTTAAGTGCAACTAAAATATGGTGTAATCTACACCATGAGTCTAAACTAGGCCCAAATTATGGAGCCTACCCTAACAAACAATTAGAAACTCATATGCATCATTTCTCGGTACACCTAGGTAGAGCTAATATCAACAATATACCCAACATCTTTTGCTTTTCAGAAGACATAGCAGGCTAAGAAACCAGTGGTTGAGCAACTACCAATGGACCAACTATCAATGAAGAAGGAACCTCAACTCTAGGAACCATAGCTACAGGATATACTGATAACACTTAAATTACACTATTAAATGGGTGTAAGCGATCGTTGTTAATATAAAACCCAACTAGGTTGAGGTAAAATCCCACAGGGAATAAGGTGTGAACTTAAATTTGTTTACGAAATACTTTACTAGTAGTTTACTATTTCCGAAGATGGTGATTTAAATTTCACAGAGAGTCAATTATCACTTTTAATATTTTAGTGTTGTAATCAATATAAAAGATAAACCAGAGTTATGTTCACCATGGGTATTGGGAGTTAACAAATACTAGGTAATGTTTGGGATTCTTGGACTAAGTAGAACAACAGAATATCCCTGACTATGATACAGTCTGACTTATCTCTCAACCTCACCAGATAATTTATTATCTAATTCTCTTGAACTTAGATAACTTATCTATTTCCAATAGGATGTTATCTTAGGTAGATTAATCCAGTTACAGCATCAATCATTAAATAGAAGGTTGGTAGCTTCCGAGTCCCAGTTGATAATTCACGTCCTCTAGTCTATTTCTTCGTTAGAAGCAAATAAAACCTAACGCATATTCTAATGTTTGCAACCAATAGATTTTAGTCAAAACAACAGAATTTCAAGACGTCCTACTACTCTTTGAATTCGTTAAATGCCTAGTAACCTATCAAACCCTAATCCATGGATCCCATAACTCCGGCTAATGGAATTAGACGCTCATGATTTAATGAACGAAATAACAAGTTGAATTCATCATAATAAGGATAAACTTACAAATGGATGAAAAACAAAAAATAGTTTCTTCAATTTACTCACAAGATAGAAACCCAAAAATAGTTGATAAGTGCTTTTGTAAAGAAACAAGAAAAATATTTGATGGTAAAGATGAAGCAATGTTACGTGCTTCTCTTCAGAAGTTCTTCTTTGATAATTAATTATCGATCCCTAAAACCCCTAAAACAATTCTTTAAATAGTCAACCCTAAATAAGGAAATAAAATTAAAGTTTTAGTTTTTCAGATTGGACGACGATGATCTTGACGGTGTGTCAGATGTCTGACGACGTGTGCAAGATGTCATCAAAGGTTCCAGTGAATTGTTATCTTCTTACTCTTCAGACGGAAAACCTGACGGTGTGTCAAAATTCTTGACGGTGCATGGCAACTACCGCCACAACTTCATTGGAAATCAATATTCTCTATTTCTGGTTGACGGTGATTTTGATGCCATGTCACATATTTGATGGCCCATCCTTAACGTCGTCATATTTCATCTCGGTTTCTCAGATTCTGTCTAAGATTGATGGAAACTTTGATAGCTTGTCCCATGTATGACGGCGCTACAAAATTGATGTTAGCTATATTTCAGCTTATTTACACCAGATTTTAGCTGATTTATTCCTCTTTTCTTTGGTTTCCTCCCCGATCACTTGTATCTGCATTAACACATAAAAATCAATCATAAATAACAAAAGTTGCTTAAGACCTCACAATTATTCAGAGTTAAAAGCTTCAAATGTGTTATCATTGGCTCACATATCAACACCCTCAACTTAAATAATTGTTTGTCCTTAAGCAACCAAAACATAACTAGGAGTATACAAAGTACAATTCGGCAGCTAACTACTCTCATCAGGTCAGAATACATGCACCATCTCCATGATCAATCAAAGTAAAATTAGTTGTGTCTAATATTTTAAAACACCCATATAAATCACATGTATCTAGATATGGCAAAAATCTCAGCAATAACAGCCTAGCATATACCCAAATTACATTATCCGAACAAAACAGTTAATAGCAATATACCTGGTGTGCCCTCACTACAAAGAAATCCCTTTCTCACTCAGATTCACATGTATAGACATAGGGATGAACGTAAGACTCACTCTCAGAACGAAGTTCTAACATTGCGCATCAAATGCCATAGGCTTGCCCTTATAGTCAGTAGCTAAGTCTTCAGACAAGTCAGTTAGGATCACTATAGGGTTTTTCTTAAGCTTGTAATGTAGGCTCAGGGATGGTAAGATATTCATGGGTATTTCATAGTGACTACACCTCCTTGGCACTACATTAAATCATGGGATTTCAACTTTTGACCTTCTTTGCTTCCCTCTTTTATTTGTCAAGCATTCTCAAGATGGGTGTTGTCTGTTCAAGCATTAGATTAACATTTTCAGTTTTCTCTTTTTCTTTTTCACTACACCCAACTTGTTGTTTATTTTTCTTCTTTTACCTCTTTTCATACTCATAATGCATCACGCATCCCTATAGTAGACACCCTCAACTTAGGTTATTTACCTAAGTCGAGGTACACAGTGTCCAAGGAGGACTAGGGCCAAAACAAGTTCATTGTGATGTAATGGGAAGGTGAAAGGTGTATAAGAAAGAACTGGGCTATTTAGGCGCAAAAAGGGATCAAGGGATATTATTCACATTTGGACGGTCATTTAAGCTAAAATGGGTTAACATGCAAAAACAGCCTATAATCTTTTCCTAATGCCTATCCTAAGACTATGGTACAACTAACTGGGCAAGTTCTAGATTCAATGCATAATTGGAACTGAGTAAGACCTTACACGCACATAGAACACAAGTATATAGCACATCACTACTCATCTGTTTCATGCATTTATTTTCTACAGGTTATTTATTTCCCACACTAATGACACAAACAGATACACAGTGGTCACACTAGATTCAATTCACACAATTCATGACAGATTAGACCACTGGAGAGGTACTCAAAAATTACAAAACAAGATAACTGCCTCAAGTACTTATACTATTCCTAATTATTTACAGAACATGTTACAACAATAGTTTCCCTATAACCTCAACTTAAAATCAAAAATAAAATGCACTAAGGGTTAGGATATACCTGAATACAGTCAAGCTTGTGGATCTTGGGTCTCTGACCCTGCTACAGCATCATCTACTTTCTTCTCCCCACTCGTAAAATCTGCCTTTACAATGGCTAGAGCCTGGCTCGATGAAGCACCAGCATCCCTTTCCCTGATAGCTTCTTCCTATTTTTCTGTGTTAGCCAGGGACTCCAATCTTGCCCTTTTCAAATCTTCCTTCTCTTCTTTCTTCTTTGCTTTCTTTTTATCTTTTATCTCTTCTCCATTATCCGGCTCATCTCTCTTATTTTTGCCTTTCTTTTCCCCTTTTTTCTTCTTTTTCTTTAGGGAATCCGCAGTGAGATCGAGTATAGAAATTTCTTCCTCTACATCGTGCATAGCTAAACCTGTTGGCACCATGATTTGGTGCTAATGCATCATCCCAACCTCATGTTTCACCTTATCCAACGCAGCCCTGAAAGTGGAAAGATCAGCACCCATCATCTATCTTGCTCGGGCATCGAATCTTTTCTCTAGATTTACCACCCGCTCAGGCAAAATTATGAAAGGTTCGAGTGAAGCTTCGAATACATCTTTGATTATTTTGTACACGGCGGTAGAAAACTATTTGACAAAGGCCTGCAGTTGCACCTCATACCATTTTTCTTGCCCAGCCACCTTTCTGATATCAATTGGCTGAAATGCCAAACCTGTTGCTACCGGAGGGACTGAAGTAGTCGGCTCACTTTGAGGCACTGAGCCTGCCTGAGCTGAATTTGCTGGTGGTTGAGGTACAGCTTCGGATATTTTCACCCCCATATTTGGTTCTGACACAGTCTCAGTGACTGGAGGATCTGTTGCACCAACTGCATCTCGATCAAGTTGTAAGCCTGGTCGAATTTTATTTTTGCTGATAGGGTTGTGAGTTTTCTTGGCATGTATCTTATCATCAATACCTGAAATCTTAGGTACATTAGCTTCTTCACACAACCTAGTAATCAAACATGGGAATAGATATGCAGCATCGGGTCTTGCGAGCCGAATCTTGATCTTTTCCGCTATTATTTCTCCAAAATCCAAGGGAGTTCTATATATCAAGCTTCCAACCAATATTGATTGATCATCCCCTAATATGTTGTCTCCTTTGGTGGGTATCAGATGAATCCGTACTAAACCCCACCAAAATCTGTCCTCTGAATTTAGAGACGCTTTGGTAATCTTTTCTGCCGGATTATTCAGCCACTCAGGTTCCCCATCTTCTATGAAAGTTTCTAGTCATTTGCAGTGGCTTTCCCAATGTTTCAATTGGGCATAGAAGGTAGGTGAAGTGGCTCGTAGGACAAAGGCTGGCCCATGAAGAAACCTATTTATGGTGGTATCTGAAATATCCATCCTCACTCCACGTACTGGAACTTTGGTCAGCAGAGGCTTATCTAAAGTTCTATATCCTTCTTTGAATATATTTTCCATCATAGCCTAGTAGTTCGCATAGAACTCCCGAACTAATGAAGGACAGTAAACACCGTTTCCCCTGGTAGTCTACTCCAAGCCATACTCCTTGAGTTTTTTCATCACCTCAGGGTATCTGATCAACCCTGTAGTGATAATTTTCTTGTCTTCTAGAATTGGCCTTCTGTCACTTCATCGATCTGTTCTGCGAAGTCCATCCAAATAGATTGTTTCATCCCTAAGGATTTTCCATCTCGCATTATTCCTAACCTAGGGGTTTTTGTATTTCACCAAATTTCCCCATACTGGAGAATCCTTATCACCTTGATGCTCCTATGATGGTGATTCAGACTCAGTTTCTTCAGTTGCAGGCCTTTCAGAGTCTTCAGTTTCAACTTCTTTTTCAGTGCCCTCAGACTCCTGTTCAGTGTGTTCTGATCCTTGTTCCTATGATGCTTGCTCAGATGAGGTTGTTACCTCAGTATCATCAGTATCCTCCACCTCAATAGGATTAGGTGGAGGTGGTATATTTGGACCAGCCCTCTTTATAGTCCATCTGAGCAAGGGTTCATCATCTTCATAATTAGAGTCCTTGTTGACAAGCTGTCGAGGTACATTTTCTTTAGCCTCTTTATTTGGTGCGGTTGGATTCTTCTTCTTGGGTGCCATTATCAGTTCTGCAACAACATAGAAATCCTCAATTATTGTCCATAATCAAACAAGAGAAGAAGAAGGATCACCTCAGTTTAACATTATCACTATTTTCAGTTCGCAGGTTTGACGGCCTTTCTGTTTTCGCCGTCATAAGTGTGATGGCGCTTCAAAAACATCGTCAACCTTATCCAGAATCTACAAAATTTCTCAGATTTTGACGGCATTTTTGAATGGCCATCACACAGGTACAAGTCCGTGTAAATTGTCGTCAGACAACATTACAATTTCTAACTTCTTTTTACTTGATTTTTCTTCTACCATTATTCTCAATTTCAACTTAGGTCATGTTCTTTACTGAGATTTCCATAAAATTATACTGCATACCCCTACAAATCCTAGTTTTTAAAGGGGCTTGAAGCATGTTAATGGGTTCAGCTCACTTCTTTGAAACCAAGGTTTCTTGTAGTTCATAATTGATCCAAAGAAAGATGAAGTTGAAGTTTTTGTCATACCTGGATGTCGACACTTAGCTGATGTACTCTGAGCACCTAGACTTGTGAGTGAGAGAAGAATGAGATGAGAGAGGAAGAAGATTTCTTGACTTAACTCTTAGGCTTCAACAAGGAAAGTCTTAAAATTTTTCCTTAGAAGGGATTAAATTTGAATAAAGAAGGGAAATAACTCTCTAAAGAAAGAAAACCAAAACTGGAAGAGAAATATCTAAAGTACGCAAGAATGTGAATAGCTGTTGTTGGTCCAGGTTAGCCCGAAACTTTAAGCTGGGCTTAACTCATTTGACGGCATTTTTGACGGCGCGTCAGATACCGGACGATGCTTCAAAATTGTCGTCAGCCTTAACAGAATAAGGCTTTGACTTGATTATTTTTACGCCATTTCTCATGGCTTATCATACTTGTGACAGCCTGTAAAAATTGACGTCAACCTTCTCAAGCTTACTGAAACCAGTTTACCTCTTTTGTACAACTCTTAGCTACAAAAATTAAAAACACAAGTGCAATAAAATTAAAACATTGGGTTGCCTCCCAAACAGTGCCTAATTTAACGTCGTGGCACGACTTGATTATCTTGACTACTCAGACATCGTCAAGATATCGAATCGATAACTCACTACCATTTTCCTGGAATACATCCATAACCGAGAAGATATTCATCTCCTCCAACAGCTTCATAGGAGGGTGCATTTTGAATCTGGCTTCCCTTTCTCCATACCTGAACTTTAGATCATTGAGCTCCATATCAACCAATACTCTTCCCGTGGCTAATAGTGGTCTACCCAAAATGATGGGTACCTCAAAATCAACATCACAATACAATATCACAAAATCTGCAGGCAGAATAAAGTCATCCACCTTTACCGGCACATCATGCAATATACCAACTGATCATTTCACCTATATGTCTGCCATCACAAGACGCATCGTTGTGGGGGTAGGTTCCCCTAATCCAAGCTTCTTGTAGATATCAAGTGGCATCAGATTAATAATTGCTCCTAAGTCATATAAAGCTTTGGTAAACTTCATGCACCCAACTGTGCACAGTATGGTAAATGCTCCAAGGTCAGGCTTTTTCTACACTAAGGATTATGAAGAAACAGCACTACAGTGGTGGATTTTTTCCACCGGCTCATAGCTTACCTTCCACTTCTTTGTTAACAGTTCCTTCATAAATTTAGCATAGTTCGGCATTTGCTCAAGTGCCTCCATCAATTGCACATTCACCGTCAGTTGTTTCATTATTGCCATGAATTTGCTAAATTTTTTGTTATCTACTTTCTTCTTCAATCTCTGAGGAAAGGGAGGTGGTGTTCTTGGCATTTTTTTCCATACCACTTCCCTTTTCTTTTCGTCTTCTTTCTCTGAAATATCAACAAAGCCATCCAGCTTCTCTGACTCCACTGGATTTCTTCCTTCTGACTTATCAACACTTACCTCTTTCTCCACATCTTTGACCATAGAAGGGCCAGATAATATCTTTCCACTCCGAGTGGTAATCACCAAAAAAGAGCCATTAGTCTGCGGGTTCTGAATCGTATCGATAGGTAAAGTACCAGTTTTTATCTGGTTCAGAGTAGATGAAAGTTGGCTCATCTGTTGTTCCAACTGCTTAATAGAAGCAAAGTGTGAGCTAACCAACTGACTGAGGGTAGAAAATTCGCTTTTCATAGTAGTTACCCCCGAGTTGGTAGCTTCAACTCCCTTCAATGGGTTTTCCATCATGTCCTCCATGGACATCTTTACAGAACTAGTCGTCGCAGCATCCCAACTTCCAGGAATAATATACAAACCACTCTTTTCATTATTGTTTGTACAATGTCCCTGCTCCCTATCTTTATAATCAGGCTTCTCAGAGAAACTCCGACCTTGGTTCCCTTGGCTATTTCCTCAGAAACCCCCCTGATTACTCACATAATTTTGCCTCAGCATCAGCACCTATAGACACAGTACCCTGAGATTCCACATCCTTAACCATTTTAATCTTGCCGGATAGCAAGTGTTTGGACAGTAAGTCCATCTGCGTCTTCAAATGGGCCATGTCCTGATCTCGCTCCTCATCTCTTCTACACTGCTATGCAGTAATACCACCAGCAACAGTCGGTCTATCCACTATAGAATCCCTAGTGTTCTAATCCCGACTCTTCTTGGTCATTCTATTCAGCATGTCAGAAGCATCTAGAAAAGAGAGGTCAATGAACGAACCACCTACAGCGTTGTCAATAATAGGCTTCGTCATAGAGTTGAAAGCTCTGTACAAAGTCTCTATCAAGTGCAGGTCCGGCATATTATGGTTCATACATTGCGCAAGTTTCTTCTTAAATCTTTCCCAGGTTTCGTGCAGTGCTTCAGTCAGAAGTTGTCTGAAGTTGCTAATTTTGTCACTCAACTGTACCCTTCTAGAGGGTGGAAAGAATCATTTTAGGAACATTTCTTTCAACTATCTCCAGTTGGTTATAGAATTAGGCTCTAACTCATTCAACCACATTGTTGTCTCCCCAGATAGAGACAAAGGAAACAATCTCAACCTGATCACATTTTGTCTCACTCCCAGATTGTCAAAGGATTTGCAAATGGTTATGAAGTTCACCAAATGCATGTTAGGATCATCACCAAGAAATCCTCCAAATAACCCCTTCATATTCAGGAGTTGGATCATGGTACTTGTTATGCTGAATTTGGTACCTGGTGCCAACGATGGAGGAATGATAGCACCCATTGCACCAGCTCCGTCTATTCCTTCATCATCTTCATTAGCCTCATATTTCATAGGTTGTTGCCCATATCTTCCTCAGACTGGATGATTTCTGTTTACGTTTTGCTGCACTGGTGCAACAACTTGCTCAACTCTCCTTGGGTTTTGAGGATTCAGCAATTCCTCATCACCTAAATCTTTATGATCAGGGTTCTGGTGACGTGCTTGTTGACCCAAATTTTGCACATTCACCTGAGCCCTGTCCATAGAAGCTAGTCTTTCTGCTTCCTATTGTTCAACCATTCTTCCTATCAGTTGTGGTTCCAGATTGATTGGTAATAGTAGTTCTCTGGAACTTCTTGTGTTTGGCATAAATAACATAGTACCTACAATAAGCAAAAACAACAAATAAACGTAAATCAAGGAAACTTAACTATCAACAAATTTTCGTGTACAAACTTTTAGTCTACAACCGTATTCCCCTGCAACGGCATCATTTTTGATAATGCTCAAATTACACTCTTGAATGGGTGTAAGTTATTGTTGTCTATATAAAACCCAACTAGGTTGGGGTCAAATCCCACAGGGAATAAGGTGTGAACTTCAATTTGTTTACGAAATACATTACTGGTAGTTTACTGTTTCCAAAGATGGGGTTTTAAATTTGACAGAGAGTCAATTGTCACTTTCAATATTTTAGTGTTGTAATCAATATAAATGAGAAACCAGAGTTATGTTCACCATGGGTATTGGGAGTTAACAAATACTAGGTAATGTTTGGGATTCTTGGAGTAAGTAGAAACAACAAAATATCCCTGACTATGATACTGTCTGACTTATCTCTCGACCTCACCAGACAATTTATTATATAATTCTCTCAAACTTAGATAACTTATCTATTTCCAATAGGATGTTATCTCAGGTAGATTAATCCAGTTACGGTGTCAATCATTAAACAAAATGTTGGTAGCTTCCGAGTCCCTATTATTAATTCACGTTCTTTAGTCTATTTCTCCGTTAGAAGCAAATAAAACCTAAAGCATAATATAATGTTTGCAACCAATAGATTTTAGTCAAAACAAAAGAATTTCAAGACGTCCTACTACTCTTTGAATCTGTTAAATGCCTAGTAACCTATCAGACCCTAATCCATGGATCCCATAACTCCGACTAATGGAATTAGCTGCTCATGATTTGATGAATGAAATAACAAGTTGAATTCATCATAATAAGGATAAACTTACGAATGGATGAAAAACAACAAGTAGTTTCTTCAATTTACTCACGAGATAGAAACCCAAAAATAGTTGATAAGTGCTTTTGTAAAGAAACAAGAAAAATATTTGATGGTAAAGATGAAGCAATGTTACGTTCTTCTCTTCAAAAGTTCTTCTCTGATAATTAATGATCAATCCCTAAAAAACCCTAAAACTAGTCTTTAAATAGTCAACCCTAAATAAGGAAATAAAATTAAAGTTTCAATTTTCTCTTCGGATTGGACGACGACGATCTTGACGGCGTGTCAGATGTCTGACGACGTGTGCGAGATATCGTCAAAGGTTCCAGTGAATTGTTATCTTCTGACTCTTCAGATGGAAAACCTGATGGCGTGTCAAAATTCTTGACGGCGCATGGCAACTGCCGTTACAACTTCACTGGAAATCAATATTCTCTGCTTCTGGTTGACGGTGATTTTGATGCCATGTCACATATTTGACAGCCTATCCTAAATGTCGTCACATTTCATCTCGGTTTCTTATATTCTGTCTAAGCTTCACGGCAACTTTGACAGCCTGTCCCATGTATGACGGCGCTTCAGAATTGATGTCAGCTATACTTCAGCTTATTTACGCCAGATTTCAGCTGATTTATTCTTCTTTCCTTTGGTTTCCTCCTCGATCACTTGTATCTGCATTAACACATAAAAAGCAATCAAAAACAACAAAAGTAGCTTAAGACCTCGCAGTTATTCAGAGTTAAATGCTTCAAATTTGTTAGTATCGGCTCACACATCATATGCCCCTACCTTAGTACACCTCTGATCTGTAAAGTGAGCATCATCAGAAGACACACCACCAACTATCCCCAAAAGCTGAACCAATGCATCTCTGAGCACTAAAGAAAAAATAAACCCTAGTGGAGCTTGTGCTGGTCCCTGGACCACCATTGGCTGAATGGATGAATCTTTGGCTCAAGAGCGAGAATAGGACCTACGAAAGGTAGCCTATCCTAAACCATAGTTGGGGACACCTCATGCGGCTGTCCACGGCCTCCAGGTCATCCACGAACAAGCATAGGATCCCGAGGCTCAATCGCAGAACCCTCTTCTTATGTAGCGGTAGCACGTGTCCTGGCTATCTGCGAAAGAATAAAGTCAAGGGAATATTTCTACAAACTAAATCATTCTCTTAGCACGAAGTGAGTGAAATAAGATATGAAATACAAAGAATGTCTTATAGCCTCTTAAAGATAGGCAACGGACATCATCATTCCAATATATAGGATTCTACTAGATACTTGCTCTTATACAAATAATATAAGTGAAACCTAGGATATGATACTAATTTGTCAAGTCCTGATTTATGAGTCATGATGGCACCTGCTGTAACCCACCAGTATTTAAGACAAATTGTAATCTAAAGATAAACACAATCAGTTAACTTGGTGGAAAATACCCAATCATAGGTTAAAATGAACAACACACTTATAAATAAGCAAAGTGTTCTAAATAGATAAAAACTGTCAATACAAGATACCATCCCACAACCTAGTAGATCTATTACAAGAGCATCTAATAACAATAAAACAACTCAAAGACTAAGAATAGTCAATATCTTTTATCTTGATAGCTAAATACTAAATAGCAAAAGATAGAAGGAAATAGGTGACTCCTACTCCAAGAGCTCAGCCTATCTCCAAAAATATCAACACAACATGATCAATGATTAATGGCAAGATATAGTGCTTGAATCTTCACTAAAAGGGTGTAAAAGTGTAGTATGAGCACTAAAACAATGGGTACTCTGTAGGAATCATCGACGGACTGAGCTAAATCATGATATAATTATGATAAAATGCAAGAAAACATAACTATGTTAAGGTACAGAAATGAACCTAAATCATCTCCAATACTGTTGTACATAATAAGTAATTTAATCAGAATAATAATATAACACTAGTCATAAACACATGCCAACATTGTTATTCAATATAAGTAAGTAAATCGGAATAATAACGCATAACAAGGCATCACAAGTAATCACAAACTACAAAATTGGCTCCCATATGACAGTTAGTGTGAAAAGTAAATAACTCATCATAGACTCCTACACACCTTGAGAGTACACTTAAAGATAGAATAACCAATCATCGCTTATAAATAACCAACTTTCTATCTAACCATCATTCCATAATTTATCATCAATCGACCGTTTACAAACATTTAACAATGTACCCACATTCAAAAATATTACCATCATTTAGCAACCTTATCATCAATACTCACTAGTCACCATTTATTATCTAGTTATCTCTAATTAACTTATTTGTTTACTAGTCATCATATAACCTCTAGTCACCATTAATCTCTTAAATAACATTAATTATCACTATTCAATATTTACAAACTAATTCTCAATTATCAACTAGTCATAATTAGTCACTTAATCAATATCCACCTCTAATCCTTATATATCACTAATCATCACTTATAGCACTTTATAATCATTCATCACTAATAAACAATTATCATTAATAGTGATAGCTTTACTAATTATCATATTTACCACATTTAAGCTAATATGACATCCCTAATATCAACATCATACCCAATTTGTATATGCACATATATATAATAGTCAAACATAGGGCATAGCCGAACTCGAACCAAAAGATGTATACATAGGAACATCAATATAACCAACCTCCATCCTTGTCGGGTATCAATATATCATCATAATCATCCTATTTTCTTTTCGGGTATCAATATAGCATAATAATCATCCTTTGGCCTTCCCGGGTGTTAATATATCATCATAATCATTATCCGGCCTTGTCGGGTATCAATATATCATCATAATTATCCTTCGGCATTATCGGGTATTAATATATCATCATAATCATTCTCTGATATTTTTGGGTCTCAATTACATATAATCATAATATCAGAACTAGAACCAATAATCACATCATCATAGTTGTTGGAAAAATAAATAGCATAAGTGATCATATAATCAAGAATCATGATTTGAAGCATAATTAATAGCATAACTTTTCATATAATCAATAAGCATGACTTCTAACATAACTCATGGCACAGTTGCTTATATCATCAATAGGGATGTTTTCAAGTATGATTGCTAGCATAATTTCTTAGTATGGCCATAATCATAAGCAATATCATGAGCAATGACTTATCAATAGTATATTCAATGTCTTATCATTAGCATAAAAGATAGTTTATCATTTGAATCATCGATAGTTATCAAAGTACCATTTATAGAACCTTCATAGAGAAATCCATAGCATTTTCACTAACTAACCATAACATGATTCATAGCTCATCATAGGATAACCATAATCTAATCAATTAGTCCATGATCATTACTTCCAATGTCTATCACCATAATCAATTACTATGTTTTCTCTATATTTTCTCAAAAGGGCATTCTCTAGGTATTCAACAAGCGTATAAGGATTTCAATAGAACTATCATTGATCTTTGCTTAAGGAGAGTCAAAGATCCTACTTCTAAATCCATGAAATATATTCTAAGTCAAATTCTACCCTGGACTAGGCTAAGGTATCTAAATAAGATGTATAGCAAGCAACAATTAGTACTAAGGTACAGATTCTTCTCAAACACTTTAACTAACCCTATTGGGAACTAAGGTAGCCTTCAATAGTTTAAGAAACTAAGGACAAGCTTACTCCAAGCTTAAGTGTCTAACAGACTTTTACCTAACTTGAGTGATCTAAGGCATTCTCATGCTACACATGAGACATAAAGCCTAATTCACCTAAGACAAAAGAAAACAAGCTAAGTTTATCAACTCTACAATTTCAAATTAGCATAAACGATCCAACTAAACCAAGTCTTGTATTTCATCAATCCAACACATAAAATTCATCATAAATCTAACACAATATCATAAGAATACTATGAAATGTCCCAATATAGCAAGGGATAAACCTAGCCTACCATGATGCCAAAGAAAGATCAATGATCCGCTAAACCACTAATTTTTCCTTTCGAGAAGCCTCCTCAAGATGAGAAGCTATCATAAACACATTCTACTCATTAATAAAAAAATAATGATACCCATATTTCACCATTATTCTTTGGATCCAAAAATCACACAAACACCCCATGTGGATCCCATTTATGGAAATCGCATTTCCTAAACCAACCAAACATTCTTACAAGCTCAAGGAATCATAACCCGTTAAAATTTGTAAAAACCAAGATAAATTGGGGATCAGATTAATCCCTCAAGATTTTGGGGGTTTGAGAAATAAATAAATGAAATCAACCAAGAAAAGGGTGAATTCTTACCTCAAATCGGATTATTATTGGGAAAATAAATGTTAATCTATTTTTCCAATCACTAACAAGCTTTAATTTTGTACTATAAGACTATTTAGGGTGTATGCTCTCGGAAAAGGGGTGACAAATGGCTGAATTTGTGACATTTGGGGTCTATTTATAACCATACCAGGTATGCAATCGCAACTCATGGCATCAGAATCAGATGTTGCAATTGCAACACTCTCTTTTGCGATTGCAACACTTTGTCCAAGGGTACCGTGATTGCAGCACTTGACTTGCGATTGCAGCTGGACCAGATGAAAGCAAAACCTTGGAAAATCTTCTAAGTTTCTATTCCTTTAAGATTTATCCGAAATCTCGTATATGCAAACAAATTATATGTAAACACACTAAATTTGATGTTCAAGACTCAATGGCTCAGTCAAATTTTTAATTTGAGGTTGTTTATACCAAGTACGGGTCCTACACCCATATTTCAATTTCATAACTTTCTAATCAATAGGTTAAAATGAGCTAGGGTGCCTATGGACCCATACCAAAGGTCTACCTAGACTAAAACTGACATTCCAGAGCCAATGGTGCAGTCAGAAATTGCATACAATTGTAGATTAAAATTGACATTCTAGAGAAGATGGTGCAGTTAGAAATTTGATACAGTATCATCATACTAAATTTTTTGCCCGATCGCCATTTGGAACCAACGAAGACTTGAAAATAAAAAATTGACTCTAAAGAACAAATGAACTGCCCAGTAACAGAACTATCAGCTCCAGCAAGTCATAAATTACTTTGGGCAGCAATGGAAAGGCTCTAACTTTGAAAATTAGTGCAAATATTGAAAACAACCTAAAGGTTCATAATATATATATTATCTTATAATATATATTCTGATTCTCAACATTCAGAACACACATAGTACAGTCTCGTACTTCATAAGCAATAGTACTTTGGTTAGTCCACATCATTCGAGGACTAGTATCAGTATTTTACTATATTTCATATTTATTTTTGATAGTTAGATTTAGTTGGGGGCTTATATAAAACACCTTGGCTTTTGACTTTTAGAAATTTTTTTGGAAATTTGAGTTCTGGACAACATATGAATTAGGTACAAGTCGTATGATAGGATACCGGTAGGGGGGCTTCAACTCATTTGTAAGTCAGTGTGTTCTATGTCACTTTCCTTCCAACTTACAAATGGACTTGAAGTAAGATAAGGTATTAGTCATAGGTGGATAAGTCGTATGATGTCCCAAAGTTAGTTTAGAGGATTTTTCTTAGGGTATGGGTTATAGGGTACTTTTTGTATGCTAGAATAAAAATTAACCCTTGGTGGTCGTATGTTGGTCAGTATAGGGGTCCATGGTGAGGTATAGGGTATGAGACAAAGGTACCACCCATACCCTAGGGTACAATTTAGGGGGTATGGTCATACCCTTTCGTGAGTTAGTTTTCAGCTTTTAAGTTAAGGGTATTCTAAATATTTCCCACCCCAAAACCTGTAAGTACCCATATATTAAAACATATTGTGGACTATCATAACACACTGTTGGGAGATTAAACTCTCCAAAAACACTCTCTAAACTCTCACTTGAAGATTGGGGCTAGGTTTCTTCAAAGGTGGTCATCTTGAGGCTTAAGAGTCAAATTTCTTCTGTGAATCTTCTTGAATAAGGCATGTGACTCTTACCTCATTGTTAGTTCTCAAATATCATGTGATTTAAAGTGGGATTATCATTCTTAAATGGAGATTTTGAAAACCAAATTGAAGGTTTTGTTGCATATAGTTGAGTGTTGTTTACTCTTGGTTTAACTTATCTTTATACATGTTTTGATCATGGATTGCACACGTGGGTGATTTGTAATTGTGGCTTAACAAATGCGTCATAGGTAACACTAAAATTAATGGTTTTTACTTTGATTTTGGTCGTGAGAATATCATTCCCTCAAAGTGTTTGTAAAAATATCTAAGAGAATGAAATAGTAACATGACAATGGTGTTTGGAACTAAGGCATTGGCCTCATGAATATGAATGGTTGATAAATGATTTTGTAGAGGCCTTGTTGGCCATGTAATGATATAAATGGTAACCTTGGTGGTTTAAATTATCAAATGGGTTTGAGTCCCCAAAAATTAACTTGATTTATGTCTTTATTAGACAATAGGTTCGAGTCCCTAAACTTTAAAGTAAACAAGTGTCTTTGTTAGATGATGGGTTTGAGTCCCAAAGTCGAATGAATGATTAGTTGAATGATAATGGTATTGGCATATGGTATACTATCAAGTAGTGTTGGTATGACGATAGCAACAAAATTTTTTTGGTAAGTAACCGGCTTAATAGTTGTGTATGTGGAATGGTGGTTGTAAATCAGGCTTAATAACGGGATGTGTAGTAGAGCCATGAAAGTGGAGTTCTGTCACAACCCTAGGCTACTCGTAGTCACAACAACAGTGCTTATGGTCACAAGTGACCATAAGCTAACCCATGAGTTGGTACCTACTATGAGCACTAAATATAGTAGCACTAATAAAACATATGCAAAAGATAGGATGATAAAATACTGCAAAACTGGATACTGAAATACGAATAATAATATGCTTGAAATATCTTATAATAACTGATAATGCTAAAATGACTGATCATATACTTTTCTTTGCTCTATGTTGTCTTATAACATATGTTCGGACACTCAATTTCCCGACTACTCACTGAGACATACTTTGAACAACCTTGATCATGAATCAACTCAAAAATCAACGTCCTAAGATTGGGAAGGTTAAAAGTAAAACCATCTACATTTAGGGGGATTGAAAATGAAAAAGTCCTCAACACTTACTAAAAATTTCAAGGACAGAACCCTTAACATACAACTATGAGCTGAATCGAGCTAAGATTAATATGGGGTATTACATTATCTCCCCCTTGGGAACATTTATCCTCGAATAAGACTGGTTAGACAGAGAGTATTGTACTAAGGTAACTAGGATCAGATACTAAGCATGCATGACTTGGAATATGATTACACAACTGATTCTAAAACATGATACATGAATTGAACTTATTTCGTGAATGCAAGTAATTACTTGGGAATGGTTACATTGCTAAAACTGAGTATGAGAAAGAGCCGATCTAAGGAAGAATCATTACCTTGAGTTTAATCTGAGTTTTCAAAGAGAATATGAGGGTACTTGGTTCTCATATCTGCTTCTGTTTCCCAAGTATCTCTCTCAACAGACTAGTTCTGCCAAAGGAACTTAACCAAGGTAACTTTTTTATTCCTTAGCTGACAAATCTGATGATCAGGTATCTCAACTGGGATTCTTCATAGGAAAGTCTATCCTTAACGTCCATATCTTCTAAAGGAACAACTACAGCTGAATCACCAATACACTTCTTTAACAAAGAAACATGAAACACTGAATGTAATGACACCAAATCTGCAGGAAACTCAAGCTCCTAATCTACTTTCCCAACACGAATAAGGATCTTATACAGGCAAACATAATAGGGACTGAGCTTCCCCTTCTTGTAAAATCTCTTCAGTCCTTTCATAGGAAAAATTTTTCAAATAGACCAAATCACCAACCTCAAAATCAAAATGTTTTCTCCTCACATCTGCATAATATTTTTGATAGCTTTGGGATATCTTCAGCCTCTTTCGAATCAACTGAACCTTCTTCATTGCCTTAAATACTGAATTTGGACCTATCATTGCAGCCTCACCTACTTCAAATCAACCAATAGGAGATCTACATCTGCTTTCATAGAGAGCCTCAAACAGAGCCATCAGAATACTGGAGTGATAACTGTTGTTATAAGCAAACTCAATCAAAGGTAAGTTGTTATCCCAACTACCATTAAAGTCAATAACACATTATATCAGCATGTACTCTAACGTATGAATGGTCCTCTCTGCCTAACCATCTGTCTGGGGATAAAAAGTTGTACTGAGATGAACTTAGGTACTAAGACCCTTCTAAAAAGCCTTCCAAAAGTGAGAGGTAAATTTAGTACCTCTATCTGAAGTGATTGACAACAAAACCCCATGCAATTTAACTAACTCTCTAAGATAGAGTATAGCATAATCCTCACCTGAATACGACGTATGAACTAGAAAGAAATAAGCTGACTTGGTTATTCTATCCATAATAACCCAAATTAAATTATGCTGACGACGTGTACGAGGCAACCCTATCACAAAATCCATATTCACCACTTCCCACTTCCAAGTAGGAATGCTAAACTATTTCAATGCACTAATAATATGTCTTTGGTTCTCAACCTTGACCTACTGACAATTTGGGCACTTAGCCACAAACTCTGCAATAACTTTTTTTGTACCACTCTA
Organism: Capsicum pubescens; assembly: GCA_030864215.1. Lineage (NCBI taxonomy): Eukaryota > Viridiplantae > Streptophyta > Magnoliopsida > Solanales > Solanaceae > Capsicum > Capsicum pubescens. The sequence goes on along the minus strand of CM061538.1, from coordinate 187,964,218 downwards.
CCAATAGATTTCCCAAAGATAACAGTACATCTTAGTAGCTCCTGGATGGATAGAGTATTATGCGCAATGCGCTTCTACAAGTATTCACTATATCAAATCATCAACACACTGAGCACATAACCTGCTCTAACAATGAAGCACACCATCTTCCCCTTAGGAGAAAACCTCTACTTTTTGATCTTTAACTTTCTTCTTCAACATAACTAAACTAGGATCCTTAACTTGTTTTTCTTTTACTTCGACAACCAATGAAGATTCCAAATCATTCTTAACCCATATACTACCTTCAGCAGAATCAACCAACCAAACACCCAATCTAGAAAGCTGATGAACCTGCTGAACTAACTTCTTTTTATTCTCCTCAACATGAGCAACACTACCCATAGACAATCTGTTATTGGGATTTTCCTTGGCATTGACCTTTTTTGGATGATATAACACACTCATATTATAATCTTTTAAAAACTCAAGCTACCTTCTCTGATGAAGATTTAGATATTTTTGCATGAACACGTACTACAAACTCTTATGGTCAATGAACACATCAACATGAACCCCATAAACATAGTGCCTCCAAATTTTCAAGGCAAAAATAATAGCTGCCAACTCAAAATCATTGGTAGGATAATTCTTTTCATAGGATTTAAGTTGTCTCGAGGCATAGGCTATGACCTTACCTCTCTGCATCAAAACATAAGAATTACAATAAACTAAAAACCTATCTGTGCCATCTAGCAAAGTCAAGACTTGAGCGAAAGAGAGTTGAGTCTTCAACTCCTTAAAACTCTCCTCACAAGAGTCTGACCACTAATATTTGACTTTCTTCTGATTTATGTGAGAAATGGGGGAATAAAAGAAGAGAACACTTTAACAAACCATTTGTAATATCCAGCCAAACCCAAGAAACTCCTAATATCTGATGGAGAGATAGGTCTAGTCTATTTTTTCACTACTTTGGTCTTTTGAGGGTCAACTCTAATTCCATCATCTGAAATAATATGGCTAAGAAAGGCTACTAGTCTTAGCCAAAATTTACACTTACTAAACTTATGTAATACCCCATACTTCTACTTAGCTTGAAATCATCCTAACTATGTTAGAAAGTTACTTTGAAAGATGAATCCACTTTTATATACATGGAATTTATCATATTTTCACTTTTTGTCGTATGGGAAATTGAATTAGCTTTCCAAAGATACCAATTTTGTTTAAATCCAGTATCGGGGTAGAAAGTTATGGCCATTTTATAAAAAGTAGTCAAATTTTCCCAGGTACGACGATGAGGGCCGACGGACCGTCGAGCTAGCTACGGATCATCGCCTAAACCATCACAGCGGAGGTAGTGAGACCACCTTCTTCCCCAGGGCAATGGTTCAAGCCAATGGACCATCGAGCTAGCTATGGACCATCACCCAGCTTGTCGCAGCAGAGGCAGTAAACCCCTATTCTGGCCCAGGTGCGACAGTGAGAACGACAGACCATCAAGCCAGTGACGGACCATCGCACAAGCCATCACAGATCCTGTTCAACAAATTCTAAGCCATTTTTAAAAGGGTATTTATGTCTTATCCTAGGGTGATAATACCCCTAATTATATCAGACCAAGGCTCATAAGTTCATGATTCATCCATAACACCAAATCAGGGTTTCTCTCAAAGATCAATCCCCAAGAACAAGAAAACTTTAGGTGCTTAATCCTAAGTCAAGAACTCAAGCTTTCCTCCACCAATATTTAATAAATCATCTACCCAGGTATGTCATATGTTGATTCATGGGTCCCTTTCACCCATGAAACTCAAGAATCTCTTTTCAAAAATCCAAGATTTGTGTACATATGAATGTTCATGATTTAAATTGAATTGAAATTCATGTTCATGATGTTGTGGGGTTTTTATTCATGTTTTAAATTATATATTCCAATGATTGACCCTAGTATATGAAGATTCGCATAATAATCATGATAAAACCCCCTTCAATTTACAAGTTGATTTATGTATCCTTGATTATTAGATGTGTTGGTGATTATATAACCAAAGCATGCTCCCCGTGTGTTTGATTAAATGACTATTGAAGGAAAAGTTCCATACTAGTATAGTAATATAAAATCCCCATTCATGTACAAGTTCACGTCTGTCAAGTGTTTGATGAAATTCCTTAGTCAATGAATTATGGATATGTGTGTGGCCATTATAGTGCTTTAGAACTTGTACTGCATGAGATCCCCAACTTATTGTATTATAGATTATGATGTTGTTCATATGTTCAAGAAAGTCATGCTTTGTCAGTTTCATGATGTCAAGTCCTAGGGGTACTTGTACCAGATAATTTAGTTGTGTGCCTAGAGCCAGTGTCATGTTTTTAAGATACTCTCAGTCGATCCATGTCCATAGAACTCAGTCAGTTATGTGACTCAGGAAAGCTCATTAATATAGTAATCTCAGTACTATTCCATTAGTCAACAGATCTTAGTTAATTCAGTCAAGTTTAGTTCAGTAATCCATGTTTAGTGTCTATTTAGATGGGAGTAGGAATTAGCACCGAGTGAACCCAAGGATAGAAACACACACTATCAGATGAGGGTATGATTATTAGAAGTCATCTTTGCATTCCAAAACTATGTAGCCAGCATAGGTTGAGACATAAACACTGTCAGATGAGGGTTGATGAGGTGGATAAGCACTATCAGATGAGGGGCCCACCATTCTCTTTTGGGGACACTGTAAAATGAGGATCACCCACAGCTTTTCCTTACCAGTGGTACAGTATTGACACTCTTCTAATTAGGGTTACAAATTGGAACCCACCACAGCTATATTGCTTTATTTATGGAATGTCGGTTAGATGACTACTTCCCACAATTTCAGTTACAGAATCAAGACTGTCAGACATAGTCATTCAGTCTCAGTAATAGAACTTAGATAGTTCTATAGATTTCAGGACTATTAGATACAGTCAGCTCTAAATAGTATAGAACTCAGATAGTTCTATCAGAACTTATACTGTTAGATACAGTTGCTCCATACTAGTTATTTTAGTTATACAGTTATTAGTATCTCATTTTATCAGTACTCAAGCTCAGTAATCATGTTATCATGAACTCAGTTATAGTTATTATGTATTTATGTATGCATTCTCATGTTCATGTTATCCAGTCAGTTAGTATAGTTCATATGTGTGAACCCTTTGCATTCAACCTACCTCATATGCATACCAGTACACTCAAACGTACTCACATATTTGTGCTATGGTGTTTTATACCATAGGTTCAGAAGCATGAGCTCTATAGCATCAGTAGCATTCCAGTCTTAGCAGTCAGTGTTAGCAGTGAGTCTTTATCCTTCAAGGACATAACCGTTACTTTATTATCTCATTAATTAATTAATTTCAGTAGTTGGAGTTAGTTGGGAACATGTCCCATCAACTCCTTATTCAGACAGCTTAGAAGCTTTCGGACTAGCATGTTCAGACAGTTATTTTAGTTGTTTTGGGTATTTCATACCCCACCCAGATGTTATATTTTAACAGATATTATGTCTCAGTTTTTAAACTTACAGCCTTACAGACTTTATTTCCATATTTATATAGTATATTATGCAGTGTTCAGGTATAGATATCAGTCATGGGTTAGCTTATGGTCCTTCGAGGTCATGAGCACCGTGTAGCATTTCGGGTACTAGATTCGAGGCATTAAAAACTTGGTATCAGAGCCTAAGGTTCAACAGTGTCCTAGGAAGTCTGAAAATCCACATCTAGTAAGGTCTTGTATATAGGTGTGTTGTGCACCACACTTATGAATAGGAGGCTATGAGATGTTTTAGGAACAGTTTCCCTTCTTTTAGTAGTCATGTCATGCCATTGAGATTAAGCTCAAATGTAGACTCCCAGTCTAATTAGTTCTTCTATTTCATTTATAGAATATTCTTCCCAAAATGGCTATCAAAAGAAGAACCGAAAATCAGTCAGTACCTTCACCCATTCAGGCAGATTCCCTCGATGAGCATACCTTTCATGGAGAATTCAAAATTGACGCCCTCACTTTATCTTACTCAGTAGTAGCTTAGAGAAATCAGTAGGATGTTGTAATATCCCCTTCTTCAGCCAGTGCTCTAGTGCCAAAATTCAGAGATGGCAACAGGGATAGGGAGCCAGGCCCTAAACCTCAGGGTAGTGTTAGCAGTGCCTGAACCCATCCCCTTTGTCAAACTTGTGGTAAGAACCATCAGGGTTTTTACAGAGCTGGCAACGATGTTTATTTTGGGTTTGGCAAGACAGCCTACAGAGTCAGAGATTATCCCCAGTCAAGTTTTCAAGGTCAGCGTAACCATTCCTCAGCTCAGTCCGGTCGCCCGAATCAGTAGGGTGCAACCTCCAGTGCTACTAGTGGGCATTGCCAAAATAGAATTTATGCTCTCCAATCTTGACAGGATCAGGAAAATTCTCCTGATATGGTTACTGGTATGTTATATATCTTTCATGTTCATATTTACGTCTTGCTAGATCTATGAGTTTCTTTGTCTTTTGTTACTCCCTATATAGTTGTTGATTTTGGAGTCAGTCCCAAAATTCTAGCAGAACCCTTTTCAGTATCTACCCTAATAGGTAAAACCATCATAGCCTGGTGGGTGAAAAGATCTGCCCGGTAACGATATCTTAGAAAGTCACTTCAGCAGTCTTAGTCAAGTTTGAGATGACTGATTTTAATGTCATTCTCGTCATGGATTGGCTTTATTTCTGCTATGAAACAGTCGACTGTAGAAACATAATAGTCCATTTCCAGTTTTTGAATAAACCTATCCTAGAGTGGATGGGTAGTACTTCAGCTTTCAGAGGTCAGCTTATTTCCTACCTTCGGGCAAGGAAAATGATATCTAAGTGATGTGTCTATCATCTTGTTCGAGTTAAGGACTCTAGTTCTAAAACTACCAGTCTCAGATCAGTCCCAGTATTGAATGAATATTCCAATGTCTTTCCCAAAGATCTTCTCGGAATTCCTCCCGAAAGGGAATTAGACTTTGGCATAGACCTTCTTCCAGATACTCAGCCGATATCTATTCCGCCATACAAAATGGCAACACCAGAACTCAAAGAATTGAAAGATCGGTTGAAGGATCTCCTAGATAAGGGTTTCATTAGAACCAGTGTATCCCCATGAGGTGCACTAGTTCTATTCATGCAAAAGAGAGACGGCTCTCTCAAAATATGTAAAGAATACTGCCAGCTTAATAAATTCACGGTTACGAACAAGTATCCACTTCCCAGAATTAATGACTTATTTGGCCAACTTCAGGGTGCCAGCTATTTCTCTAAGATAGACCTCAGATTAGGCTATCATCAACCCAGAGTTAGAGAATGTCACATTCTGAGGACAGTTTATCAAGCTCGATATGGTGACTTCGAATTCTTAGTCATGTCCTTTGGTCTTACCAATGCCCCAACAGCCTTCATGGACTTGATGAACCATGTGTTCAAGTTGTAATTGGACATGTTCATCATAGTCTTCATAGATGAAATCCTCGTCTATTCCCGCAATGAACATAATCATACATACCGTCTTAGAATAGTATTATAGATCCTCAAAACCTATCAAGAATCATGATATCTATTCATGTCCTATATGTCATATCCATGATCATCGCACATATTTATGCACATTAGTGAAAATTATGTACAATTTCAGTTCCCAGTATAAGGATTCCCAATTTACTCCGCGGTACGAATCATGTTCCATGAACACAACTTATATTTACGCATCTTCCATAAAATCATGTTCGTTGCCAGTTCCTAGTATAAGGAGTTCCAGTTTACTCAATAGTATGGATCATGTCCCATGCATACAGAACCTTCAGACTCAGGTCATGAAGCTCATGACTCATGTACTCATGTCGTGTATTATAGTATCTCAACCCATATGACTCATGTTCCACTCCTAGTGATTAGCCAAACTCAGGTTATGTCACGTATACCCTCAATTTAGATCCCTCGGGGAATTTGTGGTGTCGATGTTTCATCCCTCAAGCCTCAGTTACAGCGTTAGTTCAGTAATCAATATTCAATAAAGGACTCAGATAGTCCTACAGGACCATGGCTTTCAGTTATCAATTACTTAGCCATCAAAATTCAGTACTTCAGTACTAGTCTAAACCTCAATTATTAGAAACCAGCATTCAATCCCAGTATGAGTCTTAATTACAGATTTAGTTGTAGTCTCTACTACAGTCTTAAATATAGTACCAGTCTCAGTCTCAGTTCAGAAATCAGATCAGTACCACAGTCCAATTTCAGGTTTGCTTGACCATAACGTGTAGTTATCAGTTATGCATATTATTAGTGTTTTAGTACCTCAGTTTACAGAATGTTTTGAATCATGCTATACACCTAGTCTTGTATTCTCATACAATACAAGTATTTCATGAATTCATGCTCAGTTATCACATGTTACTCAGTGTGTCCCTTTCTCGTGTTCATAAAAACTCCATATTCTCAGTCCAGTTATTCAGAATAAGTATTGTTCAGTCTTACATGCCCAGTACTCAGCCATCAGTCAGTCAGCATATCAAATAAGTCAATCAGTAGGAATTACTTTGAACAACCAGTACTTCAGTCTGACAGTCAGACAGACAAGTTCATATATTTTCCCATTCTGTCCATCTAGTCGCACTATTCAAAGTCTCATGGATGTAACCATCCTAAGATGGACCAATCAAGAAGTCACGTGTTCAGGTCAGTTTATGTTTCATGACTCAGTCTTAGATCCTGGATATTTAATCATGATTCCATTCATGGGTGCCCTGTGCATCATTCCAGTCTCTCCTCAGTATCTCGGCCAAGTCAGTATTCTATGAGGGATGTAGTGTCCCAAGGGGGAGATACACTATAATCCCCTGAACTTTCATTACCTAAACATGTCATTCCCTCTTCATGTAAGGAACCTTGCTTGGAGTAGTGGGTGCTCATAGGTGGACCCTCAAGCTCCAATCTCATCCGTAAGCTATGTATGTAATGTCTTAGTTCAGTTTACGATACTCAGTCCATGTCACACATTACAGACTCAGTCATGTTCTCATGTTCCCGTTCATGTATGTTCAGTAAAGGATCTTGAGTTAGAGATTAATAATTTTATCTATCTAAGTATCTCTCTCATATAAGAATTGAAGAGATTCAGCAAGAAGGAAAAGCTCAGTCCGTGGTATATCGGTCCCTTCAAAATTCTCAGTCGTTTTGGCAAGGTAGCCTATGAGCTCGAAGTACCTTCAGATCTAGCCTCAGTTCATCCAGTATTCCATGTATCTTTGCTCAAAAGTGCATAGCTGACCCAACAGTCGTAGTCTCTATTCAGAGCATAGATGTTCAGAATAGCCTCTCTTATGAAGAAATTCTAGTTGAAATCCTAAACTATCAGACTCGTAGACTAAGGAACAAAGAAGTCCCTCTACTCAAAGTTCTTTGACGAAATTAGTCTGTTAAGAGAGCTACTTGGGAAGCAGAAGAAGACATGTTTACCAAGTATCCTTACCTCTTCGCCGCTAACTCAAATCTAGCTCAAGGTAACAGTTCTCCTTAAGCTTTTTCAGTTTCATGTTCAGATTTCAGTGACAAACTTGGTATCCATTTCATTTCAGAATTCCTTTATAAACTTGGCATTTAACACCATTGCATATTCATTCATGCATTCACGTACCAGTTCAATCATATAATCGTGCATCGTATATGCATTCTCATTGTGAGAAACTTAGTTCCTCAGAACACTTAGTCATCCATTCAAGAATCAGTTACACATGCATCAGATATGCATGTTTGGTATGATATATTCAGTTATCAGTTATGTCATTCATGAGATCATATTCCAATTATTCTTGTTCAGTATGTACTTCAGTTTATCTTCTCCCCTCTCACTCAGTCTCATTCGAGGATGAATGTTCTTAAGGGGGAGATATTGTAATACCCTGTACTTTTACTTATCTTAAAATCATCCCAAGTATGGTAGAAACTTACTTTGAAAGATGAAAACTTCACAGGTGCAACGATGAGGGCCGACGGACCGTCGAGCTAGCGACGGATCATCGCCCAAATCATCGCAGCTGAGGCAGTGAGACCACATTCTCCCTTAGGGTGATGTCTCAGGCCGATGGACCATCGTGATAGAGATGGACCATTGCCTAATCCATCGTAGAAGAGGTAGTAAACCTCTATTCTGTCCCAGGTACGACAGTCAGAACGACGGACTATCGAGCCAGGGATGGACCGTTGCATGAGTTGTCGCAGATCCCGTTCAGCGAATTCTAAGCCATTTTTAAAAGGGTATTTGGGAATTTTCAACCCGTTTTAACACCTAATTATATCATACCAAGACTCATAAGTTCATGATTCATCCATAATACCAAACTAGGGTTTCTCTCAAAGATCAATCCCCAAGAACAAGAAAACCCTAGGTGCTTAATCCCAAGTCAAGAACTCAAGATTTCCTCTACCAATCTTCCAGAAATCATCCACCCAGGTATTTCATATGTTGATTCATGGGTCCCTTTCACCCATGAAGCTCAAGAATCTCTTTTCAAAAACCAAGATTTGTGTATGTATAAATGTTCATGATTTAAATTGAATTGAAATTCATGTTCATGATGTTGTGGGGTTTAGATTCATGCTTTAAATTACATAGTCCAATGATTGACCCCAGTATATGAAGATTTTCATAATAATCATGATAAACCCCCCCTTCAATTTACAAGTTGATTGATGTATCCATGATTATTAGATGTGTTGATAATTGTATAACCAAAGCATGCTCCCCATGTGTTTGATTAAATGCATATGTGAAGAAAAAGTACCATACTAGTATAATAATATGAAATCCCCATTCATGTACAAGTTCACGCATGTCAAGTGTTTGATGAAATGCCCTAGTCAATGAATTATGGATATGTGTGTGGCCATTGTGCTGCTTTAGAATGTGTACTTCATGAGATCCCCAACTTATTGTATTATGGATTGTGATGTTAGTCATGTGTTCAAGAAAGTCATGCTTTGTTAGTTTCATACTATCGAGTCATGGGGGTACCATAGAACTCAATAAGTCATGTGACAAAGGAAAGCTCAGTAATATAGTAATTTTTTTACTATTCAATTAGTCAATGGAACTCAGTTAATTTAGTCCAGTTCAGTTCAGTAATCCATGTTCAGTGTCTATTCATATGGGAGTAGGAATTAGCATCGAGTGAACCCAAGAATGGGAACACACACTGTTAGATGAGGGTGTGATTCTTAGAATTCATCCTCACATTTTAAAACTATGTAGCCAGCATAGGTTGAGACATCAACACTGTCAGATAAGGGTTGATGAGATGGATAAGCACTTTCAGATGAGGGGCCCACCATTATCTTTGGGGGACACTGTTAGATGAGGGTCACTCATAGCTTGTACTTACCAGTGGCATAGTCTTGATACCCTTCTAATTGAGGTTACAGATTGGACCCCACCTCTGCTATATTGCTTTATTTGGGGCATGTCGGTTAGATGACTACTTCCTACAGTTTCAATTACAGAATTAGGACTGTCAGACACAGTCATTCATTCTCAGTAATAAAACTCAGATAGTTCTATAGAATTCAGGACTGTCAGATACAGTCAACTCAGAATAGCATAGAACTCAGCTAGTTTCATTAGAACCTAGACTGTCAGATACAGTTGCTCCATATTAGTTATTTTAGTTATACAGTTATCAGTATCTCATATTTTCAGTACTCAGTCTCAGTAATCATATTATCACGAACTCAGTTACAGTTATTATGTAGTATTGCATGCATTCTCACATTCATGTTATCCAGTCAGTTAGTATAGTTCATGCATATGAACCCTTTGCATTCAGAATACATCACATGCATACCACTACATTCAAACGTACTGACACATTTGCATTATAGTGTTTTATACCATAGGTTTGGAAGCATAAGCTCCAGAGAATCAATAGCATTCTAGTATCAGCAGTTAGAGTTAGCAGTGAGTCTTCATCCTTCAAGGACATGACTATTACTTTATTATCTCATTAATTAATTTATTTCAGTAGTTGGAGTTAGTTGAGGACATGTCCCATCAACTTCTTATTTAGAAGTTTAGAGGATTTTGGACTAGCATGTTCAGATAGTTATTTCAGTTGTTTTGGGTATTTCATACCCCACCCAGATTTTATATTTTAACAGATATTGTGTCTCAGTTTTGAACCTTATGGCCTTACAACCTTTATTTATACATTTATACAGTATATTATGTAGTGTTCAGGTATAGATATCAGTCATGGGTTATTTTGTGGTCCTTCGGGGTCATGAGCACCGTGTAGTATTCCAGGTACCCAATTCGGGGCACTACAACTTGGTGAACAACTGATGAGATCTAAGGGTCGGTAACAAAATTCTCAGATAGTCTACATGATCATTCTTACTACGGGAATAGACAAGGATATCATCAATGAAGACTATAACAAACATGTCTAAGTACTACTTGAACACTCTGTTCATCAAGGCCATGAATGCTGCAGGGGCATTTGTTAGTCCAAAAGACATAACTAGGAATTCTAAGTGACGATACCAAGTTCTAAAAGTTGTATTCAAAATGACACATTCTCTGACTCTATGCTAATGATAGTCGTATCTTAGGTCTATATTATATAAATAAATGACACCCTTAATTTGGTCGAAAAAGTCATCAATTTTGGGGAGCGGATAGTCATTCTTTATTGTAACTTTGTTCAACTGACGGTAATTGATGCACATTCTATGAGAACCATCTTTCTTATGCATGAAAAAAACTAAAGCGCCCCATGGAGAAATACTTTGCCAAATGAAACACTTATCTAAAAGATTTTTTAATTAGTCTTTCAATTTCCTAAGCTCAGCTGGAGCTATTTTGTAGGGTTGAATAGAGATAGGTTGAGTATCTGGAAGGAGATCTATTTTGAAGTCAATTTCCCTCTTGAAAGGAACTCCGAGAAGATTTTCAAAGAACATATCAAGAAATTCCCTTACTGCTGAAACTGACTCAAGACTCAGGGTCTCAGAACTAGAGTCCTTGACTTAAACAAGATGGTAAACACACCCCTTGGATATCATCTTTCTTTCTCTAAGGTAGAAAATAAACTACCATTTTGGTACTGACGTACTACCCCCTCCCCCATTCAGTGACTAGTTCATTAGGAAACTAAAATTGGACGTGTCTATTTCTACAATCAACTGAAGCATAACATGAGTGGAGAAAATCCATAGAGAAAATGACATTAAAATCAGTCATCTCTAGCTCCACAAGATCAACTGAAGTGATTTTCTGAGATACTATGATTGGGAAATTTCTGTATACTTGTCTGGCTATAATAGATTTACACACTAGAGTAGACACTGAGAAAGGTTATTTAATATTCTGGGACTAACACTGAAATTGACAGTTATATAAAGTGTCATGAAAGTAAATGAAGCTCTGGGGTCTAATAAAGCATAAACATGGAGATGAAAGACCTATAATGTACCTGTAATCATATTAGGAGAACTTTTCTGATCATTTCGATTCTAGAGAGAATACAACCAGTTTTAATGCAGCCCACTGGTTGTGCTAGAAGTGGCACCATACTGACTTAGGTGACCTGTAAGAGCTGATGAAAAATTAGACTGGCCATGTTAATGCAAATCCTTTCCCCTATGAGCAACCACTGGATACTCCCAGATCCTGTGATCTAATTTTCCACATCCAAAAAACAAATCACTACCATCTTTACACACACCCTGATGATTCCTACCACACTTTCTGCAGATTGGTTTAGTACAACCACTATTTATACTACCTTGGGACTTAGAGCTCGACGCTCTATCCTGACTGTCATTCCTGAACTTAGGCACTGGTGCACTAGTTAAATATGGATCTAGGGTTGAAAATTTTTTATGGAACTGAGAACGGTTACCACATTCTGACCTTGGCTGAGAAAAGTTGAAACTACCTATTCTAGCCTTCTTGTTCTCTCTCTCTCCCTCTCCTTAAGTATGTCCTCCTTAATCTGCTGAGCATGAACCATGAGTCTACATAAGTCTATCTCCTTAATCAGCATGGCAGTCCGATACTCCTTAACAACACTATCAGCTATACTAGACACATACTTACTCATTCTAGGCATATTATAAGCCACCATCGAAGGAGCATACCTTGCCAACTGGGTGAACTTAAGCAAGTACTCCTTCATGATCATATTACCCTACTTTAAACTGATGAGCCCCTGAACATTAGCTTCCCTCAATTCTAATGGAAAGAACCTATCTATAAAAGTCATGGAAAACTTTTCCCACTCTACAGGTCATGCCTCAACACCTCGATTCTCATTTTATTACTTAAACCAAGTTTAAGATACATCATGTAACTGATACATAGCCAAATCGGCACTCTCACTCAAAGTGACACCCATAATATTAGTCACCTTCTGCACAATATCCAGAAACTCTTGTGTATCCTCCTTGAATTTAGATCCCAAATACAAAGAGGGAATTCATTCGAGTGAAATTCCAAATCCTAACTATAGCTATATTTTCCATTGAATTAGTTAGGGAAACAACCTGTTGGTTGGTCTGGGCAACTATTGAATGGGCTAAGGTAGTGAAAGCAGCCTAAAATTCAAAGTGGGAGATATGATCATTTAGGGGATCTTCCTAAATAGGTAAGGGGGCAGGTTGATCCCTATTCCTTCTTCTATTGTTTCTTCTGGGAGGCATTGTCTGTAAATGGAACAAAGGATGAATTAGAAAGAGAGTTTAAAAAGAGCTCATGCTCTTTCATATGACATGAACACTGAAAGAAGGGAAAATTTCCTAAAATATTTCATAGCCTCTTGTCCATAAGTGTGACGCGCTTCACACTCATTCACAAGACTCTACTCAACACGGCTTTTAGACTCCCTGGGACACTTTATAAACTTTGAATCTGATATCAATTTTTTTCATGACCCAAAGATACTCCCTAGTCACGACAACTGTACTTAAGGTCACAAGTGACCACAAGCTAACCCATGAGCTAGTACCTGTTATGGGCACTAAATATAATAACAGTGATATAACATATATGGAAGATAAGATGATAAAATATTGTAGAACTGTATACTGAAATATGAATCAAAACATGTTTGAAATATCAAAACATGTCTTAAGAATGTCAATTTCTCTGACTCTGAGCTAATTATAGACAAATCCTTAGAAAAATAATTTACACCCTAATCTAGTTAAACAAGTCGTAAATCCTAGGAATAGGATACATATTCTTGATTATGACTTTGATCATTTAATGGTAGTTGATTCACAATCTAAGAGAACCACTTTTCTTTTGTATGAAAAAATTGGAGCACCTCATAGGAAATATTGGGCCTGATAAAACTTGTCTAGGAGATCTTTCAAATATTTCTTCAATTTCATAAGCTTAACTGGAGCCATTATTTAAGGTAGAATTGAAATAGATTGGGTATCTAGAAGGATATCTATTTTGAAGTCAATTTTTGCTTGGGATGAACTCCTGGTAGATCTTCATGAAAAACTTCTGGGAATTCATTTACCACTAGTATTGAGTGAAGAGTTGGTGTCTCATACTTCGAATCCTTAACAAAAACAAGGTGATAAATACACTATTTGGAAATTATTTTTCGATCCTTTAGGTAAGAGGCAACCCGATTTATAGGCATTGATGTACTATTCTTCTACTCTAGGACTGGATCATTTTGAAATTAAAATTAAAATACTCTATTTCTATAATTAATTTAGGCATATCAAGAGTTTTTCCAATCTATGTCAAGAATGACATCCAAATCTGTCACGTTTAACTCCACAAGATCAACTGAGGTGACTTTCTGAGAAACTATGACTGGGAAAATTTGATATGCCGTTTAGCTATGCATGAGTCACCAAATGAAGTAGAGATTAAGAAGGGTTTTAAGAGTATTACAGGACTAAAACCAAAGTTTACTGCTATGTAAGGAATTACGAAAGAAAGTGCATCTTTGGGATCTAAAAATGCATACACATGGTATGAAAAACTTTGAAACGTACTAGTGCCTATATCTTAGGAACCCTCATGATCCTGTCAATTCTAGAGGATATAAACCTATTATGATGTTATCCACCAGTCAAACTAGATGATGCACCCTGCTGAGTCGAATGACCTACTGGAGCTATTCAAGAGGTATCCTAAGTGTGTCCATCGATATCGTCTTTCTTGTATGATGGAAAATCTCAAAGTATGTGACCTAGCTTCCCACAACCAAAACACCCATACTTACCTATCAAACATTCTTTGGTATGGTTTTCCCACACTTCATATAAGTTGGGACAGTACAACAACTAGATTAACTATAATTAACTTAGAGCCTATAGCTCTACCTTTCTGACCTTACCCAGGCTAGGAGACAAAATACTAGAAGATGATGATGTTGGGCTTAAGATCTTATAAATATAAGAGAGATTACCAATGCCCAATTTCCAATAAGAATAATCAAATCTTTCTATTCTAGCTCACTTATTCATATTCTCCATTTCCTTTTCCTTAATATTATGTTCCTTAAACTGTTGAGCGGTAATAATTAATCTAGAGATATCCATCTCATTTACTAACATCATAGTTCTTTAATCTTTTAATAAATCCTTGAAATCACCTAAATAAGCATGCTCATGTGGGATCTAGAATTAGCAACCAATCCTGAAGCATACTTTGAAAGTTCAGTAAACTTGAGAAAATACTCCTTTATACTCATGTTTCCTTGCTTTATATTTATGAACTCGTAAACCTTGGATTCCCTTAAATCAAGAGGCAAGAACATGTCCACAAAAGTAGCAACAAACTCATCCCATTCTACTGTACCTGTATCTGCACCTCTATTCCCCTTCCAGTGTTTACACCAATTGCAAGCCTCTTATTTCAAATGATACAAAACTAAATAAGCACTCCCAACACCAAATTTTTCATAACTCCATACTACCCTTAGTCATAATACTATGATTAGAGTTACAAGTTATCCCAAGCTAACCCATGGCCTGGCATAACAATAAGAATACTAAAATAAGCTAGAAATCAGTGAGCAGAAGCTAAAAATATAAATAATATAAAAATAATATTCAAAACTAAACAATACTAATGTCAATTCCATAAGCTAAAGACAAAGTCTATTTGTCTATGTAAAAGCCTCTAAATAAGATGAGACGCTGGGAGAAGCCCCCATTTAACTTTAATGATCTAAAAATTAAATGATTAAAGTACTGATAATAAAAATAAATATCATCCGCAAAAGATGAGGACTCACCACTCTCTACTATAGATGTAATTTAGGAACCATGATAACCGCGAGCTGGATGTTGAACGTTTGAACTTATATTATAAAAAAAATAAAGTGCAAAGTAAAATATGCAGTCAGTGATTTGAATATACTGAGCATGTGATATATGGACCACACTATAAATATTGAACATGATTGGCGTGAATTCACTCATGATCCCATTCGGTCAAGGGGGACACTCTAACCTAGCGAGGATTACTTTAACCTATTGTGGAACTTAGTTTGGGACTTGGGTTTTATGAAATCATGTCCTCTTTGTGCTAAGTAAAACTCCCAACTAAAAATAAACTGATATACCAAAATGCTTAATAAGATTGTTATTCTGAAATTAAAAGACAAGTGTTCTATTTGAAAGCATTCCCAATCATGAAAATAGAAGGACTGAGTATTCAATAAAAAATGCATGAAATCCTATGTCATCAGAAGTTCCTAACCCACCATGTATAAAGAATCCAACTAGTTATGACAACTTTGTAATCTGAATATGATAAGGGATTTCATAACTCAAGCCTAAAATTATGAATATACCAATATATTGAGAGTTCATAGTTTTGAATATGTAAAGATACTAGATTCATGGGAAAACATGTATACATGGCTTAATGAAAGAAAGAAATTGAAACATAAGGGAGTTCATACTTTTTATTAAAACCTATACTTGTATAATGAATTAAATTGAGAAATAGAATTAACTTTAGGGATCAATGAGTAAAAGAAAACCCAGTGATGAAATCCCACATACCTAGAAGAAATGATCTTGGACTTGAAGCTTGAAAATTGAGAAACAATAGCTCTTGATTTGGAGAAGGGAAAATTGCTTGCCTCTTTTATCTAAAATTTGGATAATTCTCAATTTTATTATAGGGGAATAAAAGACTTAGGGGAATTTAGACTTATTATTTTCCCTTAGGATTCTTTAAGTGTCTTTCTTAGGGTTTAAATATTGGGAAAATATAACCTAAGAATCTGTGAAGTGTGATTGATGAACTATCTCATGATCGTGAGATCTACCTACGGTCGTAGATGGTGAACCTGAGTTAATGGCTAGTTTTGAGGATTCTATGGAATTAATAAAATGATACAAGATATGACTCATAGAACCCTCCCATATCATTCCTCGGTTCATTATTGGATGTACAAGATGAAACAAACTTACAAACTTTTCAAGCTATGATCATACCCAATACTGTGGGTTCTACCTACGATCATTGGTACCCTTCATTGCTAAGAAATATATTTGTCAACTTTTAGGTTTATGGGTATTTTCATGTAGATGAAGGAATAGTACAATGATACTATCTACATATGTTCATGGGTTTGTCCGTGGTGTCTCACTGTTGGACAATACTTCACTAAAATGGCCATAACTCATAATTTTGTAATTAGATTAATGAGAAATCAAAGTTGTTGGAAAAAAGACTCCAATTCCTTTCATTTAATGGTCTTGATCTCAAAAGAACTTCAAAAAGTAGGAGGTATGCTCATTTAAAGTTGATTATAGAAAGATTTTTCACAAGAAATCAGCCGATAAGAAAGGTTTCAACATGGCTATGATCTAGGAGCTACTAGTGGATTTAATACATGTCTAAATCACTTATTATACTACCATAACATGATTTTTGGTTCTACATGTACTTGAAGCATGGTTGTAGTCTAAGCTTGGATTTTGGGTTGTTATAGTAGTAGTTCATAAAATAGAGTATTGTTTCCCACTTCTTCTCTCTCATTGGAGGAGGTCAAATGATTTCTCGGGGAGTTAGAGCTAGTTTCAGACTCTAAAACAACATTATCTAAGATATATGATAGGTTTGGGCTTAAGCGTTGGCCTTTTCAACAACCAATTTAGCTTTCTTTTGGATATTTCTCTTGAAATTTAAGTGACCTAGTATTAAGACCCATTTTGCTATATATCCCTTTTAAGGAGGATGAAGCTTTTGCTTCTTGGCGTTGAGCTTTTACTTAATCATATCTGCATAGAAAAGAAACCATATACTATAGAAAGGCTTGAAAACAAAAAAATTAAAATTGCATAGCCAAAATACTTTAGCTCATTTCCAAAGAGTTCGTTGAGCACTGAATCCTATCACCAAACTAAAAAATCTCAAGGGTGAATTTTGCAAGTCAAAGTAACATTTTTGTGAATTATCAAACAGTTTGGTGACTCTCCCTTGAGCATCGCCAAACTAGTAAGGCTTCATAAAACTTGTAACCTAACCTTCCATCATAAATTTTCACATTCGGTGATATGGGTAGCACTTTGGTGATCGACCACATAGTTTAGCCCATCGCCAAAGTTCTCAATCCATCGTCAAATGTAATCGTCTTCCCCATTCACACTTCAAGTGTTTTAATGGAGATTTATTCATAGCCTTTGCACTGGGTACTGAAACTTCCCTATATTCAGCACTAAAGACAACAAAATGACGATTTTTCCCTTATGAACAACATCATCCAAACTATTATTGGGTGAAATCGATCAAAATCAAAGTCTAACCATCACAATAGACTTCAAAGTCAACCCATACAAAATTTGAGTTTAAATAAAGAACAATAATGCTACCAACAACCATTTCTCCCAAACTAACTAACCCTAGGAAAACCCTATTTTACAAAATTTTAATCGACTATGACGGGATTAAGTAGATACAGACATTAAATTCAAACTCATTAAAAATTTCTCCCACAAAACAAATGGTGCACAAGATATAAATTAACACAAGTGAAAAACAATTGATGGGTCTCTAACCTTCTAAAGAAAGAGTACATATTACTAGAGAATTAGGTTAGAGATGATATTGGTACAATAAAGCAAAGGAGGTGATAGTGCATAGTAGAGGCTTAAGTGAGTGAAGTGAGTGATTGTTTGTGTATGTTCTCTTTGTTGTTATAGTATAAGTGAAAAAGAATAATGAAAGACGTGATTAGAAAGGTACAAGGGAAAGAAATAGAGTCAAAAAATCAAATTGATTAGTCTCTTTTAAGTGACAGGAGATCAGCAATAGAAATGAGCATTGCCAAAGTATTTGGTAGTGTGCCAAACATATGTATGTTGCCAAACTTAACTATTTCCAGAGCTTGGAGGGCCTATTTCAGCAAAGTTCTTCAATGATTCTCCAAAGTGTTCGGCAATCAACCAAAGTGCCTTTCTTGGTGCTAAATGCAAGGCCTTCACACTATCACTTTCGTCGATCACTCTGGTGATATGCCAAAGCATTTGGCAATATGTGAAAATGACATTCCAACAAATTCTTCTAACAACTCACTTTGCAGCATGTTTTCCACATTTTAACCAATAATACATTTGAATCACATAATAAACATTATTCAAATAGACAAAAAATAAAACTTGGGTTGCCTCTCAGGAAGCGCCTTATTTAATGTCGAGGCGTGATACAGGTATGAATCTTTAAGCCAAATTCAGGTAGAACACCTTAATACATTCCACCCTTATCATCATTCTAATCTACTGCTTTACCCTTTGACCATTCACCATGACTCAAGACCATTTTCATATTCTAATACAATAGCTTTGCTTGAGAAGCTTTGCACCACTTGATATATCCCCAACCACCTTGACTTGATTTTTCCCAAAAATAGTTACAGTCTTGAGATAAAAACTAGGTCTTCATCCTCGCTTTTGAACTCTTTTTTTTAATATTTTGGCATTATGACAACTTTAATATTCTCTTTGTAGAGATAAATGATGAGAAAATGGGCTAAATTTGGTATTTATACCCTTCCTAGGTACACGGGTATCACATACGTGATCTGTCGATTGCATTCGTGATACCTAGTCAAAGGTACAGAAGTTGATTATGTGACATCAGTATAGCATATAAGATACTTTTCTTCCTACCGGGGGTATCACTTATGCGACTAAAGGTTATTATTTATGTGAGATTTTCTGGTGCCTGGCAGATCGCTCAAGCAATCAAGGGCATTGTGGATGCGATGCACCACTACCAATTGAGATTTGGCATCCACCAATCTCTTAGGATTCATTTGGAATTCCGTATACACAAATAGACTATGCTACCCTATAAAATTGAGTGTTCTGGACTCAATGGCACAGTCCAAGTTCCTATTTGAGGTTGTTTTAATGAAAATCGGGTTCAACACTCTTCTCTATTTTTCTTAACTTTCGGACAATATCTTAAAATCAGTACGGTGCCTCAAAACCCAGACAAAGGGTCCCCTTAGATTAAAATCAACATTCTGGGAATACTAAAATAGTAAGAATTGGCATATAAGGTCGTTTGACTAAAATCTTTGCCCTGTAGCCAATTTGAACTAGTAAAGACTTCAAAATAGGAAATTGGCTCTAAAAATAACTAAAGTGCTAGGAAACCAAGTTGTCAGTCCCTGCAAGTTATAAATTACTTGGGCAGTGTCACGACCTGAACTAGGGCCTCGCCATGATAGGTATCTCAAGTCCCATATAGACCAGAGATCACCCCCTGCACCTAACTAATCCAACCACCACATACCCTAATGTTGGATGAATTTTGAATATATAACAAGATAAAGTGCAACAAGCTTAAGGACATTCAAAATAAGTCCATAACCAACAACTGGCCGACATACCAAACGATAGACTGACACCACCCAATATCCACAGTAATCTAAACAAAGAATTCTAACAATGAACCTGAACTGAATATCTATAATGTTTCAAGACTTTCCCCCAACTATAGCAAAAAATAAGTCTAAACAATCTGAGATATAGAGATAAAAACATGAAATATAGACTTCTAATGTATGAAAGCTCACCACTTCAATGTCAACTCACGACCTGATCCCTATAAGGAGGAGTAGACATATGACCGATTCCTGTATCATATGAGTATACATCGTCTAAATACGGTTAGCAATTGGAGCGCTAGGATAAAACTCAAGGATAAGGATAACATAATTCCATGATCAACAGTTTTAATTCATTCAAAATTCAGTACATATAATCAAATGTATATACCTATATATCATATGGTGAGATAGGGAATAATGCTAAACATGCACTTTAAAACTTTAACCTTGATTATGTAGCTCAACCGTCATATAATAGTACACACGGGCTACCGGCACTTTATAACATTACTTATGAGGATAGCCTCTATAATTTGTTCCTAGTTGAGACTTGTGGTGTGGATTACACTACTTTTCAACTGTTCTTGACTTCTCAACATTGGTTGAGAGGTCACATTGATTCCAGGTGTAATACCCATGCTTTTTCTTAGCTTGAAAATCATCTCATGGATGTTAGAACTTGATTTGGAATAAGAATTCATTCTTATACATATGGTACTTCCATAATTTTCACTTCCTATCACATTGGAAATTGAATAATCTTTCCATTAATATATAATTCGCCCAAATCCGACACCCGGGCAAAGAGTTAGAACTTTTATGGTGCGATAGTATTTGACCTGAGCCTTCAGCGCGTCGCGGAGATAGCTAAAATGGCAATTGTCAAATTCCAGTATTATTCCGCAATACTGGTGTGTCGAACCAAACTTACAAGTCATAGAAAAGGTGGAAACGCGATAGCTCCACATCGCACCACCGTTCAGTTTCCCAATTGTCAATTTCCAGTGACACGATGCGATAACGCTGTATTGAGCCAAGGGCAAAACTCGGGAAATATTACTAAAAATTTAAAGACGTGTCCAGCGTTAAAAGGGACAACTTCCTACCCCTATATAATCCCTTTAACATGTGATTCATCTATTTTTCACCCAAAACATATTAGATTCTCTCAAGTTTATCTCAAGAACAAACTAGGGTTTCTATTGGGAATTCATATTCAAAAAGGTTTCACCATCAATCTTCACAAAATCATGATCTAAGGTCTGCATAGTATTTATTCATGGACTCCTTTGATCCATGAATTCCAAGAATCCTTTTTAACTACAAGTTATGGATTTTCTTTATGTTTTCATGCTTTGTATGTTCTCTTTCATGTTGATAAATGTTAAATTGGATTCTACTCCATGATTGTTGATAGTTTCTATGTGGGCTTAATTACTATAGCCATAGATTCATGCAACCCTACAATTTAAAACCTTGAATGATGAAATTGGAGATGAATCATGATGTTTGATTGGTGTATTATGTTGTTTACACATTCTATGCCTATTATGTGTATGATTAAATACTTGGATGAAGGAATAATACCCAACAAGTATGATATCATGAAATCCCCATGTATGTACAAGCTTATGCATATCACGTGTTTGATGAAGTGCTTTAATTTATGAATTATGAATTGTGTTGTTGGTCATGTGTTCAAGTAAGCCATGCTATGTCAGTTTCTTTTCATCGAGTCCTGGGGTACTTTTGCCCAAACATTTAGTTGTGTGCATAGATCCATGTCATGTTTTCACGATACTCTTAGTCAATCTATGAACTCTTAGACTTCAGATAGTCTTATGAATCAGGAAAAATCTCCATGATCTCATAACTCAGTCAGTTGTCAGATATCAGTAGTATTCCTTTATCCACAAAAATTTAGTAACTCAGTCCATGCTTAGTTTAGTTCAGTAAATCATGTTCAGTGTCCATTCAGATGGGATTAAGAATTAGCACCGAGTGAACCCACGGATGGGGACTCACCTATTATACGAGGGTGTGATTCCTAGAAGCAATCCTTGCACTCGAGAACTATGTTGCCAGCATAGGTTGAGATATCATAGCCTGCTATATAAGGGTTTGTAACGATGGATTAACCTGTTATGTCAGGGTTACCACCATTCTCTCTAGAGTTACCTATTATATGAGGGCTACTCACATGTTGTCCTTATCAGTGGCGCAGTATTGACACCCTTTCACTCAGGGCATAGATTGGACCCCAGCTCATCTATTATAGTACTTTTGGGGCATGTCGATTAGATACTACTTCCCATAATTTTATGTTACAGAATCAGGACTATCAGATACAGTCAATCAGTCTCAGTAATAAAACTTAGATAGTTCTTCAGATTTTAGGACTGTCAGTATAGTTAACTCCGATACAGTATGGAACTCAGATAGTTCTATCAGATTCAGGATTGTCAGCTACAGTCACCCATGTTATTAGTTATACTCAAATACAGTCACCCATGTTATTAGTATTATTTAGATATAGTCCTTCATGTTATCATTCATATCAGTTATAGCATGTCACGTTATTAGTATACAGACTCAGAAATCATCAAATTATGTTGTCAGTTACAGTTACGTATTTATACATGTATTCTTATGTTCATGTTACACAGTCAGTTAGCATTATTCATGTATCCAAACCATTGCATATATCCTACCTCACATGTATAATCAGTACATATGTACTGACGTATTCGCGCTATGGTTCTTTCTTTTTATGTTACACCATAGGTTCAGAGACATGAGTTTCAGATCAGTAGTAGATTCCAGATTTAGCAGTCAGAGTAGAAGTGAGTCCTCATCCTTTGAGGAAATAATGATTCTATATTATCTCATTGATTAACTTATTAGATGGAGTTAGTTAGGTACATATCCCATCAAATTCTTATTCAGATTCTTCAGGCAGTAGAGGCTTTCAGACTAGATGCAGACTAGATGCAGGCTAGATACAGACTATCATGTTTTAGACTTTAATTTTTTTTTCGGTATTCTATTACCCCACATAGATGTTACGTTATTCAATTATGTTTATGATCGAACCTTATGGCCTTTTAGTGCATATTTCCATATTATTATGTTATCTTATGCAGTATACAGGTATAGATATCATTTATGGGTTATCTTGTGGTCCTTCAGGGTTATGAGCACCGTGTATCATTCCGTTTCAGCAAATTAGGTCATTACAAACTTGGTATCAGAGCCTGAGGTTCATTAGAGTCCTAGGAAGTTTGAAAGAGGCTATGAGATGTTTTAAGAATAGTTTCCCTTCTTTCAGTATTCATGTTGATCCTGTAAGCATAATCACAAGTCAGTCTCTCATTCTAATCTGCTTCTTCTTTTTATTTCAGAACATGCCTCCTAAGAGAAGAAATCAGTCAACCCGTCAGCCCAAAGAACCTTTGGGTGATAATGTTTCTCATACGGAGTTCAGGACCACATTTACCACTCTTTCTCAATCAATCGCTACTCATAATGAATGGACAACAGTTGTTCCAGCCAACCCAGTGGCCAACTCAGCTACAGCGAGGATTTGGGACTTCACCCGAATGAATCCTCCAACCTTTCTCGGGTCTAAGGTAGATGAAGACCCTCAGGAATTCTTTGATCAAGTTGAGAAAGTGACAGACGCCATGGGGGTGACTACTGTTGAGAGTGCTGAGATAGCTGCATACCAATAGCAGGATGTGGCTCATGCTTGGTTTAAATAGTGAAAGTTTGAAAGATCAGATGATGAAGGTCCTATAGAGTGGGAGGAGTTTGCCACTATATTCTTAGACAAATTCTTTCCCCAAAATCTTAGAGAAGCTAAGGTGCTCGAGTTCATCAACCTCAGATAGGGTAATATGATAGTGAAAGAGTATTCTTTTAAGTTTACTCAATTATCCAGATATGCCCCTCATGTGGTTGCAGACAGTAGATCCAAGATGAGTAAGTTCGCTTCAGGGGTGAACGACAGCATGGTTAATGAGTGCAGATCCGCCATGCTAAATAGTGACATGACCTTAGCTAGACTTATGAGCTATGCTCAGCAGATAGAAGAGCAGAAAAGTAAGCAGAGGAAAAATCATAATAAGAGAGCGAAGACAGGTAGTTTCAACTTCGCTCAGCCTAAATCAGAAGGAGGAAATCATTTTCAGTTTTGTCCTAAGTCATCTGTTCCAGTTCCCTCTACAGCTAGTGCTCTAGTTCTTAAGTTCAGAGAGGGTAATATAGATAGAGCGCCAGGCTCTAATACCCAAGGCGGTGTTAGCAATGACCGCACCTATCTTCTTTGCCAGACTTACGGTAAGCACCATCAGGGTGTGTGTAGAGCAGGTAGTGGCATTTGTTTTGATTGTTCCAAAATAGGCCATAGAGTTAGAGACTGTCCTTTTCCAGGTCCTCAGGGTCAACAGAATCGCTCTTCATCTCTGTCCGGTCGTGTAACTCCCCAAAAGTTTCCAAGCCAAAATTTATCCCTAAAAGTATCAAGCATGGGCTTCTAGAGTGAATTATACTAAACTCCTGGTGGAATTCTTTAAATTTTAACTTCTTATTATGTAGGTGACTGAATAAGCTTTCCTTTTATATAAGATTCATCCAAAATGGACACCTGGTGAGGGATTTATTGCTATTTTATGTGCTAGTCGTAAAACATCATTATTCAAGTGTTTAGTGCATTGCGGAGGATCCCAATTTCGCATTCGTCAATTTCCAGTAAGACTCCGAGATCATGGCGCATCGCAGAGTGAGACAATTATCCAATTGGCAATTTCCAGTGAGACACTATGATTGAGGCACGTCACAGTGGCCCATAAAATTAGGCACCAGTTATATTTTTACTACATCTCATTAAGGGTAAAAATAGTACTTCTCTAACCCCTTATCATCTCTAATACGAGGTTTAATCCCAAGAACACCAAAGTAAGTTTATTTTCATCAAAATCTCTCAAGAAACTCCATTAGGGTTTCAGACTAAAAATCCTCATAAATCAAGATTTAACCGTGGGTTTTAGAAGATAATTAGAGATTTGGAATCCTTGCATCGTAGGCTCCAAGAATCGTCCATTTACTTTCTGAAATAGAGGTACGTGGGGTTGTCCCAAATTTTATGGGCATGATTTTTGAAAAGAATTTACACAAGACCTTACTATCTATACGTATACATATGTTTTTACAAGTGGGGTTTTGTTTTAATATCAATAATATGTTTTGTGATATGGTTTTGAAAGAAATATTAAAATATGATGGGGTTGTTGGCTTGCATATTTTTCAATTGTTGAATTCTAAACATGTGATCTGAATTTTGAAAAGGTGCGATGTATATGAATTGTGAATTCTTTAAATCCCCCATGATAATATTTTATACCCCACACTATACTTTTGTTAAACCATTTAGAGCATGAGTTTTTGCAATTGGCATGATATTAATCATAAATGATAAAGTTTCTTAAAACTATTACATGTTGAGAACCATGGTGCATGTGTTTGATGTGTGTGAAAGTATTATATATGTGCATGTTGTAAATGGCATGAAAAGTTGGAGAATTATTGTGGTACTGTGACTTGCAAGTCAATGGTATGATGATACCATATAAATGTATGCCATGACAGAGTTAGAGTTTGATTTAAGAGAGTTAGATGGTTACCTAAAGAAAGTACGAGTTGAAAGACTCTATGCTAGAAACTGTGATTTGCCGACACGGGATTATGGTACCATGCTTTGTGATCTTGCATACCTTTGTTCATGTCGTCCCAAATTGGGACTATGGTTAGGTTCCCTACTTTGTGATCTTGTGTACTACCGTGACATGTTGACTTGATTAGGGATTTTGGCACCCTGATGTGGGATCTTGCGTGTCCCCCTTATAGATACTCCAATCCTTATGGAAAACTTGGATTTGGGACTTAGCCGCTGAGTCAAGGGTGGATTCCATATAGCCCGTAGAATTAGAGATTGTAGCGTGTACCATCTAGCTAAAATGTAAGACAAAGAGTGAGTCATGGTTTCAAAGAAATTTTTCAAAGTCTTTAAAATGCCTATGTGATTTCTTACTAAATGATATGTTTATGAACTGTTTTAAATTGCTCTCATATATGTTGATTATAAATGACTATTTTGGATTAGCTCTGCGTACCAGTACATCTGTATTGACCCCCCTCCCCCTCCAACCTCTCAGGTTTTGAGGCACAGTCTAGGGGTCAAGATAAGCAGTAGATAATTCAGACAGCAGAAGAGATTATGCAGTGGTGAGCCTTCTATATTCTGAAAGGCCTAATTTTTTACGGATATTCATTATTCTACATTTTTTGTCTACTGGGGGCCTTTTCCCAAACTTTAGATAGTATTGTTTTTAGATTTAGTAGAGATTTCACAGACTGAGTCAGATGTTATTTAGATATTGTTGGAGTTTTCCTTCATTGTTAAACTAATTTCAGAGTATGACCATGTTTCCGTATTCGATTTATAATTCCGTATTTTCATTTTACTTTATGAATGTTGTGCATGATTACTAGATAGAGTGGGATATCCGGGCCTTCATGGGTCAGATGTCCGTCATGGACAGGCCCTAGTTCGGATCATGACAAAATTGGTATCAGAGCACGGTTCATGGTCCCAGGGTGTCTGAGAAATCGCGTCGGGTAGAGTCTTATTTATGGGTGTGTATTGTACCACACTTATAAGAAGGAAGCTACTAGGCGTTTAGGAAAGTGTTTCCCCTCTTTGTGATTTAGTTCGTGCTTTAGAGTCTAAATTAGAACTGTCCCCTAATCTATGATCCATTGTATTTCAAAAAAATAGTCATGCCTCATCGTCATTCCAGCAACCAAGATACTTAGGATAATGAAGTCCGGCCTACTCATGGCATGCAGACACATAATAAAGCTCACACCCCAGAACCTGTTCCTACTCCGGGAGTACCTCCAGTCCCGACCAGTCTTCCTCGAGCTCCGAGGACAAATATTAACCGTCCCCAGTCTTCTTAGAGGGATATATCGAATGCAGAATTCAGGAAGCCCATTCACATGCTTGTACAGCTGGTAGCCACATAGAATCAGAGGTTAGAAGATATTGGGTCTACATCGGTCACTTCTAAGGCCACTAGGGTGGGCCAGTTCATGAGAATGAACCCACCTAAATTTTTTGGCACTAAAGTAGAAGAGGACCCCCAGGAGTTCATAGATGAAATAAAGAAGATTTTCAGAGTTATGCATGTGGATCAGGTGGAAAGGGTTGATTTAGCAGCATACCAACTTAAGGATGTAGAGAACCAATGGTACAACAAGTGGGAGAATGCAACAGGGGAGAGTGCTGAGCCCACAATTTGGGATGAGTTCGTGGGAGCTTTTCTTGACCGAATCTTTTCTCTAGAGTTGAGGAAAGCCAAAGTAGAGGAATTCTTGATTACTAAACAAGTAAATATGAGTGTCTATGAGTACACTCTGAAGTTTAATCAACTAGCTCGTTATGCACCAAAAATGATAGGAAATATGAGGGCCCGAATGAGGAAATTTGTATCCATCCTTTTCGATGATCTAGCACTTGAATGTCAAGGGGCGATGCTAAATAGGGAGGTACACTTTGCTAGACTATCAGTACACATGCAACAGGTAGAAGAGAAGAAAAAAAAATGTCTAAATCTAGAGAGAAAGACAGGCAGGAGTAGAGAGCCAGAATAATGGATCAGAACCACAGTCAGCCACAGAGCGGTAACTGGAGCAATAAATGGAAAAAGAAGAAGTTTTGGGGAAAGGTGCAGTCTGAAGCTAGCGCCTCGATGCCCATACCTCCAATTGATAGGCCATCTCAAAGTTTTTAGACTATTCAGGGACCCAGAGCTCAGGATACTCAGTCGTAGGGAAGTATGGCGCAGCCCGCCAGATCTTTTCCCCATTTAACACCTGCGGGAAGAATCATCCAAGAAAGTGTTACTTTGAGAGGAGAAATTTTTATTCTTGCGGTCAAGTGGGACATCTTCAGAGAGATTTCCCTGATACAGGAGGTAATTTTTGGGGAGCCAAGTCACAGGCAAATTCTTCTGCACTAGCACCTCAGAAGGGAGCCACTTTAGCTGCCGGGAGCAGTCACAACTGGCTATATGCTTTGACCAACCATCAATAGGTAGAGGCCTCTCCATATATGGTCACCGGTATGTTACAAATATTTTCTCGTGATGTATATGTTTTTCTTGATCCCGGGTCAACCTTATCTTATGTGACCCCATATGTGGCTGTTGGTTTTGGGTTTGAGCCCGAAGTCATTACCGATCCTTTCTCTATTTCCACTCTATAGGTGATTCTGTTATGGCTAAGAGGATATATAAAAATTGTGTAGTGTCTATTCTTAGTCGGGATACTGTGGCAGATCTTATAGAGCTTGATATGGTTGATTTTGATGCTATCCTAGGGATGGACTGGCTCCATTCGTGTTATGCTACACTAGACTGTAAAACCCATAAGGTTACCTTTTCTTTTTTGAATAATCTAGCAATAGAGTGGGAAGGTCACTCTTTAGCACCTAGGGGGAACTTCATATCTTATCTCAGGGCCCTTAAACTTATTTCCAAAGGTTGCTTGTATCATCTTATTCAGGTTAAAGATTCTAACACTGAAAGTCTTCCTCTTCAATCTGTTCCTATAGTGAATGAATTCATAGAAGTTTTTCCAGATGATCTCCCAGGAATTCTACCTGGTAGGGAGATAGATTTTGGCATTGATATATTGCCAGATACCCATCCTATTTCTATTCAGCCATATAGAATGGCTCATGTAGAGTTAAAAGAATATAAAGAACAGCTAGTAGATCTCCTAGATAAAGGTTTTATCAGACCTAGTGTTTCTCTTTGGGGTGCACCTGTACTCTTCATGCAGAAGAGAGATAGTTCCCTGCGTATGTGCATAGATTGTTGCTATTTGAATAAGGTCACAGTGAAAAATAAATATCCTCTTGCTATAATCAATGACCTTTTTTATCATCTTCAGGGTGCTAAGTGTTTTTCTAAAATAGACCTTCGTTCGAACTATCACCAGTTGAAAGTTAGGGAGTCAGACATTCCTAAAATAGCTTTCCAAACTAGATATGGTTATTATGAATTCTTGGTCATGTCCTTTGGGTTGACTAATGCTTCTGCAGCTTTCATGGACCTAATGAATAGGGTTTTCTATCAGTTCCTAGACCTATTTGTCATAGTTTATATCGATGACATCTTGATCTACTCCAAAAGTGAGAAGGACCATACCAATCACCTCCAGATTATTCTTTAGACTCTCAAAGATCATAAGTTGCATGCAAAATTCTCCAAGTGTGAATTCTGGATAAATGCTATTGCTTCTTTGGGGCATATTGTGTCTAGTGAGGGGATTCGGGTTGATCCCCAAAAGGTTGAGGCAATGAGGAAATGGCCCAGACCCACGACTCCAACCGACATTCGGAGCTTCTTGTCTTTGGCGGGTTATTACAGAATGTTTGTAAAAAGTTTTTCTTCCATAGTTGCACCACTTACTAAGTTGACTCAAAAAAAGGTAAAGTTTTTGTCATCTGACTCTTGTGAGAGTAGTTTTGAGAAGCTGAAAGACAAGTTGACTACTGCTCTTATTTTGACTCTTTCAGAGGATACAGAAGGTTTTATTGTATACGTTGATGTGTCCCAAGTAGGACTTGGGTGTCTTCTTATGCAGCACGGTAAGGTAGTGGCTTATGCATATAGGTAGTTGAAGGTGCATGAGCGGAACTACCCTACTCATGACTTGGAATTAGCGGTTGTGGCTTTTCTACTTAAGAGCTGGTGGCACTATTTGTATGGGGTGCATGTTGATATATTTACTGACCACAAGAGTTTACATTATGTTTTCTCGCAGAAAAAGTTGAATCTCAGGCAGAAACAATGGTTAGAACTTTTAAAGGACTATGACATGAGCCTGCACTATCATTCGGGTAAGGCAAATATGGTAGCCGATGCCCTCAGCAGATTGTCTATGGGTAGCGTCTCTCATGTTGAGGAAGGGAAGAGAGAAATAGTAAAGGATGTTCATCGACTTGCAAATTTTGGAGTGCGACTCTTAGATACTGAAGATGGAGGGGTGGTGGTGCATAAGATAGCTAAATCATCCCTTTGTGAAGAAGTTAAAGAAAAGCAGGCCAAAGATCCCATCTTGATGCAGATAAAGAGTGATGTAGGTTAGCAGAAGGTGATGTTGTTTGAGATTGGTGTGATGGCATTTTGAGATATCAGGGTAGGTTATGCATGTTAGATATAGATGGTCTGAGGCAGAGAATCCTTGATGAAGCTCACACTTCGAGGTATGTTGTTCACCCAGGATCTACTAAGATGTACCATGATCTGAAATCTATGTATTGGTGGAATAATATGAAGCGTGATGTGGCTTACTTTGTTTCCAACTGTTTGAATTGCCAACAAGTTAAAGTAGAGCATTTGAGGCCAGGTGGTTCTTCCCAAGAGATAGCTTTACCCTTGTGGAAGTGGTAGATGATTAATATGGACTTTATTATAGGGCTTACGAGGTCCCAAAACCAGTATGATTCCATTTGGGTAATTGTAGATAGGCTGATCAAGTCAGCCCACGTTCTACCTATCAGGACTAACTACTCGGGAGAGGATTATGTCAAGTTGTTCATTGCCGAAATAGTTCGTTTACATGGGGCACCTGTTTCCATCATATCCGACCGAGGTACACAGTTTTGTTTTTAGTTTTGGAGATCTTTTCAAAGAGGCTTAGGTACCCAAGTAAACCTAAGTACTGCTTTCCACCCTCAGACTGATGGGCAAGCTGAGCATACTATTCAGACCCTTGATGACATGTTGAGGGACTGTGTGATTGATTTTAAAGAAAGTTAGGTGGAGAACTTGCCCCTAATAGAGTTCGCATATAATAACAGTTTCCATTCCAGTATTAAGATGGCACTATTTGAGGCGTTGTATGGAAGAAGATGTAGGTCACCAATAGGGTGGTATGAAGTGGGTGAGATGTAGATGTTTGGGCCTGATCTTTTTTATCAGGCAATGGAAGATGTGAAAGTCATTAAAGAATGACATAAGACAGCCCAAAGTCGTTAGAAGTCCGACACTGATGTTAGGAGAAAAGGTTTAGAGTTTGAGGTTAGAGATTGGGTATTTCTCAAGGTTTCTCCAATGGAGGGAGTCATGCGATTCGAGAAGAAAGGTAAGCTGATTCCTCGCTACATAGGACCGTATCAGATTTTAAGAATGGTAGGTGTAGTCGTGTATGAGTTAGAATTGCCTGGCAGTTTGGGTTTCGTTCATTCGGTATTTCATATATCTATGTTGAAGAAGTATATTGGAGACCATTCTTTTATGTTGCCTGTCGAAGAAATCAGAGTGATAGACTCCTTATCCTATGAAGAAGAGCCTGTAGAAGTTTTGGATCGCCAAGTTAGAAAATTGAGAAACAAAGAGATTGCCTCAGTTAAAGTATTGTGGAGAAACTAGAAAATTGAAGAAGCAACTTGGGAATCCGAAGTTGACATGAGAGGTAGGTACCCAAACCTTTTTTACCCGGTGGATCACGAAATAAAAGGTATAATCCTTGCCTTATTCTTTCTATGCCTTAGTATGATTGAAATCATGCCTGTCTGTGTTTCGCATCAATATTTGGGGACTAATGTTCCCAAGGGGGGATATTGTAACACCCCCAAAAGTTTCAAAGATAAAATTTGTCCCTAAAAGTATCAAGAATGGACTTTTAGAGTGAATTATACTTAACTCCCTATAGAATTCTTTAAATTTTAACTTCTCATTATGTAGGTGACTGAATAATCTTTCCGTTGATATAAGATTCGTCCAAAATGGACACCCAGTGAAGGAGTTATGGCTATTTTATGTGCTAGTCGTAAAACATCGTCATTCAGGTGTTTAGCACATCACGGAGGATCCCAATTTTGCATTCGTCAATTTCCAGTAAGACTCCGCGATCATGGCGCATTGCGGAGTGTGACAATTTCCAGTGAGCCACCGCAATTGTGGCATGTCATAGTGGCCCATAAAATTGGGCACCAGTTATATTTTTACTACATCTCATTAAGGGTAAAAATGGTACTTCTCCAACCCCTTATCATCTCTAACACGAGGTTTAATCCCAAGAACACCAAAGTAAGTTTATTTTCATCAAAATCTCTCAAGAAACTCCATTTGGATTTCAGACTAAAAATCCTCATTGCTCAAGATTTAACCGTGGGTTTTAGAAGATAATTGGAGATTTGGAATCCTCGCATCGTAGGCTCCAAGAATCATCCATTTTCTTTCTGAAATAGAGGCACGTGGGGTTGTCCCAAATTTCATGGGCATGATTTTTGAAAAGAATTTACACAAGACCTTACTATCTATACGTATACATATGTTTTTACAAGTGGGGTTTTGTTTTAATAGCAATAACATGTTTTGTGATACGGTTTTGAAACAAATATTGAAATATCATGGGGTTGTTGGCTTGCATATATTTCAATTGTTGAATTGTGAACATATGATCTGAATTTCTAAAAGGTGCGATGTATATGAATTGTGAATTCTTTAAATCCCCCATGATAATGTTTTATACCCCACTATACTTGTGTTAAACCGTTAAGAGCATGAGTTTTTGAAATTGACATGATATTACTCATAAATGATAAAGTTTCTTGAAACTATTACAAGTTGAGAACCACGGTGCATGTGTTTGATGTGTGTGAAAGTTTTATATATGTTCATGTTGTAAATGGCATGAAAAGTTGGAGAATTGATGTGGTACTGTGACTTGCAAGTCAATGGTATGACGATACCATATAAATGTATGCCATGACAGAGTTAGAGCTTGATTTAAGAGAGTTAGATGGTTACTCGAAGAAAGTATGGGTTGAAAGACTATACTAGAAACCGTGATTTGCCGACATGGGATTATGGTACCATGCTTTGTGATCTTGTGTACCTTGATTCATGTCATCCCAAATTGGGACTATGGTTAGTTGCCCTGCTTTGTGATCTTTTGCACTACCATGACATGTTGACTTGATTAGTGATTTTGCCACCCTTTTGTGTGATCTTGCGTGTCCCCCTTATAGATACTCCAATCCTTGCAGCAGACTTGGATTGGGGGCTTAGCCGTCGAGTCAAGGGAGGATTCCATATATCCCGTGGAATTACATATTGTAGGGTGTACCATCTATCTAAAAAGTAAGATAAAGAGTGAGTCATGGTTTCAAAGAAACATTTCAAAGTCTTTAAAATGCCCATGTGATTACTTACTATATGATATGTTTATGAACTGTTTTAATTTGCTCTCATATATGTTGATTATAAATGACTATTTTGGATTAGCTCTGCGTACCAGTACATCTGTATTGACCCCCCTCCCCCTCCAACCTCTCAGGTTCTAAGGCATAGTCTAGGGGTCAAGATAAGCAGTAGATAATTAAGACAGCAGAAGAGATTGTGCAGTGGTGAGCCTTCTATATTCTGAAAGGCCTAATGTCTTACAGATATTCATCATTCTATAGTTTTGGTCTACTGGGGGCCTTGTCTCAGACTTCAGATAGTATTGTTTTAAGATTTAGTCGAGATTTCGCAGACTGAGTCAGATGTTACTTAGATATTGTTGGAGTTTTCCTTCATTCTTAAACTAATTTCAGAGTATGACCATGTTTCTGTATTCGATTTATAACTCCGCATTTTTCTTTTATTATATGAAGTTGTGAATGATTACCAGATAGAGTGGGACATTCAGGCCTTTATAGGTCGGATGTCCCTCACGGCCAGGCCCTAGTTCGGGTCGTGACAGGTCGTCCAAATTAGCAGGGTGCCACTTATAGTGCTACTAGCGGGAAATGCCCAAATCATCTCTATGCTCTTCAGTCTCGATAGGATTAGGAAAGTTCTCCTAATGTAGTTACTGGTACATTACAGATCTTTCATGTACATGTTAATGCTTTGCTAGATCCAGGAGCTTTCTTGTCTTTTGTTACTCCTTATATAGAATTTGATTTTGGAGTTAGTCCTAAAATTCTAGCAGAGCCCTTCTCTGTCTCTAACCTAGTAGGTAAAACCATCATAGCTCAGCGGGTATATAAGAACTGCCCGGTTATGATATTTCAAAAAGTCACTTCAGCAGACCTCATCGAATTTGAGATGACTAATTTTGATATCATTCTCAGCATGGATTGGCTTCATTCCTGTTATGCCACATCGACTGTAGAAAATGAATAGTTCTGTTTCAGTTCCCGAATAAACCCATCCTAGAGTGGAAAGGTAGTGTATTCGCTTTCAGGGGTCAACTTATTTCCTACCTTTGGGCAAGGAAAATGATATCTAAGGGATGTGTTTATCATCTAGTTCATGTTAGAGATTCCAGTTCTGATGCTTCCAGTCTTGAATTAGTCCCAGTAGTGAATGACTATTCAGATATCTTTCCCGAAGATCTTCCAGGAATTCCTCCCAAAAGGGAAATAGACTTCGGTATTGATCTTCTTTCAGAAACTAAGCCTATCTCTATTCCTCCATACAGAATGGCACCAGAAGAACTCAAGAAACTGAAAGAATAGTTGAAAGATCTCTTAGATAAGGGATTCATCAGACCCAGCATTTCCCCGTGGGGCGCACCAGTCTTATTCGTGCGTAAGAAAGACAGTTCACTCAGAATATGTATAGATTACCGTCAACTCAATAAAGTCACGGTCAAGAACAAGTATTCTCTTCCCAAAATCGATGACTTGTTTGACCAACTTTAGGGTGCCAGTTATTTCTCTAAGATAGAACTCAGATCCGGCTATCATCAGCCCAGAGTTAGAAAATATGACATCCCGAAGATAGCTTTCTGTACGCGGTATGGTCACTTTGAATTTCTAGTCATGTCATTTGGTCTTACCAATTCCCCAGCATCTTTCATGGACTTGATGAACCACGTGTTCAAGCAGTACTTGGACATGTTCGTCATAGTCTTCATAGAAGATATTTGGGTCTATTCCCGCACAGAGCGAGATCATGCAGACCATCTAAGAATAGTACTCCAGACTCTCAAAAACCATCAGTTATTTGCCAAATTTAGTAAGTTCAAATTTTGGCTAAGATCAGTAGCATTCCTTGGCCATATTATTTCCAATGATGGCATTAGAGTAGATCTTCAAAAGATCGAAGCGATAAGGAACTGGCCTCGCCCTATCTCTCCATCAGATATCCGGAGTTTTTTGGGTCTGGCTGGCTATTACAGATGGTTTGTTGAGGAATTTTCTTCTATATGATCCCTTATGTCCAGATTTACTCAGAAGAAAGTCAATTTTAAGTGGTCAGATCCATGTGAGAAGAGTTTTCAAAAACTAAAGACTTGACTCACCTCAGCTCCAGTTCTAGCATTACCAGATAGTTCAGACGGTTTTGTAGTGTATTGTGATGCATCTAGAGTGGGTTTAGGTTATGTCCTCATGAAGCATGGTAAAGTCATAGCCTACGCCTCCAGACAGCTTAAACCCCATGAGAAGAATTATCCTACTCATGACCTTGAGTTAGCAACCATAGTATTTTCCTTAAAGATTTGGAGGAATTATCTCTATGGAGTTCATGTAGACGTCTTCACAGATCATAAGAGCCTTCAGTATGTCTTTTCTTAAAAATATCTTAATCTTTATTATAGAAGGTGATTAGAGCTCTTAAAAGATTATGACATGATTGTCATCTATCATCCGGACAAGGCCAACGTAGTGGATGATGCTCTCAGTAGACTGTCTATGGGGCGTGTTTCTCATGTTGATGATAGTAAGAAGAAGTTAGCTCAAGAAGTACACCAGCTTTCCAGACTAGGCGTTCGCTTGGTCGATTCTTCAGAGGGTGGTGTATATGTTCAGAGTAGTTCAGAATCATCTTTAGTTTCCTAGGTGAAAGTAAAGCAAGATAAGGATCCTAGCCTTGCAAGCTAAAAGAGTCAGTTCAGAATCAAAAATTAGAGGTTTTCTCCCAAGGGGGAAATGGTGTCCTCCGTTGTCAGGGTCGTCTATGTGTTCCAGGTATAGATGACATAAGGCAGCAAATTCTTGCAGAAATACACGGTGCGCGTTACTCTATTCATCCAAGGGCCACTAAGATATACCGTAATTTGATGGGAAATCTATTGGTGGAGTGGGATGGAGAGAGATGTTACAGAGTTTGTGGCTAAGTGCTCTACATGTCAGCAAGTTAAGATAGAGCATTAGAAGCCTAGTGGTCCTATGCAGGAGTTTAGTACTCCTATTTGGAAGTGGGAAGTTGTGAACATGGACTTCGTGACGGGTTTACCTCGAACTCGTCGTCAGCATGATTTAGTCTGGGTCATTGAAGACAGAATGACCAAATCAGCTCTTTTCCTTCCAGTTCATACCTCTTATTCAGCCGAGGATTATGCCAAGCTCTACATTAAGGAGCTGGTCAGATTACACGTTGTTCCGTTAACTATTATCTCAGACAGAGGTACCTAGTTTACCTCTTATTTTTTAAAGCATTCCAAAAGGGTCTTGGTACCCAAGTTTATCTCAACACAACCTTTCATCCTCAGACAGATGGTCAAGCAAAACGGACCATTCGGACTTTGGAAGATATGCTAAGGGTGTGTGTAATTGATTTCAAGGGTAGTTGGGATGACCATTTGCCTTTGATTGAATTTGCATACAACAATAGCTATCATTCTAGTATTCAGATATCTCCATTCGAAGCTCTCTATAGTAGGAGATGTAGATCTCCAATTGGTTAGTTTGAAGTTAGTGAGGCCTCAGTCATAGGTCCTGACTTAGTATTCGACGCCTTAGAGAAAGTTCAGTTAATTAGAGAAAGACTCTGGGCTGCTCAAAGCCGACAGAAGTCTTATGCAGATTTTCATAGAAAGGATCTAGAGTTTGATATTGGTGATCATGTCTACCTCAAAATCTCTCCTATGAAGGGAGTGAAGAGATTCAAAAAGAAGGGAAAGCTCAGTCCTCAATATGTCGGTCCCTTCAAAATTCTCAATCGATTCGGCAAGGTAGCTTATGAGGCTCGAATTGCCTTCATATCTAGCCTCAGTTCATCCAGTCTTTCATGTCTTTTTGCTCAAGAAGTGTATAGCTGACCCATCAGTCGTAGTCCCTACTCAGAGCATTGATGTTCAGAACAGCCTCTCTTATGAAGAGATTCCAGTTGAAATCCTAGACTATCATACTCGTAGATTGAGGAACAAAGAATTCCCTCTAGTTAAAGTTCTTTGGCGAAATCAGTCCGTCGAGGGTGTTACTTGGGAAGAAGAAGTAGATATGCGTACCAAGTATCCTCACCTCTTCCCCGCCAACTCAGATCAAGCTCAAGGTAACAGTTCTCCTTAAGCTTACTCAGATTCATGATTAGTGTACATCACTAACTTAGTAACCAGTCTCATGTCCATGTTCCCATGATAAGCTTGGTATCAAGTACCACCGCATATTCAGTCATGCATTCATGTATCAGATCAGTTATATAGTTATGAATCAGACATGCATTCTCATTGTGAGAAAACCTAGTTCTTCAGAACTTTCAGTTATGCATTTATGAATCAGTTATGCATACATCAGATATGCATGTTCAGTATGTTATGTTCAGTTTATCAGTCACGTCCGTCATGAGATCATGTTCCATTTATTCATTTTTAGTTCATGTTCAGTTTATTATTACCCCTCTTAGTCAGTCTCATTCGAGGATGACTATTCACAAGGGGGAGATATTGTAATACCCGTGTTTTTTCTTATCTTGAAAATCATCTAAAGGATGTTAGAACTTTCTTTGAAATAATAATTCATTCTTATACACGTGGTACTTCCATAATTTTCACTTCCTATCACATGGGATATTGAACAAGCTTTCCATCAATATATAACTCGCCCAAATCTGACACCCGGGCGAAGAGTTAGAGCCTTTTTAGTACGACAGTGTTTGACCTGAGACTTCAGCGCATCGCAGAGATAGCTCAAATGGAAATTGTCAAATTCTAGTGTTGTTCTGCGATACTGGCGCGTCGAGCCAAACTTTCATGTCGTAGACAAGGTGGCAACGCGATAGCTCCGCATCGCACCACTGTTCAGTTTCCTAATTGTCAATTTCCAGTGACACGGCATGATAATGCCGCGTTACGCCAAGGGCCCAACTCGGGAAATTTTACTAAAAATTTAATGATGTGTCCAGGTTTAAAAGGGACAACTTACTACCCCTATATAATCCCTTTAACACATGATTCAACCACTTTTCATCCAAAACATATTAGATTCTCTCAAGTTTATCTCAAGTACAAACTAGGGTTTCTATTGGAGATTCAAATTCAGAAATATTTCACCATCAATATTTACAAAATCATGATCTAAGGTATGCATAGTGTTCATTCATGGACTCCTTTCGTCCATGAAGTCCAAGAATCCTTTTTAACTACAAGTCATGGATTTTCTTCAAGTTTTTATTCTTTGTATGTTCTCTTTCATGTTGATAAATGTGAAATTGAATTCTACTCCATGATTGTTGATAGTTTCTATGTGGGTTTAACTACTATAGCCATAGATTCATGCAAACCTATGATTTAAACCCTTGAATGATGAAATTAGAGATGAATCATGATGTTTAATTATTGTATAATGTTGTTTACACATTCTATGCCTATTTTGTGTATGATTAAATGTCTAGATGAAGGAACAATGCCCAAAAGGTATGATATCATGAAATCCTCATGTATGTACAAGCTTATGCATATCACGTGTTTGATGAAGTGCTTCAATAGATGAATTATGAATTGTGTTATTAGTCATGTGTTCAAGTAAGCCATGCTATGTCAGTTTCTTCTTATCGAGTATTGGGGGTACTTGTTCCTGAACATTTAGTTGTGTGCCTAGAGACATGTCATGTTTTCATGATACTCTCAGTCAAGCTATAAACTCTTTGACTTCAGATAGTCTTATGACTCAGGAAAAATCTCCATGATCTCATGACTCAGTCGGTTGTCAGATATCAGTAGTATTCCGTCAGCCACAGCAATTTAGTAACTAAGTCCATGCTCAGTTCAGTTCAGTAAATGATGTTCAGTGTCCATTTAGATGGGAGTAGGAATTAGCATTGAGTGAACCCAAGGATAGGGACTCACATGTTTTACGAGGGTGTGATTCCTAGAAGCAATCCTTGCATTCGAGAACTATGTAGCCAGCATAGGTTGAGATATCGTAGCCTGCTATATGAGGTTAGATAAGGTGGCTTAACCTGTTATGTGAGGGTTCTCACCATTCTCGCTAGAGTTACCTATTATATGAGGGCTACTCATATGTTGTCCTTATCAGTGGTGCAGTATTGACACCCTTTTACTCTGGGCATAGATTGGACCCCAGCTCATCTATTATAATACCTTTAGGGCATGTCGATTAGATACTACTTCCCACAATTTTATGTTACAGAATCAGGACTGTCAGATACAGTCAACCAGTCTCAGTAATAGAACTTAGATAGTTCTTCAGATTTTAGGACTGTCAGTAAAGTCAACTCTGATACAGTACGGAACTCAGATAGTTCGATCAGATTCAGGACTGTCAGATACAGTTACCCACGTTATTAGTTATACTTAAATACAGTCACCCATGTTATCAGCATTATTTAGATATTGTCCTTCATGTTATCAGTCATATCAGTTATAGCATGTCACATTATTAGTATACAGACTCAGAAATCATGAAATCATATTGTCAGTTACAATTACGTATTTATACATGTATTCTCATGTTCATGTTAGACAATCAGTTAGCATTATTCATGCATGCAAACCATTGCATATATTCTACCTCACATATATACTCAGTACATATGTACTGACGTATTCGCGCTATGGTTCTTTCTTTTTATGGTACACCATAGGTTCAGAGACACGAGTTTCAGATCAGCAGTAGATTCTAGATTTAGCAGTCAGAGTAGAAGTGAGTCCTCATCCTTTGAGGACATAATGATTTTATATTATCTCATTGATTAACTTATTAGATGGATTTAGTTACGGACATGTCCCATCAAATCCTTATTCAGATTCTTCAGGCAGTAGAGGCTTTCAGACTAGATGCAGACTAGATGTAGGCTAGATACAGACTATCATGTTTTAGACTTCAGTTTTGTTTTAGGTATTCTATTACCTTACACAGATGTTACGTTATTCAGTTATGTTCATGATCGAACCTTATGGCCTTTCAGTCCATGTTTCCACATTATTATGTTATCTTATGCAGTATATAGGTACAAATATCAGTCATGGGTTAGCTTGTGGTCCTTCAGGGTCATGAGCACCATGTAGCATTCTAGTTCAGCAAATCAGATTGTTACACCAGGCCAGCTGGATCTCCCCCATTGATAAAAACTCAGTTCTATGAGATCTTCTTGGAGACTATTTACCTCACAATCTTAAGGATTATTTGAAGGATTAGTCCTCAAATTTTGAGCAGGGTTTGACTATTGTGAATTATGAGGCTTGAGTATGAAAGGGTTCATTTCTTTGTTAGTAGATTGGCATTTCCTCTTTTCATGTTTACATGGAGTTTGGTTGTTGTGGGTAGAACTTTTTCTGAGGTTTCTGTTCATGTTTAGGTTATGAAAGAGATACATCATGAGGCCTAAGTATTTAATGATAAGAATCCATGATATTAGGATAGTTTTTGTAGGAGTCATAGTGTCACGATTTAAAGGTAGTTGTTCTCAGGGTAGGTACCCTCTGCATCAGCTATATCAGCATTAGGGTTAATTTAATAGGACCGTTAAGGTTGCACTTTAGTTATCGATAGAAGCCAATCTAGTTTGATAATTATCCTAGCCAGGGAACTAGTCAGTCTTTGAGAGGTTTATCTTCTGGTTATTTTGGTTGTGGTGGTTATTCCAGGTCATCCAGATCTTTTGGTTTTAGTATAGCACATGAGGCATGTTATGATTGTGGGGATTTTAGCCATTTCTTAAGAGAGTGCCCCAGTCGCAGAGCGATAGTTCCTTCAACTTAGAGTTTTTCACTAATTCATGCAGTTCTGCCCCCAGTTAGAGGTGGTATGCATAGTTATTGGGGTTGTCCTCAGGGTGCTTATGGAGGTTCTCCAACAGGTAGGATAGAAGATCGATTAGGACCCTATCTAGGTGGTAGGTGTGGTTAATTGTATGCCATACTTTCTATACCTGAGGCTGAGTCTCTGGATTTTTTATTACAGGTACAATCTTGGTGATCCATCAGTTTGTTTATTCTTTATTTGAACCATGATCCACTTGTTCTCTTGTATTTTTTTATTATGCCCCATTATTAAAGTTATTTTGGAATTCCTTATTTATGTTGGTTGTGTATCGACTCTTGTAGGTGATTTTTTAGTAGAAGATCAGGTTTATAGATTATGTGTTGTGTTTGTTTGAGGGTATGATACTCAAGATGATCTTACTATGTTAGATGTGGTGGCTTTTTATATGACTTTAGGTATGGACTGGTTATCCTACTATAATGCGGTTTTGGATTGTTTTGCCAAGATTATTCCTTAAGCCATGCCTGACAAAGCCCTAATTGTGTGGCAGAGAGCTATTATCCGTGAGTTGATGGAGATTATTTCCTATATTTAGGCTAGGACACTTATTTCTGGGAGTTGCTACTATTATCTCACTTATATTCATAATGCTAGTATGGAGAGTCCATTGCTTGACTCTATTCTTATAGTTTGTGAGTTTCCTAATGTTTTCCTTACTAATCTAGTTGGACTTTCTCCTGTGTGAGATATTGAGTTTTTTATTGATCTTGAGTTAGGTACCCGACCTATTTCTATGTCACTCTACTGTATGGATCTTGTTGATCTTAAGGAGCTAAATTCTCAGCTTCAGGACCTTCTTGGTAAGGGTTTCATTAGATTGTGTGTCTTCTTGGGGAGCTCCTATATTGTTCATGAAAAAGGATGGTTCTGTGAGTATGTGTATTAATTAGGCAGCTTAATAAGGAGATAGTAAAGAATCCTATGCCTCACATTGATGATTCTTTGACCAACTTTAAGGAGCAGTGGTGTTCTCTAAAGTTGACTTGAGTTTTGGTTACCATCAATTGATGATTCGATCTAAGGATATCCTAAAGACAACCTTAAGAACCCATTATGGTCATTATGAGTTCCTAGTAATGTCTTTGGGGTTAACCAATACCCTAACCACATTCATGGATTTGATGAACCACGTATTGAAATCATATATGGATTTCTTTGTGATTGTGTTAATTGATGACATCCTTATGTATTCAAGAAGTAGGGAGGAGCATATGCAGCATTTGAGGATTGTGCTCTAGAATTTGAGAGATCATAGGATTTCTGCCAAATTTTCTAAGTGTGAGTTTTGGCATGGGCGAGTGGCATTCCTTGGGCATATGGTGTCTATGGATGGTATTATGGTAGACCTAACAAAGATTGAGGTTGTTCATTATTGCGCCAGGCCTACATCTATATCTGAGGTTCACAGCTTTATTGGTTTATTACTATAGATGGTTAGTTGAGAGTGTTGCTACTATTGCAGCATTGATGGTTGTTGATTCAAAAGGAGGTTCTTTTCCAATGGTTCGAGGAGTGTGAGTCGAGATATGTAAAGCTTACAGTATTTCTTACTTCAGCTCATATCTATGCTATTTTTATTGAGGGTGACGGGTTCACCGTGTCTTATGATGCTTCAAATATTAGTATAGGTTGTGTATTGATTTAGCAGGTTTGAGTTATTTCTCATACATCGAGGCAACTAAAGGTGTACGATCACAACTACCCCATTCATGACATAGAGTTGGTGGCAGTAGATTTTGGGTTTAAGATTTGGAAACATTAACTTAATGGCCTGCATTGGAGACCTTCACAAATCATCATAGTCTTCAACACCTTATGACCCAAAAAGAGCTCAATTCTAGGCAGCTTAAGTAGATGAAGTTTCTTAAGAATTATGACATCTCTATCTTGTATCATCCAGGCAAGGCAAATGTGGTAGTAGATGCCTTGATTCGGAAGGCGGTGAGTATTGGTAGCTTATATTGTATTTTTATTTCTCAAAGGTTGTTGACACGAGATGTTCAGTACTTAGATAACTTGGTAGTGAGACTTGATGTTTCAAACCTTAGGAGGATTCTTTCTAGTGGGAGAGATTGCCATGGACTTTGTTAGTGGTTTTCCTCACACTTCCCGTTGTTCCAATGTTATTTGGGTTATTATGGATCGATTAACCAAGTCAGCATATTTCATTCCTATTTAGATGACTTTCAATGTTGAGAGGTTAGCTGGTATCTATATTCATGAAATAGTTCATATGCATGGTGTGCCTAAATCTATTATTTCAGCTTGATATTTAGTATTGACTTCTAGGTTTTGGAGAGCTTTTCAAGAGGAGTTAGGTACTCAGGTAGATCTTAGTACAACCTTCCATCCTCAGACTGATGGGCAGCCAGAGCAGACTATTAAGGTTCTCGAGGATATGCTCTGAGACTGTGCTATGGA
Source organism: Capsicum pubescens (assembly GCA_030864215.1). NCBI lineage: Eukaryota > Viridiplantae > Streptophyta > Magnoliopsida > Solanales > Solanaceae > Capsicum > Capsicum pubescens. The sequence goes on along the minus strand of CM061538.1, from coordinate 187,920,802 downwards.
TTTTGGAGGTTATTGGGAGCAGCACTTGGCTTTGGCAAAGTTTGCGAAAAATAATAGGTATCATTTGAGTATTGTAGTGGTGCCATTTGAGCCTTTATATGGTAGGCAATGTCATTCTTTGATGGGTGGTTTGATACCTCTGAGATTAGACCTTGTGGTACTGACTTACTTTAGAAGTATCTCTCATGACGGGTGCGATGACGTCTGAAAGAAAAGGAAAGCTTAGCCCCAGATATATTGGACCCTGTGAGATTCTTCGCATAGTTAATGAGGTGGCTTATGAGTTCACCTCACCCCCAGATTTTGATGTTGTCCATCTAATTTTCCATGTTTCTATGCTGCAACAATTAATTCCTGATATGTTTTATGTGCTTAGAGGGGACTCAGTCCAGTTAGATGAGCAATTGACCTTCGTAGAGGAGCCTGTGCTCATATTAACAAGCGATGTCAGGCGATTGTGAAGTAGAGATATTCCAGTAGTTAAGATTCAGTGGAGGAGGCTACTTTTGAAATTGAGAGTAAGATGTGGACCCCATTATCCTCACCTATTTTAGGATTCAGGTACATCCTAATCCTTTACTTTCACGAATAAAAGTTCTTTTAGTAGTGGATACTGTAATGACCTTCTAGGTCATTTCCTCTATTTCCACCAATTTTTGTCGTTTAGAGCTATCCTATATCTACCCTAAGTCATTTATGACTTGCTGGAACTTACAATTCGATTATCGGGAAGTTTGTTTGGTTTTTGAGGCAATTCCTTATTTTGAAGTCTTCAATGGTTCAAATTGGCTACCAAACAAAAGCTTCAGTCAAATGACCTCATATGTCAATTTTAACTACTCCAGCAGCTTTGAAACATCAATTTTAGGCTAGGGGTACCCTCGGTCTAAGTCCTAAGGCTCCCTGACTCATTTTGGGATATTGACCAGAAGTTAAGAAAGATGGCACATGGGTTTAGGATCAACTTTTCATTGAAATGACCTCGTATGGAAATTTTGACTGCGTCATTAAGTCTAGAACGTTTTATTTCATAGGTTAGTATCACGACCCGATTTGTGAGTCAAAATGGAACCTACTAAATCCCTCCAGTAGGTAAGCCGAAACATAGCCCGGAGTTGATTGCAATGGTCTAACTTAGTGGAAAATGCCCCAAAAGGGTGAAATAGAAAATACAACTCTTAAATAAGAAAGACAATAGAAATAGTCTGAAAGGTAGCCAAAACATATAAGACCATCCCATGACCTGGTAGAGTCAATGCAAGTGATACTACAAATACACCACAAGTTCTAGAATAGTCCATACAATATGTCTCAAAACAAAAGATTAAATATAGACAAATAGAAGGAAACAGGGGCAACTCTGGCTCCAAGAGCTCACCCTTTCGCTAAATTCCAACACTGATACGGGAATGATCATGACGTTAGATATTTTTTGAGTAACTTGAAGACCAACTAAAGAATGCACAAGCCCAAGTGTAGATGAGGCTCAAATCAGTTTTTGAATGCACTCCATGGGGTGGCCTTGAGGCCTTTTTGATGGAAGGGTCCTTTTGTCATTTAACTATTATTTTGCAATGTAATATAAATATAACATGGTAGGGTTTATTTTCTTAGTTTTGATGCTTTATATTGTAAGAACACTCCTCTTAGAGAGAAAGACTCCAACTGAAACTAGGGCCTAACACAAAGGTGGAATCGCTTGTGTGTGGTGTTTTGCTTGATACGTTGGTGCTTGAGAGGTGAACTCCCCTCTTGTGTATTTGTAAGAGTTAGGTGCGTTCAGAATGTGGTTTTAAGGGTCTAAGAGTGGAATATTCTCTTAGGTTCTTAAGATTACAACTTCATTGTGTCTAACTATCTATCCTTGTTTCTTGTTTTAGTTTCAGTTTTCCATGTTTTTTTGTTGAATCTGTAGGTTCTTGGTGATGTACCCGTGTTTTTATTCATTATATTGTATTAATAAAGTTTTTTGGTGGTCTGATTTCGTGTGTAAACACTTATTATTCTTTCCATTCTTGTTGTAAGTAGCAAATCCGAGAGTGGTCACCTAGATAGTCAACGGTTTCTATTCTTGTGGATTGTTTTGGGTGTTTGCTTTTTTGTGTTCTTGGTCATTCTTGTATTATTTGGTATCAAAGAATGACTTGATCTTGTTCCTAAAAGATCAAATCTTGGGCTAGCTCACTTGAAAAATCCAAAAACAAAAAAATTGAAATCTGAAAATTCCAGAAAAAAGAAGCAAATTTGTTCGTTCTTGTTGTCTTGGCCGAAATTGTGTCTTGTTGTTGTTTTGGCCGAGATTTGTGTATATATTTAGGTATTTTTTTGTTGTCTTAGTAATTTCTTGTGTTAGATTGTTTGTCACTAACACTTCTTGAGTCAAAAGTCCAAGATTTGAGCTCTTGTCAAAGTGTTGTTGAAGGATGGACGGCTAAGAAGTTGTTATTATTGATATTGTTCTTGTTGTTGTTCATATTGTTCTTGAAGTAGTGTTCAACAATAGGAGTCGTTTGATTTTGAAAAGAGAAGAAAGAGAAAAAGTCTTATGTTTGTCTTGGAACTACTTTCAAGACAATACTAAAGTAGCAAACAAATAAAGACCCACCACAAAAGTTGCTTACCAAAAGAGTGTCAAACCTCTTTCAAGATAAAGGCAAAAGGTGTTTTTTTTTTAGTTCTTGGAGAAAAAATGGTGTACAACTTTTGACCTTTGGAAAGAGAATCCAAAGCCTTGCTTTCCTCATTTCAAGAAAAAAAAAACATCACCAAAACAACTAGATTGAACAACCTAAGTAAAAAAAAAAAAGCATCAACTACAAGTCAAAAGAGTGTCTGAGAGTATTTTCATCTAACGTTTGCTCGTTTTTTAGGTACATTTGCAAATGGAACCTGAAACTTCCAATTCATAAACCGTGGATCATAATGTTATGAATTCCCTTGTAGATAGTCTTGAGTCCTTGTCTCGGGACGTGGCTAGAGTGAATGCTACGGTTGAGAAGTTGGGAGTGGAAGTGGCCTCTATTAGTGGCCGGATAGAAAGGGTAGAAAGTCAACGGAATTCGCGTCTCTCAACTCCCCAAAACATATACCCAACCATTACCCCCAAAGCCACACACTAAAGAATATACCTACCAAATTCCATACCTCAAGCACACTATTATTCACAAGGCCGAGACCTTGAAGTACCTAGTCATTCTACACATCACAAAGCCCCACATGATGGATTTGGAACCCAAATTCCACCATTAAATCCAACTCCTCCAAACCAAAATCAGCCAATCCAAAGACCACCACCACTAAATGCCAATCCCCCATACCAAAGTCCAAATATCCAAAACCCACCAATGCAAGAAGAGGGATTTGTGAGGGAGAATCAAAGGGGGGTAATGGAATGTATGATGATCCTTATTTGATGGAAGATGGGAAGAGAGGTAGAAGGGTAGAACCTAGGGATAACCGAGGTATTGAAGGTAGGGGCGGCCAAGGTTTTCGGGAAAGGGATGTTGGCCTCAACACCATAAAAATGGGGCTTCCGATCTTTAAGGGAGAAAGTGATCCCGAAGAATTTCTTTCATGGTAATATGCATGCGAGAGAGTCTTTCAAGTGAATGATCTCACAGAGGAGAAGAAGAGTTGCTACGCCATTGCTCAATTTAAGGGATATGCTACCACGTGGTAGGAGTATGTCAAACATTTTGGCAATGTATTGATTGAGGGGAAACCCCTTCTTTGGTTTCGGTTAAGGTATATTATGAGGCAAAGGTACCTTTCCGAAAGCTATCAACATGAACTCCTTGAAAAATTGTACAACTTGAAGAAAGGAAACTAAAACGTGGCAGCCTACTATGACGAATTTCAACAACTCATCTTGAAACTTGATCATAGAGGAGAGCAAGTGAGCAACAACATCATCCAGTTCAAGGTTGGGTTAAACAAGGACATCTACACTCGCATGATGCTTCACAAATTCAACACCATAGAGAGCATCTTCCAAGCCGCTTTAGAGGTGGGGAAGGAGCTCAAAGAGAACTCTTTCGTGGCTGCCCAACCCGAAATCCCCAAGGATTTCCAAAAACATCCTCCAAGGTGTGAAGGTAAATTGAATTCTACTTCCAATCCCAAGGGGTTTCAATGCTTCAAGTATCAAGGGTGGGGGCACAAGTCTAGTGAGTGTCCAAATAGAAGGAATATGATCCTAAGGAAGGGAAAGTTATACTACCTAGGATAGGAAGGGTGATTGCATTGCCTAAGGTTGATGGTCAGCCTCAAGATGGAGAGCATGAAGAGGTTGGGATTCAAGTTGAGGAGGAAGTAGAAGATGTGTGGCCGTGTGAGGGGCCGTGTGAAATACCTCTCTAAAGAGGCGAGGTCGTGAATTTGTGGACAAATTTCTCTCAAGATGGAGAGGATGATACAGGAATGATCATGACCTTAGATATTTTTTGAGAAACTTGAAGACCAACTAAAGAATTCACAAGCCCAAGTGTAGATGAGGACCAAATTAGTTTTTGAATGCACTCCATGGGGTGGCCTTGAAGCCTTTTTTATGGAAGGGCCCTTTTGTCATTTAACTATTATTTTGCAATGTAATATAAAAATAACATGGTAGGATTTATTGTCTTAGTTTTGATGCTTGATATTGTAAGAACACTCCTCTTAGAGAGAAAGACTCCAACCGAAACTAGGGCTTAACACAAAGGTGGAATCATTTATGTGTGGTGTTTTGCTTGATACGTTGGTGCTTGTGAGATGAACGCCCCTCTTGTATCTTTGTAAGAGTTAGGTGCATGTTGAATGTGGTATTAAGGGTCTAAGAGTGGAATATTCTCTAGGTTCTTAAGATTACAACTTCATTGTGTCTAACTATCTATCTTTGTTTCTTGTTTTAGTTTCGGTTTTCCATGTTTTGTTGTTGAATCTGTAGGTTCTTGTTGATGTACCCGTGTTTTTCTTCATTATATTGTATTAATACAGTTTGTTGGTGGGCTGATTTCTTGTGTAAACACTTATTATTCTCTCCATTCTTGTTGTAAGTAGCGAATCCGAGAGTGGTCACCTAGATAGTCCACGGTTTCTATTCTTGTGGATTGTTTTGGGTGTTTGCTTTGTTGTGTTCTTGGTCATTCTTGTATCAAGCACAACACGACCATTGAATCAACGACGGCAACTAGTACTCAGAACTGCATCAAAAAGGTACAAAAGTACAGTATAAGTAACAAAACCACAGGTACTCAGTAGACATCATCAACTGACTGAGATAAATCATGATATATATACGATAAGATGCAAGATAACAAACTAAGTCAAGGATAAGGGTAAACCTGGAAGTAACTCCCACCTTGTTGAACACAATGTAATAAATGAGCTAGAACAATAACATGCATACCATGCGATTATAACTACCAAATTGGCCCTCATAAGCTAATAAATACATAAAAGAAAATAACCTAACATAGGCCCCCATAAGATAATAAATATGGAAAAGTAAATAACCCAATGCAGGCTCTCATAAGCTTGGAGGGTACAATCAAGGCAAGATATAACACATATATCTGAGAAACCATAATTTTCCAACCTCCAAGCTATCACTGGTAACCCATATGTATTATTTCATACTATGAATAACTGCCCCTACCGAACTCAAACCAGTGTTTATCCAAATATCATGCCAATATCCAAACTCAAACCAGTATATATATAAATCATCAATATCATAATCAGTTTCCAGACTCGAACTGGTACATATATCATCAGTTAGAATCAATAGTCAGACTCGAACCGGTATATATATCATCAATATCATAGTTAATAGTCGGACTCGAACCAATATTCATATTATCAGTATCATAACTACTAGATTTTACCGTAATTAGAATTAACTCCCATTATCTAACCATCATGAATCTTAAGTACATAGGCTCATCAAGCCTCATAACAAGCATTTCAAAAAATATAATAAGTGTATAAAGGTCTACCAAAACTAGTTTAAGTCTTTGCCTAAGACGGGCCAAAGGAGCCTACTTCTTATCCCCAAAATCCCTTATAAGGCAACTCTACCCAGACTAGACTAAGTTATCTAAATCCACTTTTAGATATTAAGAAAGTCTTAAGTATCCCTAAGAGATTCTACTATGTAACTAGGAAACTAAGCCAACTATGCCCAATTTACGATTTTCGGATAGCCTAAATGGCCTAACTAAACCAAGTATTGCCAATTTTATCATCAACACCTAAAACCCACCCCAAATCTAACATAATATCAAAAATATATTATCACAACCTAAGCCAGGTCCTAGTTGTGATTGGTATCTCAAGCCCACCTTGAACATGAGACTACCCTCTTAGTTTGACCAATCGAAGATAATAAAGATAAATAGCTAAAGACAACCCAAGACATAAAGATAAGATAGTTAATGCAACCCAAGAGTAAGCTATAAGAGTCAACAACAATTATTCCCACATTATTGTCCATATAAGCCTCTAACCCAAAACCAAATACAAAACTAAGTCGAGACATGCCCCCGACCATAGCCGAAAGGAAACCAAAAGTAATAGTCTAAGAAACAAAATATAACTAAGAAGTAACAGTCCTTCCCTAAGATAGAGGCTCCACTTCAAGTAGACCAACTGATGAACCAGATCACCTACCACTACACAAGATAATAGAAAACCCCTAGGACCCTACATCATGAAATAATATAGCGTTTGGGGACGGTTAGCGAGGTAAGTGGTAACATCTAACTCAGGGAAGGAATAAAATAATGTCATCTTCCAAAACAAAATCAATCTCAATGCTCATGTTCACATACATGCACATACACATAGATATAAGATGTTAGGTTAGGGTACAAGGTTTAATCATGAGATTTAAAACCATTAACCTGGACTGTGTAGGGAACCCACAGGCTATTTAGATTTATCTCCTCCAGCTGAAAGGGTCTCAATACATATTAACCACACGAACCAGGAAAAATCTGAGGAAAGGACAGGGAATCCACGACCCCAGCCATTCCAAAATATTTATAAAGTATGAACTATGCACACGATCATAAAGACCCCCACGCCGGTAAATCTTATTTCTAGTATTGGACCCCTCGGGATCTCTACCTTCCATAATGAGCAACACAACCATATTTAATCCTAATTACAACATTTGCACATAACTCATCTATTTAACCAAGTAGTCATCCATTTGGGCATTTACCTTTGGTATCGTCATACTAATTAATTATGCTTCCAAGCTTATAGAATTATGACATTCCATCTCTCCATCAAACTGGGAATCCATGACCCTCAAGTTCCAATTTAAAAATCATGTCATGGCTACCAAGACCCTTTTCAAAATCATTTTTTTCGGTTTAACCATTAATGTAATGCAATAGTTTAGAAAACTAAGCAAAACCATGTAATTGTCCATATTTCAAAACCACGGAAATTGCATTTCTAAAACCAACTCAATGTCCCTATATGATCAAAGGACATTTACCCTCAAGAATGGGTAAATTTCAAGCTCTATTGGTGCTAAAATTAAGTCACCACAATTTTGGAAATTTTAAAGAAGAAAGGGGAAATTAACCATGAAAATGAAGGAATCTTACAACAAATTTGAAGGAAATCCGCATAATTAATCTTTATCGAAGCTCTAAAATCACCCACAATTGTTATTCCTAAGATATCCCTCTCTTTAGGGTTTAGAACTCTTAAGAATGGATGAGAAATAGGAAAAAGGGGCTTAATGGGGTACTTATACCCTTCCTAAGTACATGGGAGTCACGTTCACAATCTGTCGATCATGTACGTGATACTCGCCTGCTGCCACCCTATCGTTTACGCGATATTAGTAGTCATGTAAGCTAATCTTGTGTTGCTTCTTAGGGTGTGTCTTTTTTGACAATATTGTCACTTTTTCAACACTTTTTTCTTGTCAATTGATAACTAACATGATCGATGACTCACAAATGTGAGTGCACCAGCACCATGTGAAACTTAGAAATTTTCAAGTCTTCGCCAGCCCCTCGAGATTTATCTAAAATACCATACACGCAAATGGAGTATGCCACATTATCAAATTCAACATCTCAAACTGAATGGCACAGTCAAAATTTCCATCCGAGGGTGTTTCAATGAAAAGTCGATCCCATACCTAACTTACCATTTTCTTAACTTCCGACCAATAGCTCAAAATGATCTTGGATGTCTCGGGACCCAAACCAAAGGTTCACGTAGCATAAAATTGACATTTTAGAGATATTGAAACTATTAGAATTGGCTTAAAAGGTTGTTTGACAAGAGGTTTTTCCTGATAGCCAATTTGCATCAGCAAGACTTCAAAACAGGGAATTGGCTCTATAAAGCAAAAAATTGCTCGATCACCAAATTGTAAGTTCGAGTAAGTCATAAATGATTTAGGGTAGCTATAGGAAAGTTTTAATGGTAAAAATATAGAAAATAACCTGAAGGGTCATTATAGGTAGCATAGTTTGTTTGCATATACAAGATTCTGAATGAATCTCGAGAGGGTGGTGGAAACCCAAAATGATTTTGAGTTTTCATGTATTGCAAAGATTAAGTTACCATTTGGGTATCTGAAGAAGAGGCTAGCTAAAGTGCCTAGAAAACCACTTAAGAAGTTAGGCTAGCCCGACAAAGGTGCGCTTAAGCGGCGCCTTTACCACTAAAGCTATGGTCGCTTAAGCAGCCCAGTTTCGGCACTCGTTTACTTGGGAAGCCTATTAATTTCCCCCCCTCCCCAGCGTAATTTCTTATATTTTTCATCCATTCTCAAGAGTGTAAAACCCTAAAAAGTGTGAAAACTTGAGAGCATCTTTTGTAGGTGATTTTGATGCATCGGTGACCTTAAATTGTGCATTTTTTCTCCTAATACATGGTAAGCTTCCATCAATTTCATGATTAAATCCTTCATCTCTTTCCAAAATCCCTAAAATATTAGTGGGTTAATTGTATCACCATTAGAGATCGGAATTTACCCATTTTTTAGGGTAAATATTCCTTGAGCCTAGAGGAACATTGTGTGAATTTTGAAAGTGTGATTTCATAGATAGGACCCATGAGAATTTTACGTAAATTCAAATACGAAGAACAATAGTGTAATATTGGTATCATTGTTCTCATGTTGATGAGTAGATTATGATGCTAATAGTGTTGTACCTTGCGGAAGCTTCTTGGCAAAGGAATTCATCGCTTTAGCGAATTCTTTGGGCTTTTCTGTGGTGTCCAGGTAGGCTAGGTTTACCTTCTTTATTGATTGATTTATTTCATAGTATGATTATGATATTATTCTATATATGGGATGGGATTTAGGTAGGGGATGTATGATTATTTTGACTGTTCAGGGTATCTTGGAACCATAAATTAAGCGTAATTGACTTAGTTGCTCATGGTTTAGGTAGAATTTCAATCTTAGGGGTAATTATGTCTTATTTAACACCTGTGAGTGGATTTAGATTCCTTAGCCTATTCCAAAGTAGAATTTGCCTCAGAATATATTTCAGGGATTAGAAGTGGGCCCCTTCGACTTACCTTAGGCCAAGATTTGTGATAGCTCTTGTAAACCTCTATGCGCATGTTATATACTTCAAAATTCTTACTTTGGGAATTTGAAAAGTTAGACACTTGATGTTTATGTTGGTTTGGTATTTGGGAGTTAGTGCTAATTTTGAGAAAAACCTGATGGTTTATTGATATTGAATTTTGATTCGAGTTTGGCAATTAATAATGATATAAGTTTCTATTCAAATCGGGCAAATGATGATAATGATAATGATATTATTGAGTTTTGATCTAAGTCCGACATTGAGATTTTATTTATGATATTATAAGGTATGGATGGCTTCATTGTTATAGATGGTATTCGGCAAAGTTATAGATCTTCAATTATTTACTTTCCTTGATTTCACTCTCCAGGCTTATGGAGGCCCGCATTGAGTTATTTAATTTTCCACACTTACCGAATTATGGGAGACAAACTTATAATATTAATTATGCTTTCTTTCATTTTATGTTTGTACCAATTATTTATTTACATTATTGAAGTGTATTTCAAGGTTTGCCCTTCTACCTTGACTTAACTTATTTATCTCACATTTTTATCGTATTTATATCATGCTTTAGCTCAGTCTTCCTATTATGCCTACTGACTACCCATGATTTTGGTACTCATACTACACTTTTGTACTTTTTTGGTGCATATCCAAGTACTAGTAGCGGTCGCTGATATGTTGTTCATGCTGAGTTAATTTTGGAGATAGGGTGAGTTTTCATTGTCGGAATTGCATTTTTATCCTTCTATTGTCTAGTCTAGTTTTTTTTTTGAGAAAAATTGTATTTAACTATTTTATTACTTATGTTCCTTTTTATAGTAGCTCTTTTATCGATGCTACTAGGTCATGGAATGGTTGTTAATGTTTATCTATCTGTAGACAAATATGATGGCCTTATCAAATTAACCCATTGCTTATGGTTCTGGACTACGGTATGGCTTATCTACTAGCGGGATAAAGTGGGTGCCATCAAGAATTGTAAACTGGGTCATGACAAAAATTGAATTCATTATAGGGTCCTTAAAAGGACAAGAAATGTGTGCTCAAAAGTTGAGCATTAATGGGATACAAATTGTCATGACCCAAGAACTACGGGTCAAGATGGGACTTGTTGCGGTAAGCCTTGACAAGTAAGCCATCACGCAAACTGATACAAAAAGGGAATAATAACGATAACCCAAAGTAACGCTTTTAAAATGAAGTTGAACCACACAATATAATAAAATTGGAAGAACATAACCAAAGATATCATACCATAATCCCAAAACCTGGTGTCACGGCATAAGAACATCACTAGTACAACTCGAGATCAAAATACATAAGATATCCAAAATAGGAATAACTATGTCTCTAAATGCAAAATAAAGACATAGTCTAAAGAAAAAAAGGTAGTGTTCGGCTCCATAAGCAAGGATTCAACCGCTACCTTGAATAACTCTAAAGTACCGCCCTAAGTCAACCACCATGAGGCGTACTTAAACTAGGATCTACACCGAAAGGGCGCCACTTTAATCAGTAGGTATCATTGGCCAACTTAGCAAAGCAGAAAATAAAGAATATAAAATACACACTAAGGGCACATCACCTGCAACCATAAAATATCCCAAACAATAGCCCACACCATCTCCACTAATAGTTGTATGATATTCACATACACCAAAATAATATGAAAGAGAAATTTAAGTACACAAGTGTCACACATACGAATACGAAGGAACAAATACAAAGAGACAGATATCACATCAAGGAAAATAATACATTATAGAAATGCACAAAGTAAATAAAAATGCAATGGAGATAATGATGATAATGTTAATGATGATAATGATGATGCCCGAGGTTGTTGCACAACCTTCGTACATACCTATGGAGTTAAATATTCCTGATGTAGGACCCCGTAGAGGGTTTGTCATCCCGTATACAACCAATAATCATAACTCTTCTCTGGCACATCCATCGGTTGAGGGTTTTAAAAATGTCATATTTCCTATTAGAAAAAGGCAGTATTTCCAGTATTTTCACAGTCGTACTAATGTTTTATGAATGTATATCATATGAGGATGTAATGCTCACAACCAACCAGAATAAGAATTTCCATATCCAACCAATATACCAATCAAGTGAGCCAATAATCCACTCAATATTTCTTACCATCCATGAATTTCAACATAAACCATATCCAAAAGATTAGAATACAATTAGATTACACTATTGATACCATATTACGCTTTTTCATTAATAGGGCATAGTTTATTTCATGTATACAAGGCCAACAACATCATATAAGACCAAACACGATCACATAAAACAAATAATGTTCCAAAAAACACCAAATACATCAATATATAGGCCCCCACACAGGCATGAAACAATAATTATAGCTATTTTCATGATTAGCTCCCACACCGTTAATATGTTTTTGTATCAACATTTACTAACCAGCCTAGTCTGAAGAATGTTAAGTTGTAACCTACCTCAAATGTTGAAAACTAGTTCAAAAGCCTTTAATCTGAAGCCTTACTCCTCACGAACGGACCCAAAATCAATTAAATCATACAAATATAAAATATATGCAACATAATAAATCCAGCGATATGCATATTGCCTATTTTTGTGTCGGGATCAAAACGGGGCCCCGAAATAGATTTTTGAAAAAAATAGGATAAAATCCTAACTTTACTTTTGAAATAATTTCTTCATACTTATAGGATTCTAAATAAAACCAATTAAAACGAATTAAAAACAAAATCTCAATTGAAGGAAAACCATGTTTAGGTTTTACCGACAAAAATTCTTGAAATTTATTTTAAAATCAAGAATTAAAGTTGTTTTGAAGATGAAATCGAAAGAAAAGTGATAATTATAAGATTAAAACTCACCCAAGTGAAAACAGATTGAAATCAACATTTAAATCAGAGAATTACAATTTTTACACCTTACGGGCCAAAATTCCCAATGTATACCATTTTAATTCGCGTTTAAATAAGAATTACATGATAAAATTTGATGAAAATAGTTAAAATTGGTGTTATGGAGCTTACTCAAGCTTAAAATTGAATGAAAATGCTCAAAATCACAAAAATCGAAGCTCCAAGTCTCAAAAACAGTGAAAAATGGTGAAACATGGGTATATAAAGGACCCGGACATCGTATACGCGATCACCGAGTCACGTACATGATACCTGGCTTAAGGAAAGGTATCGTATATGAAAACCTATCGTCACATCTGCGAGTCGCACAATTGAGACCAAGATGTCACATATGCGACACTTTAGTCTGGTCAGCTGAGTCCCGTAAGTAACCAATCCATCACAAATGCAGGTGCACCAGTTGAAGACTTGGAGAATTTTACGTCTCTGCATACCCCTTGGGATTTATCCAGAATCCCGTGAATACAAACAAACTATGCTACACTATCAAATTCAATGCTTCGATCTATATGGTGATATCATATTTTCAAAAAGACGTTGCTTTCACAAAGTCGACCCCCAAATCCTAATTTCACAACTTTTCAAATCGAGGGTTAAAATGAGATATAAAAGCCATAAATCTAAACCATGCTTCCACCATAGAATCGATGTTCCAAACCTGTTGGCACAGTTTGTTTTTTCATCTGATACAAAGATTAATAAGTATTGACCGGAGTCAACTATAAGGCTTCTCAAGTCACCAAAAACCACAAAATTTCATAAATCACACCGAAATCCACCAGGAACTGTGTCAAGCATTCTCACACCCCATAAATACCCCAATACACCCACAAGGAGGGGTAAAATAGTCAAATCACATATAAATGAATATTTCACATAAATCTTCAAAAATCAGGTCGTTACACAAATCGGGGACCAACTCATCCCCCAAAGTTAAGGAATTTAAAGAACTAATTTATAAGAATTTACAATGGAATAGGACAAAAATTGATAGGATAAATAATGGATAATGGTCAAGGATAGTAGAAATAACTTACCTTAGGTTCAATGGATGATTTGCCATACTTTTTATCCCTTTATGCTTTGAAAAAAATAAAAAATGAATGATAAATAAATAGGAAATTTTGGAGATGAAGTGGGATTTAACATCCTAGGTGTCACTAAAGCGGTTACATGGTTGTTTAAATGACTTCCTCTTAAACAACACATGACCGCTAAAGTGGTCGATCAAGGAAAAATGGGGATTGCTAAAGCGGCATCCTAGCCGCTAAGGCGACATCCGTTAAAGTGGATAAGGAGTTCTTAAGCAATCCCCCATCCAAACAACATAGGCTGCTAAAGCAGTTCAATGTCAATAAAGAAACTACCGCTAAGAGGTTGCACCACCAACTCGTGGCATTAGATTTTTCTATGTCCAAATGGACTCCAATGGGTGCTCGGGATTTGTTTGAAACAACGTGCATAAAAAAATAATGCTACCATTGAAAATTCAGCATTTTGGACACAATGAAACCATCAAAACTTTTATCTGAGATCATTTCGACTAAATGTTGGACCCACATCTATAGTTCTATTTTGTAGAGAATCCACCCAATTACACAAAACATATCTAGAGGCCTTGGAACTTGAATCAAGAGGCCTAAAACCAATGTTTTAGAATTGATGGCACTGTTAGAATACCCATCTGAGGTTTGTTACTAGGAGTTCTAGTATGAGACCAATTCTTTAACAACAAAATCTTCAAAATAAGAAAAAGAGCCTAAAATCAAAATGATTTCCCGATAACTAAATTGATAGTTCTTGTAAGTCAAAAATGACTTGTAGACGCTGTGAGATGGTTGAAAATATTAAAAATTCTTAAAAATTAAAGAATTGATGAAGAGAATCATTACAATATCCACTACTAAAATGACTTTCATCCTCATAAGTCAATGGAAAGAAAGATCCCAAAAGTTCAAAAAAATTAGGTACTAGGTCCGGATGCCCTGAGTATGACCCCTCATATAACCACTGCAGAGAGACAATGCTTTGAAGGTATTTGGCTATCGGCATTTCTTTTTCAACTAACTTCCTTAATTCACTTTACAAAAATCCAAAACTCAACCTGAACAACCAACTTGCCTCCAACTAAATTGAGAAAGGCTGGTGAATACAAATCCACACCATAGTACACTAATATCACATCGATACTAGCACCACTTAGCAAATACTAAAAAAAGCTAAAATAAATCCAAGTCATCAATCATACAATCAATGCTAATATCCAAATCTAACCATATGTTGCCTTTTTAACACCTTCTATCTACTCTAAATGATGAAAAACATCATCTAAGTCTTGTTCGTACAACCCCATCACACTAGCCTTAAAGAATTAGAGTTGATCTACCAAAAATAGATAATAGTAAGCATGAGGATAGTCCCATAAGGTGATACCTGGACAAACAAATGGTGATGAAAAATGTCTGCAATCTATGCCAAAGCTTCTAACTAATTCGGGTAATCTTTGAAACTAATAGTCAGGAGTTCTAAACAAAAAAATATAAAATTGAATGATCTTCTCCAAAGTTTTCCACCAATGAGGATTAAACCATTCTAAGTCCAACTCGAGTATATTTTTCTTTGCTTAGTAGATATTCACAAATTTTGGCAAAGACTGAAAACCAAGGTCAAAAGTAGTAGAAACCATGATTGTGTGCCAATGGGATATCATCCAAACATCCATCAACCATAATCTATCTGAATTAAAGAAGACTGATATTATATCTTGGGTTTTGGCCCTTAAAAATTTTCCTAGAATTTTGCTCTCTAGACCCAATATAACTATAGGGTACTAGTCGTATGTTGGGGTATGAGTGGTATGGTCCTATCGTATGCTGAATAGTGTTGGTTAGTAGGATGGATGGGTTATTATAATGGATAAGACTTTAGGATAAGAGTCTTATGGTTGGGTAAGAGTCGTATCTAGTATTTGTATAGGGGTCAGTGTTCAATCTTCTTGGTATTTTATTATGTTAGGGATACAGATGGAAGGTACAGATCGTATGTTCTAGATATAACTTATCTGGATGAGTCGTATGCTGGATAGTGTTGGGTCCAGGGGTTGGGGTAGGATACGAGTGGCGGGTACCACTCGTATCAGAAAGGTATGACTCATATAGGTCAATTATATCCCTGTGAAGGGATTTTTATGCAACTTAAGTAGGGGTAATCTGGACATTTCCCTAGTTATCCTAATAAGACCCCACAACTTATAACCTACTTGGAAGAGTATTTACCCTATTATTTTACTCTTTAACACTTAGAAACTATTCTTAAACACTTCATAATTCTCTCAAAAGCTTTGGGGCAAGAAAGCTAGGGTTTTATCTTGGGGACTAATTTAGGGCTTGCTTTGGTGATTTCTTTCCATCAATTATTAGGTATAAGGCATGTTCTCTTCTCTCATTGTTAATTCTAACTAAAGGCATTATTTTACTTTTGGTTTTCATGATTTTATTGTTGAATGCTTTTGGGTTTTCAATTATTATTTGGGGGTTTTGTTTATGAACGGTTGGTTATGGTTTACCATGGTTTTAATTATACTTTTCTATTTATTAATAGTGGTTTTGGATAATTGGATTATATGGAAATGGTTGTTGGTAATTGAAATTTGTTTTGGCTATATATATTGTGCCGCCAATATGTTTGACAAAATGCTTATAAAGATATGTTTATTGCATTGGCTTCTTTTAAATGGAACTCTTACTTATTTTAAACTGGGTAAAGGATTTATGCATGGATTAAATGGTTTGGAAAAGTAAAATAGCTAAATGGTTATGCTTGTGGGGTACAGATTTCCCTAAGTGGATTTAATGTGATAATTTAAAGGGCATCTAATTTCCCCTATACCTACATGTGGTTGGCTATGTATAGTACTTGCAAGTAAGGTTGGTATGCCGATACCACCTCTAAATGGACTTGGTTTATAAATGGTAAATGTATTATTTGGAAATAGTTTTTAATTGGGCATAAAAGGGGGAGGTGTAGCTTTTTCGTGAAAGGTGGAGGTCTTGGGGAGACCAAAACTAGAAACTCATATTTTCCAGTATAAGGTTTTTCTTGGTAGAATGTGTGCATAATGTCACACCTCATATTGGGGGATGTACTAGTTATCCCAATGGGATACTTCCCTGTTTATGCGGCTACACACGCTAGGGCCCTTTCAGCAGGGGGAGCTGAACCCATATTACCTGTGAGTGCTCTAGGACAGCAGAGCTACACAACCCAGGTAATGGTTTAAACGCATGTTAAACCCAAATCCCTTTCCTGGAACTTATATATATGGTTGTATACATCATGGATAGCTTTACTTATTCTAATAATGGCATTATTTTATCCTTTTCCTAAGTTCATGCTAGCGATCACTCGCTAACCCATCTATTGGTAGTTGTATACCCATGTTACAGGAACCGTCCATTCTACTTCTTCTATTTAGGACACGAATTCGGTATTAATATTTGGACTGAAGTGATGAGCTTTCATCCTTTCGAAAGGCTTCATTTCATGTTCTAGACATCTTTGGAGAATTTTATTTAATTATGGATATTGGTTTATTCCATGGTTGGGGCATATCTAAATTGAATATTCTTACTCTTTTGGATAGAGGCTTTGTGGCACTTTTGGCGATTGGTATAGGCGGGATCGATATTGGTGTTTTCCTTGGAATTGTTATTGGTGTTGGGGCTTACATCCTTGAATGATATTGTTTGTTGTTCCATCGTATTACATTTTGGGATTGATTATCATATTATGTTTTGGTATTCTCTTTGGTTATGGCATTGTTTATGGCCTTTGGTTTGGCTTGGTATAGTTGGACTGTTGATTTGTTACGGGTGTCCTTGATTGGTTCGGTCACTATTTCGGCCCTATCCTAGAGTATTTATGAGAGTATTTACACTTGTAATGATCCGAGACTACCCCCTAGTCGTTACACGGTGCTTATGACCTCGAAGGACCACAAGCTAACCCCTTTCTTGATATCTGTACCTAAATACTGCACAATATCTAAAATAAATGTGGAAACTAGCCACAAAGTTCAAAACATCTAAAAGTACTCAAAAAATGAAAACTGAATTCTGATACATCTGTCTGAAAAGCCTCTAAACTTTCTGAACTGCGGAGTTGATGGGATATGTCCCCAACTAACTTTGTATACTGAAAATAAACAAAGTCTGAGGAAATAATAAAACAAGGATCATCCTCGAATTAAGAGGACTCACTTCTACGTCTACTGCTGCTGACTGGGACTGAACTGCTAAGGAAACTTTGGATCTCGTGCCTCTAAACCTATGGTGTCAATTAAAAACACCATAGCGCAAATGCATCAGTACGAGAATGTACCGAGTATGCAGATGAGGTAAGGATAAATGCAAGGGTTCATGTATAAACAATTACTTAACTGAATAATCATGAGAGTACCGAACGAGAACACATACATGAATGCACAAACCATAATCACAATCATCACAACTCTAAATACTGAAACTCGGGTACTGTTTTGCTGTCATATGAACTCACTACTAACACTGAAATACTGAATCACTGAATCAACTGATACTGATAACTGAGTACTGAAGTTGAGATCAGTCTTATCTAGTGAGTGATCTCAAAAGCTGAGAATATTGGAACTGATTAACTGAATATACTCACATCAATGACTGAAATCTGAGATCACTGCTCTTGACTGACTCAATCGGAGATCAACCTCTATAACGAATGATTCCGGAATCTATTATTAATGATAAGAAAATGATCATGTCCAAACCTGATCACAAAAATACTCAATCGAATCTGAAACTGAGATCAAGCCTATCTATCGGGTGATCTCTGGATCTGATAATGAGATTACTCAACTAATTCTGAAACTGAGATCAAGTCTATCTACTGGGTGATCTCTGGATATGATACTGAATAACTGTATATGAGACCTAGCCTATCTGATGGGTGGTCCATGAATCAATGGAACTATCAGAGTTCCTCACTCAGATAGATGATTGTATCTGACAGTCCTGGTTTTTGAAGATTGATACTGAAACTACAACTATGGAAAGTAGTTACTTAATCGACATGCCCCGACCTCCTACTGGTGGAGTCCAACCTGTAACCCCAGCTGGAAGGGTATCAATACCGAGCCACGGGTAAAGACCTCTCTGGTCAAGCCTCTCTGGTGGTTGACCCTCATAGAAAGTCAGCCTAAGGCAATATAATAGTCAAACCTCTCTCTACGGGTGATAGCCTCTAGTGATGGTGACTCCTGCATCCTGCGCTGGCTATGCAGTTCTGGAGTTTAGGGATTTCTCCTAACGACTCGGCCTCTCTCTCTAACGGGGAGCCTCCATACCTTTCCTCACTCGGTGCTAGCTCCTACTCCTAACTGAAAGACTCTGAACTAAATTCTCAACTGAACACAAACTGAACTAAATCTGATACTGTTCACGCTTCTCAAATGATCTGACTGAGTTAAGTTGAATTCACTTGGTTCCGTATCTGGCGGAATGCTACTAAATCACGGTATCTGACTGACGATACAGAGTTTTAATAAAGTTCTCATTTACTACAGGGATTAGAACTGTACAATTGACTACTACTAGATCTGAGCGGTGTACAAAACTGAGGCTAGATTACTAGTGATACTGAGATTACGGTGATTACAGAGATTACTGAGATTTCTTAAGTTCTGTATATGTCTGAGAATATAGAGTTCTATAACTCTCTAAGTTCTGAGAATCATGGCTCGACTAGAATTATTGTTAAAATTGACACGGGATCTAGACACCAGCTAAATTGTCGGGTATAAATACCCCAAGGACTCGATAACATAAAAGTAAAACATAACCATTCTTGAATTATCAAGATGATTGACAATCATTCACCATCACAATCACTAAGGCATCATTTCAAGCATTTAGGAATCATAAATATATGATAGTATAGGGATATATGTTATTGGATCATACTGCATTCAACAAGGTCTTGCATCAAGTACTTCGCACGTAAGTTAGTCTTGGTATGTGTCGGATAACACATAATTGGGGAAACTTCATACTATCATGTCACAATTTACTCGTCAAGCACTTAGCATATATTAGAGGCTTAGCATATATTAGAGGCTTAGCATATATCAAAGATCATGAGATTGGGGAATTTCATACTATCATGACTCAACTCGTTCACTAAGGTTTTTCAACAAACACTAGGCATGCATGGACTTGCACACAATTGGGGGTTTCCTAATCAATATCCTATAATGGCCCTAATTTCTTCACATAAGCATTTTATCAAACATATGGGGAGCATGCTTTGCTTTTTCAACTATTTCTACACTTAATTGACATGAACACATCATCTAACAAGCAACTTGAAGAGGATTTATCATGAACATAACATGAGTATCACATACTAAGGTAAAATCTTGATAACTTTGTAAATAATAGGAATCAACTCAATCATAGAAGGAACATCAATTTCAACTCACATGAATCATTAAGACCCATAAACACAAGATCTTTGAATTTTAAAAAAAAGGTTCTTGAGCTTTTTGGATGAAAGGGACCCAAGAATCAACATCTACATACCTTGGAGAAACACTTTTCTTGAAAGCCCTTGGAGAGATTCTTGATTTCTTGATTTCTCTTGATCTCTATTGATTTTTCTTGAAGAAGAAACAAGGGTTTTGATTTTGTAAAACCCTAGTTTTGATGTTGAAGATGGGAAATGAGGCTGAGAGACTTTTATCGGGTATATATAGGGGCTGAAAAAAAATGGGAAAAGACCAAAAAACCGTTGGAATTAAAATCCGAAACTAGAAATTTCCCAATTTTTCATGTTGTTGCGACATACCATAATTGCACCAGCTCACTGGAAATTGGACGATTGGGAAACTTCTTGACGGTGCGACGCGGTGAAAATCGTGTTGCCACCTTGGTTGCAAACTGGAAAAGCACTGGGATGTGGAGGAAATTGCGGAGGCTCACTGAAATTTGACAATTGCCATTTTGGCTGGCTCCGCGATGTGCTAAAGTTCCAGGTGGCACACTGTCTCACTAAAATGGCTCTTACTCTTCGTCCGAGTGTCGGATTTTGGCGAATTTGGTATCGATGGAAAGCTTATTCAATTCCCTACATGACAAAAGGTCTATATTAGGTAAATTATATATGGTTCAAAATATTTTTCACTTGGGAAGGAACTTCTAAAACTTTTAAGACCGGATTTATGCTTCACTGAACATGCTCTAAGGCTCAGACCAGAAGAGAATTTTGCGGGGTGTTACAATACTATCTTGTTATATTCTTGAAATTTAGCCTATCTAACATTGGGTATAGGTGGTTGGGTTGGGTAACATGGGGTGGTCCCCGATCCTGGTTGGACTTGGGATGCCAATTATGTCTAGGCCCTGGTTTGGGTCTTGACAAGTTTGTATCAGAGCTTTAGATTCATGGTCAACTGGGAAGTCCACAAAGCCGTGTCGAGTAGAGTCTATTTTAGGGGAGTGTAGTATGCCACACTCATAAGAGGGAGGTTGCAAAATATTTAGGAATTTTTCACTTTCTTGGTATTCTATTTTCAAGATTGGAGTCTAAAATCCAAAAATCTTCTCTAATCCTTGTTTTTTCGTCTTTCAGATCATACGTTGTAGATCTAAAAAATAGGAAAATTATTATTTCCCATTCGGGGATGATGATGAAGGGGTACGTCCTACGACAGGGGGTACATCGTCGATATCAGGGTCCTATTCTAGATGGTACTTATGTTCCTCCTAATCCTACCAATTCTCCTCAGGTCACTCAGAGCAATGCGACGAATACAGAATTCTATCAATCTATCCATATACTTTCTCAGTTAGTTATTGGTAAGGATGAGAAGGATGTATCTGGTTGTTTTTCTGCTGAGGCCATAAGGGTTGGCCAAGTTATAAAGATGGGTCCTCCAATTTTTACTAGAATGAAGGTAGAGGAGGATCGTCAGGGCTTCTTGGATGAATTGGAGAAAATATTTTGGGTGATGCAGGCTACCAATATAGAGGGGGTAAACTTTGTAGCTTATTAGCTCAAAGATGTTGCTTATCAGTGGTATGAGGAGTGGGACAGAGATAGGGGTGATGTGAAAGAATTTGAATTATGGAAGGCCTTCTCTAATTCCTTCTTGGGTTATTTCTTTCCTCAAGAGCTGAGGGAAACTAAGATGGAGGAGTTTATCAATCTTAACCAAGGGACAATGATTGTCAAGGAATATGTATTAAAGTTCCATCAGCTATCGAGGTATGCTCCTGACTTGGTGGATGACATAAGAACAAGAATGAGGAAGTTCGCTTCTGGGTTGAAGAGAGATTTGATCTTGGAGAGAAATTTTGCTTTGCTTATCAAGGGTATGGACATTTCTTGGTTGACTTTCTATATGCAGCAAGTGGAATATGAGAAGAGAAGGTAGGCGGAGTTTAGGGATAGGTGGGAAAAGAGGGGCAAATTTTCTAATCAGGGATGTGAGAGGTGCCAGGGTGGTTAGGATGGTGGAAAGTGGTAGAATAAGACGTAGGGGAGCTCGAGTTCCTTCTCTACTTCCATTTTCCCTTACTCGAAGCAGTGAGGAGACAGGCGTCATCAGTGTGGCGATAATTTTCGAGCACCAGGTTCCCAGTCTCGGACGAGCAGAGGTCAATAAGTTTCTTCATGACCTCTTTATTGGTTCTGTGGCCAACCTCATTTGTACTATTATGAAGAAGGAAGGTATAAATGCTTTAAATATGTCCAGCCAGGTCATCGACTCAGGGATTTTCCAGTTAATAAGGTCGCTACGGGGGAGAACCAAGTTTCTGCGGCTTCATTTTCTACTCCTACACCTGGTGGTATTGCATCAGCTTCTTTTATTGCTACTGGTTCTAGTGTTGGTCGAAATAGGTTGTATGTTTTGGCATCCCAAATGGAATTTGAGTCATTACCTAATATTGTTATTGGTACTTTAAAATAATTATACAAGCATATGCTACATCTCATTTCCTAGCAGATTGATAAGACTTAGATTACACTCTTCAATAGGTGTAGTAGACGTTGTCAATATATTTATCCAACAAAGAGTCGCGGTCGAATCCAGAGGAAATAATGTAAGTAGTGATTGAGTAAGTTTGAAATAAAAGTAACTTGTTGAATTCAAATCTTGGATACAAATATTTGGGGTTTTGTTTGAACGTTTTCTAAGATATAACAATTTCTGACCTTTTAGATTACTAACTCGAAGCAAAGAATAACTAGATGTAATGATCTTGGAGTTATGCCATTCTAGGTGTGAACTCATACATGGATAATTGAGAATTTATCCAAATTTAGCCAGGAGTCATGGGTAGGCTAGATTTAGAGGCATTGGTATGAATCTTATAATAAAATACCAAATTTCACAAATAGGTTCTTTTGAACACCTCATAAGTGTAACAATTTCACCAATCTAGTTCCTTAATTAACATCCTTGTGTCCAAGAGATGTTATTAAATTAACTAACTCAAGTTATTGTTTATAATTATTCCTCACCCATACCGCCCCTTTCAAGGATGATATGGGTTCAGAGGTAATTAGGGGTTGCAACCCCTAATTCTAAGTTAAAACAAGAAATAAATGCAAAACCCATAAAAAATATCTAATTAGGAAGATAAATCAACGTTAGTCATGCACTAATCATATCCTATTCAAGCATAACCCCAAGAGGAAGAATTAGCTACTCATAAAGATAGAAAGTAAAGATATACCAAAATTTCCACCAAATTGATCCATGAAAAAATTAAAGGGAATGCAATTCTAAGCTTTGATTTTCAGTAAATCTTAAATGGAAATCACTAATCTTTCAGTTAGAAATCACTCTAATGTCTTCTGACCTTAAGAGTTTATAATAATGTTCAAATCTCTAAGACAAAAGATGAAAGATCCAAGATTAAAAGATAAGATAATGAAAATGAGATAAAACCATATTAAAGCCCCAATTACACATTTGCTAAATTTTACAAAAATCCCACCTTGATCTTGATCTTCTTGAGCAGATCCAAAGTAGATGGTGAGTAGATATAAAGAAGATGCAAAGAAGGTGCAAAGTAGATGGACTCTTTTCTTTCACATTTGACCTCTGTTGACATAAACAACTTGCTCATCTTCCCTTTTCAATCTCTACATACATAAATAAGCATTAAGTATGAGTTTAACATCAAGTCAGTGGAAAATCATGATAATTTAATCTTAAAAGGTGCTAGCAAGTCATCAAATAGATGAATTATAAACCTCCCAAACTTAAACTATTACGTGTCCTCATGCAACCAAGAATAATCTAATTAGATAAGGTATTTAACTCAAATACCCCCAAAAGAAAGCTATACTAAAGGTCTAAGATGACAAATCTCAAAAAGACTTTCCAAACATGTCATGGAAACAAGTAGACCAATGTTTTTTAATAAGCACATATTTATGAAGCAAGATCCAAGTTTGTATCAAATGAACCTTTCAAATAAACAAAGCATCTCAAGAGGTGACACAAAATCCTTAAAGATTATCTCAATCTTCACAATGCAACTTACCTCACTCATTCTCCCAAAACGATAGTAAGACTTCACCATCTACCCAAAAGTACCAATGCAACTCACATACGAGAGTTAGATCCACACACACAAGACATTTCCATTCTTAAAGGATCTCAAATAAGGAAATAACTTGCACTCACCCTCGCAAAGTAATTCAAGTACAACGAGTAGAACCATAGGAGTGCCTTTGTGTTTTTTCACCAATAATATAGACTTACCTAGTTTGGAATCACCAAGGTCTTGCGAGTGTAGATGAAAGTTTAAGGTGTGGGAAGGAATATATGGATCAAGTACTAAAATACATCCTTCAACCCATTCACTCATCTTCTTATACCCTAATTTTTTAAATGTATTCACCTTCAAATTAATTATTTTGTTTCCCTTAACCCTTAGCTTTGTAAATATCAAACAAATCCAACCTACCATTTTCTTTCTTCGCTTCTTTGAATTTTTTAAGAGACTTTCTAACTTTAAGCTCTTCTTAGTCCCTCATTAATCTTATTTCTCTTCACATTATATGGGCTAGGTCATACAACTTTATCATCAAGTATGTCTCTTGTCTCTTAAGCACAAGATTAGACCACCTTACATACACCTTTCTTGGCTCATCTTAGCATATCACATTAATCTCCCCAAACATAGAGTTTAAACTACCCTTATATTATTCTCCCAAATACATAAACTCCCAAATTTAGGCTTTTGCCTATATTTCAATATTTTGAATCATGCGATGCATAACGGAGGTTAAGTTCCAAAAGGGAGATTTTCAAAAGAGTTTAGGTGTTTTAGCAAGGTTATGATTAAAAAATAAATAAATAATAGGGAAAAGGCTCAAAGAGGTTAATAAGTAAATAATGTTAAGGTGGGAATTTGGCTATGCTATGGGTCAAATATGGCCTCGAGTCATCCTCCAAACATGCTTGCCTAGGATTTTACTTTGTATACACTCGGGCAAAGTTCTAGATTATATGTATGTACAAGAATTATTCAATAATGTCAACACACATGACATTGTACTCATAGAGTAAAAAGTTCATCTCCCAACAAATTTTAGAAATTTGAGTTTAATAAGTTACTCTGGGTCAAGGACTCATCCTCATAAAGAACATCCTTTTTCTTTTCAAAAAGAAAACTATATTTTTTATTTTTCTCAAAATTATTTCATTCCTTGTCAATGACATTTTGAAAGTATTTTTGAACTTTTGCTCATTCCTAATCAACCAAAAAGACTAGATAATTCACCTAAGTATGTTGCCTTGTCATCCATCATGAGTGAACTATCACCTAGTTCTATAAAGAAACTAATATAAAATAAAAACAAAATATCAAAAGAAAGAGAAAATAAAATTTTACTCTTTAGGGAAGAACCGAGTTTCAAAGAAAACTCTTGGAGTTTATTGGATACGTAAATACAAAACATGACAAGAGCAATGCGTAGAATCGAGTATCATATTAATAATAAGTGCATGACCCAATCCCAACAAGTGAATTATTTGGCATATCTATCCATATTCCCATCAAATACCAACCCAAATCAACGTCAATAGTGAAGAATAAGCCCCCACGATGGATAAAGTAAAGAACATAAGAAAAAGTAGAGTATATTTTTATAATATATATAACCAATGCCATCCTATTAAATCAATATAATTCATCAATTTGATGAATTTCTAGCACCTTTCAAGCTTAAATTATCATGATTTTATGTTGACTTGTTGTTAATATCTTATTTAATGCTCATTTGTGCAGGTAAAGATTGAAAAGGTAAGATGAGCAAGTCGTTCAAGTCAATGAGAGGTCAAATGTGAAATAAAAGAGCCCATCTGCTATAGATCCACTTTGCATCTGCTCTCCATTTGCTTAAGTAGATCAAGAGCAAGGGGGAATTTATGTAATATTTAACAAATGTGGAATTGGGGCTTAAATAGGTGTTTTTAGCTCATTTTTATTATCTTTAAAAAAAAAAAATCTTGGATCTTTCATCTTTGAGCTTTGAACATTATTTACAGTCTTGAGATAAGAAGACATTAGAGTGATTCCTAAGCAAAGGATTAGCAATTTCCATTGAAGATTTATTGAAAATTCAAGTTTGGGTTTGCATTTTCTTTATTTTTCATGGATCAAATTGGTGAAATGTTTGGTATATCTTCACTTTATATCTTTATGAGTAGCTAATTTTCCCTCTTGGGGTTACGCTTGAATAGGTTGTGATTAGTGCATGGTTGTTGTTTATTTATCTTCCTAATTAGCTATTTGTTAAGGGTTTTGCATTTATTCCATGTTTTAACTAAGAATTGAGGGTTTCAAATACCAATTACCTTTTAACCCATATCACCCTTGAAAGAGGGTGTATCAATGAGGAATAATTGTAAATAATAACTTGAATTAGTTCATTTAAAAGTATCTCTTGGACACAAGAATATTAATTGAGGAAATAGATTGGTTAAATCATAACACTTATGAGGTGTTCAAAAGAACCCATTTGTAAAATTTGGTGTTTTATCGAAATATTGACACCAATACCTCTAAATCTAGCCTATCCATGACTCCTAGCTATATTTGGATAGATTCTCAATTACCCATACATGAGTTCATACCTAGAATAACATAACCCCAAGATCCGCTCCTAATTGATTACACTCTTATTATTCTTAGCCTTGAGTTAGTATTCTAAAAGTGTACAAATTGTTATTTTTTTGAAAACGTTCAAACAAACTCCTAAATACTTGTATCTTAGGTTTGAATTTTGCAAGTTACTTTTATTTTGAGCTTACCCAATCGACAATCACATTGTTACCTATGTATTCAATCCCGACTCTATGTTGGGTAAATATATTGACAACGTCCGCTAAACCTATTCAAGAGTATAATTTGATCGTTATAAAAAATGGCGTTGTTGTCGAGGAAGAATTTTGCGTAATAAGTTAGCTTGGAATTTTATCTTTCTTGCTTTGATTCAAACTTATGAATATGTTTGTGTAGTTTTCTTTTGATTCTTATGCTAGGTAGATTTTTATTTTTGTCTATTTTTCACTATGGCATCATAGAATGAAAATAAGTATGGTGGTTCAAATCTTACCTTGATGATCTGTGTCCTTATTGTGGTGGATCCCACATTTGGTAAAATTGTAAATATGCTCCCTGGAAAGAGATGTGTGCACCATCTCGATCCTATTGGGAGTATGATTGTTCTTTATGTGGTGGTCGATATGGAAATTGGATTGATTGTCCAAATTCCCCCTCTCTAGTTATGCTAATGAAAATACTAGTTTTTCTCATGAGTTTGATAGGTCTCATGATATGACAAAGGAAGAACATCATGCACGACATAAAGTTATAGAAGCAATGCTTCTAACTATCTTAGACTAAGTGCCTACAATAAGGGAGGACATGCATCTCTTGCATCAATCCATGGTGGTATTTTAAAAAAAAAGTAAAAAAAAAGAGGTGGGTGAGGATGCAAATCTTTCAAGTGCCATGAATATTCCCAATACTCAAAATAAAGTTGATTAAGAAGAGATTTAAAGCTATATGGTTGAGTCAAAAATGTATGATGACTCAGACAAAAGTTACCTAAATAAGGAAATGGCTCAACTAGAAGAAGAAGAAATCTGAGACTCTCCAAGAAAGCAAATATAAGAAATGTTGAAAGACACAATTGAGAAGAATGAAAATATGAAAAAGTCTTGGATAAATGGTGGGATATTGTGCAATATAATATTTTGATGATAAAGTTTTAAAAAAATATCAAATTTTCCATAGAAGAACTCTTGCACGAGATACTTGAAGTCTCAAAATGAAGAAAAAATTGACAAGGAAGAAATCGTGAGCCAAGAATGTCTAAGGAATCAAACTCAACAACTTGAAGCCCATAATGGTCGACTTGATAGTATGTTACTAATGGTGGACGAATGCCTTAAGTTGTATGTTGAGTGATGTTAAGTTTGGATTAAATTTGAGATAACTACCCGAAATTTAAAAACTTAATTGAATACAAGAATTGAAGAATGTGGCTCTCAAAATCAAATGGTTGTGCATGATTGTGCTAAAGTAATTTCCAATAAAGATGAGGGTATGCTTGATGTTGAAGTATTCATGCTGATTTTTCAAACAATCAACTCTAAAATAATAATGGATGTTAAAAAGAAAGATGTGATACTAGAGTTGCAAGAGAAAGCCAGTAAATCCTTTATGAAGACTCTAGTTCATTTCGGGGAGAGAATTTTAAGAAGAATGCAACTCCAAAAATAGGAAGATGACCTCATTTCAACCACTTCTTGACATTATGCTTGGTTGATGTGATGAAAGTCGAATCACTCTAGTAAATGAAGAATTTGGAGATAATGAGCAAAATCCCTACATTTTGGAGTTTGTCATTCCAAAAAGGGAAATGGTGTCCCTCAAGTGAAGGCCAAGATGTGCAAAATTTGATGTTTAACTAGTGGTTTATTAATTTTCTCACCAATATCTAATGAGCATACTCGGAAGTTTAATGTGAAGTTGGGTAAATGGTTCAAGTCATCAAAGCGGCGAGATAGAATTAGTATCGTTGCTTCCTTACTTTTTCCCCGGGTACTTCAAAGAGATGTTGCTCTAAAGTTGGTTCGAAGATTCAAATCCTCTAAGTGGAAACATAAATGATGATCAAATAATGTCGTGCCATGACTTAAACTAAGGCGCTTCTTGGGAGGCAACCTAAGGATTTTCTTAATGTTTTCTAGTGTTTTTATGCTAATTTCAACTTGTTATTGGTTATTGCAGGTAAGATTGAAAAATTGAGATGTAAGAAGGTAGGTTTGGAGGCTGAAAACTAAGCCCCAAACCAAAGAATTTTATGCAAAAAAATTATGTAGCAAGCTATTTTCGACCTGCGCTAGACCTGCTTGAGCAGTCCAAGCACAAGTCAAGAGCATTAGACGTGCAGATGAGCTACATTTCAAGTGAAACAACTAATGCATTCTTCTTGGACCTGTGATAGACATGCTTGAGTAGTCCAGCCATAGGCCAGGAGAAATTGGATGCACGTAGCCTCCAGCTGAGAGCTGACACGTAGGATAGAAACTGTGTTGACCTGGACTTGACTGAGTTAAGCAGTCTAGGTGCAGGTACAACTTGGATCGAACATCAGAGAGATACAATACTGTCTAGGAGATTTGTTTTGTCCTACGCTGGACATGCTTAAGCAGTCCAGACACAGGTCCAACATATATGGAGTGTTGGGGATCACAAAACAGCTGGGCAAACACAGGTTTGGCCTGCACTGGAACTTCTTGAGTAGTTCAGATATAGGTCCAAAGCACCTAGAATGCAACATGGTTTTACATGTGATATCTCTCTATTATTTAGTCGCATTCTTAATTTCTTTCAACCTTAAGTCAAACTCTTAATTTCTTATCTTAGGAATAAAACCCTAGAAGTTTTAAATATGGATTTCATCTCATCTTTCCCTCTCTTAAATAAGCTTAGAAGACATGATCTTTTATAACACACTCTTTGAATATTTTTTTTAAAATAAAAATGATGCTTCACTTTCATGGTAATTTTTCTTTGAAGTTGAGTTAGTTGAGCTTATAGTAGCAAATTAGGATTGTTGGAATGAATAAATTTAAATGTGTTCCTTCTTTTACTTACGAAATTTAAAATTCTTACTTATTTAAACTAGTGCACCATGTCTTCGATGAAATGCCCACTTGAAGTTTGTTCGCTAAATTGAGAAGTGGGTGATCTAATGGGGTTAATATGGATGTCAATGGCATGTTTGGTTATAGTTACTGAAATGATCTTGCTCACACGTGATTCTATTCTCTTTCTCTAAGCTCTTAGTTTGCATGTGCGCCATGTGTTTGTTAAAATATCAATAAGAGCGGAATTCCTTGGATGATTGTAATGGTTAATGTGATCTTTCGTGGGGCATGATGTGATAATTTTTGAAGCATAATATTGAGTCTAATTGGTCCTAAATATTGACTAACCATTTCTTTTAGTTGAAATTTTTTATGAATGTTGCATCCATGATTTGATCGATAAATATTCTTATCATAGCATTTTTGGGTGAAGTCTGAGTAACTCGAGAGACATGAATGCTTGCCTTTCCCTATGATAGATCAGGTGACACCATCCTTAAGGGTATAAGGTTTCTTGTGTTTCTATTGGTGTCATGAATGTTTTATGAGCTAAATGGGGGATATGTGAAGAATGAGTGATAATGTCGAGTTCAAAGAGTTGAGTATTGTGAGGAAAGAATCTCCTAAAGTGTAATGATGAAGTTACCTTGCATCTATTTAAGTTTTTCTTTAACTTTACTATCTTTCTTAATATTTAAAAAAACCAAAAACATATTTTATCGTTTATCTTTTATTTTATTTTTGTTTTCTTTTCATAGGTATATCTCCAAGGATAAATTTTCCAAGGTATGCTAAAAAGGGTCATGCTCCGAATAAAACCAAGGCAAAATTTATTTCTAGCTCTCAAGATGATGATGAGTTGCCTTTAGTGGAGGACCCAAGTTGATCCTAGTCTGACGAGGCTCCTAGTAAGGCAATACTATTATCCACTGACATGGACCTACGCGCCTAGTGCGCCACAATGAGTCTCTACCCTCTTCTACTCTTTTTTTATTTTTGTACTGGGGGAAATGCAATGAATTTTAGAGGGGGTGGAGCATCTTTCTCTATAATTGATGGCCTATGCGTATTGATTTCATTTGATGGTATTGGTTGGATAGATTATAGAGATATACTCTACTTTTTATGTTTCTTACTTTAGCCCTTGTGGGGATTGTTCTATAGTATTGAAATTGATTTGGGTTGTCCCTTAATGAGCATATGGATAGATATGTCAAACATTTCCCTTGTCAGACTTGTGTCATGCGCTTATTATTAATGTGATACCCGATTGTGCGCATTGCTCTTGTCTCCTTTTGTATATATGTGTCCAATAAACTCCAAGGATTTTATACAAAATTTGTTTCTTTCTTAAGGAGTAAAATTTTATTTTCTCTTTCTTTTGATCTTTTTTTTTATTTTAGATTAGTTTGTTTGTTGAACCGAGTGATAGTTCACCCTTAATGGATGATAAGAAAACATTCTTAGGTGAAGTATCTAGTCTTTTTAGTTGATTAGAAATAGGTAAAAGTTCAAAAAGACTCTCAAAACATCATTGGCAAGGAATGAAATGATTTTGAGAAAAACCAAAAATATAGTTTTCTTTTTTAGAAAGAACGAGTATGTTTTGAGATTTCTTTTGAGTGAGACCATTAAATTCAATTTTTGGCTTTTCTCTCTTTACAAGGATGAGTCTTTGATTCAGAGTAACTTATTAAGCTCAAATTGCTCAAATTGGTTGAGAGACTAAATTTTTGCTCTATGAGTATAATATCATGTGTGGTGAGATTTTTGAATAATTCTTGTACATATGTGTAGTCTAGAACTTTCCGCAAATGTATTCAAAGCAAAATCCTAGGCAAGCTTGGTTTGGAGGCTGACCCGAGGCTATTTTTGACCCATCACATAGCCAAATTCTCACCTTAACATTGTTTCCTAGTTAACCCCTTTGATCCCTTTTGCCCATTTTTCTTTCTTCTTGTAATGCTAACCATGCTAAAACACCTAAACCTTTTTGAAAAGCTTTATTTTTGGTACTTAACTTCCTTTGATGCATCGCATGATTCTAAATAATGAAATGTAGGCAAAAGCCAAAGTTTGGGGAGTTGTCCCAGTTTACAATTGCATCCTACTTATCCTCCTATTCTATCAGCTTCTATCAATTGCACCAGTAACCAAATTTCATTACACTGGGTAGTAGTTTAGGTTCAGTAGCAGATTGTGTAGCCTTGGTCTTGACCTTCCTCTTACATGCACCTCTTGAATTACTTGCTTGGATAGCATTACAGGAGTTCTTATTACCTTTTGGAAGATCTTTTGGTTCCTTTCTTACCATATAAGGTATACACTTGCAGCCATCACCATCCTATATACCTCAGATCTTGGATTTTTACCTCTATAGTGTGTATTTTCCCAGATCACCTCATCAGTCCAGCCCTTTACTTGTCAGTGGACTCTCTACCATTGGAGCACCATTTTCCACATTTATGTTGAATACTCACAGCAAAAGAACAAGTGGTTATGGTTTTCTTCTTTAGTACTGCATAATACACATTGCATGTCCTCTACACATCCCCACTCAACCATTTTATCCTTAGTAAGCAGCCTATTGTATAAGGGTAGATACAGGATAAATATCCATTTTGGGCATGCTGCATTGTAGCAAATCGATCTTCTCCATTCCATTTTCTGGTAGTCCCTTCTAAATGCATAGTATAAATTCTTGATAGAAAATTTGTCTATTTGTTTCACATCTTCTTCAGCCAAGCCTATTTGCTCATACACTTTATGCATTTGCAGGACCTTACTAACTATCCATGATGCTTGAGGTGCATCCACATCCCATATTGTCTCTTGTTTTCTATAGTGTATATGCACCCATCTCACCCATAATCTATCTTTGGGTGAGATGGGTGCATATACACTTTGTAAATATTTTCTATGTATGTTCGGGTTGTATAGTTATAGGTCTTTTTGTCTTGGTTTAGGCTTTCTCGGTATGTGGTAATTTGTGGGGGTATAAACATGGGATCTTTTGATGTATTTGGTATATATGGTTTATCGAATAGCTTGTTCAGGTTCATATTTGTATTTTTTCTAACTCCTTTGCTTGTACCTGCAGAAGTAGATTGATAAATGTTATGGGTTTTATGGAGTATCCCAACGTCTCCTTCTAGCTCTGGAATTTTAATGTCTTTCGATTGACATAGCTCTGCACACTGCTGAATTAGCTGATTTGTAGCTATAGACTTCAGTTTATCTTCTTTAGTCTTTAGCTTTTCTATCTCATTACCCATACTGTCCACTTTTATTGAAAGCGTAGTTAGGGTGTTGAGTATTTTTTCTAGAGTATCTTCTTCTATTATATCAGTCTGTGTAGCTTTGTCTTGATATGTAATTTGCAATAACATTTTTGTTAGTACTAATTACTTCTATTGTAAACGTAAAATTTAATATATTCAATACTAGTCTCCGAATTTCTTTTATTGTAACTGAATTTTGTATTTTCTTTGTTAGCCACCAACGTACATGTGTATTATCTGTTCGTACAATAAACTTGTTATATACAATATATGGCTCGAATGCTAATAAACATTTATATAATGAGCATAATTTTTTTCTATTTATTTCCCATTTGATTTTTGTTTTATTAAATGTACCTGAGTAGTATCTACAGTGGTGTTCTAATTTTTCTTCTTCATATTTATATTTAAGTACTCCTCCATAACTATATTCACTAGCATCTGCTTCTACTATATATAAAAAATTTCTATTTTCATCTGGAAATTGTAATTTTGGTAATTCTTTACAAAGTATTTTTATTTTTTGAACTTGTTTTTTATCTTCTTCGTTATAATTATATTCTACATCCTTTTTTAATTTTTTCTGTAAGGACTTTAGATTTTCTGCTAATTTTGGTATATATTCTCTTACTTGGTTTACTAATCCTAAAAATGATTGTAATTTCTTTTTTGTATCTAATTCTTCTTTCGAATTTATTATTTTTTGTACTATATGTTGTTGCATTTTTACTCCACTTTTATCTATTTGTATTCCTAAAAATTCTATCTGATTTTTCATAATTTCGGCTTTCTTTTTACTTAAACTTATTCCCGATTTTTCTATTATATCCGTAAATTGTTCCAATAATTTTAAATGTTCTTCTTTGGTCTTTGTATATAATAGTATATCGTCTATATATACTATACAATTAGGTAGTTGTTTAAAATAACTATCCATAAAATGTTGATATCTACCTGGTGCATTTTTATATCCAAATGGTAGTACATTCCATTCATAAAATCCTTGTGGTACCGTAAATGCGGTTAATTCCTTAGATTCTTCTTCTAACTTTAGATGGTAAATCCTGATTTACAATCAAATTTACTAAAATAATTATATCCTTGTATTTGTCTTATTTTTAATATTTTATTTGGTATTGGGTAATTATAAGTCATTGTTTTTGCATTTAAATTTCTATAATCAATAACCATTCTACTTTTTCATCTTTTTTGTTCACTATGTTTATTTACTATAAATGCTGGGCTATTATGTTTACTATTACTTTTTTGTATATATTGTTTTTCTAATAATTCTTCTATATGCATTTTAAATTCTTTTAAATCATCAAAATTATATGTTAATGGTTTCTGGGTTATTATGCTATTTTTATCTATTAATTCAATTTTTATAAT
Source organism: Capsicum pubescens (assembly GCA_030864215.1). Lineage (NCBI taxonomy): Eukaryota > Viridiplantae > Streptophyta > Magnoliopsida > Solanales > Solanaceae > Capsicum > Capsicum pubescens. The sequence continues at coordinate 187,886,424 of CM061538.1, read as the reverse complement.
GATTTTATGTCTTTCCCATCCTTTTAATGGATCTTCACTATATAATTGTTCTAATTTTCTTTTAATTATTTCTATCTTATTTATTGAAAATATAGTTATTTCTGTTTTATTTATCGAAAATACGACTAGTTCTATTGTATCTTCAGTATTTTTTATATTTTCTAACTTTTGTGTAATTTTTTCACTTCCTTTTATCCAATCAGTTTTCTTTCTTATTTTATTATTAACTCTTTTTGCTCTTACTTTCTGTTTACATGGTGTTGTAAACCACCAATCTGTTCTAGTTATTATATGTGGGTATAATTTATCTAGAAACGACATTCCTAAAAGTATATCTTTTGATGTTAGTTCATAATTATAAATTTCTTCTATTGTTAATATTTTATCTCATACTTGTGTTTTTACATTCTTAGCTTTGTAAGTAATTAAGCTTCCTTCGTTATTAAATCCTTTAACTATTATTGGTGTTTTTAATTTATCCCATTTACTTTCTGGTAAGCAATTATATCTACATAAATTAGTTTCTGCTCCTGTATCTATCATAGGCGTATAATATCTAATGTAATATCATTCTACTACTATCTTCATTAATACATATATTTTTATTTTATATTAAAGCTCTTCTTAAGAATAATTTCTCTTTGTTATATGTTATAGTTAATTGTGTATGTTCTATATTATATGGTTTTACTTGTTCTAACCATTTTATTCCTAATATTATGTCTGTTTTTTGCATTTCTTCTTTTACTTCAAATTCTATTTTTATTTTTCTTATTCCTATTATTATTTCTTTTTCTGCTATATTTTTAGTATTTATTAAACTTCTTGGTAGATCTGGGCATATATTATTGTCAGTTTTTATTTCCTCATTTTTTACTAGATATTTAGCTATATAATTTTCTTCTTGTCCTGTATTTAAGAGTATTAAATATTCTTTTTCATTTACCTTTCCTGTTATGTAATATTGGTTTGAATTATTCATTGAACTTGTTTCATAACTTATTCTTTTTGATGAGCTTGATGATTCCGGTTTATCATAAGCTGTTCTTTTTGTTGTACTTATTCTATCATTTATTATTTCTAGATCTTCTTCTATGTCTATATTTCTGTAACTATAATCATTATTATCAATTGTTTTTACGAATTGTTCAAAAGGGCTTTCTATTTGTATTTTATTAATTTTATTTTTTCCCATTATTTTATGTTTTGTTGTTAACACATATAGGTTTTTGCATCTTGCTGTAAATATTTTACTTCCTGGTGTTAATTCTATTCCTGATATTTTCCAATATAGTACTAATGATTGGTCTATATTTTTATCCGTTACTGCTACTGAATAATTCGCACTTATTATAAATTTAAATTTTTGGTATATTAAATTTCCTTTTATGACAGTTATTATACTTTTTTCTATAGGTTTTATAATTCTATCATCTGCTAAATATAATTCTATTGGTGTATCTATTCCTTCTCTAAAACATGCTTTTATTAATATTTCTGTACCTCCAAGGTGTACATATTTTATGGGTCTCTACTTTTTATATCGTTTATCTCTTTATTAATTATTCTTTTTGTTACTAGTGGTATACTAGTTTTACCTTTTGCATATCTACAGTCTATTACATGTTCCTTTTGGCTTACTACATAATATTCTTCCTTTTTCCTAGTAAATATATTTTTTATTGTTGGTATTTTAAATATTTTTTCTACACTTAAGTCTAACTCTTTTCCTTTTATTTCATCAAATACATTGTTATCAAATATTATTTTTTGATCTGTTCCTTCGTCATTTAAATATTATTCTTTTGTTAATATTTTTATATCTTCTTCAGTCATTTAATTCGTCTAATTCACTATCTATTTCGTTATCTGTTTCATTCTCTGAAATTTCATATATACTGTCTTCACTTTCTAATTCGTAATCTATGTAATCTATCTGCATATATTCTATATTTTCTATTTTTATTTCTGACATTTGTTTATTTTTTGGGTTTTTAGGTAATTTACAATCTCTAGCTAAATGTCCTATTTTTCCGCAATTATAACAGGTACATTCCTTTATAGATTTCTTTTTCCTATATGGTCTTTTATGTTTATAATTTTTTACATAATATCTTTTTCTTGGTTTCTTATACTTATATTTTGATTTTTTGTATTTTTTATATTTCTTATATCTTTTTGTTTTTTTATAATATCTATCTTCGCATCCAAATTGAGGTGTTATTTTATCTTTGCAACATGCTAAATTTCTTATTAATGTTTTTTCCATTTTTATTTCTTCTCTGTATTTTTCACATAGGTTTCTATACCATTGTTGTAAAAATTTTATTCTTGCTCCTAGAGTATCTACTGTTTTTGTTTCATCCCAACTTTTTATTATTTTTGAACTAAATGGTTCAGGTAATTTATTAAAATATAATTTTCTTATTTCTTTACTTTCTTCTATATTATATGCTCCTTTATAATAATATTCTTTAAATGCGCAAGTATATTCATCTATATAACACATATTACATATTGCTAATTTTAACATTAAATTCCTATTTATATCTTTCTCTTCATTTTGTTCTTCTTCTTTTGTTGTCATGCTACTAAATTCGTCTTTTATAGCTGTTTCATATTTTTTTAATAATTCTATAGGTGTTAATTTTGTTGATGATGTTCCTTCTGTGGGTTTTTCGGTTCTTAATATTCTTTTACTATTTTCAGTTAGATTTAAAAACCATAGTTTCATTGTTCCTATTAGTGTTCTTTTTATATATTCTGGTGCATCTATTACACTTATATTATTATCTAATAATTGTTTTGTCATATATCCTTTCCATAATTGTATTATTTTTTCTGTATCTATTACACAATCTAAGTCGAAAAAGTTGTAATTTTTACTAACTATTTGTTTGGGTGTCCATTTGTCATATTCATTCTTTAGATTATATCTTTTAAACTTATTCTTATAATATGTAGGTTTTCTTATTTCTGATGTACTAGGTATTATATTTTGATCTTCTTTTTTATCAAGAGTATTTATTTCTGTGTTGATGTTTTCTAAATTTTCTTCATTAATTACTTCTTGTTTTTCATTGATTTCTAAATTTTTTGTATTTGTTAATATTTCTGTATATGTTTCACTATCTTCTGAATCATAATTATTTGTTTCTTCAACATCTATATTATTTATTTCCAATTCCTTGTCTTTTATTTCTTTATTGTCTATTTCTAATTTTTCTTTAAATTGATTTATTTCGTTTAATAATTTTTGTTCTTTATCTTTTTCTTCTTTTTCTTTCTGTCTTTTTTCATACAGATCTTTTAACATTTGTAATTCTTTTTCTAATTCAGCAATCCTACTATTTTTAGTTTCTTCTACTTTTCGTATTTCTTCTGTAGTTTGTTGTTTTATTTTTTCTATTTCCTTTTTTCTATCTATTTCTTCGTTTTCCCTTCCTATTCTTACCATAGCTGTCAATTTATCTTCTAATTTTAATTCTTCTTTTTCTAACATTAAATATAAATGTTCACCTATTTTCTTATATCTTCTTCCTAGATTAGAAAATACTATTCTTATTTTTAGTCCTTCGTGATTTTCATATATTTTTTCGTCTATTATAAATTCTTCTTTGTTCATTTAATTGTAAATAGTTCATGTTGATATATATATTCTAAACTATCTATTTGTGATTCTAAATTTGATATTTCATCTTTTTGTGCATTTATTGAGTTTTTACTAACTCCGACAAATATATTATAACTTAATCTTTCTATTCTTATTTTTAATTCTTTACGTTTTTCAGAAATAGTTTGTCTTAGTTCTTTGTATTTTTGTATTTTATTCATTTAAACCGTATTTATAGTGTTTTGGCGGATACCTAAATCTGATTTTATCATAATTACGTGGTATCTGTCGCATTCTTCTAGATTTTAAATGGATTATTAATTTTGCTTCAATACTAGATATTAAGGTAATTAGGTAAGCTAGTCTTTGTGGGTTTTCTTTTGTTTTATTTAGACTTATATATTCTGAATAATTACTAATCAAAGATTCTTTAATTTTTTTAAAAGCTTCTCTGTTTTTAAATGGTCTTCTCATAATTAATCAATATTAATTATTGTCAAGTAAATCCAATCTAAATTCAGAAATTCAAACATGTATGCTACTTTTGTACTTTTTAAATTACTGGGCTCTGTACTTTTTGTATTTGTAAAACTTTTCTCCCTTTGTTATTTTATACGGAGTATCTATTAATTAGCGCATAGGCATAAAATTTTCTTGATAATGTAGTAATCTAAGCATCAAAATCATGGTACTATTTATCAAAAATCATGTATGGTCTTTTATTTTGTCAGCCTTATCATGTGCAATCACATGCCTTTCAATTTTATTTCTTTTTTTTTTTTTAAATCTTTTCATGAAACACTTTTTTTTTTTTCTACGAAGACTCCTTTAAATTTTTCTTCTTCCTTCCGAAACTCATTGTACATCCATTCTCCAGAAAAAAATACAAGCAGGTCATAAATAATGTGAATATCTCATAACACATTGTTTTTATAAAACCACTACTATCACACTCGTTTGTTCTTTCCCTTGATTCCTTTATCTATTTTACTACTCATAGTGTTGCTTTATTTTCAAACAGTATTAAAGACTCGGAAAGGTGACCAACTCATCAAGTACGTGAAAATCAATGAATTCATTTTTGAGAAAATACATAATTTCACCTCTGAACTTGTACCCATAGATATGTGTTAATTATGAGAAATGTTAGAAATATTAATTTAATTGTTAATATTATTAATTACGTTATTTCGTTAACTATGTTGTTATTTATTTGTTAAATAGGAGAAGACCATTTCAAAATACACAAGCTTTTAGAGAAATTAAAAGAATTTTAATTAGTTACTATCCAGAATATAAGAAGTTAAATAAAACAAACGAAACCCCCCACAGATTAGCTTACTTAATTACCTTAATATCTAGCAATGAGGCAAAATTAATAATTTATTTAAAATCTAGAAGAATGAGATACATATCATCTAATTATGATAAAATCAGATTTCGGTATCCATCAAAATATTATAAATATTGTACAGATGAATAACATAACAAAATCACAAAAATATAAAGAACTAAAACAAATAATATCTGAAAAACGAAAAAAAATTAAAAATAAGAAAAGAAAGACTACAATATAACATGATTGTTGGAGTATGCCAAAAATCAATAAAAGCACAAAAAGAAGAAATATCATATTTAGAATCACAAATAGATAGTCTAATATACATATATCAACATGATTTATACACTATCAAGTAGATAAAATGAACAAGGAGGAATTTATAATAGATGAAAAAACATATGAAAATCATGAAGGATTAAAGATAAGAATATTATTTTCTAATCTGGGAAGACGATACAAGAAAATAGGTGAACATTTATACTTAATGCTAGAAAAAGAAGAACTAAAATTAGAAGATAAATTAACAACCATGGTAAGAATAGCAAGAGAAAACGAAGAAATAGACCGGAAAAAAAAATAGATAAAATAAAACAACAAACTACAGAAGAAATACGAAAAATAGAAGAAACTAAAAATAATAGGATTGCTGAATTAGAAAAAGAATTGCAAATGCTAAAAGAGCTGTATGAAAAAAGACAGAAAGAAAAAGAAGAAAAAGATAAAAAACAAAAATTATTAATTGAGATAAATCAATTTAAAGAAAAATTAGAAAATAAATAATTAGAAACTAATGAAATAGAAATAAATACAATAGATGCTGAAGAAACAGATAATTATAATTCAGAAGATAGCGAAACATATATAGAAATCTTAACAAATATAGAAAAACTAAAAATAAATGAAAAATAAGAAGTAATTAATAAAGGAAACATAAAAAATACAAACACGGAAATAAACACTCTTGATAAAAAATACGATGAAAATATAATACATAGTACATCAGAAATAAGAAAACCTACATATCATTATAAAGATAAGTTTAAAAGATATAACCTAAAGGATGAATATAACAAATGAACACCAAAACAAATAATTAATAAAAATTATAACTTCTTAGACTTAGACTATGTAATAGATGTAGATAAAATGATACAATTATGGATAGGATTTATAACAAAACAATTATTAGACAATGGTATAAATGCAACAGATACCCTAGAATATATAGAAAGAACACTAATAGGAACAACAAAATTATGGTTTTTAAATTTAACTGAAGAAAGTAAAAAGGTATTAAGAGCTGATAAAAAAACGGAAGAAACAACAACTAACACCTATAGACATATTGAAAAAAATATGAAATAGCTGTAAAAGATGAATTTAGCAGTATGGCAACAGAAGAAGAAGAACAAAATAAAGAAAAAGCTACAAATAGGAATTTAATGAACTAGCAATATGTAATATGTGTTATATAGATGAATATATGTGTGCATTTAAAGAATACTAATATAAGTGAACATATAATACAGAAGAAAGTAAAGAAGTAAGAAGATTATATTTTAGTAAATTACCTGAACCATTTAGCTCAAAAATAATAAAGAGTTGGGATGAAGCAAAATAGTAGATACCCTAGGAGCAAGAATAAAATTTCTACAACAATGGTATAGGAATATATGTGAAAAATACAGAGAAAAAATACAAATAGAAAAAACATTAATAAGGAATTTAGCATGTTGCAAGGATAAAATAGCACCCCAATTTGGATGTGAAGAAAAATATTATAAGAAAAGAAAAAGACATAAGAAATATAAGAAGTACAGAAAGTCAAAATATAAGTATAAGAAACCAAGAAAAAGATATTATGTAAAAAATTATAAATATAAAAGACCATATAGGAGAAAGAAATCTATAAAAGAATGTACTTGTTATAATTGTGGAAAACTAGGACATTTAGCTAGAGATTGTAAAATGTCTAAAGACCCCAAAAAGAAACAAATATCAGAAATAAAGATAGAAAATGCAGAATATATGCAAATAGATTATATAGATTACGAATTAGAAAGTGACGATAGTATATATGAAATTTCAAAAAATGAAACAGATAATGAAATAGATAGTAAATCAGATGAATCAAATGACTGAAGAAGATATAAAAATAATAAATAAGAAAGAATATTTAAATGAAGAAGGAACAGATCAGAAAATAATATTTGATAATAATATATTTGACGAGATAAAAGGAAAAGAATTAGATTTAAGTGTAGAAAAAAAATATTTAAAATACGAACAATAAAAAATATATTTAGCAGACGAAAAGAATAATGCTACGTAGTAAGCCAAAAAGAACATATAATAGAATGTAGATATACAAAAGGTAAAGCTAGTATACCACTAGTAACAGAAAGAATAATTAATAAAGAAATAAACGATATAAAAAGTAAGGACCCAATAAAATACGTACACCTTGGAGGAACGAAAATATTAATAAAAACATGTTTTAGAGAAGGAATAGAAATACCAATAGAATTATATTTAGCAGATGATAGAATTATAAAACCTATAAAAAAAGGTATAATAACTGTTATAAGAGGAAATTTAATATACCAAAAATTTAAATTTATAATAAGTGTGTATTATTCAGTAGCAATAACAGATAAAAACATAGATAAATCATTAGTATTATATTGGAAAATATCAGTAATAGAACTAACCCCAGGAAGTAAAATATTTACATCAAGATGTAAAAATGTATGTATTAACAACAAAACATAAAATAATGAAAAAATAAAATTATTAAAATACAAATAGAAAGTCCTTTTGAACAATTTGTAAAAACAATTGATAACAATGATTATAGTTATAAAGACATGGATATAGAAGAAGATTTAGAAATAATAAAAGATAGAATAAGTACAACAAAAATGATAGCTTTTGAAAAACCAGAATCATCAGGATCATCGAAAAGAACAAATTATGAAATAACTTCAGCAGTTAATTTAACTCAATATTATATAACGGGAACAATAAATGAAAACGAATATTTAATACTCCTAAACACATGACAAGAAGAAAATCATATAGTAAAATACGTAGTGAGAAATGAATAAATAAAATCTAATAGTAATATATGCCCAGATCTACCAAGAAGTTTAATAACTATTAAAGATTCAGCAGAAAAGAAAATAGTAATAGGAGTTAGAAAAATAAAAATAGAATTTGAAATAAAGGAAGATATGCAAAAAGCAGACATAATATTAGGAATAAAGTGGTTAGAACAAGTAAAATCCTACAATATAAAACATACACAATTAACCATAACCTACAATAAGAAAAGATTATTAATAAAAAGAGTTTTAACAAGAAAATATATGTACTCATGAAAATAATAGTAGAAGGATATTATAATAGATATTATACACCTATGATAGATACAGGAGCAGAAGCCAACTTAATTAGATATAATTGTTTACCAGAAGACAAATGGGATAAGCTAAAAACACCAATAGTAGTCAAAGGATTTAATAATGAAGGAAGCTTAATTACCTATAAAGCTAGAAATATAAAAATACAAGTATGGGATAATATATTAACAATAGAAGAGATCTATAATTATGAACTAACATCAAAAGATATGCTTTTAGGAATGTCATTTTTAGATAAACTATACCCACATATAATAACTAAAACACACTGGTGGTTTACAACACCATGTAAACAAAAGGTAAGAGCAAAAATAGTTATTAATAAAATAAGAAAGAAAACTAATTGGATAAAAGGAAGTGAAAAAAATCACACAAAAATTAAAAAATAAAAAAAAATACTGAAGACACAATAGAACTAGTTATATTTTCAATAAATAAAGGAGAAATAACTATATTTTCAATAGATAAGGTAGAAATAATAAAGAAAAAATTAAGACAACTATATAGTGAAGATCCATTAAAAGGATGGAAAAAACATAAGACTACTGTAAGAATTAAGCTAATAGATAAAAATAGTATAATAACCCAAAAATCATTAACATATAACTTTGATGATTTAAAAGAATTTGAAATGCACATAGATGAATTATTAGAAAAATAATACATACAAAAAAGTAATAGTAAACACAATAACCCAGCATTTATAGTAAATAAACACAGTGAATAAAAAAGAGGAAAAAGTAGAATGATTATTGATTATAGAAACCTAAATGCATAAACTATGACATATAATTATCCAATACCAAATAAGATATTAAAAATAAAATAGATACAAGGATATAATTATTTTAGTAAGTTCGATTGTAAATCAGGATTTTACCATTTAAAGCTAGAAGAAGAATCTAAAAAATTAACTGCATTTACAGTACCACAAGAATTTTACGAATGGAATGTATTACCATTTGGATATAAAAATGCAATAACTATTTCAAACAGTTATCTAATTGTATAGTATACATAGACGATATATTATTATATACAAAAACTAAAGAGGAACATTTAAAATTACTAGAATAATTTGCAGGTATAATAGATAATTCAGGAATAAGTTTAAGTGAAAAGAAAGACGAAATTATGAAAAATCAGATAGAATTTTTAGGAATACAAATAGATAAAAGTGGAGTAAAAATGCAACAACATATAGTACAAAAACTAATAAATTCTAAAGAATAATTAGATACGAAAAAGAAATTACAATCATTTTTAGGATAAGTAAACCAAGTAAGAGAATATATACCAAAATTAGCAGAAAACTGAAATCCAGTACAGAAAAGATTTAAAAAGGATGTAGAGTATAATTACAATGAAGAAGATAAAAAACAAGTTCAGAAAATAAAACTACTTTGTAAAGATTTACCAAGATTACAATTTCCAGACGAAAATAAAATTTTTACATATAGAGTAGAAGCAGATGTAAGTGAATATAGTTATGGAGGAGTACTTAAGTATAGATATGAAGAAGAAAAATTAGAACATCATTGTAGATACTACTCAGGAACGTTTAACGAAACAAAAATAAAATGGGAAATAAATAGAAAAGAATTATGCTCATTATATAAATGTTTATTAGCATTTGAGTCATATATTGTATATAACAAGTTTATTGTATGAACAAATAATACACAGGTCCGATGGTGGTTAACAAGAAAAATACAAAATTTAGTTACAACAAAGGAAATTTGGAGATTAGTATTGAATATATTAAATGTTACATTTACAATTGAAGTAATCAACACTAACAAGAATGTTATTGCAGATTAGATATCAAGACAAAGCTACCCAAACCGATACTACATAAGACGATGCTCTAGAAAAGATACTCAAAACCATAACTACGCTTTCACTAAAAGTGGATAGTATGGGAAATGAGATAGAAAAGCTAAAGACTAATGAAGTTAAACTGAAGTCTGAAGCTATGACTCAGATAACTCAGCAGTATGCAGAGAAATATCGATCGAAAGACAGTAAAATTTCAGAGATAAAAGGAGACGTTGGGACACTCCAAAAAACCCATAACGTTTATCAATATAATTCTGCAGGTACAAGCAAAGGAGTTAGAAGGAACCCAATATGAACTTGAACAAAATATTTGACAAACCATTTATACCAAAAACACCAAAAGACCCTTTGTTTATACCCCCACAAACTACCACATATCTAGAAAGCCTAAACCAAGAAAAGAAAGCCTATAATGGCATAACCAGATCATATATTGAAAACATCCACAAAATACAAACACATTTAAACCTTAGACCTAGAACTATAAATATCCAAGAACCAAATACAGATTACATAACCCAAAAACTACAAGGATATAATAAGTTAATTGCATTACCAAAAACTAGCCCAAAACTAGTTAGAACATATTTCAGTTATGGATTACTCAACATCGTATATACCCAATACGGAAGTGAGTTAGCAGCTATACCAGAGATATATAAAGCAATTACCACTTACAAAAAGATAACCAAGGCAATTTATTGTATGATGATATTAAACCAGTTATTCAAGTCGTAAAAATAGGAATGACAAATGATATGATCATACCAGAAGATATTGAACCATAGGAAGAAATACCAAAATAGATATACCAGATTTTTAAGCAAATAAATGAATTATTGGAATATCCACAATCATCCAAGAGTTAGCAAATAATTACTTAAATGGAAACCCAATTTGGAGTTACTATTCAAGAGACCAGCTAATGATTTATTCAAATTCAAGAGAGTTAAGACAATCAGATAAAGGAAATTCAAATATGGATTATGACACTACTTAATCCAGAAAGGTACCAACTACCAGAGTCATTAAAGAAAAATTTATTTTAGAAGAATTATTGACTAGATATTGCAAGATAATTGGACATAAATATCCAGACCATCTATGTTCAAGGTGTAATGGAGAAGACAATATTATACCAGATGTACAGTTAGAATGAAAATAAGGGACAATCAAAGCAAATAACGGATGGAGTAATGACAAAGAAGATAGAAATGGACAAGTCAATAAGAAGATAAAGAAGATTCAGAAAAGGACAAGTACATTATTAAAGTTACGTAAATTATTTAGCTTTTAGTTTTTTCTATTTAATGTAAAGTTGCTTTAAGTCTTTTCTTTCATAAAGTTACTTTGACTTTTGTAAAGATATTTTCTACTTTTTGTAAGATTGGTACAAGTGTAAAGTAGGAATAGTATAAAGTAGGAATAGTGTAAAATAATTTACGTGTTTTGTAGATTATAAAAGGGCAAGGCATTTGTCAAGATAAGGCAAGACTTTCTACATGAAAAGCAAGCCTTCTTGTACATAATAAAATTTTCTCTCATATAATCAATAAAGATATTCAGTTTTACACTAAGCTATGGATGAGCAAAACACAGATTTATCAAATCTACCAGAACAACTATTTTCATTTATAATTATGAATAGCTAAATTCATAAATTCCTGACAATCATGATATAATAAAATAAGCTCATATTAGTTACTTTATAATAGAATTATTCGAAAAATAACATGTTAAGAAGTTTATTAGCAAAGTGGAAAAGGAGAAAAATTCTCAAAAACTATGCCATCCTAAAGGTGAAACCGGTAAGGCAAAGAAGCCGTGATAGGGGAATAACCAGAGTAGAGGCGTTGTTTAGGGAAAAAGTATCCAGATTATCATGCTAATAGTGACCGAAGAACATGTTATTTAAGAATAATCTAGTATATAGTGATCTAAGATGATCATATTTTGTTATGTATATGATTGGAGGGAATATTTTGAAAAAAAGCATCATATGAAAAATGAATAATTATTTACCTGATGAAATGATAGATAAATTTAAGATACTTCTTTTATATGTACTTAAGGATATAGAGATAGTAGATAGAAAGAAAATTATATGGGAAAAGGTATTTGATATTGAAGATGAAGAATTAGAAAATTGGATAGAAGATGAATTAGAACAAATACACTTAAATGACGATAACTACTATTCATACCTAGATGATTATTATTCAGACGGATATTATACAGATTAAAAATGTTAGAATATATTAGAAGAGTTAGAGAAAAAAAAAGTTGGCTATATGAAGAAATTAATTACAGGAATCAGCTTAAAAGAGAAAAAAGACAATTAGAAGAAAGATTACTTAGAATAAAATTAACCTTAGAAAAAGATAATATACATAAACAACAAATGTTAATGGATCACATAGATAACATAGAATTACATATCAAATATAGTACGATTAGAATAAGTTATTACACAGAAATTTTTAAAATTACAACTACCATAGGATAAAATGATAAACTACGAATACTTAGAATGTTGGAGACAAGATATGGAGCAAATAAGATTAATAGAAACACCTATGAAAAAGAATCTACTTGACTACATAAAAACAAGAAATATGGAAAATATAGTATACTTTAAAAATAATATAGAAGAATTAATAAGGTTAAAACAAATAACTAAGGAATGCTATGACATAGCATTTCAACAAACGTAATTTATCCGCACTATCTATACCCCCTACAATTGTACGGATAATTATATATCTCCTTAATAACTGTAAAGTAAATTTTTTACCATCCTAATTGATGAGTGATAAATGTTTAAAAAATCAGCGAGTAAATGACCAAAAAAAATGTGAAAAAAGGTGGGAGTCCCTTTTAATTTTACAAATTTTCTTTTCTTTCATCTTCCTCACACCCCACCACCCTTCTCGTCTCCTTCTTCATTTTTTTTTCAAATTCATTCAACAAACCTAATTAATTCATGATTGAGGCATATTTGATAGAAATTTTTAACTAATAGTTTAAAAAAGAAGGTTAGAAATTAAAAGAACACCAACTAATGATCAAACTTTCAATATACTAATTCAAAAATTAAATTTCAACTAATCCAAACCCAACAATGCACATAAACCCTCCACTTTCCCAACAAGAAACTCAATTTTATGTGAATTTTTCACTTATCTGTACAAGTTAGGAATTAAACCCCAATTTTGTCAATATCCTTTTTCTTTCATTTTCATCCATCTTTTCTTTTATTCCTTCATTCACATATATTTGATAATTCTCTCAGATTCAAGAAAAAAAAGGGGTCAGGTTTTGGTTGAGGGGGAGCTGGTGAAGCTAAATTTGGGGGTGAGGGTGGGGCGGGGATGGGGTGGGGAAGGAGAGTTACAAAATCGGCGTGGGTGTGGGGCGATGAAGAGAAGAAGAAAAAAAAGGGTATAGGGATTTTTTACTTTTTTCATATATATATATGTCTGTGTGTATGTATAAAATAATTTTTGGGGTTGTGGGGGGGGGGAGTTAAAGAATCGGGGTGGGATGGGGGTTGAAGAGGAGAAGAAAGGAGGGGTATGGGGTTTTTTTTTACTTTATATATATATATATAAAGTATTCTAAAAATAAAATTACGTGGCTCTGATGTGGCGCCGATGTGGTGCCCACCTCAGCGCGTGTGTAATGCACTTCCCATAGTGTGAGTGATATAATATTTTTAGAGTTGTAGAAAATTCACTTGAAAGTTGTTTAGGGGAGTAAATAATTATCCGTAAAGTTAAAGTGCCAAAGTGAGTTTTGCGGACAAGTTTAGAGGTGTTTTGATGCATTTTCTTTTCATTTTTTTTTCTTTTACCACAAATCATTTTTGAGATATAAAGAAATCACACTACCACATAGTTACTATTGCATCCAAAACCATTGAACTACCTTATCCACACATCTAAAAATTAAATTGATAAAAATCAGATTCATTCGCCCATTGATTAGCTCATCCACCATCAAAACTTAAAAAGAAAAAGAGCTAGCAACAAGAGAAAAAGAAAGAGTGAATGCCTGTGAAATAAAAATCATACACTTTATATAATTCATAATCACTTTATAACATGCTATAACTTATACATGCATTGTATGTATGCATCACAGATTTGTATGATAGTTAGTTAGAGTTATGTAGTATTTAGTAATGACTTAAATTATTAATAAATTCTTAAATTTGTTCGGAGAATTCACTTAGAAATCTCAACGTACTCAGTTTCTTATTGAACACTCGAATATTAAAAAAATGTGTACCTATTAAATATTTATGTTGGGGAAAAAGATCAAAAATACCCCTCTACTTTGATTTATTGGTTATGTTTGCCTCTAGTCAAACTATAGAGTCAAATATACCCTTATTGTTAGCAAAGTTGTCAAATATACCCCTCATTTTAACAGTTTTCCACCTTGACAAATTAAGAGCCATGTGGCGTGATTTTTTTGATGAGGTGGATGCCATGTGGCATGCCACCTCAGCATCTAATTTTTCCCTCATTTTTTATTTTGACTTTTTTCCATCAATTTTTATTAATGTATTTAATATCATTAATTTCAAAAAGAAAATTAAAGTATTCAAAAAAATTTAATGATATGCAGTCCTGATCTAGATCAAATTCTAATTTCTTGATATCAAAATACATAAAATGAAGAAAAGTATACAACTTTATGCCTGGAGTTTTCAAGAAAATCAAGACAACTTTATCAAAATCAAATTTTTGGCACCCTGAGCTCCATTATGTGAACTTGAAAATTTAGGAACTCTAACAAAATCAATAAATATAAATGTTCAAATAAAAAAAAATCCAAAAGAAGAAGCTAGCTCACTTATTTCTAGAAATGGGTTGATTTGAAAACGAAAAAGATAATGAAAGGAAAGAGAATATAGCAAAAGTGGGGGTTTGTTTGTTGTTGTTTAGTTCACCGGAGATGACTTCTCCGGTGAGGTTAGACAGAAACGACGGAGGTAAGGGATAAAGACACGGTAGTGAGTGGTGGAACTATGATGGTGCATTGGTGGAAGGCTGGAAGCCTACCGGGGAAAATAATAGTGGGACGACTGCTGTGCACAGACTTTCCTTGTTTTTTTTCTGAAATATTTTTCCTTCCTAGCAATTTTTGTGTTGCACTTCTTAGATTTTTATCAAATATTAATTTATGTATCTTAGCTCATGACTCTTTTCCTTTATAAAATCTAAATTACAATTTTTTGAGGTATGACGAGGAGTGTTTAGTTAATGTATAGAGTAATTTTGAGATTATAATTTTAAAGTTGTAGTCATCAAATTAATTTATTTCATATTTTTTTTAAAATTAATAAATTAAATATATTAATAAATGTTGATGAAAAAAAGTTAAAATAAAAAAAGAAAGAAAAATCGAATGCTGAGGTGGCATGCCACGTGGCAGCCACCTCATTCAAAATATTATGCCACATGACTCTTAACTTGTAGAGGTAGAAAAATGTTAAAATAAAGGCTATGTTTGATAACTTTAGTAACATTAAAGGTATATTTGACCCTGTAATTTGACTAAGGACAAATATAACTAATTAATCAAAGCAGAGGGGTATTTTTAACCCTTTTTCCTTTATGTTGTTCAACATACTCATTTTCCTATTGGACACTCCAATATTAAAAAAATGTGCATGTATTAAATATTTATGTTGTTGTGGCACTAAGGGATCATCTGGTAGAGTGTATAAGAACAATACTAAATAGAGTGTATTGATAATGCTTGCATTAGTAATGCTTCTATTAGATATGCTGATATTAGTTATGTAAACAATATTTCTTCCACACTGTTTGGTTTGATGTATTAAAAATAAAATTATCAAATAATATTTATTTACTAAAGTACCCTTTATTTAGCATTCTACACTCTCCTTTTAATCTTGTGTCAAAAATAAAAATTCTTCTTTACCGGTTAATTTTCGACAACAAAAATGGTGAATTTCTCCAACAGCAAAAATGGTGAATTTCTGCAACAACAAAAGTGGTGAATTTCTGCTCACATTATTCAACATTAATACTTATTATAAGCTCATTAATAATTATTAAGCTGATTTAATTGCATTTTTATTTGTTCTTGTAGCCTTCTCACAAGTCATTTATGATAAAAGAAGCTAGCGAAGAAGCAGACACAACACTATCCAATTCCTTAGTGGATCTCTATGAGCTTTGGAACAAGAACGAAAGAGCAATTTGAAAAAAATTGAGGGGTAAATTAGTCATTCAATAGGTTAATGGATGTGTTAAAATCTTTGTATTACTAATACATAAAAAAAATGAGGGTATTACTTATGCATAGCACAATACACAATAAAGTGTATAACTAATACTTACATTAGTTATACATAAATTGAAAAAATATATCAAACAAGGTATTAGTAATACATAGAGTTAATGCATACATTTGTTTTTTTTATCACACTCTATCAAACGACCCCTAAAGGTGTTATGCACATATTGTTAAGCGTGAGGGTGCAGTAAAATTTTATTTATACTTTTAAAATAGTTTTTCCATTTTTCTTCTTTTTCATTTATTTTTATTTTCAAATAATTTTCCCTTTCTTCTTCTATTTCATGTCGTCTGTGTATGTATAATCTCACATGTTCTTGGATGATTTATTTTTCTTATTACTCCATTAATTTATCATAAAAATAGTAAGTTTTATAATTTATAAGCTAATATACAGTCCTTAAAATAAAATCTAGAGTTGAATAGATGAACAAAAAGTATCACCGTGAATATTACCTTTTCCAGCGACAGGTCATGAAAATTTAGCAATCGTCTTATTTTTCGAAAATTACAGTAAATCTGTGTACTTCTTTAATATGAATTTTTTTTTCAAGAAAGTTTTTTGAAAACAAAAGAAATAAAGTGACAGAGAAAGAAGAAAAAAAATAAAGAGTTTGTTGATTATTGTGTTCTAAAGGGAGGAAGAAGAAACGCTGAGGGGAAGGGAGAAAAATAAGTCCATAGATCCTCCCAAGTCTTTAATTAAAAAAGGAGATAAGTGGGTTCCACAATCTTATTAAGTTAAAAAAATAAAGTCGCTTGAACAACTGGGACAGTTGTTCGACAACTGCATTAGTTGTCTCAACAACTTCGCACAGTTGTCGAACAACTTTAATAGATGTTGAACAAATTCACAAAGTTGTTGGAACAAAAATATTTGAAAAAAAAAACTGATTTTTTTTTGTCCCTTTCACCTAAATTTTAAAACTTGAAGGACCTCACTTAACTGGGAAACCTATTTGTCCCTTTTAATCCAAAGTTCCGGGGGAGGGGGGAGGTTTTTTTTTTTTTTTTAAAATAAATTAAAATTAGCTGAATACATTTAAAAGATATTTTTATTTTTAAGCAAAAATAATTTTTTTTTAACTAATTTATTTAGTTCACATGCACATGTCATAATTTTATTCGTCCTATTGCTCTAGGACCAGTGTGTAAGTCTCATGCATCATAGCTTTTAGATTCATTGTCATTTTGTGTTTAATAGGTCCACATTTTTTAATATTGGAATGTCTAATAAGAAAATGGGTCTATGGTGGTGTCTTAGTGAATTTTCCAAACAAAAATAAGAGTCTGTTTAAGCCTTTAGTAACATATGAATTGACTATGAGGAAATTTATGTATTATTTTATGTAGGGATTAGTTATGAAGGTTTAGTTATTCATGTATTACTTATTTCACCATTTATCATTCATAATATAATACATAGATTCTGATGCATGCATGCCAAGTCAAGATAAAAAGTGCAAAACTTTTTGACTTGAGTCAATACCTTGGAGGCTTGGAAGGAGTTTGAAATAAAGGGTTGAATCTTAGGAGCGCTTTAAAATGGAAGTGCAAGGTTCCACGTTGAAGACAACTAGAAGAAAGGAAAGAGACTATGGACGCAAAGTGATTATTATTTAAATACAATTCTCTTGACTAAGAAGACCCTTAATTCATTAAGAGTATTTTGTAATTAGTAGTCTTATCTATAAATAGCAGAGACTGATTTTAGAGATAGATTTTCTTTGATGAATATTGAATACTAAATATTCTTTTGAGAGTTTGAGATCTTGTTGAAGCTTTTGACTGTTTCAAGTTTAGACAGGAGGGTGGTTGTCACAACTCAATTTCACGAGTCATGATGATACCTACTTTATCCCATCAGTAGGTAAGCGAAATCATTGCTTGAAAAGACAAGTGATGAGCTAATTGATGAAAAGTAGCATAAATATCAGAATTACGCAAGTAATTAGATTACAATCCATAATACATAAGGATAATGAAATAATAGAAGATAAATAAGAAAAAGAGAAACAATATCCCATGACCTAGTAAGGTCGGTACAAGAGCCTCTAGCAAAAAAATAAGATTACTATTAGTGTCAATATACAATAGTCTCAAAACATAAAGACCATCAAAAATAGAAAAAGAAAAGAAAGTCAGCTCCAGCTTCAAAATCTCACCCTATCTCCGAACATCGATCTGGGCAACACAACGTCAACAATTAGTACTCGAATATGCACCATAAAAGGATACATAAGTGTAGTATGAGTACCAAAGAAATGGGTACTCAGTAGGCATCATCGACCGACTGAGCAAAATTATAATATAAATACAATAAGATGTGAGATAATAAGCTAAATCAGGGAAAAAAGACAAATCTGAAATAATGCTCCAATACTGAAATTAGACAACATAATAAATAATATCGAGAAAACATAATTATAATTAGCATAATTGAGCCCCCATAAGCTAAGGATACACAAACAAAAGTAAATAATAAAATGCGACAATTGAGTAATAATTGTACACTCATGAAACATCTGAACCTAAAAATCGTAATCAGGAATCTTTCCATGCCATAAATATCAGACTTAAACCAGTTTCATAACCATCATAAGAAACCTCTCTATACCAGAGTTAAACTAGAAATAATACCTCACATGTCGGACTTGAATAAAAAATAATAGCTCATGAATATCAAACTTAAACCAAAAGTAATATCATCATAGATGTTGGACTTGAACCCGTCTTAATACCATAATTTTTTGGACTTGAACCGATTTTAATATCTCCTAAGTACAAGCCTAGAATGAGTCATAATATGTCTAAATCCTCCTCGGCTCAAGAATATAATTAGGATGACGTATAAAGGCCTATTGAGTCTACAAGAAGCTAGTAGAATTCTTGGCGTAAGGTGGATCGAATGGGCCACTTCAAACACTGATCTGCTCTAAGGAAATTACTATTCCAAACTAGGCTAAGGTTCCAAAACCCCACTACAAGGTTCTAAATAAGACTCATAGAGTCTAAGATAGCGATTCCACCTAAGGAATGGGTAGTTAAGTCATATACGCCTGATTACGGTACGCTAATTGGCTAAATAATCTATATTCTCTAAATATACCACCAAATCATAATCCAACCCAAAACTAGCATAATATCATATAGATATTATACTTAATCTCAATCTAAGAAAAGGATAAACCTAGCCTACTTGAACATCGAAGAAACTCGATAAAATTCACTAAATTAAAGGTTTTCCCTTCTGAAACCTCCGCACGATGCTACGCTATCAAAATAGTGATCAAAGCATTAGAATAATGATACATAAATTGCATTTTTATGCTTCAAATTCAAAAATAATTCAAAATTTTATGTGGATCCCGCTTGCGAAATTGCACTTCTGAAACCATCAATACGCCCCTCTAAGCTCAAGAATTATTTATCCTCAAGAATGGATAAATTCTTAGCTCAATCGATATTAAAATCAATCCATCAAGAAGCAAGGAATTTTTGACTAAATTGGAGAATTAACTCAAATATTAGATGGAAACTTACAATGATTACAATGAGAAAATGACTATTTCGAGCTCAGAAACTCTCCACAATCATCCAAGGATCAATCTTCCAATTTTTCATACTCTCTTAGGCTTTATGGCTCATGAGACTAGGAGAAAAATTGCTAAAGGGTTGAAATAAATTCCCTAATAGGTTCTACTTAAGTAGTCACCACTAAAAAGGCATTGGACCTCTAAAGTAATCCCCGAGCATATGTCGACCTCCGCTGAAGCAAAAAAGAGATCGCTTGAGCAGCGTCCACTTTAGCAGTAGGCCTCTACTAAAACAACATGGATGGACCAGCCTCAACGACTAAAGTGACCAATTGGACACTAAAGCATCCCCTCTTAGACTACCAAAGGTCCACTTAAGAGGATGCACCAGCTGAATTTTGTCAAATATCCACCAACCCTTCGAAATTTATTTGAAATTCTATGAACACAAACAAACTATGCTACCCTATTAAATTAGAGATTTTGGATTTAATAACATCATCAAAATTTCCATTCAGAGTCGTTTTGATAAAATATAGGTCCCACATCCTAGGGTCACTTTTATCAAAATCCGTCTAATAGCCTAAAATGAGTCTGGAAGCCTTGAGACTCAAACCAAAGGTTTCCGTAGCTTAAATCAACTTTTTGAAGTTGATGGAATTGTTAGAATTGATATACGAGTTTTTTAACCTTAAGTTTATGCCCGATAGCCATTCTTTACTAGCAAATACTTCAAAATAGGGAATTGGCTTTAAAAACCAAAAAAACTTACAGATAACTGAACTATCAGCTCCAACAAGTCATAATTGACTTGGGGAAGTTATAAGAAAGCTCTAACTAACAAAAAAGTATGGAAAAGCAGAAAATAACTGGGAGGGTCATTACAATATCTACTACTAAAAGGACTTTAATCCGCAAAAGTAAAGGGTTAGAATGTACCTGATGGCTCGATTAGGTAGGATACTGGGATGAAATCTCACTCTGGATCTCCCAAGTAGTAGATCCTGGGCTGAAATCTCACTCTGGGCTCGATACCTTTGAGGTTTGGCCCCGTGGTATGGACTTACTTTGGGAGTTATTGGATAGAGTCAGGGCGATTCAAGATAGGATGAGGCCAGCTCAGATTAGGCAAAAGGTTTATGAAGACGTAGACTTAGTTCTTTTAGGTTTGGAGTTGGAGACTAGGTATTCCTTCGAGTATTGCCCATGAAAGGCATGATGAGATTTGGGAAAAAAGGGAAAGCTCAACCCCAGATATATTGGACCCTTTAAGATACTTCGGATAGTTGGAGAGATGGCTTATGAGTTGGCCTTGCCCTAGATTTTGCCGTTGTTCATCTATTTTTTTCACATTTCTATTCTATAGAGATACATCCCCGATGATTCACATATGCTTCGATGGGAGTCGGTTCAGTTGGATGAGAGATTGACTTTCATGGAGGAGATAATGCTTATATTAGCCAGGGAAGTCAGGTGGTTGCGCTCTAGGTAGATTCCAATAGTTAAGGTGTCTCCACTGAACCTTAACAATTGGAATCTACCTAGAGCGCAACCACCTGACATCCCTGGATACCTTAACTATTGGAATCTACCTAGAGCAAAACCACCTGACATCCCTGGCTAATATAAGCACTGACTCCTCCATAAAAGTCAATCTCTCATCCAACTGAACCGACTCCCATCGAAGCATATGTGACTTATTGGGGATGTATCTCTATAGAATAGAAACGTGAAAAAATAGATGAACAATGGAAAAATCTAGGGAAAGGCCAACTCATAAGCCATCTCTCCAACTATGCGAAGTATCTCAAAGGGTCCAATATATCTCGGGCTGAGCTTTCCCTTTTTTACTAAATCTCATCATGCCTTTCACGGGCAATACTCGAAGGAATACCTAGTCTCCAACTCCAAAACTCAAAGCATGAATTTTACGTCTTTATAAGCCTTTTGCCTAATCTGAGCTGACCTCATCCTATCCTGAATCACCCTGACTCTATCCAATGACTCCCGAAGTAAGTCCATACCATGGGGCCAAACCTCAAAGGTCTCGAACCATCCTATCAGAGATAAAAATGCCTACTATATAGTGCCGCAAATAGTGCCATCTTAATATTTGAATGGTAGCTATTATTATATACGAACTCTGTCAATGCTAAGTTCTATTCCCACTAACCTCCAAGGTCCATAACACAGGCTCAGAACATGTCCTTAAAATTTGAATAATCTACTTCAATTGCTCATCGGTATGAGGGTGAAAACATGAGCTAAGATCCACCTGGGTCCCCAACTCTTCCTGAAAATCCCCTAAGAAGCTAGAAATAAATACTAAGCTTCTATCTAAAATAATAGATATGGGTACTCCGTACAGGCAAACTATCTTACAAATATAGATACGGGCTAACTTCTCAGCACTTAAGGACATTTGAATAGGAAGGAAATATTCCAATTTTGTTAACCGATCTACAATGGCCCAAATGTCATCGAAACCACCAGAGGTGTAAGGTAAATTGATAACTATGTCCATGGTGATTTTCCATTACTTCCACTCGAGAATGGGCAATATCTGTATTAGGCCACCAAGTATCTGATGCTCGACCTTCACCTACTGATAACATAAGCTTTGAGATATAAAGTTTTCTTTATCTCTCTTCATGCCACTCCACTAGTAGTGATGCCTCAAATCACTATACATCTTAGTTATCTTAGGGTGAATAGACTATCTAGAGCTTTGATTCTCATGTAATATGAACTGAATCAAGTCTCTAACCTTCAAAACACAAATGCAGCCATTATATCTTAGAATACCCTTAGAATCTATTGTAGCCCTCCAGAACTCACCCCTTAACGCCTAATCATGGATGACAAAAAGTTCTTTGTTCGAAAACTAATAACTTTGAATATACTTAAATAAGGTATGCCTAGCCCCAACACTAACAAGGATCCTCTTAGAGTATGAAATATCAAGGTGAACCATCAGGTTAGCTAAGGAATGGATGTACCACACCAATATCCTCTCAACAAATAAAATAGAATCCAAGCTACCTATACTTACCACCTTTCGGCTCAAAGCATATTCGTCTAGCCCTGATGGTATAGAATAGAGATGTCATAATCCTTCAACAACTCCATCCATCTGTATTTCTTAGAATTAATCTCTCTATGAGTCATATGATACTGAAGACTATGATGATCACTGTATATCTTACAATGAATGCCATATAAATAATGCCTCTAAATCTTAAGCGCAAAAACTACCGCCGCCAAATCCAAATCATGAGTGTGGTAGTTACGCTCATCCACCTTCAGTTGCCTCGATGCATAAGCAATAACTCAGCCCTATTGCATCATCATTCAACCTAAACTAACACCAAAAGCATCACAATATATGATAAATCCCTCATCTTCAATAGAAAGAGCCAATTTGAGAGCTAAAGTGAGAAAATCCTTGAGCTTCCAAAAGCTCGACTCACACTCCCTAGACCAAAGGAAAGAAACCTCCTTCCAAATCAATGTAGTCATCGATACTGCATTAGTAGCAAAGCCCTCGATGAATCACCTGTAGTAACCTGCCAAACCAATAGAGCTATGAACCTCAAATAGAGATATAGGTCTTTCCCAATCATAAATAGCCTCAATATCCACCGGATCCACCATAATACCATCCTTAGACACCATATGTCCTAGGAATATAATCGACTCAAGCCATAACTTACACTTTGTGAATTTGGCAAAAAATATATGATCTCTTAAAGTTTTGAGCACAATCCTAAAATACTGCATATGCTCCCCCTTACTCCTCGAATACACAAGAATGTTATCGATGAACAAAATCACAAAAGAGTCCAAATAAGGTATAAGCATACGATTCATCAAATCCATAAACACAGCTAGGGCATTGGTTAACCCAAAAGACATCAACAGAAACTCTTAATGGCCTTAGCGAGTCCTGAAGGATGTCTTTGGGATGTCCTCGCTCGAATCCTCAATTGGTGGTAACCAGATGTCAAGTCTATCTTAGAGAAAACCATTGCTCCCTAATGCTGGTCAAACAAGTCATCAATATGAGGCATAAGATATCTATTCTTCATGGTCACCTTGTTCAGCTTTCTATAAGCAAAACACATATACAAGGAACCATTTTTTTTCTTTACGAGCAAGACAAGAGCACCCCAAGGTGACACACTCGGCCTAATGACCTTTACCATAAAGATCCTAAAGTTGAGAATTTAGCTCCATAAGCCCGATAGGAGCCATATGGTAAGGTGCCATAGAAATAGGTTTGGTTCTCAACTCAAGATCAATAATAAACTCAATATCACGATCATGAGAAAAACTAGGTAGATCGGTAGAAAAATCATTAGGAAAATCATAAACTATGGGAAAAGAGTCAAGAAAGGACTCTCTGTACTAACATCACAAATATAAGAGAGATAAGACTCACAACCCCTAAATATAAATATCCTAGATCAAACATAAGAGATAATCCTTGTCAACACATGAATAATAGATCCTTGACATACAATAGTAAAATAATTCAAGATTGCATGATAAGGGGATAACCAGTCCATGAACATAATCACATAAAAGTACACTTATCTAATATAAAAAGATCATCTTGAGTATCAAACTCTTGAACGATTACAACACATGATTTATAAACTCAATTCACTACTAAAGAATCACCCACAAAAATAGATACACATAATGGCTTAGACAAAAAATCCCAAGATAACTCTAACCATCATGTATAATAAGCAAACCGATATGAATAAGTGGATCCCATATCAAATAAAGCAAAAGCCAGCTAATGACACACTGATATCGTACCTGTAATAATAGAATCTGAAAACTCTACCTTTGGTCTAGCAGGCACAATATATAAATGACCTTGCCTGCCACTTGGATGTGCGCTTGAACAATCACCTATACTACCTGCCTAAAAGACCTTTTTGAGAACCCTAGGGACCATCCCTAAGACCCTGCATACAAAATCTAGATGGGGGTAACACTATGCTAATTGATGAAACAATCTGCATTGTAGGTACCACTATCCAACATCGAGGACACTCTCTAGAGAAATGGCTAAAGGCCCCACACTCATAGCATGACCCTGGTACAATGCTTTATCTAGAAGATCCAACTAATTTAGAATAGCTACCTCGGCTAGAACATCCAGAATATGCCTTTCTCGAAGTCTAACAACTACTTTGGCCAAGATGATCATGTAACTGGGCTGACCCCTGTTAGTAAGATAAAGTACGACATAAGAAAACCTACTAGATTGACTCTGATACTAATAAGATTGGCGTAGAGTGTACCTACCCTGAGAACCCCTGCCTCAAATTGTGAGCCTCTTTGACTTCCAATTGAAATTGCCTTGATAACATAAACTCTTATCATTGTCCCTCGAGGATCGTAATGTATTGCCTATATGATCTGAGAATAATATAAAGACTCAATAAAAGATCTAACAGTGGTAACCAAACTCTGAGTAACTATACGAAGAGTAAGTCTTAATCCTCGAGCAGAACACCAAATTCTCTCATACTTGGTTAGGAAGATAGATGTAGAGTACATGACTAACTCATGAAACCAAGCCTCATACTCTAAGATAATTATAAAAAACTACTTCAATCTCAAGAACTGATATCTCATATGCTCTGTAAAGCTACAAGGCATATATTTCTATAAGAAAATTGTAGAGAACTGAGTCCATGTCAATGGAGGAGATTCAACTAGCCTGGAATCAAGATAACCTCTTTATAGTGTCTAGCTTCCAGATCCAACTGAAAGGAGTGTAATCAATGCCGAGAGTCTCTAATAGGCCCAACTTATGAAACCTATCATCACAAGCAGTCAAGAACTCAAATGCATCCTTACCCAGTGCCCTTGAAAACCTTGACGGAGTCAATCATAGAAATCTAACCAACATATTATGCTTCTTAACAGACATAGCAAGCTGGGTAACTAGTGTCTTAATAACTATCAATATTTGAGGGGGCCCCTACCTTGGTACCATTTTGATCCACAAACTGAAAACCATCAAACGGTGCACCACTAACCAAACCCAACAATTAAACTAAAGCATCTCTGAGCAGCAATGAAAAATAAACCCTAATGGAGCTTAGGCTGCCTTTTGGCCCACCACTATTTGGGGTAGAAGAATCTCTAATACGGGAGAAAGAATAGGGTCTTTTGAGGGCTACCTATCTGTATCTATAACTGAGGTTGCTACTCTCATCCCTCAATCTCTAGGTCATCCATAACTTCCAATGGGATCCTTAATCATGAACTTAGGGTCATCATCTACAGTAATAGTAGATCACATCCTAGCCATTTGCAAAAGAGTGAAACAAGATGAATCTTTAAAACCAACACAAATTCTTGGCACAAAATGAGTGAAGAAAGTGAAGATCTCCTAAGAATGTCCTATATCCTTCCAAAGATTAGAAATAAAAATCATTGTTTTGATCTGCGAGACTATAATAGATACTTGCTCTTGTACCAACAATACCGATGAACCTAGGCTCTAATATCAACTTGTCACGACCTAATTTTGTGAGTCATGATGGCACCTACTTTATTCCATTAGTAGTTTAGCCAAACTGTAGCCTGGAAAGACAAGTAATGGGATAATTAGTGAAAAATAACATAGATGGATTCATGCAAGTAATTATATTTACAAGCCATAATATATAGATAGAGACATAACAGAAAATAAATAAAGAAAAGAGTAATAATATCCCATGACCTAGTATGGTCGATACATGAGCTTCTAGCAAAAGAATAAAAGTATTATCAATGTTAATATAAAATATACTTGAAATAAAAATAATATCCAAAACAAAAGAAGGAAAGATTGTCAGTTCTTACTCCGAAGCTTACTCTATCTCCGAACTTCGACCGACACTAACACAATATTAATAACAGTAGCTAGTACTCAGATCTACATTAGAAAAGGCTACAAAAGTATAGTATGAGTACCAAAGCCACGAGTACTCAATAGGCATTATGGACCAACTAAGCAAAATTATAAAATAAATACAAGAAGATACGAGATAATAAGCTAAGTTTGGGGAAAAGGGAAATGCAAAAAAAGAGTTTTCCATAAGCCTATGAGACACAAACAAAAGTAAATAATCTAAAATGAGCTCCCATAAGCTTGGTGGATGAAATCAAGGAGTAATAACTATACACTCATAAAGCATGAAAACCTCAAAACCCTTACCGTGTATCTTTCTACGCTATAAATACCAGACTTTAACCGATTCTATAATCATCATAAGTAACCTCTCTATACCAGAATAAAATAAAAAATAGTACCTCATATGATAGACATGAATAGAAAATAATATCTCATGAATACAAGACTTGAATCAAAATTAATATCATCGTAGATGTCAAATGTGAACTGATCTCAATGCCTTAATTGGTTGGACTTGAATCGATCTTAATATCTCCCAAGTACTAGCTTAGAAAAAGTCATTATATGTCTAAATCATTCTTGATTCAAGAATGTAAGTAGGATTACGTATAAAGGATAATCGATTTTATAAGTAGCTAAATAAATCTTGGCTTAATGTCGGTTGAAGGGGCCACTTCTAACTCTGAAAGTCCATTCTAAGATAATTACTTCCCTAAACTAGGTTAAGGTTCTACTTCCCCACTACAAGGTGCTCAATAATCCTCATAGAGTCTTAAAATAGCAACTCAACCTAAGAAATGAGTAGTTAAGTTAGATACGCTAAATTATAGCTCGCTAACCGACTAAATAATCTATATTATCTAAATATACCACCAAGTCATTAATTCCTAATCCAAAACTAGTATAGTATCATAACGATACTATAATTAAGCTCAATATAGGAGAAAGTTAAGCCTAGCCTACCTGGATAGTGAAGAAAACCCAATAAAGTCTACTAAATTAGAGATTTCACTTTTTGAGAAGCCTCCATATGATGTCACACTATCAAAATAGTTATCTAAGTATCAATACAAGAATATGATACCCATATTGTATCCTTATGCTTCGGGTACAAAATTAAGTTAAAATCGCACACTGGGTCTGCTTGTGGAATTACACTTTAGAAACCGTCAACATATCTCTCTAAGCTAAGGGGTCATTAACCTTCAAGAATAGGTAAATTCTGAGCTCAAATGATACCAAAATCAAACCATCAAGAAACTAGGAATTTGTGACTAAATTGGAGAATTAACTCAAGAATTAGATAGAAACTTACAAGGATTACAGTGGAAAAATGACTATTTTGAGCTCACCAACTCCCCATGATCAATCAAGGATCAATCTCCTAAATTTTCACGATCTCTTGGGTTTTGGATCTTGAGACTTGGAGAAGAATGGGGAAAAGGGATGAAGGGATGAAATGAATGCCCTTTCAGGTGCTGCTTAAGCGGTCACTGCTAAAGCAATCACCAGGCATGGGCCAACTTCCACTAAAGCAGATAAAATATCACTTTAGTGACGTCCACTTTAGTGGTATGCTTCCACTAAAGCAAAATGGATGGACCATCCGTGGGAGCTAAAGCGACTAATTGGATGCTAAAGCGACCTTCGCTTAGATGACCAAAGAGCGGATGTATCAGCTGAGTCCATGCACCAGCTGAACTTAGAGTTTACCAAGTTTCTACTATTCTATTAGGATTCATTTGGAATTTTGTGAACGCAAATGAACTTTGGTACTCTATCAAATTCAATATTTCAAACTCAATAACGTCATCACAATTTCCATCCGAAGTCTTTTCAATGAAATATGTGCCCCACACCCAAGGGTCACTTTTACCAAAATCCATCTAATAGCCCAAAATGATTCCAAAAGCCTCAAGATCCAAACCAAAGGAACCCTAGCCTAAAATCAATATTTCAGAGCTGATGGAAATATAAGAATTGGCATACGAGGTCGTTAACCTAAATTTTGCGCTCGATATCTAATATTTACCAATAAAAATTTCAAAATAGAGAATTGGCTCTAAAAACCAAATGAATAGACCAGTAACTGAACTGTCTACTCTAGAAAATCACAACTAACTTAGGATATCTATAGAAGAGCTCTAAATGATGAAAAAGCAGAAAATGACCTTGAGGGACATTACAGTTGCTTGGGAATCTTTTCTTGAGGTCTTTCTCATTTTTTAGGTGCTTATTTGGATATTTGAAGGAGGTCTTTACTTTAATATAATATTAATTTCCTTTGATTAACTTTTTGTCTACCTTTCTATCTATTTATCTATTTATTTTATCTTTAATTTTTCTTTATTTTCATTTTTTAGCTTCCACATTTTCTTTCTTGCATTATTTGATATCAAGAGCTTCGATTGGGGTTGGTTTTACAATCCTAAGTCTTGGGTTTTCGTATTTTCAAAAAAAATTAAAAATTCCTGAAAACAAGCTTTTATTTCATTCTAATTTGTTCGTTTTGATACTAAATCCTGATTTTCTAGTATCTTTTGTGCCCCGTACTCTAATTTCATGTGATTTGGAGGTGTAGATGTGAAGTTACCATTGAAGAATTTGAATCTTTTAAAACTTTGTCAATTTTAAAAAGTTATTTTGTTTTTTCTTGGATTTTATGACTAAAGATTAGTTGAAACACCCTGGTTTCTAGACCTTAGAGAATTTCCTTAATTTCTGGTTTTTGGACAAGATACAACTTAGGGAACGAGTCATACTCTTGGGTACTGGTGGTATAGTCCAGTTGTATGCTGACCAGTGTTGGTTCATGGGATGGATTTAGTCACTGGAATGGGTATGACTTGGGTGGTACGAGTCGTATCGGTGGATACGGGTTGTTTGGTTTGTTTATTTAACCTTAGACTTGATAAATTAGGTTTGATATGAGTATGAGTGGCTCACCATAAGACATAAGCTAGGGTACGAGTCATACCGAGGACTTATATGGTGGTCAGTGTTCAAATCTCTTGGATTTTGTTTTGCCAGGGGTACGGTTTATGGGTACTAGTCGTACACTTGGATATAACTTTGGTTTGGGTGTGTCATACCTTGGACAGTTTTGGGTCCAAGGGGTAAATCTTAAGGTATGATAGGTGGGTACCACTCGTATAGGATGGGTATGACTCGTAAGGGTCTGTCATACCCTATGATGAGAATTAAGTGCAGTTTAAGTGAGGGCAATCTTGATATTTCCCCACTTATTCAAATAATGTCCCACGACTTATATTCCTATTGGGATGTTATTTTCCCTACTATTCCATTCTTAAACACTTAGAAAACACTCTTAAATCCTCTTTAAAGTTCTTGGACAAAGAAATCCAGGGTTTTATCTTAAGGAGTAAATCGGGGCTTGTCTTGGTGATTTATATCCATCATCATTTTGGTTTAAGGCATGTTATCTTTCCTCATTTTTATTTCTAACTAAAGGCATGGTTTTATGCAATGTTTTCATGATTTGAATGTTGTATGATTTTTGGTTTTCAAATATAATTTGGGGGTTTTGGATTATAAATGCTTTGTTATGATTTTCCCATATTTTAACTATGCTTTTATATGCATTAATGATGGTTTTGGATAATTGATTGCATTGGAATAGTTATTTGGTAATGGACTTTGGTTTTGGAAATACTATGCCCCCAATGTGTTTGATAAAATGCCTATAACAATGCTTTCACTATAATTTTGGTTTTTCAATGGAACTTATGCATGGTTTAAACTTGGTAATGGAACTCTAAATGGTATGAATGGTTTAAATGGTTTTGGAATAGTTTGGCTTAATAAAAATACTCGTGGGGTACATAGGAACCCCCTAAGTTAATTGGATAATATGATCTTTGGGTATATGGGAATCCCTTGATCTTAAAAAGGTTTGGCTAAGGACAATACTTGTAAGTTATAGTCGATATGATGATACCACTACTAATGGACTTGGTTAATAATAAATAAAAAATAGTTTGGTTGTTCAGTAATGGTTATAATTATGCTTAAAGAGGGAGGAGAGGGTGTAGCAAAGTCGTACAAGGTGGAGGTCCCAGAGGAATCGAAACTGGAAACTCATATTTTCCAATATGAGGTTTGGTCCTAGTGACTGTGTGCATGATGTCACACTTTATATTTTGGGGGATGTACTAGTCATCCCAAGTTCTTTTCTATGGTTGGGCGTCTTCACGCACCGAGGACCTTTCAGCAGGGGGAGCTGAACCCATATAGCCCATGGGTGGTTTTAGAATGGCAAAGCTACACTATCCAGGAAAAGGTTTTAATGCCATGCTAAACCCAGTTTCCTTTCCCAACATATATATATATATATATATATATATATATTTATGTCCTGTATGCATATGAATGGTTTTACTAAATAACATCTAATCCTTATCTTGAGTTTATGCTAGTGCTCACCCGCTAACCCATCTTTGGGTGGCTATATCCCCACACGATGCAGGAATCGACTGTTTTAATCCTCCTGCGTAGCATTCAGACACTCGGGGGTCAGCTTTGGATTGAAGTGGTGAGCTTTCATCTATTTAAAAGGCTTTATTTCATGGATGTTATTTCATATTCTGAATTATTTATGGATATTGGTTTTGGCTATGGTTGGGGGCATGTCCCAATCAAATATTTGTATTCTTTTGGTTAACGGATTTTGTAGAACTACTATGGGTTGGAATGGGCAGGATCGATATTGGTGTCATCCTTAGCATTGGTATTGGTATTGGTATTGGGGCTGATACCGGTTGACGATATTGTTGATTGTTCCATTCTCTTTCATTTTGGGATTATATATAATTATTAGGGAACTCGTATGGTCATGGTTAGGATTATGGATCGGTTGGTTTTGGTTTGGTTTGGTATGGTTGGACGGTTGGTATGGGATGGTTGGACTCGGTTGGGTCATTCACAGTTGTGATACTATACATAATCTTTATATGAGTTGTTACACTATCATGTTATATGCTTGAAATTTTGCCAACTCCGGGCAGGCGATTACAGGTTGGGTTGGGTAGCGGGGGTGGTCTCCAGTCCCTGTCGGGCTTGGGACGCTCATTAGACAAGGCCCCGAGTTGAGTCGTGTCATTAGTGGAGTTTATTTGTGGTGATGAAGGGAGAATGTGAACTAAAATTGAGGTTATTTCTTGTGTTCTTTACCTCTTTCATCTTTTTCTTGAAGAAGAACCTAGAAAAGTACACTTTGATCAAAAAATTTTGAGGTCAAAGTTGATCAAATGTTAGTGGGACCACTTGTGAAAATTTTAAAAAACAAAATAAAAAAATTAAAAATTAATATGCACGTAGACTACCACATCATCTGCCATGTCACCAATTAACTACCAATGTAGTATCCACAACCTAGTTGACTTTTATGTGGCACACCAACAATAGTCCCACTCTCATCTTCATCAAGTGAGATACACTTTCAAAGAGCAAAAAGTGTGTAGAAATTTTACCCTTAATTTTCTTGGGGTCCTAAAAGTCTTTGGGAGCCAATTTTTTTTAAGTGTCCAAATTTTTGATTCTTTTTTTAAAAAATTTCTCTTTAGATTCTTCAACTATTTAATAAGTAATTAACATATTTAATCACTTTTTAACCAGTTTTAATCATCAAATCAAATTCTTTAAAGTGATAAACTTCTTTAAGGCCTCAAAATTTTCAAGTGTTCGATTTTCGTATTTTTTTTTAAAACTTCCTTTCTTTAATTTCTCAACTATTTAATAAGTAATTAATATATTTAATTACTTATGAAATAATTTTAAAATATCAAGTCATTTCTTTGATCCTTCAAACTAAGTAACAACAAGTAATTCCTTCTACTTTTGGTACTTCATTTTTGAGTTTGAATTTTTTTGTGCTACTTTTTCTTTAGTTTTTCTTATTTATTTTTCATTGAAATTTCTTGGTTCTTGTTCTTAGGTTTTGAGATTTCATTCTTGAGTCGACTAGAGTTCATTATTGACCGCAAGTAGAGATTGGACCCTTGCAACTCATCAAAACTAAACGAGTTACAATTATTGAGCTAAGCAATTTGTGAGGCAAAAAAACGTGTGATTTCTTAAGTGATTGTGAGCTTTTTTAAATAACCTAACATAATGTGTTTTCTTACTTTTCTTTAGTGACTTAAATAGGTATCAATGGCGGGTCCTGAAAAAGAAAGCCAAATTTTCATAAGAGAACCCACTTTGGGTGAATTGTTACACTTGTTCACCACTCTCTCTACCCGAATGAAAGAAAAATTGGATAGATTGGGTACTCAAATAAATTAATTGTAACTTATCTTCCCATCTGCTTACCCTAATCCTTATCAAGGAATGTTAAATACTCTCTCTTTTTGTACGGACTCTTATCTAGGTACAAATATGGAAAATAGAGGAATACAAGGCAAAAAGGATTTTTCTTGTAAGCTTCAAATAAAAAGATAAACCCAACACTTTAAAATTTGTCAATGAACAAAGTGTGAGTGATAAATTGTCTTTATGTAATCTTAACGAGTCTTTGACATATAATGATAATGTACTTATTGAGAATATTCATACACTAGTTGATCCTATTGATAATTGAATTCATTCTTATTATAAGATCGATTTGTGTGCACCTAGTATTGGAACTTATGATGTGATTGATAGTACATTATCGTGTGAGATATTTGTTAATTAACTTGTTTGTAATTCTAGTTCACTAATTAAGGAATTCTGTGATTTGATTAGTGAGCCTTATATTAGTGATGTCATCAACAAAGTTGATCATTTGAAAATAAGTGATTCTTTGAGTATATTTCTTATTAAAGATTCTATTTCTCATCATTCTCCTAGAACTCATGTGAGTGAAACCGCCTCAAAAGATGGCATTTATCTTTTTGATAATGAAATTACATTCTTTAATTCTCCACCTTTCATTGATTCTTCTCTCTTTAAGTATAATGTCTTGTTTGATGATGATGAGATCACTCCTTTGGTTCCTAGTGGTGTGAGTGATGATTGTAATATAGCTCTTCATGAGAACTATTATTTATATGATAACCCGCTATGAGATATTGAGACGGAAGATGATGTGTGTTCATCAATTGCTACTTCTTCTTTTTTGTGTTCTAATTCAAAATAGTATACTTAAGATTCTTGACTCTTCTAGTGATCTTACATGTGAGAGCACCTTAGATGAAGTTATTTTGCATGCTACATTTACTTACCATATATTTGCATATGACGATGCTCATTCTTTTGGGGAGGGTACATCGTATGTTGATAGGAGTTTATTTGGGAAAAGTGGTTGTTTTGGATCAAGATGCATGGGTAATATTTTATTTTGGCCCCGGTGACACTTTGAAAGTGTGCGATTTGTCCATGGTACTATATTGGAGGTGGTCTAAGTTGGTTATAGATGATTAAGTTAGTTACATGTCTAATGGAATCTATGTGACATTGCTTGCGTGCTATTTTGAAACCATTGATTCTTTTGTGACATCATTATTTCTTAATTTTTGGAATAGCCAAATATTTCATGCTATATTTGAAAGATTGTTCTTGATAATAATAGTTGATGCCTAGTTATATAATAATTTTGTGCATCCTTGGCATCGTGGTAGAATTATTTATACTAACACTTAACTTCATACCATGAGGTCCTTGTTGTTGTTTGTTTTTTCTAAGGTTTTTCTAGGTTTGGATTCGAGGGCTAATCCTTTTTAAGAAAGGGAGAATGATGCATGCATACCAAGTCAAGCTAAAGAGTTCAAAAATCTTTGATTTTAGTAAATACTTTGGAGGCTTGAAAGGAGTTTGTAACAAAGAATTGAATCTTAGGAGCATTCTAAAATGGAAGTACAAGGTTCCACAAAGAAGAGAACTTGGATAAAATAAAAGAGGTTATGAACGAAAAGTGGATATTATTTAAATGCAAGCCTCTTGACTAATTAAGGGTATTTTTATAATTAGTATCCTAGTCTATAAATAGTAGAGCATAACTCATTTTAGAGAAAGATTTTCTTTGATGAATATTATACACTAAATTCTCGTTTGAGAGTTTGAGAGCTTGTTAAAGATTTTGATTGTTTCAAGTTTAGAAAGGAGGGTTGCTTGAAAATCTTTCCCTTGAGGTATTTTTCATAGGTTTAGGCGCTTATTTTGATATTTGAAGAAATTCTTTACGTTAATATAGTATTGATTACCTTTGATTCCACTTTTGTGTCTACCTTTCTATCCCTTTATCTATCTATTTTATCTTTGATTTTTTATTATTATTTTTTTATCTTCCACATATTTTTCTTGCATCATATTCTCTCATAACTTAAACATGTATTAGTTATGTGGATTTTGAAATTGCAAGTCAAGCACTGTATTAATTTTATACATGGATGGTAGTATAGACCAACTACCAATATATATATATATACATATATATATAGAGAGAGGGACACACACACACACACACATACATACATACATACACATACCATTTGTATATAGTGTATACGAGCATTGAATGTTTAGAAGTGTAATTATTATACATAGTATAGATACACTTTTTATATAATATTTCATATTAAATACATTTTACCATTATCTAGTGTAATCCTTAATTATCTATATAATTTTTTTATAGTAAATATATTATTAATATCTATATTTAATGTAATAAGATATATACATTCTACACTAATTACACAATGTATAAATAAACTTGCATTGAAAAATCAACAAACTGAGCTAGAAGATATCATGTTGGGTAGTGTTCATCGTTTCCTCTATCTTTCATTCACTTTATTTAAATAAAAAAGGGAGATCATGAAAAAAAGAGAAAGAAAACTACATGATGATGGTTGCTGGTGGGTGAGAAAAAAGAAAAAAGGAGGGAGTGGGCTGTGGTGGTCGTTGCTACGTAGAATAAATGAGAAGATAGAAAAGGAGAAACACGTGCAAGTGGGAGTTGAAAAAGGAAGCAAAAGTCAAATTTTTGAATTTAACTTTAACTTATTATTATTTTATGCCCAAAATATATTTAAGTTTATTTACCATGAATTTGATATAATTAAATTAGTAAGTACATCAACAGCATGAGTTATGATTCAACCTTGTTTTAGATTCTATTTGTTAGTGATGAGATTACTACATGATAAAAGGAAGAAACTTACTATAAAAACAAGATGAGTAAATAAAGCAAATAAGTTTAAAAGGGATGAAATCATTCATGATAGAAGTGGAGAGATAAACCAAGCTATTTGAGATGCTAAGGTGAACTTATCTAAGCAAAAAATAAAAAAAGCTTGTAGAAAACGAAAGACCTATTATATTGATTGAGAGAATGAGGGAGAATATCCCTTTACAAGTGACTAAGGATAACTATTTATAGTTTCTGATTAAGCACTGGCCAATCACAATTTGACTAAATCATCCTACTAAATTAACATCTATGCGGGCTCGTTAGGTGTTTGCTTCATTAGTAGGCTAGCTCATATTTTCCTAGAGCTCTGCTCTACACATAGTCATCCGTGCTTCTGGATATCTTGACAAACTTGTTCCCTATTCATCTTCTTATGCCATATCTCTAATGGTGACAAGTGATTGTTGCTATTATTCTTTATAAAAGGACGTCTTTTCTGTGAACACTTCGGCTGAGAGCTATTCATAGTCACAACATTTATTGTGGCGTCACACATTTGAGTTGTCTATCCTGATTTTTCCATATGTACTTGCACTCATTTTCCCCCATACAAATAGTCTATTTGTCTTTCGAGATACTAAGCTTGAGTAGTTCCTGGAGTATGGAAAGAGAAACAAAAACCATCCCCAAATACATTTCTAGAACATTGCTTCTCTTATTTATCGACCTTTAGACACATGAGCGACTAAAAATTTGTGTTCTTCTTGAGTGATCTTTTAGGTAGGTTACCTACTCTTCTTCGTATAAACTCCACGTCCTTCGCGACTCTGTGCATCTAACTTTTCTTTATAAAATTTATCACAAGTCTTCCTTAATTATTTTATGCTTTATTTCACCATGTCCTATGATTCCAAAAGTAGGGATAAATAGTCCGGTCTCTCCAAATCATCTTTCAATGGGATACTTCCCAGTTTCTACACTTTTGATAAGAACTCAGGGTCCTCAACTTGAAAGGGAACGAGGGTGAAAGATAGACCAATAAATGATTTGGTTACCTTATGAAGAAGAATGACCTAGTTATTGTCTAAAAATACTATGGTTGACCTGTCGGGGAATACCAGATTGAAGCACTCTACTCTTTTGAGGTTATCATGTTGTCTCAACCTGATCATATCTTTTGTTACACCTAACCCTTTAGTATGGGTCTTGAAAATCCTATAGAGAAACTAATTACTTTATTCTGCCACACTTTTAAGTTGTGCCTCAGTCAACTCTCCCTAGGGGTATGGAGAATTATTACATGTATTCGGGTGTCGGATGCTTCAACAGGCAAGGAAATTTCTCTAACTTATCTTTTTCTTCTTACTATATTTATTTGGTATGAGAAGAGATAGTTCGACTATCCAATCATGACAAGAAGACTCTCCTTGGTAATTTAGGTGATTCCAAAAATCGAGGTTGGGCCATTGAATTCATATTGTTGGACCTACTAATCCATCCACAAGTATTGATTTTGTGATTTGGAATTCCAACTATTAGCAACTTCAACTTTCTTATTCCCTGTAACTCTTCAATATTTATGACTGATAACTTTCTACTTATTCATCATGTATAAATCCTCGATGGACTCCCCCCAGGGGATGTCCTCATCTATTTGGTTGGGAAATTACACCAATGGGTTGAGGAGATTTTAAGTTCTTCTACCATCAATTACTCTTGGGCTAAATTATAGAACCATTTTTCTTGGAAAGTGAAGAATTATGGCACTCACAGTATCCTCCATATAGTGATTCTTTGCTTGTGATTATTTTTCTAAAAAATTTCCTTATAGGTTGATGTGGTATGATTTATAGAACTTTTGATGCTTAAAATAATGAAAATATGCAAGTTTCTAAGGTTGTTTGGTGAGATATGATGTGTTTTGGGTATGTTTTGTAAGAAATTAGATTTTGGATGATAGACTGAAGAAAAAGATGAAAATTGAAGTTTTTAGCTACTTATCGAGGCAATTTTGGGCATATGTGCCACTTACCGGGGCATAAGTGACCAAAGTAGGTGTCAGAATTTGAAGTCCTGAGACTCAGATACAGGAAATAGAAGACTCTGGCACTTACTCTAGGAACCTACATTTTGTAGGTGACCTAAGTTCGTGCTAAAGTTCAAAGTCCAGAATGTTTCAGGAGTTGTGCATGTGGTCTGTTACTTGCCTAGGCCCACCTACGATCCATAGGTAGCCACCGACCTCAATTTTCCTTCTTCATTTGGATTTTGATTTTTAGGGTTTTCTTGTATCCTATACATACCTTTTTTCCATTTTTAGTTAGTTTACACACCCTTGGAACTTACAAACATATATTTGATTCTAAGATTTGATTTTGATCTTGGGATTACTTTTGTATTGATTTTGGTTGATAATTTTGTTTTATAGTTTGGTTTTTACTTATTGATCACTATGATATTGACTAAATGTTTACAGTAATAATTCCTTTATTCAATTCACAAGCATGAGTGACTAAAGTCTTTGGCTAAGGTTGTGGGAACCTTGACATATTGATGAAGTAAGGGAAGTGTGAAGTTGATCTAAACCAATTCTCTTGCATGTATTGTATTATCTTCATTTTAATAGATGTATTAGCATTTACAAACATTAAGATCCCGTCTAGATTATCACTTCTCATTCCACAAGAGGAGTATTGACTAGAAAGAGATAATCACAATAGTAATTTTAAGATTAATTATCGATCTATGTTAATCTGTATCATCTATGTAAGACGGTTATTTATCATCTAATAACTTGAGACTCAAAAGGTAATAGTTAACTAAATCTAGGATAAGGGTTGGTAATGCGATATCCTGAAACTCAAAAGGTAAAGGATGAAGTCTGTCAATAAGTCCACATGAAAGATAATGGTGCATAACTTATAAGATTCTATGACACGACCCGATCGGGGGCCTTGTTGTAATGGGCATCCCAAGTCTAACCAGGACCGGAGATCACCCCACTACCTAACCCAACCTCCAGCTTCCTACCCTCAGTTGGATGAATTTCGAGCATATAACAAGATAATGTAACAACTCACATGAAGACTCTGGGATAGGATCACAACTGTGACCGGCCCAACCGAGTCCAACTATCCCACATCAACCGTTCAACCGTATCAAACCATTCCAAAGTCCATAAACCAGACCATAACCAAATAAGTTCCAAAACATAATATAAATAATTCCAAAATAAAATACGATAGAACTGTGAGAAATTATGTCCGATGATACCAGCCTCAATACCAATACCAATGCTAAGAATGACACCAATGCTGATCCCGCCCCTACATACCCATAGCAGTACCACAAAGCTTCTAACCAAAAGAATAATAAAATTCAATTAGGACATGCCCCCAACTATGGCTAAAACCAATGTCCAAAATAAAACCAAAGTGTCTAGAAAAATCCATAACATAAAATGGATCCTTTCGAAAGGATGGAACATCACCACTTCATTCCAAATGCTAATCCCTGAGTCAATCACTATGTAGGAGGAGTAGAACAATCAGTTCCTGCATAGCGTGGGTATACAGCCGTCAGTAGACGGGTTAGCGGGTGTACACTAGTATGATCTCAGGATAAGGATAAAATAATACTATTTATAAATCCATGTAAAAACCATCCATATACACACAACCATACATATATATATACCATGCCAGAAAGGGGACAGGGTTTAGAATTCATTTAAAACCTTTACCTGGGTTGTGTAGCTTTGCCGTCTAATAACACCCACGGGATATATGGGTTCAGCTCCCCCTGCTGAAAGGACTTTAGTGCGTATAGACACATAACCAGGGAAGTAATCTTAGGATGACTAGTACATCCCCCAAATATAAAGTGTGACATCATGCACACGGTCAGCAAGACCAACCTCACATCGACAAATATGAGTTTTCAGTTTTAGTCCACCCTGAACCTGAACATTCCATGGTTTTGCTACACATCATGCCATTATTGCCTAATTAAAACCATTACCAAGAAACCAACCAATCCATTTACCCTTTACTAACCAAGGGCATTTAGTGGTGGTATCCTCATACTGACCATACTTGCCAGTAATATCCATAGCAAACCGTATATAGGTTTAAGGGGACTTCTAAGTGACCTTCCATTTACCATATCAAACCACTTGGGTTATTCCATGTACCCCACAAGCATAAAAATTTATACATTTACCTTTCCAAACCATTTAAACCATGCATAATTCCTTTACCAAGTTTAAAACAAGCAAGAGTTCCATTAAAAGTACTCAATGCAATGAAAACATTATTATAGGCGTTTTGTTAAACACATTGGGGGCATAATGTAACCAAAACCAATTTGAATTACCATTAAACCATTCCCATTCAATCCAATTATCCGAAAACCACTATTAATGCACATAAAGAATAATTAAAACCATGGCAAGTCATAACCAACTATTTACTATCAGAACCCCCGAATCATATTTGAAAACCAAAATCATACAATCAATGAAATCATTAAATTTTTTATAAAAACTATGCCTTTAGTTAGAATTAACAACGAGAAAAGAGAGCATACCTTAAACCAATACAATGATGGAAAGGAATCACCAAGAAGAGCCCAAAATTATTCCTCTAGTTGAAATCCTAGCTTCCTTTGCCCAAAAGCTCTTAAGAGAATTATGGAGTGTTTTAGGAAAGTTTCTAAGTATTAATGAATGGAATAATAGGGTAAATAACCTCCCAAGTAGGTTAGAAGTTGTGGGACCTTATTAGGAAAAGTGGGGGAAATGTCCACAATACCCCCACTTAAG
Organism: Capsicum pubescens; assembly: GCA_030864215.1. Classification (NCBI taxonomy): domain Eukaryota; kingdom Viridiplantae; phylum Streptophyta; class Magnoliopsida; order Solanales; family Solanaceae; genus Capsicum; species Capsicum pubescens. The sequence goes on along the minus strand of CM061538.1, from coordinate 187,845,459 downwards.
TTGAACAAATTCACGTTCTAGGGACACGATTGTCCCTCACGAGTCGTACTCTTTAATACGGTTGGTACCCTCCACTCGTATCCTAGCCTCAACCTTTGGATTAAACACTATCAAACATATGACTCATCCAACCAAGTCGTATTAGAAGCATATGATCCGTACCCCTGGCAAATCAAACCCAAGGAAGATTTAGACACTGTCCACCATACGAGCCCATGGTATGACTCGTACCCAGTCTTGTGGCTCACAGTGAGCCACTCATACTAAGATCCAAATTAAGTAACCAATTTTAAGGTTAAGGAACCAAATGATCTGTATCAACCAATACAACTCATACCCCTAAGTCATATCCATTTCTGTAACCAAAATCCATTCTACCAACCAACACTGGTCAGTATACAATAGGACTATACCATTCATACCTTATCATACGACTCATACCCATGAGTCGTATTGGGTCCAGAGACCAGAATTATAGGAAATTTTCTAAGGGTCAAAACCCAGGGTGTTTCAGTCTCCCCCAATAGGAACATTCGTCCCCAAATAATGGACAAGGTAGGGGTAACCACATGCATGAGTCATTTGGATTATCAAATATATTCCTGATCTTTAGCAAGGTTTAAACACAAAGAGGAAAATATATTAATCTTTCCTTTAACAAACTTAGAAAATAAAGATGTGTTGAAGACACATACCTTCTGCACGAAATCCCAGGAGCAGAAAATAGATGCGGAGATTTGGACTTCATGTCCTCCTCCACTTCCCAAGTAGCTTCTTCCATCTTATCATTCCGACTCAGAAGATTAACCGAAGCCACATCCTTGGTCCACAACCAATGAACCTGCCTATCCAAAATCTCAATAGGGACCTCTTCATAAGACAGATAATCTGTGAGACCCAATCTTTCCAAAGGAACAACCGAAGAAGGATCACCAATGCACTTCCTCAACATAGAAACATGGAAGACCAGATGAACCAAGATTAAGCCAGAAGGAAAATCCAGCTTATAAGCAACATTACCAACTCTACGCAAAATTTCATAAGGACCAACATAGCGGGGACTGAGCTTCCCCTTTTAACCAAACCACACTACTCCCTTTATTTGAGATACCTTGAGGAAAACCTTATCCCTAACCTCAAACTCCAAATCTCTTTTCCTAACATCCACAAAGGAATTTTGGCGACTTTAGACATCTTTAAGACTATCTCGAATCACCTTTACCTTCTCTATAACATGGTAAACCAAGTTGGGACCAAACATATCCGCCTCACTAAGCTCAAACCAATTGATAAGAGATCTATATCTCCTACTATACAATGCCTCAAAAGGGGCCATACCAATACTAGAATGATAGCTATTGTTGTATGAAAATTCTACCAAAGGTAGATGCTAAACTTAGTTGCCACCATAATCAATCACACAAGCCCGAATCATATCCTCAAATATATGAATAGTTCTTTCCTCTTACCCATCTATCTGCGGATGAAAAAAAGTACTCAAACTCACCTTAGTCCCCAACCCTTTGTAAAAAGATTGACAGAAGTGAGATGTAAGCTGCGTGCCATAATCAGAAATAATTGTATAGACACCCCATACAGCTTCACAATCTCCTAAAGATATAACTTCACATTATCCTCCACTGAGAAGGTAGTCTGCACTGGCAAAAAGTAGGCAGACTGAGTTATCCTATCCACGATGACCCAAATCAAATCATATTAATTCTGAGAATGAGGAAGATCGGTAACGAAGTCCATATTGATCACTTCCTATTTCCATTTGGGAAAATTAATATATTGATACAACCTACCTAGCCTCATGTGCTCAACCTTAACCTATTAACACATGGCACACTTGGCCATAAACTTAGCCATATCTCTCTTCATGCCATTCCACCAATAGATTTTCTTGAGATTATAATACATCTTAGTCGATCTGGAATGAACAACCTAGCATGGTTCATGCACCTTATCTAAAATCCTTTATCGTGACCCATCAACATCAGGAACATACAACCTCTCCTGGTACCGTAAAGTACCATCACCACTGATCTCAAACACCATTATCTTTTGCCCACCAATGCTACTCTTGATTTTCATCAATATAGGATCTAGTACTTTTTTCTCCTTAATCTATACACCAATAGATAATCGAACCACTTCTTGCACCACCACACCATCATCTTTGGAGTCCAAGAGGCAAACTCCAAGATTAGCCAAGCGGTGAATATCCTTCACCAATTTTTGCTTTCCTTCCTTCACATGAGACAAACTCCCCATGGATAACCTATTAAGAGCATCAACAACCATGTTAGCTTTACCTAGGTGATAGTGAAAACTCATATCATAATCCTTAAGAATATCAAGCCTGCCCCTCTGCCTGATATTAAGCTCTTTCTGAGTGAGCACATACTGTAGACTCTTATGATTGGAAAAGATATCCACATGAACACCATACAAATAATGTCGCAATATTTTCAAAGCAAACACAACTGCCAACAGCTCCAAATCATGATTAGGATAATTTCTCACAAACACTTTTAACTGCCTGGAAGCATAGACAATTACCTTCCTATGCTACATCAACACACAACCAAGCCCTACCCGAGATGCATCAAAATAAACCATGAACCCATCATTTCCTTCCGTCAAGGTCAGAATTGAAGACAAAGTTAGCTTATCCTTCAACTTATTGAAACTCCCTTTGCTGACCAAGTAAACTTGACCTTCTTCTGAGTCAACTTAGTCAAAAGAACAACTATCGATGAAAAGCTTTCCACAAACTTTCTATAATACCCAGCTAAACCCAAGAAGCTTTAAATATCGGATGGAGTCGTGGGTCTAGGCCACCTCTTCACCACAAAAACCTTTTGCAGATCCACTATGATCCCCTCACTAGAAATAATATGACCCAAGAAAGTTACAGCATTCCACCAGAACTAACATTTAGAGAACTTGGCATACAACTGCTATTTCTTTAGGGTATGCAACACCATATTGAGGTGATCAGCATAATTCACCTCACTCTTTTGAATAAAATAGAATGCCATTAATAAACACAATAATGAAGAGATCCAAATACTGACAAAAAAATCTGTTCATCAAATCCATAAATGCCGTTGAAGCATTAGTCAACCCAAATTATATTACAAAAAACTCAAAGTGCCCATACCGAGTACAGAATCTATCTTAGGGATATCCACTTCCCTAATCTTTAACTGATGGTACCCAGACCGAAGATCTATCTTAGAAAAGTACTTGGCACCTCGCAACTAGTCAAACAGATTATCTATGTTTGGGAGAGGATACTTATTTTTACTATCACCTTATTCAACTGCCTATAGTCAATACATATCTAAAGGGAACCATCTTTCTTGTGCACAAACAATACCGACGCACCCCATGAAGATAAACTAGGATGAATAAACCCTTTATCCAGAAGATCCTTAAGTTGCTCCTTGAGTTCTCTCAACTCAACCAGAGCCATTCTATATGTAGGAATAAAAATTGGACGAGTGTCCAAAACTAGATCAATACCAAACTCGATTTCCCTTTCTTGAGAAACACCAGGAAGATCGTCTGAAAAAACCTCTAGAAACTCATTAAACACTGGAAATAACTGGAAAGAAGGACCTTTTGAGTTAGAATATTTAACCCAAACCATGTGATAAATACAACCTTTAGAGATTAACCTCTAAGCTCTAAGATAAGAAATAAATCTCCTCTAGGAGGTAAAGAACCACTCTCTCACTCTATAATCGGTTCACCAGGGAACCTAAAGATAACCCTACGGGTTCGACAATCCAAGGACACATAACAAGAGTTAAACTAATCCATACTTAGAATGATATCGAAGTCCACCATATCCAACTCAAACAGGTCCACCAAGGTCTGCTTGCTACCAACAAATATCACATAACCTCTATAGACTCTCTTAGAAATAACCGAGTCACCTATTAGGGTAGAAATAAAAAAAAGATCCAAAATAACTTTTGAATCGAAACCAAAAGATACAACCATATAAGGAGTCACATATGAGAGAGTGGACCCCCGATCAAGAAAATAATATACGCCATGAGAGAAAAGCTATAACATACCAGTAATGATATAAGATGATGCCTCAGATTCCTGTTGGGATGCCAAAGCATACAACCTATTCTGACCAACACTAGAACCAGGTGCAATAACAAAATTAGATACAACACCGCCAGGTGTAGAAACAGAAGATGAAGCCACAAAATCTTATTTTCCCCCGTAGCAATCTTATTAACCAACATCCCTGAGCTGATGGACTACCTAGCCATACTTAAAGTATTTTTCCCTTTCTTCATCAAAATAACCCCGATTAGAACTACCACAAAACTGATAAAAAAGGTATAAATAAATCAACTGACCTTCGTTTGCCTAAGATTGGGCACCCTTTGCCTAAAAATTATCACCACCTTGATGACGCCTGTCGCTCGACTGGTAAGGAGCACTAGCAGAAGAGAAAGAACCAAAACTCCCCTACTTTTTTTCTGCCATTTGCCACCATCCCTACCACCCTGAGAATGAGCACCTCCCTGGTTAGAAAATGTACTCCTCTTACCCTGTTTATCTCTGAACTATGTCTGTTTTCTCTTCTTATCCTTTACCTGCTGCATATGAATAATCCACCTAAAGATGTCCATATATTTAATTAGCAAGAAAGTTTTTTCTCTCCAAAATAAAATCCTAATTTAACCAGAAGTGAACTTCCTCATTCTTGCCTACATGTCAGCCACTAAATAAGGAGCATACCTTGACAATTGATGAAAATTTAAGGCATATTCCTTAACAGACATCCTCTTCTGCTTGAGGTTCACAATCTTCTCTATCTTTTCTTCACTTAATTCTTGGGGAAAAAACCGATCTAAGAAGGCCTTAGAAAAGTATCCCATAAGACTGATACTTCTATATCACCCTTATCTCTGTCCACTCTTCATACCACTAATATGCAATATCTTTGAGCTGACAAGCTGCAAAGTTTACCCCCTTCACATTGGTATCCTATATCATCCTTAGTATCTTTTTAATTTCATCCAAGAAGCCATGTTGAAACACCTTATTTTTTGGACTTGAGAAAATTTTTAGGAATTCTGATCTCTGGACCCAATATAACTAATGGGTATAATTCGCATGTTGGGGTATAGATAGTATGGTCTGGTCATATACTGACCAGTGTTGGCTGGTGTGATGGATTTTGGTTACTGGAATAGGTACAACTTAGGGGTACGAGTTGTATTGGTGGTTACAGATCATTTGGTTATTAAATTTAATCTTAGCCTTTGTTACTTAGGTTGGATATGAATATGAGTGGCTCACCGTAAGCGTCAAGCTAGGGTATGAATCGTTTTAGGGACTCATATAGTAAATAGTATCCAATTCCCCAGGTATTTTATTCTGCCAGAGATACGGGTCATCAATATGGATCATATGCTATGGTTACAACATGGTTGGATGAGTCATATAATGGATAGTATTTGGTTAAAGAGCAGAGGTCTCGAATATGAGTGGTGGATACTAATCATATTGGGAGGGTACAACTCATGAGGGCCAGTTGTATCCCTGTGATGAGAATTTTTTACAACTTAAGTAGGGGTATTCTTGACATTTCCCTACTTATCCTAAAAGGATCCCACGACTTCTAACCTACTTGGGAGGTTATTTACCCTAAAATTCTATTCATTAATACTTAAAAATTATTCCTAAATATTTTATAATTCTCTTAAGAGCTTTTAGATAAGGAAATTTAGGGTTTCAACTAAGGGATCAATTTGGGGCTTATCTTGGTGATTTATTTCCATAATCATCTTGGTTTAAGGCATGTTTCTATTCCATCATTGTTAATTTAGTTAAATCCATGGTTTATATGAATGTTTTCATGGTTTTACCATTTTATGACTTTGGCATTCAAATATGATTTGGGGGTTTTGATGTTAATTTCTTGATTATGGTTTCCCATGGTTTTAATTATATTTTTATTTGTATTAATGGTGGTTTTGGAAAATCTGACTGAATAGGAATGGTTTATTGGTAATTGGAATTTTTTTTTTTATATTATTCCCCCAATGTGTTTGATAAAATACTTATAAAGATATGTTCATTGTATTGGCTTCTTTTAAGGGAACTCTTGTATGTTTTAAACTTGGTAAATAAATTATGCATGGTTTAAATGGTTTGGAAAGGCTAAAGGCTAATTGGTTATGCTTGAGGGTAACATGGAAGTCTCCTAAGTGGTTTAATATGGTAAATGGAAGGGCACTTGAAAGTCCCCTTAAACTTATACATGGTTGGCTATGGATGATACTTGAAAGTAAGGGTTGGTATGAAGATACCAATATCAATGACCTTGGTTAATAAATGTATAATGGTTTGGTTATTTGGAAACTGGTTTTAATTGGGAAATAATGGCAGGATGTGTAGCAAAGTCGTAAAAGGTGGAGGTCTTAGGGGGACCAAAACTGGTAACTCATTTTTTTCGATATGAGGTTGGTCTTGGTGACCGTATGCTTGATGTCACACTTTATTTTGGGGATGTACTTGTCATCCTATGGGATACTTCCCTGATTGTGCGGCTACACACACTGGAGCCCTTTCAGTAGGGGGAGCTAAACCCATATAGCCCGTGGGTGGTTTAGGTCGGTAAAGCTATATAACCCAGGTAATTATTGTAATGGCAAGCTGAACCCGATCCTTTTTCTCGGCATGGTTATATATATGTGTATGGTTATATGTATCATGGATGGTTTTAATTTGTTTTATAAATAGCATTATTTTATCCTTCTCCTGAGATCATGCTAGCGGTCACTAGCTAACCCCATTTACTAGCTTCTGTTTACCCAAGCTATGTAGGAACCGGCCGTTCTACTTCTCCTACATAGTGATTGACTCAGGGACAATATTTGGACTAAAGTGGTGAGCTTCCATCCTTTCGGAAGACATTATCTTATGTTATAGATATTCTTAGACATTTTGACTTTATTTTGGATATTGGTTTTGGCTATGGTTGGGGGCATATCCCAACCAAATTTCATTACATTTTTTTATAGAGGCTTTATGGTACTTTTATGGGTTGGTATGGGAGGGATCAGTATTAGTGTCGGCCTTGGAAATGGAATAAGTTGGTGGGCTGACATTATTGGATGATATTATTGGTTGTTCCATCCTATTATATTTTGGGATTAATTATATTATGTTTTGGAACATCCCTGGTTATGGCCTGGTTTATGGACCTTGTTTTTTTATGGTTGGATTATTGGTACGAGATGGTTGGACTCGATTGGGTTGGTCATGGTGGTGATCTATTCCTAGAGTCCTTATGTGATCTATTACACTATCTTGTTATATGTTCAAAATTCAAACAACTCATGGAAAGAGGATGGAGGTTGAGTTATGTAACGGGGGTAGTCTCTGGTCTTGGTCATACTTGGGACGCCCATTACGATAAGGCCTCGGGGCAGGCCATGTCAATTTGGTATCAGGAGTTCTTCTCTGGTGCTTTTCTGGATTGTTTCTTTCCCAAGTGTTGAGGGAAGCAAAGATAGAAGAGTTTGTGAACCTCATGTAGGGGAGTGTCTGTCAAGGAATATGCCTTGAAGTTTTACCAGTTGTCAAGGTATGTTCCTAATTTAGTGGCTGACATGCAGGAAAGAATGAGGAAGTTTGCTTCTGGACTGAATTGAGATATGATTTTAGAGAGTAAAACTGCCATGCTAATTAAAGATATGAACATCACTAGGTTGACTATTCATATACATCAAGTGGAGGATGAGAAGAGGAGGTAGGCAGAGTTCAGAGATAGGCAGAGAAAGAGGAACAGGTTTTCTGATTAGGGAGGTGCTTAGTCTCATGATGGTAGAGATAGTGGCAAATGGCAGAAAAAGAAGTATGGGAGTTCTGTTTCCTACTCCTCTGCTAATGCTCCTTATCAGTCGAGATACATGCATCATCATGGTGGTGACAATCCTCAGGTACAGGATGCCCAATCTCAGGCTAGCAGAGGTCAGTAAGTTTCTTTATGTCCTTCTTGTCAGTTCTGTAGTCGTACTCATCAGGGTTATTACGATGAAGGAAGGGACAAGTTCTTCAAGTATGTCCAGGTAGGCCACCAACTCAGAGATTTTCCAATCAATAAGGTTTATACGGGGGAAAATAAGATTCCTGTGGTTTTATCTTTTGCTCATGCACCTGGTGGTGTGGCATCTACTTTTGTTACTTCTCCTGGTTATAGTATTGGTCGGAACAGGTTGTATGCTTTGGCGGCCCAATAAGAATCCGAGGCATCACCTGATGTCGTTACTGGTAAGTTATAATTTTTCTCTTGTGACGTATATTATTTTCTTGATCTGGGTCTACTTTTTCTTATGTGACTCCTTATGTGGATATATCTTTTGGTTTTTATCTGGAAGTTATTTCAGATCCTTTTTCTATTTCTACCTCGATAGGTGACTCGGTTATTGCTAAGAGAGTCTATAGGGGGTGTATGGTATTTGTTGGTGGAAAACAGACCTTGGTGGATCTATTCGAGTTGGATATGATAGATTTCGATATTTTTCTAGGTATGGATTGGTTACACTCTTGTTACGCATCCTTGGATTGTCAGACCCATAGAGTTATCTTTAGGTTCCTTGGTGAACCAGTTATAGTGTGGGAGGGTGTTTCTTTAGATCATAGGGGGAGGTTTATTTCTTATCTTAGAGCTTAGAGGTTAATCTTCAAAGGTTGTCTCTATCACTTGGTTTAGGTTAAAGATTCTAAATCGGAAGGTCCTTTTTTTCAGTCAGTTCCAGTAGTTAATGAGTTTCTCGAGGTCTTTCTAGATAATCTTCCTGGTGTTCCTTCGAATAAGGAAATAGATTTTGGTATTGATCTAATTCCAAACACTCATCCAATTTCTATTCCTTCGTATAAAATGGCTTTGGTTTAGTTAAGGGAACTCAAGGAACAACTTAAGAATCTTATGGATAAGGGGTTTATTTGTCCTAGTGTATCACCTTGGGGTGCACTGGTGTTGTTTGTGTGCAATACAAATGGTTGATGTTGGGCGTATTTATACGTCTAAGCACTATAATTTACCCATGTTTTGGCTAAGTTTTGAGGATAAAATATATAATTCTTGCACTTTTAGTCCATTTTCCTTTAAGTGAGCTGACCTATGTGATTAGCATGTTTTTCAGGTACTAATGATGAAAATTTCAGCACTTTGTGGACCTGTGGGCAGCAAAGGAAAACTTCACATAAGAGGGAAGGCAGCTTATGGACTGAATGTGATGCATGAGAACTTTTTCCCGGGCAAACCCAGTATTTTTAAATACTTAAGGATGCAGTAGCAACTTATTAGAGAAGGATGCTATTAAAAACCTTATTGCTGAATTTTTCAGCCTTATCATCATTGGATTATTATTGACAATTCACGTTGAAGATTGGGTACGAGTTTTGAGAACAGAAAACGGCTCACTTGAGCAACGGAGAAGGAAAACACGTTTCATCTCCATAGCCGAGATTTCTCTAAGTTTTGGTATGATGATGATGTCTACTTTGATTTCCGTTGTATTCATGAGTAGCTAAACTTATCTGTTAGGGTTATGGAAACCTTGTAAGATACTATCTATTACTATGACTTTGTGAATTCTTGATGTGTTATGCTACTTATATCATTACTCTCTTTGTTTTGATTGAATTCTTATGGTTGCAAACATAGAGAATACGCCATTATAGCATTAACTTGTTTGAGAGAAAAGTTACATGTTTGGAAAAGAGAGTGTGACAAGGAAATAGGGTTTCCAACCTCTATTTACACGTTAATGCCTTAACCGGATTAACTTCTTGGAGAATTTGTACCATTTGTTATACACTTTAGGCTCGAGAGAGTTAAAGCAAAATAAATCCTTGATGGTTGAGAAACACTTGGATTTAGAATTAGAATACGATTCTCTATAAGTGCATGCATGTCTAAATTCCGCATTACTCATAGTTAATAGAGAAGTAGAACTTATAAGGTGGACATAACCCTAACTTATCAATCTCTGTGATTAAATCTTACTACGCAAATCGTTCCATTGTTACTTTGATAATATTAGTTCATGCCTAAACCAAACCCCCTTTTTTCCTTGGAATTTTCGACCAACAGTCTACTAATAATTGCAACACTTAGTGACCAGAGTATTCCCTGTGGGATTCGACACCCAACCCAGTTGGGTTCTATATTTGACAACGACCGCTTACACTTTCTAACGAGAGTTGTAATTTGGGCGTATCAAATTTTGGCGCCGTTGTCGGGGAATACGGTTCTCAACTAAGTTTGTGATAGTTAATAGACCCTTTGGTAAAAGATTCTTGAATTTTACTTTTTGTTTGTTGTTTTTGTTTTGTTCAGGTTTATTGGAGTGCATGCCAAATACACGAAGTTCTGGTCAACCGTTATTACCTATAAATCCTGACCCACAACTTATTGGCAGAATGGATGCGCAACGAAACCTTGAACGGATGTCTGCTTAACAGGAGCAGGAAAGATTAGCTGCATTGGTAGCTGCTCAAGTGCATCAAAAGAATATTGATAATCCAGGTCGGGCAACAAATCTTGATGAAGAGAACCTGGGTGATGATGAGTTATTAAATCCAAGGCGTGCTGGTGAGGTGGTAGCACCTGCGAATAGGAGAGATCGTCAAGCTAAAATGAGACCTGAACGCCGAGCTGTGCAGGCCCCTTTTGATGATGATGATGATGATTTGGATGCGACTGGTGCCACAGGGGCTATTATTCCTCCACCCTTGGCACCCGGGGCCAAGTTCAATATCACCAGCACCATGATCCAACTATTACAACTCAAAGGGTTATTTGGTGGACTTGCAGGCGATGATCCGAATATGCATCTGATCAACTTTATCTCAACATGCATGTCGTTTGACAATCCAGGAGTTGGACAAAATGCAATTCAACTACGCTTATTTCCATTGTCTCTATCTGGAGAGGCAACTCTATGGTTGAACGGGCTGACTCCTGACTCTATTACTAATTGGAGGCAACTGAAAGACGCTTTCCTAGAAAGATTCTTTCCGCCATCCAAGAGAGCACAGTTACGAGATGAGATCAGCAATTTTCGACAACTTCCAACTGAAGCTCTCCACGAAACATGGGAGAGGTTCAAGAAGAAGCTTATGCGGTGCCCAAATCATCAGATGACCAACATCCACTTGATGGAAATATTATACAGGGCGTTGAACTCGGTGACTAAGCCAGTGGTTGATAATGCTGCAGGTGGGTCATTCATGGACCTTACTTTTATTGAGGCTGGTGATATGATGGATCGTATGACAAAGCAGAGTAGAGCTTGGCATACCAGGGATTCGGAGGTAGCAAGATCTACTGTATCTACTGGCATGACAGCAGAACAGAGGCGAAGAGAAGAGGAACATGACCAAGATATGGCTCACATGAAAACGCAGATGGACCTTCTTACCAAGCATTTATTATCAGGGAAGACAGCAAAGATCACAGTTGTTATATCACAGGGTAGAGATGAATCCGATTCTGAGGAGGAAGTGAATTATTTGAAGTATCAGAGGGGTTTTCGTGGCAATTCCCAAGGAAACCAAGGTCGGAACTATTATGAAAAATCCGGATTCAAGAATAAGACTGATAGGAGTGGTTTGTATGTTCCTCTTGGAAATCGTGAGGCTGCGGCATCTGGCTCTGGAAAGATGTCCATGGAAGATATGATGGCTAAGTTGTTGAAAGGAGTGGAGGCAACCAACACGGGAGTAACTGAGGTAAAAAATGATTTGTCCTCAATAAATCAATTGGTTGATTCGTATTCCACTTCAATAAAACAGCTTGAACAACAATTGAGTTAACTATCAGCGGCACTCAATCAAAGAAAAGTTGGTACCTTACCTAGCGACATTGTGCAAAACCCAAGGAATAATGGATAATGTGTGGTTATTACTACCAGGAGTGGTAAGGTGTTGGAAAATCCATCCAAAGGTAAGCAGGTGGTTGATATTACAGAAGAGAATATTATTGAAGCAGATTGTGATGATTCTGTAGAAGCTGAAAATCAGAATGAGAACGTTCATGACACTACACCTAGATGTCACCAGCCTGAAAAGATTGATAATCGGAAGCAAGATAAAAGGGAAGTGGTGGAGAAAACTCTTCCAACTCACCACCACCTTTTCCTCAGAGACTGAAGAAGAAAGCCGATGACACCAGGTTCAGTAAATTCATGACTATGTTGAAGCAGTTGACTATTAATGTGCCTTTGGTGGAGGCACTGGAGCAGATGCCAGGATACGCCAAATTCATGAAGGACCTTTTGACAAAGAAAAGGGAAGCAAGTTATGAACTGGCAGATAATGTTCATCATTGCAGTGCAATTTCCACGAGATCTTTAGTACAGAAAAAGGCGTATCCTGGTGCTTTCACTATTCCTTGCACGGTTGGATCCTTGGATTTTGCTAAGGCATTGTGCGATTTGGGGGCTAGCATCAATTTGATGCCGCTATCTATTTATAAATAGTTGGGGTTGGGCGATCCTACACCAACCAATATGCGGCTCGTGATGGAAGATAGGTCGGTAAAATGACCTGTTGGTATCTTATATGATGTACTGGTGAAGGTTTCTTCCTTCATTTTTCCTGCAGACTTTGTTATTTTGGATTGTGAGGTAGATTCTGAAGTTTCAATAATCTTGGGACGCCCTTTCCTCACAACAGGAAGTGTGCTTATTGATTTACGAGCAAACGAGATTTTATTTCGGATGAATGATGAAGTGGTCCATTTTGTTGTATGCAAATCAATGAAGCAGCCTAAAGATATGAATGTGTTCTCTATAGCTGATGTTTGTTATGAGGACGAGAAAGAATTATCTGTAGAGAAGCGTCTTACTGTTGAGCCATTGTCTGTTGTACTTTTGAACTTTGAGCATGAGGATGTTGAAGAGTATGAAGAAACTATTCATGCTCTAACAGGAATGGGGTCCTATTCTCATGCCCCTAAGAAGCTGGGCCTTGACCTTAAGAATCGACCGTCACCACCAGCGAAACCATCCATTGAAGAGCCACCAGTGCTAGTATTGAAAGAGCTCCCCAGTCATCTAAAGTATGCGTTCTTGGGAAGTGGGAATACACTTTCGGTTATTGTTGTGGCTGATTTAGGTGAACAACAAGTAACGACTCTCATCTCTGTTCTGAAGAGGTACAAGAGAGCCATTGGTTGGACTATTGCTGATATAATTGGTATCCCTCCTGGGATATGTATGCACAAGATTCATCTCGAGGAAAATTGCATACCCACCATTGAGCACCAACATCGTTTGAATCCACCTATGCAAGAGGTGGTAAAGAAAGAAATTATTAAGTGGTTAGATGCAGGGGTGGTGTACCCAATTTTAGAAAGTAAATGGGTGAGTCCAGTGCAATGTGTGCCCAAGAAAGGGGGCATGACAGTAGTCGCAAATGAAAAGAATGAGCTAATTCCACTCATACCTGTCACAAGATGGAGAGTGTGCATGGACTACCAGAAGCTGAATTCGTGGACGTTAAAGGATCACTTTCCAATGCAATTCATGGATCAAATTCTTGATCGATTGGTAGGGAAGGGATGGTTTTGTTTCTTAGATGGTTATTACGGATACAATCAGATTTGCATTGCTCCTGAAGATCAGGAGAAGACCACTTTTACATGCCCGTATGGTACGTTTTCCTTCAAACGAATGCCATTTGGGCTATGTAACGCACCTGCTACTTTCCAGGGATGTATGATGTCTATTTTTTCTGATATGGTCGAAGACACCTTGGAGGTATTTATGGATGACTTTTCTGTTGTAGGTGAGTCATTTGAATCATGCTTGGCAAATCTGAGTATGGCTTTGTAGAGATGTGTTGAATTCAACCTGGTGTTAAATTGGGAGAAGTGTCACTTTATGGTTAAGGAAGGCATTGTTCTTGGGCATAAAGTCTCTGAAAGGGGAATTGAGGTTGATCGAGCCAAGATTGACGTTATCGAGAGATTACCACCTCCAATTTCTGTAAAAGGGGTGCGTAGTTTTCTCGGTCATGCAGGTTTTTATCGGAGGTTTATTAAAGACTTCTCCAAGATTGCTAGCCCATTATGCAAAATTTTGGATAAGGATGCAAAATTTGACTTTGGTGAAGATTGCTTGAAGGCATTTGAATGCCTCAAAGGAAAGCTAGTTGAAGCTCCTATTATTGTAGCACCCAATTGGTCTCTACCTTTTGAAGTTATGTGTGATACAAGTGGGGTAGCCTTGGGTGCTGTACTTAGTTAGAAAAAAGAAAGGCTATTTCATCCAATCTACTATGCGAGCAAGGCCTTGAATGGAGCACAAAAGAACTATACTGTCACTGAACAAGAGCTTCTAGCAGTTGTTTATGCTTTTGAAAAGTTTCGTGCTTACTTGTTAGGAACCAAAGTAGTGGTTCATACAGATCATACGACTCTATGATATCTAATAGTAAAGAAGGATGCTAAGCCAAGGCTAATTAGGTGGGTGTTACTGCTTCAAGAATTTGATTTCGAGGTAAATGATAGAAAAGGTTGTGAAAACCAAGTAGCTGATCATCTATCTAGACTTGAGAGTGAGCACATAGTGAAACCCGACCTTGATATTGATGATGCATTTCCCGACGAAGAAATCCTAGCCACTATGGTGGAAGACTTACTGTGGTATGCAGACTTTGCGAACTACGTGGTAAGTAAAGTGACTCCTAAGCATCTCTCCTTTCATCAAAAGAGAAAGTTCATGCATGATGTGAAACACTACTTCTGGGATAAACCGTATCTCTTTCGACGGTGTGCTGATGGTATTATTAGGCGATGCATCTCAGATGTGGAGGTGCCTAGCATACTGGAAGCAAGTCATGCTTCCCAAGTTGGGGGTCACCATGCAGGTGATCGAACGGAAAGGAAGGTACTCCAAAGTGGCTATTACTATCCTTCATTATTCAAGGATGCTTACGATTTTGCGAGAAGATGTGATCAGTGTCAGAGGCAAGGCTCTATCTCGAAGCACCATGAGATGCCCATGTCTAAAATTCTTGAAGTAGAACTATTTGATGTATGGGGTATTGATTTCATGGGCCCATTTGTGATTTTGTTTGGGATGAAATATATCCTAGTTGCTGTGGATTATGTATCCAAATGGGTCAAAGCAGTAGCGCTAGCTGATAATGAAGGTAAGCATGTTGTAGCGTTCTTAAAGAGAAATATCTTCTCTCGTTTTGGGGTACCTCATACCATCATAAGCGATGGAGGTTCACATTTTTACAACAAGCTGTTCAGAGCCGTATTGGTGAAATATGGGGTTAAGCAACACAAGGTAGCTATGCCATATCACCCACAAACTAGTGGGCAGGTAGAGGTTTCTAATCGGGAGATCAAGCTAATCCTTGCGAAGACTGTTAATGCCAGTAGGAAAGATTGGTCCAAAAATCTGGATGATGCCTTATGGGCATATAGGACTGCGTTTAAGACACCAATTGGCATGTCACCATATCAACTAGTTTATGGGAAGGCTTTTCACTTGCCAATTGAGCTAGAACATAAAGCACTGTGGGCGCTGAAGCGGCTTAACTTAAATTGGGATGATTTTATTAATCTGAGGTTGGAACAGCTGAATGAGATGGATGAATTTCGTCTACATGCGTATGAAAGAGAAGATCTCTACAAGGAAAGGATGAAAAAGTACCATGATCGGAGGATTGTCCAACGAAACTTTCAGAAGGGTGATTTGGTACTTCTTTTCAACTCTAGACTGAAGCTATTTCCAGGTAAGTTGAAGTCTAAATGGTCTGGTCCATTCAGAATTAGCCAAGTTTACCCATCCGGAGTAGTGGAGTTAGAAAACAATGATGGTGGTGTCTTTAAGGTGAATGGCCAGCGAGTGAAGCTATATATCGGACATACCGATTTGATAAAATGTATAGCCACCTTATATCTCGATGAAGTCTGAGTACTTGAGATAGCTATGTCGTGCCGCGACAATAAATCAAGATCTACATGGGAGGCAACCCATCATTAGGAGTTTGTTTCGTTAGGATTTTGTTTTTGATAAATAAAAGTTCAAAAAGAAAAGTCAAGCCACGACCAAAACTAAGGCGCTCGGTGGGAGGAAACCCATCCTTCTAATCATTTTTGTTGTTTTTGATTAAGTGTAGGTGCAAGATATACAAAGGAGGAGATTAGTCCCAAATTTTGATTTGAAAGTGAGCTATGCGAAAGGTGGTAAGTGAGGAATGATGGAGCAAAGGCTATAGGCTAGGCATTGCCTATGCCAATCTAGGCAACGAACAAGGCAATGCCTATGCAAATCTAGGCAATGGAAAAGCCAATGCCTATGCCATTGCCTATTCTCACTACCTCACATAGGCAAGGGACAAGGCAAGGCCTATACCAATGTAGGCAATGCTATAGGCGCCGCCTATGCCATTGCCTATGCTCACTGCCTCACATAGGCAATGCCATAGGCGCCGCCTATGCCAATCTAGGCGATAGGCAAGGCGCCTCCTATGCCTATCTAGGCATTGCTAAAGGCGCCGCCTATGCTAAGCATAAGCAAAGCATTAGGCGCCGCCTACTCAGACGTGGAGGAAAACTCTGATGACGACGACTCTGTTGATGATTCCGACGCAGGGGGTATGACTCCAGACATAGAAGAGGAGTCCGACTAATCAGGTTTTCCTTATTTATTTCCACTGAGGATAGTGTGTCCCATCTAAGTGTGGGGTGCGGGTATATGTCTACTGTATTTTATTTTTTTGCCTACATTTATTCTTGTTTGTTTGAATTAGTAGTTAGTTAGTTAGTTGTAATTAGTTAGTTAGATTTTAGATTTTGCATGAAATTGTTCTGATAGACGGCATGGTATATTATAACAAGAGTTTGTGCTAAATCATTACTATTGAGACGCTTAGGCTCTAAGTTGTGACTCACTGTGTGATAAATTGTTGTGGTTTAATTCATTCATCTGTTGGGTCAAGAATCTATAATGCTCCCAATGAAGTTGACCATGTGCCTTGTGTGTGTGAGGATATTGTATATTCTTTGTTGTGACTGATGCTAGAACTTTCCTAGTGTGTGTGTGAAGCGAAATAAAGATTGTGAGTGTAGGAGATGATTTAGGCATTTCTTTGGCAGCCCTGAAATTGTTTACCTTCTTTTTACCTACCTTTGTACATTATCCTAGTGAACCCCCTTTGAGCTTTTAGCTATTTTCTTTGGCAGCCTCATATGTAGCCTAATCCATTTTTTTTCAAGACCATAATTTGATCCAAACTCCTAAACGCTTTAAAATTGTAGAATCATGTGGAAAAATAAAAGGAGAATGGTGAAAGTGATGCCTCAGGGTGTATTGGTACTTGAAATTGTTGTGAAAAAGAGTGGCTATTATAGGGATGCTTGCTTAATATAAAAAAAAAAATTTAGAAAAACAAAAAGATAGTTGAGTTTATGATTGAATAACAAAATGGGTGAAAAAGGGTTGGTAGATGAAAGAGAGGTAGAGTGGTTGTTAAAAGATAGTGTAAATGGCATATTGTAGTGTATTAAAGCGCTTAGGGAACATAGTCACTATTTCTGGCCAAAATAGTCCTACCTGTCCCTTAGCTTACATTACAACCTGTAAAGACCTATTTGATCCTAAACTTAGAAGTCTGATATTAGTAGAGCATTACACTAAGGGCAAGCCTATGGTCATCAGTTGCAATATAAGAATTCTTTGTGAGAGCGAGAGCAAGGAGAGTCTTATACCCATGTTTCGAAAAATGCAAAACTATGAGTGATTATGGGTGATATCTTGTGTGAGCACACATGGTTGATGGTTGTTGGGTAGTTTTATATGATTCTTTGTGGCTTAACTTGTGTATAACGAATTGAACACCCTAATGAGTCTATGTTGGAGGCTGAGTTGTTTCTAGTAATGATCAAGAAACCTACTCTTTGTTAATAATTGTCGTGCATGTCTTGTTGAAAATTTGGTGTTGCTATTGTGAAATTCTAGTTAGGTGTTTGCATGGATGTAATATTTTGTTCGAGGACAAACAAAGCTTTAAGTGTGGGGTGGTGATGTTGGGCGTATTTATACGTCTAAGCACCATAATTTACCCATGTTTTGGCTAAGTTTTGAGGATAAAATATATAATTCTTGCACTTTTAGTCCATTTTCCTTTAAGTGAGCTGACCTATGTGATTAGCATATTTTTCAGGTACTAATGATGAAAATTTCAGCACTTTGTGGACCTGTGGGCAGCAAAGGAAAACTTCACATAAGAGGGAAGGCAGTTTTTGGACTGAATGTGATGCATGGGAACTTTTTTCCGGGCAAACCCAGTATTTTTAAATACTTAAGGATGCAGTAACAACTTATTAGAGAAGGATGCTATTAAAAACCTTATTGCTGAATTTTTCAGCATTATCATCATTGGATTATTATTGACAATTCATGTTGAAGATTGGGTACGAGTTTTGAGAACAGAAAATGGCTCACTTGAGCAACGGAGAAGGAAAACACGTTTCATCTCCATAGCCGAGATTTCTCTAAGTTTTGGTATGATGATGATGTCTACTTTGATTTTTGTTGTATTCATGAGTAGCTAAACTTATTTGTTAGGTTTATGGAAACCTTGTTAGATACTATCTATTACTATGAGTTTGTGAATTCTTGATGTGTTATGCTACTTATATCATTACTCTCTTCGTTTTGATTGAATTCTTATGGTTGCAAACATAGAGAATACTCCATTATAGCATTAACTTGTTCGAGATAAAAGTTACATATTTGGAAAAGAGAGTGTGACAAGGAAATAGGGCTTCCAACCTCTATTTACACGTTAATGCCTTAATCGGATTAACTTCTTGGAGAATTTGTACCATTTGTTATACACTTTAGGCTCGAGAGAGCTAAAGCAAAATAAATCCTTGATGGTTGAGAAACACTTGGATTTAGAATTAGAATACGATTCTCTATAAGTGCATGCATGTCTAAATTCCGCGTTACTTATAGTTAATAGAGAAGTAGAACTTATAAGGTGGACATAACCCTAACTTATCAATCTCTGTGATTAAATCTTACTACGCAAATCGTTCCATTGTTACTTTGATAATATTAGTTCACGCCTAAACCAAACCCCCCCTTTTCCTTGGAATTTTCAACCAACAGTCTACTAATAATTGCAACAGTGACCAGAGTATTCCCTGTGGGATTCGACACCCAACCCAGTTGGGTTCTATATTTGACAGCGACCGCTTACACTTTCTAACGAGAGTTGTAATTTGGGCGTATCAATGGTTTCCTTTGAATGAGTATTGACTACAGGTAGTTGAATAAGGTGACAATTAAGAAAAAGTATCGTCCTTCATGGATTGACAATTTTTTTGATCAGTTACAAGGTGCTAAGTTTTTTTATAAGATAGATCTTTGGTCTAGGTATCTTCAACTAAAGATTAGGGAGGTGGATATCTATAAGATGGATTTTCGTACTTGGTATGGGAACTTTGAATTTCTTGTGATGTCATTTGGGTTGACTAATGCTCTGGAAACATTTATGGATCTGATGACAGGGTATTTAGGTAGTATTAGGATATCTTTGTTATTATGTTAATTGATGACATTTTGGTTTATTTGAAGAGTGAGATAAATTATGCTAATCACCTCCGTGTGGTGTTGCAGACTTTAAAGGAACAACTATTGTATGCCAAGTTCTCCAAGTATGAGTTCTGGTTGAATGCTGTAACTTTCTTGGGTCATATTATTTCTAGTGAAGGAATCATGGTGGATCCATAAAAAATTACTGTGGTGAATAGGTGGCCTTATCCTATGACTCCATCCTACATTCGAAGCTTCTTAGGTTTAGCCGTGTATTATAGGTAGTTTATGGAAAGCTTTTCTTCGATATCTTCTCCTTTGACTAAACTAACTCAGAAGAAGGTCAAATTTTCTTTGTCAAATACTTGTGATGGGAGTTTCAAGAAGTTTAAGGATAAGTTAACTTTGGCTCCAATTTTGACTTTGTCGAAAGGTAGTGATGCATTCGTGGTTTATTATGATGTATCTTGGGTAGGACTTAGTTGTATATTAATGCAGCATGGGAAGGTGATTGCCTATATTTCAAGGCATTTGAAGGTACATGAGAGGAATTATCCTACTCGTGATTTGGAGTTGTTGTTGGTTGTGTTTGCTTTGAATATGTGGCAACATTATTTGTATGGTGTCCACATGGATATCTTTTATGATCATAAGAGTCTACAGTATGTGTTCACCCAGAAAGAGCTTAATCCCAGGTAGAAAAGATGGCTTAAGATTTTCAAGGATTATGATATGAGTCATTACTACTACCCAGGTAAGGCTAATATGGTTGTTGATTCTCTAGTAGGTTGTCCATAGAGAGTTTGGCTCATATGGAGGAGGGAAAGTGGGAATTGGTGAAGGATATTCACCGCTTATCTAATTTTGAAGTTTGCCTTTTGGACTCCAAGGAGGGTGGTGTGGTGGTGCAAGAAGTGGTTTGATCATTTCTTGGTGCAAAACTTAAGGAGAAATAATTGCTAGATCCTATCTTGATAAAAATCAAGAGGATCGTTGGTGGAAAAAATGTAGTAGTGTTTGAGATCAGTGGTGATGGTACTTTACGATACTAAGAGAGGTTGTATGTTCCTGATGTCGATGTGTTGCGACAAAGGATTTTGGCTGAGGTACATGGGTCACACTATGTTGTTCATCGTGACTCGACTAAGATATATCATGATCTCAAGGAGATCTATTGGTGGAATGGTATGAGGAGGGATGTGGCTGATTTTGTGGCCAAATGTATGGTGGGTCAACAGGTTAAGGTTGAGCACATGAGGCCAGGAGGGTTGTATCCAAAAATTGATTTGTCAGAATGGAAGTGAGAAATGATCAATATAGACTTTGTTACCAGTCTTCCTCGGTCTCAGAGTCAATATGATTTGATTTTGGTCATCGTGAATAGGATGACTAAGTCTGCGCACTTTTTACTACTGCAGTCTACCTTCTTGGCAAAGGATTATGAGAATCTATATCTTCAGGAGATCATAAATCTTCATCGGGTACCTATTTTGATTATTTCTGATCGTGGCACATAGTTTACATATCACTTCTAGCGGTCTTTTCAAAAAGGGTTGGGGACTAAGATGAGTCTGAGTACTGCTTTACATCCACATACGGATGGGCAAGTCGAGAGAATTATTCAGACATTGTAGGATATGCTTCGGGCCTATTTGATTGTTTATGGTGGAAATTAGGTTGAGCATCTACCTTTGGTTAAGTTTGCTTACAACAATAGCTATCATTCTAGTATCGGTATGGCCCCTTTTGGGGCATTGTATGGTAGGAGGTGTAGATCACTTATTGGTTGGTTTGAGCTTGGTGAGGCGGACATGTTTGGTCCTGACTTGGTTTACCAGGCTATGGAGATGGTGAAGGTCATTTGGGATATGCTTAAGGATGCCCAAAGTTTCCAAAAGTCCCATACAAATGTTAGGTATAAAGACTTGGAGTTTGAGATTGGGGATAAGGTTTTCCTCAAGGTATCTCCCATGAACAGAGTAGTGTGGTTTGGAAAGAAGGGAAAGCTCAGTCCCCAGTATGTGGGTCCTTATGAGATTTTACGGAAAGTTGGTAATGTTGCTTATGAATTTGAGTTTCCTTCTAGCTTGATCTTGGTTCATCTGATCTTTCATGTTTCCATATTAAGGAAGTGCATTGGTGATCCGTCTTAGGTTGTTCTTTTGAAAGGACTGAGTCTTACTACTCTTTGTCTTATGAAGAGGTTCCGGTTGAGATCTTGGATAGGCAAGTTCATCAATTGCGGACCACGGATGTGGCTTCAGTTAAGGTTATTTGGCGGAACCATAAGGTGGAAAAATATACATGGAAAGTGGAAGAGGACATGAGGTCCAAATCTCTGCATTTGTTTTCTGCTCCTGGGATTCATACGGAATATATGTGTTTTCAACATATCTTTATTTTTTGAGTTTGTTAAAGGAAATATTAACATCTTTGCCTCATTGTTTTCGAACTTTGTTAGAGATTGGAAATATATTTAATAATGTAAATGACTCTAACGTGTGGTTACCCCTACCTTGTCCGTCATTTGGGGATGAATGTTCCTAGTGGGGGAGACTGAAACACCTTAGTTTATGAACCTTAAAATTTTTTTGGGAATTCTAATCTCTGGACCCAGTACGACTCATGGGTATGAGCCATATGTTGGGGTACAGATGGTATACTCCAGTATTATACTTACCAGTATTGGTTGGTGTGATGGATTTTGGTTATTGAAATAGGTATGACTTAGGGGTATGTGTCGTATTGGTGATTATGGATTGTTTGGTTCTTTCAATTAATTTTAGACTTGGTTACTTAGGTTAGATCTGAGTATGAGTGGCTCACCATGAGCCGTAAGCTGGCGTACGTATCATACTAGGGACTCGTATGGTAAACAATGTCCAATTCTCTTAGTATTTTATTCTACCAAAGATACGGGTCATGGATACAGATCGTATGCTATGGTTACGACTTGGTTGGATAAGTCGTATACTGGATAGTATTTGGTTCAAGGGTGGAGTTCCAAGATATGAGTGGTGGATACCAATCGTATTGGCAGGGTACGACTCGTGAGAGCCAGTTGTATCCCTGTGATGGGAATTTTGTGCAACTTATGTGGGGGTATTTTTGACATTTCCCTACTTATCCTAATAGGGTGCCACAACTTCTAACCTACTTAGGAGGTTATTTACCCTGATATTCTATTCATTAACACTTAGAAACTCTTTGTAAACACTCCATAATTCTCTTAAGAGATTTTGGACAAGAAAAGTTGGGGTTTCAACTAAGGGATCAATTTGGGGCTTATCTTGATGATTTCTTTCCATCATCATCTTAGTTTAAGGCATGTTTATCTTTCCTCATTGTTAATTTAATTAAAGGCATAATTTATATAATTGTTTTCATGGTTTTACTATTTCATGACTTTGGCATTCAAATATGATTCGGGGGTTTTGATGTTAATTGCTTGATTATGGTTTCCCATGGTTTTAATTATGCCTTTATATACATTAATGGTGGTTTTGGATAACCAGATTGAACGGGAATGGTTTATTGGTAATTGAAATTGGTTTTGGTCATAGTATGCCCCAATGTATTTGATAAAATGCTTATAAAGATATATTTACTGCATTGACTTTTTTTAATGGAACACTTGCATGTTTTAAACTTGGTAAAGGAATTATGCATGGTTTAAATGGTTTGGAAAGGCTAAAGGCTAATTGGTTATGAATGTGGGGAACATCGAAGTCTCCTAAGTGGTTTAATATGGTAAATAGAAGGGCACTTAAAAGTCCCCTTAAACCTATACATGGTTGGCTATGGATGATACTTGCAAGTAAGGGTTGGTATGATGATACCAATATCAATGGCCTTGGTTAATAAATGGATAATGGTTTGGTTATTTGGAAACTGGTTTTAATTGGAAAATAATGGAGGGATGTTTAGAAAAGCCGTGGAAGGTGGAGGTCCCGAAGGACCAAAACTGGAAACTCATTTTTGCCGATATGAGGTTAGTCTTGGTGACCCTTTGCATGATGTCACACTTTATTTTGGGTATGTACTAGTCATCTCATGGGATACTTCCCTGGTCATGCAGCTAAACGCACTGGGGACATTTCATTAGGGGGAGCTAAACCCATATATCCCATGAGTGGTTTAGGATAACAAAGCTACACAACCCAGGTAAAGGTTTTAATGGCATGCTAAACCAGTCCCTTTTCCCAACATGATTATATATATATGTATGGTTGTATGCATAATGGATGGTTTTAATTGGTTTTATAAATGTCATTATTTTATCCTTATCCTAAGATCATGCTAGCAGTTACTCGCCAACCCCGTCTACTGGCGACTCTATACCCATGCTATGCAGGAACCTGTCATTCTACTCCTCCTATATAGTGATTGACTCGGGGAAAACATTTGGACTGAAGTGGTCAGATTCCATCCTTTCGGAAGGCATTATTTCATGTTATTGATATTTTTAGACATTTTAACTTTATTTTGGATATTGGTTTCGGCTTTGGTTGGGGAATGTCCCAACAGGATTTCATTACTCCTTTGGATAGAGGCTTTGTGACACTACTATGGGTTGGTATGGGTGGGATCAATATTAGTGTCGACCTTGGCATTGGAATAAGCCAGTGGGTGACATCATTGGACAATATTGTTGGTTGTTCCATCCTATTATATTTTGGGATTAATTATATTATATTTTGGAACATATTTGGTTATGGCCTGGTTTATGGCTCTTGTTTTGGTATGGTTGGATTATTGGTATGAGATGATTGGACTCGGTTGGGTTGGTCATGGTTGTGATCTATTCCCAGAGTCCTTATATGAGCTATTACACTATCTTATTATATGCTTGAAATTTAGCCAACTCATGACAGGCGGCTGGAGGTTGGGTTGGGTAACAGGGGTGGTCTCTGGTTCAGGTCGGACTTGGGATGACCATTACGTCAAGTCTTGGTCGTGTCACCTGTGGATCCTCCTCCACCTATACTCCAAAAAAAGTGGGAGGACCCATCATCATAAATTGGTCAACCCTTGTGCCCTTAGCAGACAAAGCACCAGTCGTACCCCGCTCAGCCTAAGCAACGACCATTTGAGCAATAACATGAATAGACTAATGGAATTTTGCATTAGTCACCTCACCTTGAGGAGGACTTATAGCGATTGGTGAAACTTTATAACTATCAGGGATAATACCATGACATCGAAGATGAACCCCAGAAGTAGGATGCACCCCGTCCGCATTACCTCCAGATGGGATAGAAGAATTTTCTTGTGTTCCAGATCTACGAGGCATGGTCTAAAAGATTAAAAAACAAGGATTAGAGAAGATTCCAAGACTTAGTCTCCAAGCTTGAAAATAGAATACTAAGAAAGTGAAACATTCCAAAATGTCTTGTAGCCTCTCCCATATGAGTGTGGCACGCTAGGATCCCCTAAAATAGACTATACTCAACACAACTTTATGGACTCCCAATTGACCCTAAACCTGGCTTTGATACCAACTTGACCTGACCTAACCAGGGGCCTTGCCGTATTGGGCATCCCAAGTCCAACCAGGATCGGAGATCACCCCCGTAACCCAACCCAACCTCTAGCCGCTTTCCCTGAGTTGGATGCATTTCAAGCATATAACAAGATAGTGTAACAGCTCACATGATGAATCTAGGATAGGATCACAACAATCACCGGACCGACTGAGTCCAACCATCCCACACCAACCGTCCAACTGAACCAAACCATTCTAAAGGCCATAAACCAGGTCATAACCAAATAATCTCCAAAACATAATATAATTAACCCCAAAATAAAATATGATGGAACTGTGAGAAATTATGTCCAATGATGCCAACCTCAATACCAATACCAATGCTAAGGCTGACACCAATGTCGATCCCACCCATACTAACCCATAGCAGTACCACAAAGCCTCTAACCAAAAGAATAATAAATTTTGGTTGGGACATGCCCCCCAATCATGGACAAAACCAATATCCAAAATAAAATCAAAGTGTCTAGAAATATCTATAACATGAAATGAAGCCTTTCGAAAGGATAGAAGCTCACCACTTTAGTCCAAATGTTGATCCCCGAGTCAATCACTATGTAGGAGGAGTAGAATGGTTGGTTCCTCATAGCGTGGGTATACAACCGCCAGTATACAGGTTAGCGGGTGAATGATAGACTAATCTTAAGATAAGGATAAAATAATTCCATTGATAAATCCAAGTAAAAACCATTCATATACACACAACCATACATATATATAACCATGCCGGGAAAGGGGATCGGGTCTATTATGCATTTAAAACCTTAACCTGGGTTATGTAGCTTTGCCATCCTAAACCACCTATGGGCTATATGGGTTTAGCTCCACCTTCTGAAAGGGCCCAGTGCGTGTAGCCGTACGACTAAGAAAGTAAACCTGGTATGAATAGTATATCCCCCAAATATAAGGTGTGACATCATGCACACGATCACCAAGACCAACCTCACATCGGCAAATATGAGTTTCCAGTTTTGGTCCTCCCCGGACCTCCACCTTCCATGACTTTGCTACACATTCTGCCATTATTGCCCAATTAAAAACATTACCAAGCAACCAACCAATAAATTTACCATTTATTAACCAAGGCCATTGATGTTGGGTGTATTTACACGCCTAAACACCATATTTACCCATGTTATAGCTAAGTTTTGAGGATAAAATATATAATTCCTGCACTTTTAGTCCATTTTCCTGTAAGTGAGCTAACCTACGTGATTAGCATGTTTTCAGGTATTAATGATGAAGATTTTAGCACTTTGTGGACCTTTGGGCAGCAAAGGAAAACTTCACAGAAGAGGGAAGGCAGCTTTTGGAAGCTTATGGACTGAATGTGATGCATGGAGAAATTGTCCCGGGCAAAAGCAGTATTTTTAAATACTTAGGGGTGCAGCAGTAACTTAATAGGACTAGGACAAGGATGTTATAAAAACCTTATTTGCTGAATTTTTCAAGAGGCATTCATTCACGATTGCTTTCAGAATTTGATCGACACTTTGAGTATTATTCAGTTTACAGATTCTGTAAGTTTAGACAGAGAGAAAAAAATGCTACATATTTGTGGAAGACGGCTAAGAGGAAAACGTCATCCCTCTTTGACGTTAAAAGCATCCTCTCGCGAAGATTGTTCTAGTTTTGGTATGATGATGATGATGTCTTCGTTGTTTTCCTTTACAATCATGAGTAGCTAAACTTCTCTGTTAGGGTTATGAAAGCCTTTTGATATACTATCTATTACTATGAGTTTGTGAATTCTTGATGCATATGCTACTTATATCATTACTCTCTTTGTTTTAATTAAATTCTTATGGTTGCAAACATATAGAATACGCCATTATAGCATTAACTTGTTCGAGAGAAAAGTTACATGTTTGGAAAAGAGTGTGTGACAAGGAAATAGGGCTACCAACCCCTATTTACACGTTAGTGCCGTAACTGGGTTAACTTCTTGGAGAATTTGTACCTTTAGTTATACACTTTAAGCTCGAGAGAGTTATAGTGAAATAATCCTTGATGGTTGAGAAACACTAGGATTTACCATTAGAATACGAATCTCTATAAGTGCATACATGTCTGAATTCCGCATTACTCATAGTTAATAGATACGTAGAACTCATAAGGTGGACATAACCCTAACTTATTTTTCTCTGTGATTAAATCTTACTAAATCAAGCATTCTGTTGTTACTTCCATAGTATTAATTCACGCCAAACCCAATCCCCCCTTTTCCGTGGAATTTTCGATCAACAGTCTATTAATAATTGCAACACTTAGTGACCAAGTATTCCCTGTGGGATTCGACACCCAACCCAGTTGGGTTCTATATTTGACAGCGACCGTTTACACTCTTACGAGAGCTGTAGTTTGGGCGTTATCAGCCATTTAGTAGTGGTATAGTCATACCGACCATACTTGCAAGTACTATCCATAGCCAACCATATATAGGTTTAGGAGGACTTCTAAGTGCCCTTCCATTTATAATATTAAACAACTTAGGGGATTCCATGTACCCTACAAGCATAATAGTCTAGCCATTTTCATTTCCAAGATATTTAAACCATGCATAATTCCATTACCAAGTTTAAAACAAGCAAGAGTTCCATTAAAAGTACTCAATGCAATGAAAACATTATTATAAGCATTTTGTCAAACACATTCAGGGTATAATATAACCAAAACCAATTCCAATTACCATTAAACCATTCCCATGCAATCCAATTATCCCAAAATCACCATTAATGCACATAAAGCATAACTAAAACCATAGGAAGTTACAACTATCCATTTAATATCAGAACCCCCAAATCATATTTGAAAACCAAAATCATACAATCAATAAAATCATGAAAATATTCATAAAATCCATGTATTTAGTTAAACTAAGACAATGATGGAAAGAAATCACCAAGAAAAGACCCAAATTGATCCTCTAGTTGAAACCCTAGCTTCCCATGCCCAAAAGCTCTTAAGAGAATTACGGAGTGTTTTAGGAGAGTTTCTAAGTGTTAATGAATGGAATAATAGGGTAAATAACCTCCAAAGTAGGTTAGAAGTCATGGGACCATATTAGGATAAGTGGGGAAATATCCAGAATACCCCCACTTAAGTTGCACAAATTCTCGTCCCAGGGATACGACTGACACTTACGAGTCGTGCCCTCCAATACGATTGGTACCATCCACTCATATCCTAGCCTCAACCTTTGTATCAAACACTATCCAACATATGACTAATCTAACCAAGTCGTATCCAAAGCATATGATCCATACCCTTCATCTATTCCCCTGGCAGATTAAACCCAAGGAAGATTTAGACACTGTCCATCATAGGAGTCCATGGTATGACTTGTACCCTGGATTATGGCTCACGGTGATCCACTCATACTCAGATCCAACCTAAGTAACCAAGTTTAAGATCAAGTTAAGGAACTAAATGATTCGTATCCACCAATACGACTCATACCCCTAAGTCATATCCATTCCAGTTACCAAAATCCATCCCACCAACCAAAACTGGTCAGTATACGGCTAGACCATACCATTCATACCCCATAATATAACTCGTACCAATGAGTCATATTGGGTCCAGAGACCAGAATTCCAGGAAATTTTTTAAGGGTCAAAACCACCGAGGTGTTTTATTCTGTATGCAATGTATTAGGTTGGTTCAAAAATCACAATAAACCTAAAAATTTTAGAAGACAGGGGGAACATAATCCTAATGTTCATTTTTAACTTATTACAACCAAAGTTGAATTCGGTTACTTTCTCGAGATTGTTACAACAAACCCCACATTTACTTTCATTTTTGCTTTCAACAAAATGGAGATATAAATCCACGTCTTCCCTGTGGGTTCGACCATAACCTAGTTGGGTTATTATACTTGACAGCGACCACTTTTTCCTTCAGTTAGAGGTATAGTTTGGGAGTTGATCAAAATTTTAGAGCCGTATCTGGGGAAGATAGTGTACTTGTTGATTGAAGTTTGTTAGAGTTTTTGGGTATTTACTTTTCTATTCCTAGTTGGGTATACGCCAGGTATGCCTAACATCAGGAGTCAAGGCAATCCCTTACTCCCACCATATTCTAACCTAGATAGAATTTTATAGTATAATCATACGATGACTGAACCGGTATGTGCAGTCTATTTAGAAGGGGTTCAGGATGATCCTACTGTGGTACCTACCTCTGCTCCAGGTGATCCCTAAAATATAATCGATAGGCAGATAGAGAAATTGTTAGCAAATGTTGCTTACCAGAGAAGGGACGAGGAGGCAAGACTATCTTAGCAGGAAGAGTTAGCTATGCCTAGACCGATAGTTGATCGTCGAGCAATACTCTATGATAATTGAGATGGAGTTTGAGGTGGTCGAGCTCAAGTGATCCCAGTGTACTAGTACTTTTAACCATATAATAATGAAGAGTATATGAGATACATTGAGCCACAAGAACAGGAGTTATCATTCCTCCTGCACTGCCCCCTATTGTGAAATTTGACATAACTAGTGCTATGATCTAGCTTTTGAATTTGAAAGGTGTATTTTCAAGCTCAGATATAGGCAATACAAATATGTATCTTGCTATTTTATTGGGATCTGCACTTCTTATACTATTCCGGGGGTAGACCAGAAGGAATTCAGATTGAGGTTGTTCCCCTTCTCATTAACTGGAGAAACTTCTTTATGGTTGGGGGTGCTTCCGAGAGGATCTATTACCAGTTGGAATGAGTTTTGCAGGAAATTATTGAACCATTTCTTTCCTCCAGCTAGGATGTTAAAGATTAAAGGTGAGATATATAAATTTAGATGGCTACATTAGTAGTTGATTTACGAAGCCAGGTTTCAATTTAATAAGAAGTTGAGCATAGTACCCAATTATCATATTTTAGGGAAGATCTTGCTAGAGATATTCTATAGTGACCTGAATATCAGTTATCGATCCATGGAATATACAATCACTAGAGGGGAATTTATAATATTACGATGGGAAGCAACTTTTCAGGTTCTAGAGTAGATCTCTCTCACTAACCGAGGGTGCCATACTTAGGAGGCTGATAGGGGTGTTGGAACTTACGCCATTGGAGATTTTGGTGACCATAGAGCAGTGGATGATTTTTTCATAAGAGATTTCACAGATTAGGAATAATATTGGGTTGCTGACAAAGCAATTTAAAGTAGTGAATTCTGAGAAGGTAAATGCAGTAGGTGCACAGAGTTTAACCTCTAGGGATTATGAGTCAGATTTAGAGGAGACTAACTATCTTGATCGCTAATTCAAAAGTTTCCAAGCCAAAGGGCTAGGAAACTATGGTCAAAAAAATTATGGAGATAGTTATAAAGATTGCAGTAGGGAGTATGATGGTAATTGAAGATGAAAAATGACTATAATAAGATGGGATACATGATTTTTTGATCGGGCATTTGTGATACCATATCAAGAATTGAGGCGATATTGAGAAACTGGTAATGGGGCAAGAAATTCAGGAGGCTAGACTTAAGGAGACCAAGGCTGATATTTCAGGTTTGAGCTAAAAGGTTGAGTCTCATACAACTCCTATCAAGCAGTTAGAGCATCAGTTTGGGCAAATGTTTGCTACTTTAAATCAAAGACAACTAGGTTCCCTTTCGAGTAACATGGTCTAAAATACAAAGTATGATGGTCACTGTCTTTCTATCACCACCCAAAGTGGTTTATCTACTGTTGATCCCCCATTTACTACTAATAAGGTGCTGAAGGATGATAGTACTATGGTTGATGAGATACTTACTGTGGAGTCAGACAAGGTGAAAAGTATTGATGTTAGTTCTGGTGAGGATAAAGGTAAGGGAAAGTTCGATTAGCCCATAGTGAAGCAAAGTCCACGACTGCCCCACCTTTTTCTCAAAGATTGAAAGAGAAGAAAGAGGAAGAGAGGTTAAATAGATTCATTGAGATGGTAAAAGGTTTAATCTTGAACATCCCTCTCCTTGAATCTTTAGAGTAGATGCCTGGATATTTCAGGTTTATAAAAAAATTGGTAATGAAGAAGTGGGCAACTAGTTTTGAGGACATTGGTCAATTACACCATTATAGTGCAGTTACTTTCAAGTCTCTAGCATAGAAGAAGAGTGATCCCGATCTGTTCATGATCTCATATATTATCAGGACATCTAAATTTTGCCAGAGCATTATGTGATTTGGGAACCAATATTAATTTGATACCACTGGCTGTATTCAAGCAATTGGGCTTGAGCCCTCCAGAGCCGACTACTATGCGGTTGTTAATGGCAGGCCTTAAAGTAAAGAAACTTGTGTGCATTTCATTCAATGTGTTGGTGAAAGTTGATAACCTCATCTTTCCTTCTGATTTTTTCATTTTGAATTGTAAGGTTAACTTTGAGATACCCATCATATTAAGAAGACCATTCATGACCACAGGAAGAGAGGTCGCTGATATGGAAAAGTGGGAGCTCAAGTTCTGAATCAATAATGAAGAAGTCACCTTCAACATCTGAAGAGTTATGAAGCAACGTACCGACATGAGGGTGGTGTCAGTTATCCATTGTATTGATGATCCTGGAGGTTATTCCTTTTAGTACATTGATGAATTCTGAGTAGTCAAGGTACCCGCATCATGCTGTGATATTAAATCAAGCACTACATTGGAGGAAACCCATGGGCTTATTGGTGAAGTCTGATTAACCAACATAGCCACATCGTGTCGTGGCGATAAATCAAGCGTTGGGTGGGAGACAACCCACTATGTTAGTGTTCACATTTGTTTTTTATTTTTGTAGGTAAAATAAAATCAGGAACCGCATGAAATGTGGTAAAAATTACTTAATTCATAATCTTCCAGGTAAGGGGACTTTGTGCTAACTTAAGAAGGTCATAAGTCCCACGTGGGCCAGGTAAGTTGTGTATTAACTGAATATATGGAATTTTGCGGATTTTTTGGCGAAATCTGTGGAATTTAACCTATGAACTTACTTAAAGGGTCATAAATCCACTTACGATCTCAAAAGTAGCAAAGTAAGTACCAGAATACAAAGTCCGGAAAGCAGGAAATTTGGCCAAAAAGTAGGGCCCACTTATAATGGACACCTATGGCCTGTAGGTGGCTGCCGTAAGTGGCTAGGTTTTGGGCCCATTTTTTGTTAAAAATTTTGGGCCCACCTTGCCTTATAATAACCATAAACCGACCCCCATGCCTATTTAAGCCCTCATAATCTATTTTTTTAACTTTTAAAACCTCAAAATTCATACTTACCTCTAAAATTCAAACTACCCTACTTCCCTACACTTGAGAAAAGAAAAAAATGTTACTTGTTATTAGCACCAACCTGTCCAA
Organism: Capsicum pubescens; assembly: GCA_030864215.1. Taxonomy (NCBI): domain Eukaryota; kingdom Viridiplantae; phylum Streptophyta; class Magnoliopsida; order Solanales; family Solanaceae; genus Capsicum; species Capsicum pubescens. The sequence continues at coordinate 187,812,968 of CM061538.1, read as the reverse complement.
AAGCACTAAGTATGCTTTCAAGCTTCAGTTTTACTTCACTTTTTCATAGTTCACTTCCGGGTCATCAAATAAAAGGTAATATTCTCGGATCCTAATAGTAGTATCTTGTGCTGAACATGAACTAAGTAAGTTGGTATGTTTATTTTCATGCAGAATATGTAGAAACCATCATGCTTGTATATTAGAGCCTTGAATTAGCCTAAATCTTAATGTGGGGCATTATTCACTAATTAAACCTTAATATCATGCCCTAAACATAAGTTGAATTTTACAAGGTAAAGGAATCCCAAAAATTTTGAATGTTGGTGTTCAAAAATGATTCTAGTTGAATGTGTGCATACTGGACTTGTTGGGACTAAGTTTAAGTTATAGGGATGCAAAAATTTAGGAAAATTTTGAAGTTTTCGAATTTTTTATTTTTCTTCAAATTCTACACCCCCTCACTATCCCGTGAATGCTAACACTTGGTTTTTTTAGGAACACATAACACCGAAGAAGAAAGCTAAACCTTTTAGGCGATGAGATAACTCTCCTGAGAGTAGTAGATCGAAGGAGGTATACCTAGTTTCCTACACCAAAGCATCCTAAGCCAGAAAAACTAGATCAGTGACTAGAAGCCAAAAGCATGTGGCAGTTGAGGCTATTATTATAGCAAATATGGGCGTACCACTTGCATAAAAATCATAGTAGGAAAGACGACCTGCCTTTACTCATCCTAGGACCCAGAATGAGGCTATATAGTTCTTATCCAAGGCGAGGATGAATTCTTCTAGGAGATCACCACCACACTCTCCCCATCTTGTTGAGGGTGGTGGTGATGATGATAATGGGGAAAAAGATAATGATAAATTTGAGGATGATGATGAGGAGGAGTCTGAGATAGCACTAGAGGTAGAGGCATAGGACCTCTATTCTAAGAAGGGGTCATAGGATTAGGATGAGGATGAGGCCATAAATTAGGAAAAGTCATAAGTTGTACCCCAGTCTGAGAAGGGTACAAACCAGGCTACACAGAAGGTACCACTACCAGATATAGAGGCACCAGCTCAGCATAATTAGACATCCGACACTACACATATCTCATAAGAACCTATTGATGAGGTGAATCAAAATTGTCCATGGAGGGAATTTGGATCATTTTTAGCGGGATAACCATATTACAGAGACCGAACGACCCAAGAGGGCCATTTACAAGGAGTGCAATATAGAGTTGTATGGGTTAAGCAGAGCACTACAGTTATGGAAGGCTTTTAGCATTGTTGCTGAGTGGTGAACTGACCGCTTATTTACACATAACATTCATGGACACTACTATGATTTAAATATATAAAGAGACAACGTTGTGATTAAATGCACTTAATTCCACAATTTACATGCATATAAATAATAAAATAGAATGATGTGGAATTGTGCTGAAAATGAACAAAGAGGAGAAAAAAAGTGCACAACTGAAGGACCATGTATAAAACAAGGCTCAGTTACCGCGATTGTAGAAAATCTGGTGCGATCGTGGTAATGCGCGATTAGGCCTAGGGGCAATTTTGTAATTTTTAGCGGCCGACACAAAATCCCTTAAAAGCTAAAACCCTTTCCCATATTGGGCATTCTAGACTCTTGCAACATTTTGAATTTGAAATTAAAATTGAAACCCTAAATTGGGCAAGAATTGTAATTTGATTTGGAGACTTTTAATTTAATATTTTTGAAGAATGGATGCTTTGAACAACCCTTATGGTATAATTTTCTCTCCTTTCTTCATGAATAGCTAAATTTCATTATCTTGGGATTATTTTGAACTAAGATTCAATTAGTTGTGGGTTATGATGTATTTGTGTATATGATAGTTAGTTGATAATGGGTTCTACTATTACTTGATTAAATTGGTTGGGATTTGTGGGTGAAAGCCCCAAATACTCAAAATGGGTTTGTGGGAGAAAACCCCAAACTCTTGATAGCTTAAACCAACCTTTAAAGAGGGGTTTGGGTAAACTTTTGGAACACACATCATCCTTGAAAAAGGGATGTGGGAACCAAGGCAATTGTATACGATTAATGGGTATAGTTTTCTAATTTTCACTATCATAGACATAAGGGTGATTATGAGGTTGACTATGCCTTGGGTATCATCCTAGACATAGGGATAGCTAATTGAGGTAATAGGTAAATCTAATTAACACACTTGTTAGGTGTCCGAAAGGTTCAATAATTGAAATTCTTGAGGTGTTGTTGACAAACTAGCCTCAAGGATCCTAGACCTAGCCTACCATATTGTTAACAACTAGAATTTACACCAAAACTTTGTATACCCATGCCTAATTTGCCCTTAGGTAGACATAATCCCAAGATTCTTCCCATACCAAAGTTAAATTACCATAGTTATGTAGTTGGTGGAATTGAGTTGCTATTGACAACCACTCTCCCAAAACCAACCCCCCAATTTTAAATAATGCTTTTTACTTTATTTGCACTTCAACTGTTTTCTTAGTAAGTTTTAAGACCTATAGGACTAGAATTCTATTTTCTCTCTTTTTGGATTTGACCTCAACAAAAGTTGAGATATTGAAAACTACCATCCTCTACAAAATTGCATGGTAAAGGTGAGTGTTATAAAAATAGCATCATTGTAGGGAAGTGAAATTTAGTTTTCACTTGTGCGGTGTTGATTCTTACTTAAGGTATACCCATAGTGGTGGGTATTTATTTTGGTTCTTTTTTGTTTTCTTATGGGTGATCTCCGTAGTATACACAGAATAATGAGTGACAATGTTTGTCAAGTTGAGTCTTTCAACGGCCCTCTTAATGACGAGAAGCAACCCAATGACGTTGTTCTTTCAAGTGATATCCGTATCCCACCTACTCATAGGAACGATGTCTTTTATGTCACAAGCATCATGTATGATACAAATGAAGGGACTTTTTGGGGGACAAGCCTATAAAGACCCCAACTTGTATTTGAAGAACTTTATCAAAGTGTGCACACTTTGATATTGCACACATAACCTAAGATACAACTTTGTCTCTTTTATTTTCTCTAATGGGAGAGGCAGTCTGATGGCTTCAATCTATTTCGGTCAGGTTAATCACTTCATGGGATGAAATCACCGCGGTCTTCCTTGATCAATATTTCCCACCATCCAAAATTCTCTAATTGCATGGCGAGATTATGAACTTTAGGCAATTGAAAGGAGAACCCTTGTATGAAGTGTGGGAATAGTTCAATGGAAAACTCATGCAATGTCCAACCACGAGGTCTCGGAGAAGATGCTTCTCTAAATCTTTTACCTGGCTCTTGAGCCTCTCAACAAAACTATGGTATACAATATAGCGGGAGGCTATATTATAAAGTTAAATTATCATGCGACTTTAAATTTTCTTGAGGAAGTTACCAAGAAAAATTAGGGATGGCATACCCAGGATTTCGAAGTGCCAAAAGAGCCTCCTACTACCTTCGTGGTTGAAAATAAACAAAGAATGAAGGATGAAGAAAGAGAGAAGACAATGGTAAGAATGATGTCTCAATTGGAGATTTTAACGAAATATGTGATAGGTGCACCCATAAAGGCGGTAAATGCCATAACATCCATGGCCTATGATGAAGAATAGGCCAAGAAGCTTGATGATGAGTTTTGGTATTTGGAAAATTATTGAGGGGTTCCCTCCCTGACTATTAAAGGCAAGGCGGGAACTAAGGTTGGATGGATCATGAAAAAGAATATGATTAGATGGATAGAGATTACGATTATGACTGTTATGTGCCTCCTCATAACTGGGCAAAGAACAAAGATGGTACACCATAGACCCCAACAAATATAAAACCAAAGATGTCTTAGCAAGGATTTTGATGAAAGTAGAAGGAACAAACAAAATGGTCTGTGAAATGAAAGGAGATTTTTCGCAACTCCACCAAACGATGGTGTCCCACTACGCTTCCATAAAATAATTGAAAATCAAAATCAGTAAAATCTCCACTCAATTATAGACTAGACCAAAGGGGGTATTCCTAGTGACACTATTGTGAACCCAAAAAATGAAGCTCAAGTGTTGGCAATAGTCACTAGAAGTTGTAAGACTCTTGGTGATCATTTGAAAGAAGTTGAGGGAGAAAATATGGGTGAAAAGAAGCCTAAGGTCGAGTAAACGAATGTGAAGGAAAAGGTTATGGTTGATTTAAAAGAAAGTCCCCCGTTATCTCAAAGCAAAGAAGATGAAAAAGAATCATTTGAGATGAATGAAGAGGTGGTCGAGGATGATAAACCTCAAATTGAAGTATTGCACACCATGCAAGCCCCCTCTCCCTCGTTTCCATAAAGGCTCAAGAATAAAGAAGAGTATGACAAGATCAAGAAATTTATGACTAAGCTTAGTAATCTCTTTATCAATATCCCATTGCTTGAAGCGATCCAAGAGATCTCGGGAAATTCTAAGCTTATGAAGAAGTTATTTTCAAAAAAGAATCTCATCTAAGGTTAAATGATCGAATTCACCCATGGTTATAGTGCTATCATGAGTAGAAAAATTGTGGAAAATAAGAAGGACCCCAAAGCTTTTACTATCCCTTGCACCATCGGAATGCATATGTTCGTGAAAGCTCTATGCGACCTCGGTGCGAGTATAAACTTCATGCCTTTGGTCATTTATAAAAAGATTTGATTGGAAATCCCAACTCCAACATATATGAGACTTTTAATAACGGATCGGTCTATCAAGAAGCCAGTCGGGATTTTGTTTGATGTGCTAGTCAAAGTGGACAAATTAATGCTTCCAGCAGATTTTATGGTCTTAGATTCTGAAATGGACCAAGAGGTTCCCATCATTCTTGGTCGACCTTTCTTAGCAATCGGAAAAGCCATTGTTGACTTAGATTTGGGTGAGATAAGGTTTAGAATACATGATATCGAGGACTCCTTTCAAGTATAAAAAAAACAACCCGTGGAGCTTCAAGTGATATTGGTGATTGATGTTGAAATCGAAAAAATGAATGAGGGGGACCTTAAGGACCCAACTTGAGAAAGAAAGAAGACGTCGTGCCACAATGTAAACTAAGGTACTATGTGGGAGGAAACCCACAAATGCTAGAAAAGTTGCTCGTATCCTTTATTTCTATTTTTGTAGTGTAGATTTTAGTTTTGTCAATTGAATAACCCATGCATTTATGGAGCTATAGAGTGTGTTGGATAATCTTGAGAAGGGGAAAGTGTGAAATTTCTGCATGTTGAACTAAATAGGGAAAAATCTATCCAAATGTGAAACAAGCTGAACAGGGGAAAATATGGGAGAAACAATTCCCCCACTACAGCGATGGTGGGACATTGGCCGCAATGGCGGTCACCCCCATGTCTGCGATCGCGGATCCCTGACCACAATCGCAGTCACATCAGTCATATGGCCATTCGAATCCCTATTTCCCCACAACATTCCCTTCTCAACTTCTCTCTCTAATTAGACCCAATTCTGGCCAAATTATGAGTATTCCAACAGCATCATTGCATACTCTTGCATCACTTATCTGGTAGGTACCTCGAATCCATGTCTTGATTATTGAAAACAAGCTAGGAAAGGCCTAAAATTGTGACTTCCATGCTTAAATGCTTCGTGAATTATAATTATATGGTGTTTAGATGCTAGAATATAGCGTCCACATGAGTGGGGAAGTCTTGAGTACCCAAATTGTGTGTAAAATTGTGAAAAATGAAGAGTGCACACCAAGTGCTTGATAAATTGCCCAAATGATTATTCACTAATGGTTTTTGAATTATAGAGGCATAATCTAGTACCTGGTAGTCTTGTTCAATAATTTTAGTGTAAATCCTTATTATAGAACATTCTTTGGGCTTCAAATTTGAATTTTTAGACATTGAAAAATTGGTTTGAAACTGATCTCAGGTACCACAATCGCGGCCATCAGGACCGTGATTGAGGCAATGCAATCGCAGCTCGATGGCCCTCGATCACGGTAATCAAGGCTAATTTTTTGCCTATGCCAAAAATTTTACACTTTAAATTTTTGTCCAGCCACCACCAAGTAATCACTCCTTGAGCTCTAGTGGACAACAAAGCATAGTTTGTGCATGAAAATGTCAATGATTAATGTTTTTGTGTTGTCTATTGTTTTTCAGGATAATCTCATGGAAGATTATGAACAAGTCTGATTCATGGCACTAGAGTCCCACACTTTCTACTATAGTGATATTCCGATGATAAAGATGCTCTTGGAGAGAGGAATATGCCGAAAAAGATTTTGGCATTTCATGAAAAGCTTGTGGCCACAGGTTGGTGGTGTTTCTCCCTGGATCCTTACAAGGAAAATGAGCAATGGGTGCGTGAATTCTATCCTAATATTAACGTAGTGTCTTTATTAGACCCATCCAACATGACTATTAAGATCTAGAGAAAACAAGTGGACTTCAAGGAGGAGTGAATCAATGATATCTATGGGCTCCCAAAAGAAAACATGGGTGAGTATAATCAAAAACTACATGAGATGGAAAGTTAGTTGGAAGAAAGACTTTGCCCTGAAAAAAATGTTTCTTGGGCGGCAACTAAGAGAAACATCTCCATGAATAACTTCACTGCCTAGGCCCAGATTTTGTTGAACATTATATGCATCCCAATCTCCCCTTGAACCCACATGAGAGAAGTCCTATATTTATGGGATTGGATGGTTGCCTACATTATAGAAGACATTCCTTTAAGTGTTGGTCAACTTGTAACTTCTAACGTGAGATTCTTTTAAAACCTAGGTGGTATGCATCTCTCCTTTCATTCTTTTATTACTAAGCTTTGCAGGATATTTAGGGTTGAAGAGTACCCTGTAGGTACTTGGGTACACCCTGGCGCCTCTA